>CM056582.1:94876593-95551593 GCA_029721435.1 Gymnothorax reevesii | reverse complement strand
ACTTCCTCTGGCTCATCTGTCACTCGCTCATTCCCCCTCTACTTTCCATCTTTCCCTCTCTCTCAACAGCTTGATGTGGCACTGGGTGTTATTGAGAGAAAACTGATAAAATATTTGATTTCCCATGATGTGCTTTTTTTTCTTTAATGAAAGCTTAAATTTGAAGGCAGTAGTGCCGTAAAATGAATGTGGGACATTTACGTGGGATTTTTGCTTCCGTCGTACAAGTTCAGTAAAATTACAACATTTGAGATAATGTGGAATTTTGTCTAGATGGTAAATGCATCTGTGTGGTAACGTTAAAGTAACACCCAATGGCTTGGATTACCATTATTAATGAAAAAATATAGCCTGATAAATGTGTCGTTACTTGGCCAAGCTGACAATCAAAATGACAAACAGAGGCATTGCAGGAACATATTCAATATCAAAAAAAATATCAAAAATATCAAAAACTTCAGCAAGGAACAGTCTCTGGAAGACGAATCACTTCATGGTTTGGCTACATCGAAAATGCCCCATCAAGAAAACAGCACTTCAACTGGATCTTAGCATGACAGCAGCAAAGAATTCTACGGGCAGTTAACTCATAGCGTTGTTCTTTCCCCAGGTAAAAACTTGCCTTTTGGAGCAGAGCTACGACACTGTATACTGCGGCAGTATAAAGAAATCAAAACAAAATGTGTATCTCATGAGTGGACACTTTGCAATGCCACCACTAGCAACGCAGCTGAAATCAACCATTTATTTATATAACTAATGTGTAGATTACATTGCACATACTAGCCTCACCCTAACCTTAACCATACTTTCATAGTGCTAATGAATGTTTTTGATCAATGTTCTTTCCCTCAAAAAAAAAATCCTTCCTTCTCAAACTGCCACAATTTCACAACAGCTACACAGGTGGCTTAGTGAGAAACCAAATTATTTTTGGACAAATATTGATGTAATTGGTATATTTCGGTGATTACTATCCTCATACTGATGACACAAAATGCTGACTGAGATCTACTGCACCATCAATTTCACAGGCCTCAGTTGATACAGAAGCCATCATTAAGCAATACATGAGGTGATTTGTCAAATTAAAGCACCAGACACATTTTCCCTTTCATCTGTGACAAGCACGTGCCTTTTCAAGGACTATAACTCATGCAACAGCCTCTGAGCAGACAGAGCGTGGATTATCAATATTTTAAAATGAGCTCCACATTACTGTTTGATAGCGACTTAACCCTCTGGAGTCAGTGAACGCAGTGATGCATCTTCGATGCTTCTAGGAAATATCAGCAATAAACGGAAACTGAAACCAACATTTAAATCACTAAGGATTTACCTGTCATTTTAGTCTCGTAATTGAAGATGCTTGTGAAAAAATGGCTGAGAAGTTAACATCTGTCATCAGTCTTGCAGCCATTTGGAAAGTAGTGACAGAGCTTTAGAGCTCAAGGTATTTGATTTGTTCGACAAAGATATATATGACAATAAAAAATACCCGTTTCAAAAGGGGTTCGTGTAAAAGTGCACTTTTTCTTGACTGTAAATGTGATCATCTTGGCTAAATACTGCTTCTGTGCACTATGGGGTCTATTCTCCCATTAGCGCGTAAGTCCTGTTTTACACGATTTGAGTTAAGCGCTTTTGAGTTATGCGTATTCTCCCCTACTTGCTTCGATCACGCCCACAGCGTTTAACTTCAGAATGTAGGCGGCCTTATGAAAGAGGCGTCACTGATCCAAAAGAGAGGCAGACTCTGTACAAAGCTCATTGATTATGGCTATCAGGAAAACAAGGAACAAGGATTTTCTGATTAACCATGAAAATGCACTTGTAGTCCATGGAAAACGTAAACCAGACTTAAATTTGAATATTGTGGGCCTGCTGATAAAACCTCGTATCTCCAAACTGATAAGAAACGAAAACTCGTATGTCCACTATTCTTACATGCAGAATTGAACATTTTTTAAATTATATTTATCAATTAATATTATTTTATTGTTATGTGAAGTTTATCATTTTGAGGATACAAGATTTTTCTCAGCAGGCCGACGATATGCCGCTGTAATAGTTGTTGTGATTTACGAAATGAACCAAGTGCGACAACCAGTAGAATGCAAAAAGGAGGCTTTATTTCTGAAGGGGGAAACCCCCCAACAGAGCTGGCAACGGTACAAAGTCCACAATCCAAAAACAGTATCCAATGGGCGTAATCCAGAATCGTAACCAGGGCACCAATAACAAAGTTCGTGGTCAGACAAAAAGGGTTCGGTACACAGGCGTAGGTTTGGAGGAGAAACAAACTCATAAGCCAAAGACAGTCCGAATCCAAAACCAGGGCAGTAATCACAAAATCAAGGTCGGGCAGAAAAAGGTCAAAACTCACAGATGCAACAATATCCAAAAAGGGCAAACCAAAATCAATAGTCGAGCAATCCAGTCAGAAAGATAAACACTGAGCAATCAAGGCGAGAAACGTGGCACGAGAAAACTAGGGAGAACGATCTGACAAGAAAGTGTACCAAACAGACATCTTATATACACACCCGGGGTAAACACATGACCAGGGAGAACAGGTGCAATCAGTGGGAACAATGATCAGGGAGAGACACATGAGGAATAAACTAATTACATGAATTAGGCTGTAGCCAAAACACAGACGGGGATCACAAGACAATCCTATGAACAAACAACAGCTCCGGTTAAGGAGTACTAAAAGTGCATAGTCAAAAGAAAAGGAAAGCATGAGATATAAGTGGAAAACTGCAGCAGAGATAATTAGGGATAGGCAAGGAGGCGGAGACTAGAATTGGGCGACAGCTGAGAGATCATTAGTCAATTAGTAAGTGCAGCTATACAATCCCAAGTGCTTGTTAGTAAGTTAGTCCAAATATACAAGGTTAGTGTGGGTTAGTATTTAGCAAAAACAATAAACTGTTAGTATGTGTTAGTAAGACAGTAAAAGAGAGAGGAAGGAAGAACACGAGATAATGAAAGAAGATTGAAACCCAGAAACCAATAAATCACCTGAATGAGTGGCACACAAGACAAGGGACCGTGAGCAAAGATACACACAAGACAAGACAGGGGAGACAAAGTGCAAAGCTTGGAAATGAAAACATGGCTAGGCCAGGCACAGAACTTAACATGACAGCAGAATCCAGAATCCCAACAGAACCCCCCTCCCAACGAACGCCTCCTGGCGTTCAACCTGAAAGTCTCTGGTGACTAGCATGAAAGTCTTTGATGAGGTTTTTATCCAATATGTGCCTTGCTGGCACCCAACTGCGATGTTCAGGTCCGTAACCCTCCCAGTCGACGAGGTACTGCAGTCCTCTGCCTCGTCGACGAGAGTCCAGGAGGGCACGGACCGTGTAGGCTTCGCCTCCGTTGATGATCCGGGCGGGTGGTGGGGGATCAGGTCCAGAGGACAGGTGGTGGGTTACTGCAGGTTTTAACTGGGACACATGAAAAGTAGGGTGTATGCGTCGCATGGACAGGGGGAGACGGAGGCGAACGGCAGTGGGACTTAGGACCCTTTCAATGGTGAAAGGGCCCAGGAATTTGGGGAAAAGCTTACCCCCGTTACCTCTGAGGGGAATGTCCCTTGAAGACAACCAGACCCGCTGCCCAGGTCGGTACATGGGCGCCGCGGTGCGTCTCTTGTCGGCCTGTTCTTTCATCCGAGCGACCGACCTGAGCAGGGCCTGGCGAGTGGCAGTCCAGGTGCGTCTGCACCTACGGACGAATTCGCGGACTGAGGGGACAGCTACCTCCTCCTCCTGGGACGGGAACAAAGGGGGCTGGTAGCCCAGGCAGGCTTTGAAGGGGGAGACGCCGGAGGCAGCAGAGGTGTGGCTGTTCAACGCGTATTCCACCCACGGTAACTGATAGCTCCAGGAGGAGGGGTTCCTAATACAAAGACATCGTAAAACACTTTCCACACACTGGTTAGCTCGCTCGGTCTGGCCATTAGTCTGGGGGTGGAAACCTGATGACAAACTGACTGAAGTGCCTAAAGCTTTAAAGAATGTTCTCCAAAAAAGTGCAGTGAACTGGGGGCCGCGATCGGAAGTGATATCAGTGGGTATGCCGTGGAGTCTAATGACATGTTGGATTACTAGGTTGGCAGTGTCTTGAGCAGAAGGGAGTTTAGTGAGGGGAACTAAGTGAACTGCTTTGGAGAATCTATCAACAATTGTGAGAATGGTGGTGTGGTGATTGGATGAGGGAAGGCCTGTGATAAAATCAAGAGCAATATGGGACCAGGGGCGGTGTGGTGTAGGAAGGGGCTGCAATAAACCTTGAGGTGGTTGGTGAGAAGTCTTAGCCTGGGCACAGACCGAGCAAGCAGCAACGAAGCCCTGGACATCTTGAGTGAGTTCTGGCCACCAAAACCTCTGAAGAATAAAGTTCTTAGTGCGGCGGATACCAGGGTGGCAGGACAGTCTGGATGCGTGTCCCCATTCCAGGACTTGGGAGCGTAAGGTAGCTGGCACATATAAACAATTGGTGGGACACGCACTGGGAGTAGCAGCATTGTTTTGGGCATTTCTGACTTCTCTCTCAATATCAAGACATAATGCATTAATGAACGCTTCTTTAGGGAGGATGGTATCTTTGTTAATTTCCTCTTCCTGGATTTCAAAACAACGGGAGAGGGCATCAGGCTTGACATTCTTACTTCCAGGTCGATAGGCAATATGAAAGTTGAATCGTGAAAAGAAAAGTGCCCACCTGGCTTGTCGCGGATTGAGTCTTTTGGCCGTTTGTAGATATTCCAGGTTCTTGTGGTCTGTCCAGACGATGAAGGGTACCTTGGAGCCCTCCAGCCATTGTCTCCACTCCTCTAAGGCCAACTTTACCGCCAACAGCTCCCGATTCCCAATGTCGTAGTTTCTTTCTGCAGAGCTGAGGCGGCGAGAAAAGAAGGCACAAGGATGGACCTTACCATCTTCTGTGGACCTCTGCGACAGGATGGCTCCAGCTCCGATATTGGAGGCGTCCACTTCAACAATAAACTGGAGTTCTGGATTGGGAATGGTTAGGATAGGTGCAGAGGTGAAACGAGCTTTTAAGTCATTAAAGGCCTCTTCAGCCTTTTCGGACCACAGAAACTTGGATTTAGAAGAGGTGAGAGCAGTAAGAGGAGCGGCCACAGAACTATAATTCCGGATGAACCGGCGGTAAAAGTTAGCGAAGCCCAAAAATCGCTGGAGAGACTTACGATCCTCTGGTCTGGGCCAATTAGTGACAGCTTCCACCTTTAGGGGGTCCATCCGGATGGTTTCTGGGGAGATGATGTAACCCAAAAACGTAGTGGTTTCCACATTAAATTCACATTTTTCAGCTTTAACAAAGAGGCGGTTCTCCAGGAGGCGACGGAGCACTTGGCGAACA
The DNA here is from genome assembly GCA_029721435.1 of Gymnothorax reevesii. Classification (NCBI taxonomy): domain Eukaryota; kingdom Metazoa; phylum Chordata; class Actinopteri; order Anguilliformes; family Muraenidae; genus Gymnothorax; species Gymnothorax reevesii. The sequence goes on along the minus strand of CM056582.1, from coordinate 95,546,193 downwards.
TGTTTGACATGGGCCTCCTGGGACTCTGAAAAAATCAGGATATCGTCAAGATACACAAACACGAACTTATTTATCATGTCTCTTAAAACATCGTTGACAAGGTTTTGAAACACTGCTGGAGCGTTAGTAAGCCCGAAAGGAAGAACTAAATACTCCCAGTGTCCCGTGGGAGTGTTAAAGGCAGTCTTCCATTCGTCCCCCTCTCTGATGCGTACCAGGTGATAGGCATTACGGAGGTCGAGCTTAGTAAAAATCTTAGCTCCTTGCAGGAGATCGAAAGCAGTGTTCATTAGAGGAAGTGGATAGCGATTCTTGACAGTTATTTCGTTAAGTCCACGGTAATCTATACAGGGTCTTAATGATCCGTCCTTCTTAGACACGAAGAAGAATCCGGCACCAGCAGGTGATGATGACGGGCGTATAATGCCAGCAGCAAGAGACTCTGAGAGATACTTCTCCATAGCTTGGGTTTCTGGTCTGGAGAGTGAATAGAGTCGGCCTCTAGGGGGCATAGTACCTGGCTTCAGGTCTATGGTGCAGTCATAGGGTCGGTGAGGTGGTAAGCTGGTGGCCCGGGACTTAGAGAACACTTCCTTGAGATCATGAAACTCTAGGGGGACCTTCTCAAGATCTGGTATTTCTTCTTGGGATGGGCTGTGTTGAGGTTCGCGGGCGTTGTGGAGGCATGCCAGGGAGCAGTTGGGGCTCCAACCCTTAACCTCATTCTTCCGCCAATCAATATTTGGGAGGTGTTTGGCCATCCATGGATGGCCCAAAACAATGGGAGCATGGGGAGAATGTAAGAGGAGGAGCTGAATGGTTTCGTGGTGGTTTCCTGAGGTTTTCAGTTTGATGGGGCTGGTAGCGTGAGTTATCTGGGCTATTTTCTGGCCACTGAGTGAATTGGCCACCCGGTCAGGAAAGATCTTCTCGGTGGGGATTCCCCATTCTTGAGCCAGCTCCACATCGATGAGGTTCTCCTCAGCGCCGGTATCAATGAGGGCTAGGGTGGACTTACTCCCTCCTCCCCACTCCAGGATAACTGGGAGGCACGTACGGTTCTTAGTCTCCTGCACTGGCGTCACTCCAATCACTACTCTTCTCTGGGCACCAGGGGAACTTCTCTTGTTGGGACACTGAGCAATGTGGTGTCCCCCCTTGCCACAGTAGAAGCAGGCCCCTTCTCTGCGACGGCGGTTCTTCTCCTCCACAGGGATGCGAGTACGGCCCAGTTGCATGGGTTCTGGCTCAGGAGGACTGTCGCCAGTAGGGGGTGGTAGAGGCGGAGTGCTCTGGAGGAGTGGGTTAGGTCGTCTGCGGGAGGCGAAGCGTCTGCGTTCTTCCAATCGGGAATCCACGCGAATAGCCAAGTCGACCAAGTCATCCAAATCCTCCGGTAACTCCCGGGAAACCAGCTCATCCTTTAACGCTTCAGAAAGCCCGTTAAAAAAGGCATCGAACAAAGCTCTATGTCCCCACCTGCTGTTGGTAGCCAGTGTCTGGAAATCAATGGCATAGTCGGCCACGGAACGGCTCCCCTGTCGAATGCGCAGAATTTCTCGTCCCGCCTCGTGACCCAGCTTCGTGCGGTCAAAGATGCGCCTCATCTCCTCACCCAGCAAATTAGACGTTTGCACGCAGGGTAGATCTGCTTCCCATGCAGCCGTAGCCCACTGCTTGGCCCTTCCCGTCAGTTGCGTGATGATGAAAGCAACCCGAGCTCTTTCGGTGGGGAACGACGAGGGCTGTAGGCTGAAAATGAGCTTGCACTGGGTGAGAAAAGCCCGACATGCTCCCGGGTTCCCGTCGTACCTCTCAGGTGGTGGCAGGCGTGGCTCGCAGACTGGCAGTGGCGGAGCAGACGCAGGAGCAGGAGTGGCATGGACGGCAGGCTGGGGAGACTGTAGCCGCTGAGCGTCTTCCACAGAGCGAGTGAGATCCGCCATCTGAAGACTCATGGTTTGCATATGTTGCATAAGAGCCCGAAGCTGACGCTCTTGGAATTCTAACTGAGCGCCCTGTTGGTGCACTGCCTCCTGCAGAGACTGGTCTGACGCTGGCTCCGTCATGGTCAGATCGTAATGTTGTGATTTACGAAATGAACCAAGTGCGACAACCAGTAGAATGCAAAAAGGAGGCTTTATTTCTGAAGGGGGAAACCCCCCAACAGAGCTGGCAACGGTACAAAGTCCACAATCCAAAAACAGTATCCAATGGGCGTAATCCAGAATCGTAACCAGGGCACCAATAACAAAGTTCGTGGTCAGACAAAAAGGGTTCGGTACACAGGCGTAGGTTTGGAGGAGAAACAAACTCATAAGCCAAAGACAGTCCGAATCCAAAACCAGGGCAGTAATCACAAAATCAAGGTCGGGCAGAAAAAGGTCAAAACTCACAGATGCAACAATATCCAAAAAGGGCAAACCAAAATCAATAGTCGAGCAATCCAGTCAGAAAGATAAACACTGAGCAATCAAGGCGAGAAACGTGGCACGAGAAAACTAGGGAGAACGATCTGACAAGAAAGTGTACCAAACAGACATCTTATATACACACCCGGGGTAAACACATGACCAGGGAGAACAGGTGCAATCAGTGGGAACAATGATCAGGGAGAGACACATGAGGAATAAACTAATTACATGAATTAGGCTGTAGCCAAAACACAGACGGGGATCACAAGACAATCCTATGAACAAACAACAGCTCCGGTTAAGGAGTACTAAAAGTGCATAGTCAAAAGAAAAGGAAAGCATGAGATATAAGTGGAAAACTGCAGCAGAGATAATTAGGGATAGGCAAGGAGGCGGAGACTAGAATTGGGCGACAGCTGAGAGATCATTAGTCAATTAGTAAGTGCAGCTATACAATCCCAAGTGCTTGTTAGTAAGTTAGTCCAAATATACAAGGTTAGTGTGGGTTAGTATTTAGCAAAAACAATAAACTGTTAGTATGTGTTAGTAAGACAGTAAAAGAGAGAGGAAGGAAGAACACGAGATAATGAAAGAAGATTGAAACCCAGAAACCAATAAATCACCTGAATGAGTGGCACACAAGACAAGGGACCGTGAGCAAAGATACACACAAGACAAGACAGGGGAGACAAAGTGCAAAGCTTGGAAATGAAAACATGGCTAGGCCAGGCACAGAACTTAACATGACAGCAGAATCCAGAATCCCAACAATAGTAGGCCTATGTAGGCTATGTCTGTGCCAATTACAAGAAGTAATGCAGGCATCTCTTTTTTTATTTCTTATTCTAGCCACCATGGCATTAAAGCTATGCAAACAAACAAATTTCCGCCATAATAAAATATAAATAAAGAATTTAGCGCTTCTCAACCAGCGTAATCAGAGCATTGAAAATGTGCCCCTCCTACAATAGCCTGTTTGTTCCGTGAAAGACAGGTAAGAAGCGGCAGTATGCTTTTGATTCACTGAGAAAGATAAATACATGTATGTCGCTGCAGAAACCTCGGCTCTGCTCTGAACAGGGCAATAAATACACATTGCTTCAAAGGTACTCGTTTGTAAACAAAATAAAGTGGGGAAACCTCTTTGAACTACTGGTAATTCCTCCTGCGATTCGTGTGCGCTGGAGCTGGAATCGATCAGATCAGAAAAATGCGCAAGCGGCTCCACTCCAGGAGCCAGGTGAAAATCGCGTAGATAGAAAACTTCATATAAAGACAATGATATGCGATTTTGATGTAGGACTACCCGTGTCTGCACCAGCGCCTGACTTCAGCCGTATAAATGGAAACATAGCTTAATGCTGTGCCGACGTCTACGGTCTCTGTACATATTCTAATTAGTGGAAGGGGTTCTGATTGCAACTTGAGCACAATCAATGGCTCCCACAACACTCGGGAACCACCCCCTCATCTCTCCGTCTTTCAGCTGGTGTTACGGGGAATTTCAAGGTGGCTGACGGGGTGCAGCATAGCGTGAACCGTGTCAGACAGCTTGACACAGATGCCGTGATATGTGCATGACTTCACCAGCCACACTCTGGAACGACCCAGATGCCAGGACCGACAGCGCAGTTGTGACCTTGATGACAATGTAATGCGTTTGTAATTGAACTAATTGGAGAAGAGGCTGTTGCGTAATATCATGTGATGATTTTGTTTGATCATTTATTATGGCTATGAGAAATGTAATTTAGAAATAAGGAATAACAATCAAATATTGAATGTCTCAACCTTTACCATGTTAAATAAAATGAATTTTATGTTAAAATTTGGCCGAGAACCGACATCAAACGCAACATTCCATTTCGCCTTATATTGGCACTTGACCTTAGTACAGCCCTCAAAAGCGCTTAACAGAAAAAGCGCGTAAGCCAGGGGGAGAATACGCGTAAGTGTAATTTGCATGAGAAACACCCGGAAATGCCCCGATTTTGGCCTTGCTCCGCCCCAAGCGCGTAACTGCCTTCGGGGCGTGTAATGCACAGACTTAAGTTGAGGGGAGAATACGCGTAGGCTGAAAAGCGCGTAGCTACGCGCTTTTTTCGACTTACGCGCATGGGAGAATAGACCCCTATGTGTGAAATTTATTGAAATAGTCATGAACTTTGACAAACTGGACTGGCTGTAAGTAAAGGTTTATTCTCTCTAAAAGTTATTTCGTAGTCTAAAAATGAGCTTCACCAATAAATAGTGCTGATGAATCGATAGCTTCTGTTTTGGCTATTGACTATTTTATCATACTGCTCTGTGCAGATGCCTTTGTCTTTCATAGAATTTTACTGATACCATATTTCCCAGCAGCATTACTGCAAATATATCAACAAAAACATTATGGTCATAGCATAGGGAAGTACATTTATTCATTTTTATGTTTACTTTTTTATTTCCTTCTTTCTTTCACTCACTCTGATTCATCTCACCGTTGCTGATGATTATGTTCCATCGTGACTGTCTGCAACCCCTCTGTTTGTCTAAAAATCAATCAAAATTTTTGATCACAAAAAAAAAGACCAAGAACATGGAGTACAACATGGTCACAGTCTGCTGTCTCAAGACTGTTAATGTCGGTATTGTGTTTTTTTATGAAGCTCAATGACCATCGAGGGGGAAAAAAATGGTTGGTGACAGACGATCTTGCCGAGTGATAGCCATCAAAAATATAAAAAGATATCATTACCATTTCTGGGCTGAAATAACCTGTGAAACATTCAGAAAATAGTTCTTGTCCTCCTACATCCAGCCTTAAAACAATCCCCTTCAGGGCCATTACTGTCTGCAGAGAGGGGAAAATAGAGTTTCCACAAATACTACAGTTTCCTCCCACAATGAGAAAATTGCGCTTGGCGCAGAGGTACAGAGAGAGAGAGAGAGAGAGAGACTTCCCAATGTCCCATCGGACCTTTCAAGCAACAGCTAAAGCACTGTAGCTGAAAAGTTACACCACATCAAAACACCACGACACACATCCTTACACAATGTGCAATAGCCTGAATTAAATCAAGTTAACTTTCTGGCAATTTTCAGCAGCAACCTATTATTTATTTATTTACTTTTGCTTATTTTGAATTAGCAAACACATTTTGATGAGTTTGAAATTCAGCCAGTAAAATGGAATTGAGGCATTTAGATTTTTATGCAGACGGCTAAGTAGAGGGAAAATGTTCATTGGATAAAGGAAAAAGCCTTCACTATGGATGGTGATGAAAGCATGCACTGTAGTCTCCAGACTCAACACACAGGTTTGGTTTCAGGGATGCAAGAAAAAAAAACAGAAAACTAGATATGGAGAGGGAGAAGGAGGAAGAGGTCAGGTGGGTTATGGTTCCCACTAGTGCACTTAGCTGTGGTGCACTTCCACAGTTTACTTTCTACCCGCCACAGTTTCAGCTTTCAATCACCTGCACAACTTTACAAATGTCACTCATTACAGCCCACAGTCCCTCTCCCCCAACTATTAAACACCTGTTATAAAATGTGTGTCAGTCATTGAATCAAAATGCCAATTTCTTTGGGGTCCATGCACCATTATTGGCCTGCATATTGTGATTTTTTTTTTACATGATGGCCAATCAATAAGGCAATGTGCACACCAACAACACAATGACTGTCAACCGAGTGTCAAATTTGCCGACCAAGGGACAGAGGTGCAGGAGAGGTCCGACTTCAAATTAACAAAAATCAAAAATAATTTGTCAACGACTATACTTAACAAGTGTTGAATAATATACTCATCAGATGACTAATACTACAAATGTATGAAATACTATGTAATACTACATACTTAAAAGTGAATATCCGTGTTATCCGTACGTCACAGCCTTCAGAAGACATACAGTTAGCTCGTTTGACATCAGGTTTACTTGAGGTTCATTTATTGCGTGGGCCAGGCCTATTCGTGATCGTATGGGTGTTCTGCATTGTCTGGGTAAGGGCTTTATGAATTGCTTTTCTTATGGGGCATTACCCTTTATTTGCTGCGCTAAATTGTAGAAAGCGCTCTTCTGCTGTCTGTACAATTTGTCTCAGGGCACTAACGTTCATGATAGCCTCAAGTAAACGTCCTCTCTATTTCCGTCATCAATCAAACTTTGACTGAAACATTTCCGAACAAGTTGTTTTTGAAAATTTAAATGCACATTGTCATGGACTTCATGGTGCTAATGATGATGTCTGGTGTAATATCCCTTCCCCCAAAATCTTTATGACATTTTTTTTTGCTGCTAGCATCACTTTGTTTCACAAACTGGCTAAAGATCAATCGCTTTATTTTATGCTTAAAATGTCATGCTATTTACTTACTGCCATTAGTGTTGAAGCAAGTTTCCTCAAAATTTCAGTGAAACATGCAAAAATGTGATGTACATCCATGTCTTTTATATTCAATATTATCACATGCCATTTGACGCTGAACTGAATGAGTTTACACATTGTGGTTTCTTACTCGCATGAAGAATGTATCTGTAGTCTTCACTTTTCACCTTGAAGTGCACAAAATGCATTTAATGGTTAAAATTTTCAAAATGTTCTTCAGGGGGGCATTCCCTCGGACCCCCCTGCAGTGGTCCGGCAAATACAATTCGCGAAAGTTCTGTGGGAAACAAGGCCAGAAATTCGACTGCTGAAAGCGCTAATCCAGGTGACCCCTGCAAGCACTCGCAGGTCCTCGTCTGTAGCTATAGCAACTAAAGTACAAGCTTGTGTCCACTTTTGTTCCGGAAAAAAACCATGTAACCAAAGCACAGCACCTGCTGAAGGCAGTGCACTTGCAGAAGAGGTGCTTTAGGGCGAGCATGAAAGGTTTCAATCCCAGGTGATGCTCAGTCATTGTACCCAGAGCTAAGATGCGTCAAATTTAACTTTCCCCCATAAAGCATCCCGCTCAAACAGCTACAGCTATAAATAGTTTGTGAAAGTAGGCCCTGCGATAAACTTGTGACCAGTCCAGCATAGATGGTATCCTTGATGCCAGGCTCCAGTGGCTTAGAAAATAGATGAGTAAATGAGGAGCCATTAAACACAACTGTGTTTGGATAGAGGGATGGTATAAAAAGCGCAGCGATTCCTACACAGTTCAAATGATATGGATGTAATTACTTGAAAATGAAAGCCAGAGGTCTCTACTTCAACACTCACTTTAGGTCCATAAGTCAGAGTCCAGAGCCTAAAACAATGAAAATGATGTCACTGTCTGAATGGAGCACTGCACTGTACAAGCACACCAATATAATAATCATAATAACATACATTTCTTGTGCTTGCTGCAATGAGATGTGATTCTTCAATCATCTCAGAATCTGAATACGCAGCACAACTCAAAGCTTGAGTCATTTCTCTGCATCTGAGGCCAAAACACGCACGTTTGTTTCTCTCCCTCCTTTTCACATTGATCTCTCCCCCCCTCAGTCTCTCCCTTCTCTCTCTCTCTCTCTCTCTCTCTCTCTCTCTCTCTCACCCTTTCTCACTCCCTCTCACAGTCCTAAATGCAGCAGGGAATTGGCCTGGTTTCACAGAGGACCCTTCGGTATTCCCACTGGAGTCCAGGCTTTTCCCACCTGATCAGTTACAGATGTTTGTCTGTCCGGCAGACTGGACTGGGGGGAGAGGATGTGTGGGACAGGAGTTCCTTTGGTCTGAGGCTAAAAACAAAAAGGATCACGGCTCCAGACAGACAGGAAGTGAAATGCATTCTGGGTACATACGGAGAAGGGACGCCACTCTCAAACATAAATCACGTCCGCAGTCAGTGTTTGGACCAACACCAGTGTTTCCACTTCAGTGAGATGCAGTATGAAGAGACATGGATCTAAAAAAGCGGAAGAGGCTTTCTGACCTGCAGCTAAATCCCCTTTGGGCTGATAAGTGCACGTGGAATAAAAGTAAATGAATAAAAGCTGGTCAAACTTTTACGCTCGACCACAAGTCAAAGACTAAGGACAGTAAGTCAAGGCACTGCGCTGCACACTTCTGTCCGGACGCATTTTTTTAATGTACTGCGTACAGCGGTAAAAAGGGAACAGGGCATTCTGAATGGGGATCGCAATTCTGCTGCAAGCTCGATTGGGCATTAATCCCCATGAAATCCTGGGGATGGGAACTATTTCCAATTGGATTAGGAGCATCAGAAGAGACAGCCATTCCTGTGTGTGCCCGAGCGTGCATGAGCATACACATCTGTGTGCGAGTGAGCTTATGAGTGCAAATGTGTAAATTGCCAAAATATCAACTAATATTCCAACTCCTCCAATGAATACATAATGTAAATTGGTTGTTCTTCACTGACCCAGGTATATGACCAAATAAGAGAGTTGATAACAAAAAAATCGGAGCTCAGAAGAACTCTGCTTATTGAACATATTTGACTTTTTATACAAAGTTTATCTTCAGGTCTTCAGGAAGCACCTGTATCCACCCTAGGCCCTCTTGAGCAGGGTAGGGGGTTCAGCAATTGGCAGTTTTTACTTTTCAACACTGTTTCACGGATTTTCTCTGCACTGGCGTATTATATCTTCTCCATAAGCATTCTGGGGGTTTCTGGCTTGGGGTTTTTTTTTTTTGGCCTCCCCCCCACTCTCAGTTCTGTTACTCTACAACATCTTTGCGGCAGTCTTCGATAATTAGCGCTACAGGGATAAGACTGTCTGGATTTGAGTATTATAAACACTTGTATGCACCTTACAATTGCTTTCACTCATCATTACGATAATCATAATCCTCAATGAACAAAATGTGCATCTGACAGGCAGAGAATTGATCTGATTGATTGCTCCGCTTGTTACTAACTTCCTCAGATAAGGGTTGATGTCCCTCCGAACCACACAGAAGCCTGTTTAAATGTGCAGAAGGAGTGAGCAGATCGTTCCAGCCTCGGGACCCACACACACACACACACACACACACACAGCAAAACTCAGTAGGTCTTAAGCATTTTTCATACTGCCTGAAGTCATGGAAAATATTCTGGAGTTTATGCAGCCCTGACAAACAGGGAGCAGAGCCAGAGAGAGAGGTATGAGGAGAGAGAGAGTGTGTGTGTGTGTGTGTGTGTGTGAGAGAGAGAGAGGGACAGGGAGAGAGACAGAGGCGAATAGAAAGGAGGAAGAGGAAGAGAGGAGGGGAATAAGAGAGAGCTGGAAAGAAAACAATAGCCCTAAAAGAGGAATATTAAGTGAATCAAGAAAGCAAGCAGAAGCGAAAAGGACAGAGTGAGAGAGAGATACAGTGAGCAGAAGAAAAGAAGAAGTGGGGGAAGATGAGACACAAAGGTGAGAAATAGGGCAGAAATCTGAAGAAAAAAAGGTCAAAAACCCAGAGCATGATTGAGGGACCGAAAAAGGAGGATAGAGAGAGAGGGTTAAAGAAAGAGAGAGAGGTCAGAGGCGAGGAAGAGGTGGAGAAGAGAGAGGGAGGGTGGGGGAGAGAGTGAGATGTTGGAAGAGAGAGCGAGAGGGTAGCGGAGAGAGAAAGAGGGTGGAGGAGAGAGAGAGAGGGGCATAGGAGAGAGGGGGTGGAGAGGGAGAGGGGTTAGAGGAGAGAGAGGGGGTGGAAGAAAGAGAGAGAGAGAGAGATGGGGTGGAGTAAAGAGAGGCCGAAGCAGTGAGAGAACAAGAAAGAGGCTGACGAGGGGAAGAGAGTAGGAGTGGGAAACAGATGGATAGAAAAACAGAGGGAAAGCATGAGTGGAAAAATCAGGCTGTTTTTTCCCTGTTATGTCCTGTGATGGCGGCTTATAAAGACTAAAGCGGCAGACAAAGCCGCGCCCGAGCGGCACCTCTACCATCACGCATCAACGGCCACCCAATGCAGGTCCCACCGCTGACTCCACACAGACATGCACTGCCTGTACACCTCTGCTTACACAGCAGAGACTGCGCTACCTGTGCATATTACAGTCAGCGTGGGTATTGATCAGCTTAATAAGGCTGATCAACAGAAGAGCACTTTAACCAAGGAGACAAGAGCCATTTTCTGAGTCATTTATTTTAAATCAGCCGCTCCGCAATACGCCCGCAGAATATCAAGTATTTCCAGAAATCTGCGGGGCTGATAACATGTTTGACCAGCATGAAACTCACAGGTACCCCTTTCACGGCTGACGTTCTGTGATGAAACATCTGAGGTGAAATTCAGCTCAGAGCGCCCAATTAATCTTATTCCACTAATTTAAATGATCTTAATTATGCTGTAGCTGCACATGCACTGTACATGTGACGGCATGCTCAGATACCGTGTTCTAACAACACAGAGTAAAGACAAATTATCCAAGGCTAATGTGTGAGCTGTTTTATGGTCTTGCAAATTATGTGTACCGTGCACAATGCAGCATGCGTAATATCTTCATGTCACGTTTGCCGTGATTTCAAGAAGAGGTTCTCCAATATGCAGTGTTCGGCAAGCTACATGCTCTCACCATTACTTGTGTTTTCTAAAGTCATTTGCACAGGACTAAACACAGAGGAAGCTGAGCTGCTTACATGATGAACTGAAACCTAGAGCAGTTATTAGTGTATTTCACATGTGGGGGACCGGGACTTGCCCTTGAGTGACTAATACCCTCTCCCTTCTATTTGCTAGCAGGCTAAATCCAGAGAGCAAGGGTACAAAGTATGGAAAATTAATATCACTTATTTATGTAATTTTTTTCAAGGGAACAGCGGGGCCATGGGTTTTGACATCATCTCCTAAAATAACCCTGAGCTTTTATGGTTCCCACGTGCAGAAAAATGAATGGGCACCATTTTTAGTGTTCAGCCAGGAATCCCAAACTGTTCACACAGTGTATACAAGGGCCACTGTTCGCTTCAGTAAACAGTGCCATCCAAGCAGATAACAGAATAAAGAGACAGTGATTACTGAAGAACAACTCTTCTTATAACCTGAGGGAAAATTTGATATGAAGCACGTTGCACAGAACACTCTCTTAACACTCAGACTTAACACTCTCTGACTCAAAATAGTGCCAGTCATCATATAAATAGATTGTCTGATGCATAGCACAGACATCTTTGACCCTTATAAACCCTGTACACTTAGTAATAAAATCATTTCTCCCTCCAGTTAGGTCCAAAGATGTAAACCAGTCAATAATGGGCTCAGCCAAGAAGTGGGCCTCCGTATTTGTATATATCCCTGTGAGTTCACAGGATGCTGGTATTGATACTTTTAGATCAGAGTACTGACTGCATTGATAACAGACACTACTGTTTACCCCAAAACCACAAAAGGCTGATGCTTTTAAACAGCTAACACTCATGAAGACTGCAGAAGGGAAGTAAGCTTTGAAGACAGAAGTTGAGTTCAAAAAGATAGCCAGTTTTGTAACTGCCACTCATCTCCATGACTGGGCTTTAGTTTGCTAACATTCGCTCACACTGCATCCAGCATTAGTAAGCATATTAGCGAACACAACCTTACCTGAATCATGAGGGAATCGAAGTGGGTCGTTAGATAGCTAAGTAGGCTAGCCCATGTTACAGCATATTTATTTATAAAACGGTGTCATGCTTATTAACATTCTAGCCGAGACAGAGACCTATAAAACAAAAAATTCAGCCAACAAATTTCATCCACTTCCCCGCATAGTTGAGAAAGACTACCCAGCAGCCAGTAAGTAGCGGTAGATTAGCTGCATAACAGCACCAGTCAATATTGGCAAGGAGCTAATATTAGCCAGTTCAGGTTTAATATTGATAATAATGAGCAAATGTTCAATAGCACCTCACCACTCCTTAGCTGAAATCACCTTTAATACTGTGTGTAACTACAGTAAACTGCAATGCTCATTTCCAAAGTTTTATTAAAAAACTATTTCTAGTATCACAGGGCCATATTAGCTACGTCTAAGAAGGAGATGAAGAGTTGAAACTCTGCATCACCTATACGGCATTATGTGAGGTTATGTTTATGAGTCTCGGGAAGGGAAGCTGGCTGAGGGAGTGTTGGGCAGGGGGAATGGGGCTGTGAATCTTTTTGTGGAAGACCAGCTGAAATAGAGGAATGCACCTTAAAGGAAGGATTGAGAACAAACACTTGATAGATTGTTATCGAGGCAACTGTGGCAACGTTCTGTAGAACATACACTAATGAGCAAAAACACTGAATGCACTCACAAATGAAGCAAATTACATCGATTATCTTGTTACAACAGCATATCGAGGTCTGCAGATAGACCTTAGAGAGGAATCGGACAGTCAATTTTCATAGGCAACGTGCTGGATTTGGAATAAATGGGACTTGAGCAACTTTGACATGGGCCACATCGTTAACATAAGGCAGCGCCTCGTCAAAGTGGCAAGACTTCCGAGGTGCTCTCAGTGAGCAGTGGTGAGTACCTACCAGCAGTGGTGCAAGGAAGGACATAGCATGAACCGGGGACAGGGTGTTGGATGCACAAGGGTCATCAATTTACAAGGGCAATGAAGATTATCTCATCTCATTCAAACTGCCAGGAGGGGTGCAGAGGCGCAAGTTGCACAGAACTATAATGATACTTAAGAGAGGAATCTGTCACAACAAACCATCACACCAGATGCATATCGGGCTTTGTAGCAGCAGACTAGTCGCAGAGCTAATTTCTGCCCAGTCCACAGTCAAGAGCAGGGGGTCCCCAGTCTTTCTCAGAAAGGGCCGGTGTAAATGCAGCTTTCATTGAAACCAAGCAGCTACACACCTGATGCTACTAATCAAGCTTCTTAGCAAAGAGTCTAGGGGTTGATTAGTAGTGTCAGGTGTGGAACTACTTGCACCCACACTGGCCCTTCCTGGGAAAGATTGGGGACCCCTGGTCAAGAGAATCTACAAGAGCATCACAGCACATGAGCGTCAAAATTAGACCTTAGAGCCACTGAAATAGATTGCCTGGTTAAGTGAGTCCTCTTTTCTTTTGCATCATGTGCCTTGGATGTGCAGATGAGAAACGTTTACCTGGGGAAGAGATGTAGCACCAGGATGTCCTGTGGGGAAAAAACACAAGCTGGTGGGGGAAACGTTCTGCTGGGAAACCCTGGGTCTGAGAATTCAAATGGACTTTAATTCGACAAAGCTGTTTTGGCAGCACAAGGGGGACCTGCCAATCGGTGGACCGTTTGGTTTTTTACATGTCTCACTTAATTAAGTTAAATTGCTTTAATATGTTCACAACAAAACTGATGAAGAAAACAGCCCAGCAAACCCAACAATGCTGGTAATTTTCCAACTAGCACCCAATTCTAAGTTGACCCAATTAGTAATATGGAACCAGCAAGATTTCATCAGTAAACTGCCAAATCTGCAGCGAGTCTCTAGTTCCTGCTCAGGAGGTACCAATACTAATTCACTAACGCAATTCCCAGATTTTCCAATCTTGACCCGCTTCAAGACATATCCTGCATATTATTTTTTTACTTCAGCACAAAATAAGTGGAAGCTTGGAATGAAAATCTTCATCAACATTATAAACATGTAACATGTTCAGAGCTTTGTTGAAGCAATGTTGGCATTAATGGGAAGCGTATGATGCACAGCAACTTATTTTTTAAAGGTCACGAGACCCGGTTCAACCCTTCCCATGGTACGAGGCTTTGCAAACCACAAGACCTAAAAAGCACCATCTTGACCGTTTGCTAGCAGATGCCATTATGGAGAGCGATGGACAGAGTTTACAATTTTTTACATACAAACTATCTGCACAGCCGGCCACTTACTGAAGACAGTCAGGGACAATGATACAATGGCATCGCCCAATCTAGGAGTCAATCCGGCAAGCTCTATCCTCCATGGCCAGCTCTCTGACCATTACTCTAGATGAGAGATTACTAGGCAAGCCATTCCCACAACTCCCAGCGAGAGGTAAGTGCCATAGAGGTTTCCTTAAAGTCATTTTGATCTACCCCGCAATTAGCCCATAATTTTTCTCTTATCAATTTCAAATTTGGTGTGGACTTGGCTTATGAAGGCAGTATAAAATTGCTTAGCAGCTGTTGGACCAACCAGCAAAGAAGACGTGTACAATGACAGTACAAATATTTATTTTCATGTTCACGCATTGTGACACTTACAGGCATAATAACCTTATAGCATGTCAAACCCCACCCAAATCTGAAAAGTCCAATCTGCAAGCATGCCCGTATGCGACCCGTGCTGCCATCTCTTGAGGGCAGACAGTTTTTGGTTCTCCTCAAAAATACTCTTCTGTAAGCTGGTGCTCCCTTTTGCTTGTAGTTCTAGCATACACAGAATGAAAGGGGAAGGCAATAGAGCGTGTGCTTGCTCAGAAAGCAATGGCCCAGAGGCCAGTAGGAGGCAGTTGAGCAATAAGCAATGCTAACCCAAACTGACAGTATCCCTCCCATATCCTTGAGCAGCACAAGACCAATTATACACTGCTCTCATAAGGCTGCTGGCCTCGGTCAGCACTGGCACGGCAGGATTCGATGCGAGACCCTGCCACCAAAAACTGTCCCTTTACGTATTTAGCCAACCCATCAGCCCACTGTATCATTTCAAGCACAAATTTGTTACCTGCTTGCTGTCCCCCAGCCATACCTTGTTGAATCAAGTTTTCAAATAGATAGTACCAAAGGTATCTAATCCAACAGTAAGACAAACATCCACTCAGAAACAACCAAGTGGCTCTACTGAGTCTCACGATCAAGAATGAGTATACACACAGATGTCATAACTCCTGTAAAGAATGGCGGGCACTGGCTTTTAAGCTGGCCTCGGGCGGACTGACACACGGGTCAGAGCAGAACGGCAGCCTGCTGCAGTCTGATCTACTGTTGCACATATAAGATTGGTTACGACAATTTTTTTCAGTTCGACAAGTCTGGATAGAGACAAAAAAAAATAAAAAATCCAGCTGCACTTTCCCAGAAAAAATAAGTCACATTTTTACAGAACATTAAAATAAAATAATAGCAACCGCAACTGTTTTGTCTCCCCGTTCAGACATGTTTTTGTATTTTCATGGTCCCCTTATCCTAAAATACTTGGAGGGTGGTGGAGTCTTTAGAAAATTGTCAGACTTTACTCCAGCTCATGATGACACACTGACCTAAAGCCTGGAGTAGACCTCGCATACCAAGAACACTGCAACACTCATTCCAAATGGTCTTTTTTTATAATAAAAACCTTCATCCAATCAGATTATACTGGTGATTCCTTTTCTCTTTTCCTTCCCCTACTTGTTATCTGAAGGGATATATTCACAATAGTATAAAGAAACTGGTGAGCTTAGTTGGGCTGAAAGGCCTGTTCTTGCCATTCATGTTATGTTACGTTATGTTCTGATTGGAATGTTCTCTATGGGATTTTCTGGAAAATAGCGGTGCCACTTGGAGGGATTGTTCCCATAAAAAAAGAAAGATAAATACATTTAAAAAATAGGATGGATACAGATGGCAGATATACAGATGGATACAAACATGGCTCAACTGATTATGTTTCCAGTAATATTCTGTATATAACTAATGATTCTATTGAATAGATGTTGATAAAAGCCACAGAAATCAACTGAACAGATATTGATTGGATAAACTAAACAGATATTAATCAAAGATTTTGTGTGTGAACTGCTTACGTGTGTGTGTGTGTGCGTGTCTCTGAACTGCTTACTGATGAATATTATGTATAATAGTGAAATGTGATCCTCAGCACAAAAATTACACAAACAGCAAAAAATAGCAGCAATAATGATTCAACTGTATACCCCAGCTTACTTGAAGAACATGACATGGCTTCATGTACCAGATCTGAATGAGGAAGTCGAGTGACGCTGACAAATCACACATTCCATTAACTTAAAGGGCACCCAGAGCTGTTCTCTGAGAGGTAATCTACTGCTGTTGTCTCTCTCATTAAGTATATTTAGCCAGCAGTGACAGGCACACAGACTGCTGATTTATTAAAGAACATAAGAATGTATGAACTGAATACATAATGCTAAGAAAAGGCCATTATACACAAGCGTGTTGTTTCATCATAAACAGCAAATCAAGCATTTTCCCTAAAATGATCAATCTCATTGATTCACCCCATTTGCCTGTCAAGTTACGATGTGCAGCAGTCAATGCACAGCTCAGAATGAACCACATAGGTAGTAGGTAGTCATTTACGTGCACTATCCTATACAATTCAGAAAGAATGATATTTAAATATGGCAGTACATGTGTCTGTTTGAAGCACAAGGATTGGGTGTGTCTGCAGAATTGAGATTTACTAAGACTCTTTCCTATGAAGTATCATACACCAGGACTGGCCAATTGGATATTAAAGTGATGCGGCAGTAACAGTCAATCACTTTAAAGGAGAGGTGGCTTCAAGGTGAAATAGGATCATTGTTTCTGGTTCATGATTCATGAACCCTCTACAGCTGCACCCATCTAAAAAGTGCTTGTTGGGTGGGTCATATTCTTTGATTGATTTTGGCCAGATAAAGCGTCAATTAGATGTGAAATTATTATGTATTAGCTCTGCTGCTCATAAGTGCTGCTTGACTAACCAGCAGAGTTTAAGTAAAAATTGGCATAAAAAATGGCGCATAAGTGTCATCTACTCCTCTGACTTGCCGCCAATCAAAGACAGTTGCCACAGCAACCTCCACCCACCAGTGCCATTGTTCTCAGGCATGTCAGATATATTCAGCTTAAAGGAAAATGATATTACACTAAAATAATATACGAATATGTGCCGTGTACTTTCAAGTACATCTCTCAATCAACATATTCGATAGTCGGGGATAAATCGATAGTAGGGAATAAATTAAAATGTCATCACATGAACCCAGGAATAAAAGACATGGTGCCAGACAAACAATAGGATGTATATCTTTTCATACAGACAGTAGCCATCGCACGGAACACCTAGCCAGCTCATGCAGTGTAGGGGAAACTCTGGGCATTCCCAGGACCAGGCTCTATAAGGTGTTAGATTGCATCTATTCACAGGTGTACTGCACACCAGGGGTGGTGGATGCTAGTCTGGGAAGGTGACAGTGTTTGTTGGTTTTACTTGTTACTTAAGCCTAAAACTTAAACCAGATGATTATGCAGTTAACTTACCTCATCTGGTAAATCAGGTCTAAAGTGGACAGTGAAGAAAAAAAACTGAACAGCACGCACTTTAGCACTCAGGCTACCCCTGAGCTACACTTTTAAGTGATTGTGTCACAGCCCTTGTATGTCAATAATTGGTTCCTCCCTTGTTTCATCAGTCTGTGTGTTTTGCAGTTTGTCGCCTTTAGTTGATTTATTGTCTTGTCTCTTCCCCTGCTCCCAGATGTTATCATTTGTATGCCTCACCTCTGTTCTTAACGAGTTTAATCCTACTGGTCGTATGTGTGACCGATTTTTATTTTTTTTTTTTTACTTCTAGAAAGTTCTAAAAGTGTCGTTGCTGGCTCTGGGCTAAAATGTAACTTTGAACTTAACCATTATGTAATCAAAAAATAAGAGTAAGAAGTAAAATGCATACACTTACATTGCAAGAAAAAATTTGAGATTAAATGGGTTAAGTTCCATCAATATAATCTCCTTGTGGTGCCGGTGAGATTGCTGAATTGTCATACCCTAAACCTTCCAGTCAGTTTGTGTCTTCTAGTATTGAGCTACGCTCGTCTTCCATGTGTTTTTGATAAATTAATGATAATGAAAGACATAATTAATTCTCAGAGTCTTACTAATAGGACAAAGCTCCAGTCTCCAGGATTGAGACTTTGTTCTTGTTTATCCATTGCTCCTGTCTGTTCCTCTGAGTCAGTTCATTAGGAACAGCTCCCAAGCCTTTAATCAGTCTCCATGACTGGGATTGTGTTCCTACCTAACCCTTTGGTTCTACTGTCAATCAGTGCGGCTTCTGCAGCGGACTCACCACCTGGCTTTGGCCCTACATTACCCCTGACCGGGGCACGGACACGTCCCCACCCTCTCCAGTCATTACCAACTTCGCTGGCCTGCCCCAGAACAGATCGATGCTACTGCCACTCCCCCTTCTATTACCGTATTCTTATTCATAAAGACTCCCTTGTGGTTTGTATCCTGAATCTGCATTTGGTTTATTGTCTGGATCATAACAATTTATATATAGAGAGCACTGTTGAGCTCAATAGCTTGTTCTTGCCATTGTGCCATGCTGTGTTCAAGACTGCAAAACCCAGAGGGCTACAGTCTCAGCTGATATGCTCCTGCATCTTAAATTAAGTCATTAACTAGCTATAGAGTCAGCACATCTTGTTTCCAAGGCCTAAATTGGCTGCTGATTAAAAGAGAAATCCTTAAACCAGCAGAAACTTCAGCCCCCTGGGACTGCAGGTTGGAGACTTCTGCGCAACACATTTACGCAGTTGTACTGCAGATCAGCCTGTGACACAGATTATATCAGGTACCCAGCTCAAATACATGTAATCTCAATACTGGAATTACATAGATGATGGTACATACCCATCTGTTCTCAGCTTTCCCTTTCAGAGCCAACCCAAAGCATCGTGTGCACGGTAAAATTATCCATTAGCACTGTACTCGCCAGCTGGGATTCAGAGCCATAGATTTACATCTGTCACTCAATACCAGGATACTGGATTCTCCCATCACCTACATCTCAACACATTCCCACATACATCACCACTCAGGCACGGGAAAATCCATAAACATCCTAGTTAAGATGCTAAAAGAAAATAATTCAATGGGAAATGGGATATAGAGTTGTCTGGGGATTTCAAGACAGAGGAGATTTTTCTTATTTTGTTCAAACGCACCAAGACTTAAATGTATGTTTTATGCTTTTTTAGGAACAAATAAAAAGGATCCTTAATGATCAGCTTTTATGGTTTTATGCAAACAATCACACGGAATGGCCTACAGAATTAGAACTTCACAGAAGTGCAGTGATGGATGGAGGAGAATTTCAAGTATTTCCCAAACCCTGGAGCAAAAATGAGCCGGAAACACCAGATGAGAGGTACATTACGACAGACTGCTAATGAATGTCAATGACCTACATTTGAAGGCTCAGAGGTAAACTGATGACCTTTTATCATATGAATAGCATTTCCAATTTTTATTGATATGTTTCATAACCTCCATGTCCGTGGATATAAAGGGAAAGACAAAATGATTGCTTCCAAGCTCCACTAATGAAATTGCAGCGATTTCCCAAAAGGAGACAAATCTGCACACAGTTTATTTCGGCCTTCAATGGTTCCCATGTACCAACTCCTGAACTGAAGGTCTGACAGAGAGCTGACAGAGAAAAAATGTTCCGATTTAAGGAAGAAATTAAAATACGATCCGGCTACAGTGGATTAATATTCTGCTATCATAATTCTCACCTTACAGGATGACTGCAAATGACAAACCATGTCAATTAACACCTGTTTCATGGAGGGTTAATCCAAATGAGCAGATAATCAAGAAAAAAGCAAACACCCTGTCTGACAATCAGATTTATGCAGATAATCTCAAGCAACTAAATGCACAGAATGTAAACGCCACAAAACCGATACAGCAGATTCCTGTGCAAATGAACAGAACTGAAGTGTATCCAAGGATAAAGCTTCTGAAATGATAAGACAATGAGCTCTTTTCTGGCTAAAAGTACAGTCAGCGTCTGTCTCTTCCGATCAGCGCGCAGCCTGTCAGTCAGTGTTGCAGGAAAATCCCTCACTTCTTCCGCGCACTTTCTTGCCGAGTCTCCAGGGCTCCATCGTGTATCTGCTCCGCGGTACAATGTTTTGCCAGATGATTCTTGGATCGTCCACTCCCTCATTTAAGATGGAAATACAAAGCAACGAGGCTGATGCGCAGGTGTCAATTAAACCTGGTGGGAAGAAGTGACACCAATGCTTTCACTAAAAATACTCTTACAGCTTCCTTGGCTGGGTTTTTACCTATACACCTATACCCTATATGATTGTGACGCATTTCTTACAGCATTTCCGCCATATCCATTCAGCCCTTGCGTTAAACCAGGCCATCAAATGTTGGATGGGCTCCCTTTCTATCGCCAGGCTCCTCCAGAGATATCATTCCATTAGGGTTTTTTCTCGCCTCGTTTAGAGTGTTTTTCCCTCAATTATTTATTTTTAGCCTGTGAGGACTCCTTCTGAGGGCCTCAGCCTGCTGTTTTCCACTTTTCCTCTTTTTTATTACTTTGCAGAGCACATCTGTGACAGTTTTTTTTTTAAATGATACAGGCAAACAGAGTTCACCTGGCTTGAATGATTTGGGTTTATTGATTCATAATGTGTAAGCACACACCCTCCAGGCTTCAACAGGGAAAGTCAGTCCATATACTGGCCACCATTTAATATCATCAAACCCAAAACTGAGACTCACTCATAAAATATCAAGTTAAATTCAGATCAAACAATTTAACAAGCTCCAACTATTAATCAGCAGTAAAATTCTAACAGATTTCCCCCCCCAAATTTTAAAGGAAATATGTACTTCAAAGGAATATTTATATCTGCCAAAATTTGAATGAGAATTAATTTCCTTTGAAAATTGACATAGTTTGACAAAAGTATTTCCCACTGTTACTAAATTCCAGAGTTGAAGTATCATCTTGATTCTGTCATGTTTGGATTTTGATCTCTGCCTTGTCTGACCATGCTTTGTATTTTGTATTGGGATTTTGATGTCTGGTTCTGTTCATGTTTTGTCTTAGTTTAGTTTAGGCCATGTTTTTGTTTTTGCCATTATCCACATTGCTGTTATTATTCCGGTCCATGTTTTTGCTTTTGCCTTGCTTTGCACTTTGTCTCCCCCTGTCTGGTCTTTAGTCATGTGATCGCTCACTGCACCAGTATTGTATGCCACACTTTCGGGGGATTTCATGGTTTCTGGGATTTCAATCATTCCTTCCTATCTCATTTACTTTCTTCACCTTGCTTCTATATTACTAACCAAAACTAAGTTTGTTGTTTTTGCTAAAGTTACTAACCTAGAATAACATTGTACATAATACTAACTTACTAACGAGCACTAGGGATTGTATAACTGCACATTACTAATTCATTCACAAGTTCTCAGCATTCCCCCTGTTCTAGTCTTCGCCTCTTGCCTTCACTTAATCTTCTTTGCAGCGTTTCAGCGGATCCTCCGCACCTGTTCTCTCTGTCCTTTGTCTCATTATCTGAGCACATGTGAAATTATTAACCGGAGCTGTGTGTTTTGTCAATTGGCTGTCTCGTGATCCCTGTCCGCGTTTTGGCTTTTGCCCATTTCATGTGATTAGGGTCTCCCTCATGTTTGCTCCTTTGTAATTAGTCTGATTCTCTACACCTGATTTCTGTACAGCATGTGACCTCCCGTATGTGTATTTTAGCAGTTTTCTCATGACAGTTTCTTGTTAGAACGTTTCTCTTAGTTTGCTTGTGCCTCGCTTGTCTTCGCCTTGTACTCTTTGTGATCCTATTCTGAGTGGACCGTCCCTGATTACGATTTTTGGCTCTGTTTTGGATTACTGTTGCATCTGTGTTTTGAACCCTTTTCTGTCTGACCACGAGTACAGTGATTTCTGCCCAACTGGATTGTGATTTTTGGATTGTGGTCTTTGTACCTTTGCCTTCTGCCCTGCGGGGGGGTTCCCCCCCTGCCCCAACCCCCCCCCGCTTAATAAATTCCTATCTACTGCATTGCTTGGTTCTCGCGTCTGGTTCCTGGGAGTATCATCACATTATCACACTTAAAAGTTTCAGATCATCAAACAAATTTTAATATTAGACAAAGATAACCAGAGTATATACAAAATGCAGTTTTTAAATGATATCATTTATTTAGGGGAAAAAATCCCCGCGCCTGTTGAATCAAGAAATCCCCTAAATAGAACCTGTCTTACAAAGTGAAGTACGCTAAAGGATCTCAGAAAGCAACACATAATGCTGCAATCTTAAGAAATTCAAGTACAAGTACAGATGAGAAACAAAGTCATTGACATCTATAAGTCTGGAAAGGGTTACGAAGCCATTTCTTAAGCTTTGGGACTCCAGCAAACCACGGTGAGAGCCATTACTCAAAAATGAAGAGAACTTAGAACAATGTTGAACCTTACCATGAGTGGTCAGTCTAAAAAATTTATTCCAAGAACGCATCGACGACTCATCCAGGAGGGCACAAAAGAACCCAAAACAACATCTGAAGAACTGCAGGCATTACTTGCCTCAGTTAAAGTCATGTCATGTTCAATAATAAGCAAGAGACTGGGCAAAAATGTCATCCATGGGAGAGTTCCAAGGCGAAAACCACCACTGACCAAAAAGAACACAAAGGTTTGTCTCACATTTGCCAAAAAAACATCTCGATGATCCCCAAGACCTTTGGGAAAATATTCTGTGGACTGAGGAGATAAAAGTTGAACTTTTTGGAATGAGTGTGCCCCGATACATCAGGCATAAAACTAACACAGCACTTCATAAAAAGAACATCATACCAAAAGTCAAACATGGTGGTCGTAGTGTGATGGTTAGGGGAAGCTTTACTGCTTCAGGACCTGGACGACTTGGACAGCTTGTGACCTCAAGCGCACCTGGGTTATGCAGCAGGACAATGATCCGAACACACCAGCAAGTCCACCCTGAATTGTTTAAAAAATCAAAATGAGGGTTTTGGAGTAGCCTAGTCAAAGTCTGGAGTTAAATACAATTGAGATGCTGTGGCATGACCTCAAACAGGCCATTCATGCTTTAAAAACCTCCAATGTGGCTAAATTAAAACAGTTTTGCAAAGAAGAGTTGGCCAAAATTCCTCCACAGCAATGTGAAAGACTCACTGCTAGTTATGGCAAACATTTCATTGCAGTTGTTGTCGCCGAGTGTGGGTTTAGGTTTAGGGGTCAATTACTTTTTCACATAGGGCCAGGTAGGTTTGGGTAGCTTTTTTAACTTCACAAATGAAATCATCATTTTAAAACTGCATTTTTTATTTATTTTTGTCTCATATTTAATTTGTTTGATGATCTGAAACATTTAAGAATGAGAAATATGCAAAAAAAATACATAAATCAGGAAGGGGGCAAATATTTTTTCACACTACTGTACATTTGACCACAATCTGTAACACTCACACGTCATTTGGTGAGGATTTTATGCTATTTGTCCTTAATACTTTAAATCATCTCATTAGAAAACAACAGACTTCCGAAAGGAAAGTTCAGATGGTGGTGTATTACTTTAATGTTCTTCCCAACCCCTCCGACCCCACTTTAATGGGACGTGTCTGGATAAGATGGATAGGGGCCCTCAGCCAAAAAGGCTGGTCACCTATCCTGCCCATCCTGGGTCAGTAAGCGAACACAGACTCTCTTGAGGGCAAAGCCGAAGTCCATAAAAACCACAAGATAATTTTATAGCTCATCAGGGAGGCCCATCGTGAAATGAACGCTTAGAGAATAGGCATTTATTCCTTTGGCTCTCAGAGAACAGGTTTGAGAACATGAGCCACCAGGCAGAGCTTGTGACATCAGTAAACAGATGCAAAGCAGCGAGGGCTGCTGGGACATATTTCCTAGTATACACCAGGACCATATCACTGCTAAGTAATGCCACAGTGCTAGAGTTAACTAGGCTTATCCGGTCGGAGGCGACGGCTTGGGATATATCCCCAAACGCCCCCAATCCTCCAATTCCCCAATCCTTGAGTAGACCTTGAATAGACTTTCATTTGAACTTAATTTCAGGTCAATCGGACAAATGGTTCTGAAGATATGGCCAAAATGGTAATTTTCCATCACAAAGCGCCACTTGGTGGCAAAATACTGAACCATACAGGTAGGATGTCATCATGTGACACATTGTGAGGTCATGACCTTGCAGATGCACATAGTTTCATGTCAACTGGACAAATGGTTCCAAAGATATGGGAAAAATGGTGAATTTTATGTGACAAAGCTCCACCTTGTGTCAAAATTTTTAACCCAACAGGTAAAATGTCATCGTGTGACACTTCCTCAGGTCATGACCTTTCATTTGCAGTTGATTTGAGGTCAATCGGACAAATATTTCTAGAAACATGATAAAAACAGGGATTTTTCAGTTTTTGGCCCCTGGTGGCCAATCTAGACATTGTGAATTGTCCAAAATCAAATCAGTTCTTTCTCTTTATGACACTTACTTATATGCAAAACATGACATTTCTAATTAAAATATTACTGAAGTTATCGCGTAAACACGTAGGGCGGTGCGGCGGTGGCGGTCGGACCAAAAACATAATATCCCTGAAACGCCGTTTGGCATTCGATAATCACATAAATAAATATGGAAAAGAAATCACTCAAATGAGCGCGTTCTCCGATAAATGCAAGAGATGAGTCGTTAAAAGATCCTTTGTCCAAGCTGTAGTCAGTCAGTTGATAAAAACGATTCTGTATTTTTTGCACATGACTGTATTTGTATTTTAGGGGTACATGACAGACAAATGCAGTCCAATTTAATTAAGTTTTATTCCATTATATTCTACATGCAACTCTTGTGGTATATAAAAACACCAGGGGCCGTGAACGCAGCCAGGATCATGTCTCCCCGAACAAACCAGTGCATTTCACCCTCAGAGTGAGGGAAGGAAAAATGTCTCCAAAGAGAGATCTACGGAGTTAGACCAGTTAGTTTGACATGTTAATGCAGGCTTCCTTGGGTTTTGTTCCAAAAGAAAGAAAGACCCAGCAGCTATCAGAGTTATGACACATACACATCCCTCAGCTGACACTGAGGTCCAGCCCCACTCAGCACAGAGCTCATAGTGTTCATCTTCATAAAGGTGTCTACAGACTGATGGAATGAACCAGATGCCTCTATGGGAAATAATACAAAAATGCATAAGTCGCATACACCAGTGAAGCAGCCTAGTTTACTAAGTCGCCTGAGCGAATGGTTCATCCATACTGTATATCCTTGCATATCTTATATTCTTAGAAAGGGCCTAAGACTGATTCTTTAATCAGTCAGAGGTCAGAAGACAGTGGCCCTTACAACTTAAGATTTAACCCTCACTAAGCAAGCTGACGTGAACCATTAACTTTCAACAAGTGCCATTTAACTTTAAACCATTCTGTTAAAGTCATAGAAAATTCCAGGATGAACCAATTCCACGGCCATCCTTGAAGACATGAGAGACTGCAGATGCTATGTTGTAGGTTATTATATGCAACATGTTTATCATCACAAGGGGCAGAAGAAAAAAAGTGTGGCACAAGCAGAGAGAGAGAGAGAGAGAGAGAGAGCGCAAGAGAACACAGAATGTCATAGTCTCAGAGGTAATCTATTTACATTTGCAATGGTAGTCCCTTATATGGCAGTAAGGTTTAATGTTAGCTTTTGCACCATCCCGATCTGAAAACCTACATTGGTCTCTGTCCCTCCAGTGGGGGCCAGCTCTATCCCAGGATTCCCTGGGGGACTGTTAGAAATAGCAGTGCTTTGGGAGCCATGGAGGAGAGGAGGACTCGGTGTTTGTAAAGACAGCGGGAACACAACGGCTGATCAAACAAATAGCTAGCATGCTGAGAGAGAGAAAGGAGACAAAAATAAGTAAGTAAATAATCCCAAAAGAAAAGTGTATAAGTGCCCATTTCAGGAAGTGAGCATATTCTATCTCAATAACAAATTCAACTGGTTTGAGAGTCCAGCAGATCAGAAGAGTAGCTAGAGGACCTACGATAACACAGAGAAACAGGAATCTTCCGTCTGAGACAGAAAAAAGGACCAGCTGAATTCATAAGATAGAGACCCAAAAATAATACAATACCCAGCCAAATTAACCCTCAGGAGCCTAAGCCATTTTTATTACTATATGAGTAACATTTACCTTATTCTTACCATTACTTCAAATACTGCCCTCAGAGTATAGATCATCTTAAACCATTGCACAATGCAATTCAGATCACTGCTGCCAAGTATCGCTGCTACAAATGGTTCAAAGTCAGGAACTGTCTTTAATTGGGGGACATAAAAACAATGGGAAAAAATGATTGATGATTAATCACAGAAGACGTGCAGAGTTGGATTTATGATTATGGATTTATTAAAGTCTCCAAAAAGATACTGCCGTTCAAGGCAGGATTACAAAACTTCTGAAAGGGGTGCAACCTCACCGGGTCCCTCATCGAAATGGTGCAACAGTTAGCTTCTGAGAAAAAAGTATGTCAATTGCATGCTGTGTTCTAGAGATATTTTATAATATATGTGAATGCATCAAGTAAAAATTGACATTTCAGGATACTTTTTGATTTTGAGATAATGACTGTTAAAGTTGGGCCTAAACTTTAAACCTAAAGTTTTTACTTGATCCGCGATGGCGGTTTACTTCTCACATGATTCATTTGAAACCATTGGGTGAATCTCTAGTTTTATGACATCAAATACTTTATATGTACAAACACCAGACGATGGCAAAAAGTTTAAAAAGTCCAAGTGTTACAAAACGTCAATTTTTGCTTGGTGTTCACCAGTGACGTGCAGTCGGAGGTTAGTTTGGTGAGGCAGAAACCTTCCCTTTGCTTGATTCGCAATCAAACGATTAACTAATTTAGAAAGACTATTCGGCAGAATGACGGGTCATTTTAAGTTTCCGCGGCGTTATTACTCAGTAGGCTACATCGAACTTGAAATGCTCACGAAACTGCAGATTTGCAAGTACTTGCTTACAGGAAGCCAGAGACGTGCGGTGAGGTGAGGCAGTGACCCAAACTTTTATCGCAGGATTTTGTGAACCTGTTCCTATTCCTGATTGACAATTAAAACAATTAAGACCAAGCCTATAGGAAGCCTGATACTGATGCAGGAGATAATAATGTGGCGGTCCTGCCAGTTTGTTCAAGTTCATTTGTTAAACAGAGGAGTATCGCTATTGGCTGCACCTGGGGAGAGAGAAAGAGCCAATCAGGTCCGGGGTGGGGGGTATAAGTAGGCTGAGTTGCCAGCATGAAAAGTGTGTGCTGTTGTAACAGCTGTGGGAATAATGAGCGATGTTCGAACTGAGGAAACGGCCCTATGAAGGGCCGAACAGCAAGTAAAGCGAAGCCCGCCCCGGGCGATGCGAGAACCGCTAATCCTGCCTCAGTCTCAGTCCTTCAGTAGCGAGACCGCTATAATAACTTATTACAGGTATACGATACAATTCGAGACTGCAAGGATGGAAATCTGAATAGTCAATTCGGAAGAAGTCTCGGATCGGTAATTCTGTTTTTAAAACATTAATCGGATTATGAAAGAAGACTGAAAATAAACGCCCGCTTTTTGTTTGGGTGTAAAACCGAGTTTTTAAAGGAGAATACATTACAAGCTATTGATTAAGCATTAAACTCTTCATAAATCGAACTATGTTAATATTTATGATGACATTGCTTCGGCTTCCTGGAAGCCAGTAAGCGCGAATCTGCGGTTGGGCATTTCAGCTTCCATGTACTGAGCAATAACGCCGCGGAAACTTAAACCGACCCGTCATTCTGTCGAATACTCTTACTAAACTAGTTAATCGTCTGATTGCTAATCAAGCAAAGGGGAGCTTTTTTCCTCACCAAACTAACCTCCACCGCACGTCACTGGTGTTCACATACTTGATGTCATTTGCAACATCGCTGACTCCACAGGTTCAAACACACATCCAACCTAAAAAACAGCTCGCAAAACACTCTACCCAAGTAAAGAGCACTTCATTCCCTCCAATCAGATTACTGGCCACAAAATATCCAGCCCAATTAAAGAGCCCCTCCCTTCTTCTTACCAGACTACAGGCCGCAGAACACCCGAGCCAATTAAATCTCACTTCAGTCCTTTCAACCAGATGATAAACCACAAAAGACTGTGTCCAATAAAATAGGGCTTCACTCCAACCAATGAGGGTAGCAACAGGCCAAAAGGCACCATAAACAGAGCTTCATCCAACTAGATTGCAAGCTGCAGAACACCAGTCAGAGTGCTTCAGTTTGTCCAACCAGATTACAGGTAGTAAAGCACCCAAGCCAATTAAATTGAGCACCAGTCCATCCAACCAGTTTAAATGTAGCGAAATACCTAGTCCCATTAAAATTCAAAGCTTCAGTCAATCGGTCAGAGAACATAATGCTCACTATGGGATCACCTGACCTTCAACCTCAGGACAAGACTAGAATCAGGGATAAAAGCATCATACAAAAAAAAAAGAGGAGCTGAAGTGACAGCAACAATCTAATGGGGAGCCTGTAATCAGATGCTAGTGATAGGAATTACAGATAAAAGCTTGGATTTTGATACCCCGAGTAAAACTGTATATAACAATACACACCAGAGAGTAGATCCAGTGACCAAATATCCTGTATGGGCAAAACGGTTTTTGCCTTTTTTCTCTTTTTTTATGATCCCACACAAAAAGACTAAGAAAATTTTATGAGTTCTGGTCATTTCCTAAAAATTCAACCTGAAGTGAGTTTAAATATACTGAAATAGAGTTGGCCCTAAAGGGGACCTCTCTCAATATGCTTTTCTGAAGCCTTGACATGTCCGTGTCATGTGGATTAAGATTATGTCATACATATGGGCAGGTGTGTGTTTTATAGTTCTGTCTACAGTGGAGCAGATGTGGGAGATGTCCCTGTGGGGATTACTCAGATAATCCTACATCATCCTATCCCACTTGCCACGGAGACAGAGTACGGAAAAACAGCATTTTCCCAGCATCAGTAATGTTCCCATGTCATTCACTCACTTTCGAGGAAAATACACCAGAACTAAGGCGCGTTATTCCAAGCTTCTGAAATGTGAGTGAGAGGCAGGCAGACGATGACTCGAGAAACAGAGCGAAGCACCAGTAAACACAGTGCACCAGTAAACCTGGTTTAGCACGAGTTATGCATTCAGGCACCGGGGGAAAATGCTGAGGGGGTAATGCCAGAGGCTCTTTCCCCGCGATGTTCCTCTCAGGCTCCAAGCACATCCGAGTCATGACCACACGTGCTTTCTTTCACCAACTCTCTTGATGTTAATTTCCTCCCCCTGTCTCTCTCCCTCTCTTTTTCTCTTCTGCACTCTCTCTCATTCCCTCCCTAACTCACCAGATCAGTTATTTGCAGGTCTGTAGACATTTTGAACTGAGAATGTAGGACACTACCACCATCACACGATCCCTGCTAAAATAAAGCACACAACTTTCTGATTTTAAAAGTTTTCAGGTTTAGTCATATAGCATCAGCAGATGGACCAGGCATAGTAAATGCAACAGAACGCAGTCTGTAAGTATTTGGACAGCATTTAGACACACCAAGTCTGTTTTTTGGCTTTGCATTCCAGCAGATTGACATGCATATTAATGAACCGTTTTGAAATTTCGGCCATTTTTATTGCTCATACAGTGCTAGTGGCCAAACACATACGGGCTGCACTGCTGCTGTCGCCTCTAGAGAATTTGTTTTTCACAGCGTTCTCGCAGCGTGGAACAGCTTTCCAGGTTATGCAATCAAGTGGTTCCCAAAAATGTCCAGCTGGTGCACCTGGAATTCTAAACTTCAAAGTCTCAGGCTTGGAGATGCACTGATAAATGAACAACAGTGTGACGGAGCGTAAATACTGGAAACCAGCTCTGGTCCACGGACAACAGTTCAGGAATAGAGATTCCTGAATGCTGATATGGAGACTTTTCTTGTACTTCACACAGCAAATTAGAGCTCAAAACAAGTAAATTATGAGCACATCGTAGGATTTTGTGAGCGTGATTCAGTGTCTCGCAGCCACGTTAGCCTAAATAGTATGCTCAGAATGATGTAAAAATCTGTCACCTCCAGGGTTCCTGAGGCAACAAGAGATCTATTTAATTGTACCACAATCCATGTAGCTGTGAGGAGCAACAAATATTTTCTGCCAGTCCAAAATGTGACTAATGGCTGAGAAATATTTGGTACACATACCAAAAGAATATTTATGGCCAACGTGATCTGGGTAAGCATCCATGAATGATGTCAAACTCTTATGTAATAACATTGCAAACATGCCAATTGTGGAATAGTAGACTTTTATCCCATTAAAAGAGACAAAACAATCAATTTTTCATTTGGTGTGCCATACTGGCCAACAACAAAAGGTACATGAATTTCACCTACATGCACTAATTTCCAAAACTTATTGGTTAATCCCTGTTCATAAAATCCAGCAAAACCATTGGGTCATTTGCTAAACTGAAAGATAGAATTGGCAAAATGGAGAGCATTTGGAAATTGAGGCTGTTATAACAATGGGCTGCCTACATGAACGGTGTGTCTAAACCAAGCAGTTCATTGCATCTATCTTGTGAAAAAAAAAAAAAATCTCTCCATTATCTAAAGCCTAGTGAGTGGTATTAAGAGGCGATTTGTAATGGGGGCCACTGAGTGTATGAGTACAGAAACCATTATCTGCAATAAATGGTTTAGCCAGCGTTACCAGCCTTCAAGATGTTTCTTTCTCAACAGTGTATGGTCGCTGGTGCAAGTGAGAGAAATGAGTGTAACTAGTTCAGGCAGGAAACTGGAGAAGAGCTACATCAGCTGACAGCAGCCTGTAAGCTACCAGCACGTCAGCATCAGCAGGCACACGATTGGAGGATACACATCATGAGGTCATACAGCGGTCTATTTGTAAGATGTCAAGCTCACTTACTTCCGCTGCTGTTTGCAATGACTTTTCATGCTCTGCAACATGCTGTTTGGTTTTCTGCTTGTCACCTCCACCCCAGCCTCCACCAGTTTGGTTCTGCTCACATCGGGGGGATTTTGATTTCTGTACATGACTATGTTTGTATGTTTGCTGTGCCTAGGTAGGACATTCCTCCAGAGCAGAACCGCCGCCAAAATACAATGTAATGCTTATACCCATGAATAGATTGTTCTATTTTATATATTATTTATGAATCTATTTTTTATATTTCTGACACTACAACCCCAATTCCAAAATAGTTGGGACGAAGTGTAAATTGTGAATAAAATCGAAATGCTATGACTTTCAGATCACATGAGCCAATATGTTATTTACAATAGAACACAGATAACATTTCAAATGTTGAAACTGAAACATTTTACATATTCATCCACAAAATGAGCTTATTTTAAATTTTCTGGCTACAACAGGTCTCAAAAAAGTTGGGACACAGGCAAAAAAGGACTGAAAAAGCAATTAATATTTAAAAGAATTAGCTGAAAGAACATTAAGCAAGTAATTAAATTAACTGGTATCAGGTGTGTGACATGATTGGCTATAAAAGGGACGTCTTAGAGAGACTGAGTCTCTCAGAAGTAAAGATGGCCAAAGGCTCTCCAACCTGTGAAGGCTTGCGTAAAAAAATTGTGGAATACTTTAAAAACAATGTTCTTCAATGTGAAATTGCAAAGGCTTTGATGGTCTCATCATCGACAGTGCACAATATCATCAATAGATTCAGAGAAACTGGAAAAATCTTTTTGCATAAGGGACCAGACCAAAGACCTTGACTGGATGCCTGTGATCTTTGGGCCCTCAGACGCCATTACATCACTTACTGGCATGATTCTGTCATTGACATTACTAAATGGGCCCAAGAATACTTCAAGAAACCACTGTCTGTGAACCCAGTCCGCCGTGCCATCCACAGATGCCACCTAAAACTCTATCATGCAAAAAGGAAACCATTGTTGGGCATGATCCAAAAGTGCTGCCGTGTTCTATGGGCCAAGGCTCATTTAAAATGGACTGTAGCAAAGTGGCAAAGTGTCCTGTGGTCAGACGAGTCCAAATTGGACATTCTTGTTGGAAATCATGGGACGTTGTGTCCTCCGGGCTAAAGAGGAGAAAGACCACCCCTCCTGGCATCAGCGTTTAGTTCAAAAGCCAGCATCTCTGATGGTATGGGGATGCATATGGTGTGGGACACTTGAATGTTTTAAAAAGCACCGTGAATGATGAAAGGTATATAAAGGTTTTATAGAAACATATGCTCCCCTCCAGATGACATCTATTCCAAGGAAGGCCTTGTGTATTTCAGCAGGACAATGAAAAACCACATACTGCAGGTATTACAACAGCATGGCTCCATACTAGAAGAGTCTGTGTGCTGAACTGGCCTGCCTGCAGTCCTGATCTTTCACCGATTGAGAACATTTGGTGCATAATTCAATGAAAAGTCCATCAAAGGAGACTCAAAACTCTCCAGCAGCTGGAGGCCTGTATTAAAGAAGAGTGGGATCAAATTCAAAAGGCTAAACTCAAGAAACTTGTCTCATCAATGCCCAGACGCCTCCACTCTGTGTTAAAAAAAAGAGGGGAAGCTACATCATGGTAGTCAGGCCCCTGTCTCAACTTTTTTGAGTCCTGTAGCAGCTATCAAATTTGGAATGAGCTCATTTTGTGGATAAAATTATTACATTTCTCAGTGTTAACATTTGCTATGTTATCTCTGTTCTATTGTGAATAAAATAACGGATGGTGTGATTTGAAAGTCATTGCGTTTTGATTTTATTCATAATTTACACTTTGTGTCAACTATTTCAGAATTGGGGTTGTATATGAATGGTTGCAGCACATCTTCCATTTTAATTGTGATGAGATTACACTTTCAGAATGGATTCAGTTCAAAAAGGGGAGACCATTGAATTGCATAAAGATAGTCATTTGTTACTGATTACAAAGAGAGAAGATTAACAAGTATGATAATACACAAAATTATTTTTTTGGCACTTGGACTTAACAATAAATTCCAAAGTACTTTCTCCTCTAACCCTAATGGGTCTCTTTACTGTTTGTTTCAATACTGAATGGAACTTCCCTTCTCACTAGAAAAGCCCTCTACAGCCTTTTTTTGTTTTTTTGACAGAGCAACTGGTGGGATCCCATCTGTTCCCTGAGCTAAGGACAACGATCTTAACTTCCTTCACAATCTTACATGTCAAAATTAATTATGACAGACACCCATTTGATAAAAATAGAGTTTGACATCTCTCTTTAAGGACCTGTCTCACGATATGTCAGGCCTCTCTGACAGATAATGCACACTCATGTACTGTGAAAAAAAAAATAATAGAAACACCTAATGGGAGACGACAAACTTTGGGAAGTTCACAACACTTACTTTATTTTTGCCTGCGTCTCCCGCAGAGATTATGAAAATGCATCTTCAAAATGCCTTCAAAAAGGCAAAGCATCAGGTTTGCCTTGCAGCCAAAATAACTGTAAATTAAGTGCTATAAAAAAATTCACATGAATTCATTACACACTCAGTACATATGGGCATTATAAATAACAGATTTGACCTGCCAAAAAAAGCAGGATCTAATCTCCAGTCATTAAAAAGCTGCGTTTCTCTGTGGAATCATAGATGTTGTTGGAGGCGTACACTACATTATCGTTTACTAATTAACGGCAGATAAATGAGGACTGCCGGGACTTCCTGTGGCTCGAAGGTCTTTGTCCAAATTAGAGCTGGCAGCACTGAACTAGGCCAGCTGGATTTGGTCTAGACAGGGCTCAGAGGCCTAACACAGTGGGTCCCGAAGTTACGATGGTGGTTAGGATTGAATGGACCTCACGAGCCCAAAAACAGGACCTGCGGTGCACGCGAGTCTCTATTTAACTCTGAACTTAAAAATCCCCCAGCAGTACAAAGCTGACAAGCCGCCTGAGGCAAGGATTTTCAAAAAAGATTTTACCCCTTTTAAACACTAGCTAAATTCCTCAAGATTTAGGATCTTTCTTTGAAAATTTCTTGGAGATCTGCACTTTTCTTGGAAAAATGTACCAGCAGAATGTAGGGGGCTAAAATAGTTTTTAGAGTAATATTTGAGAATAATCTTCTCTTATTCTCACTGAAAGAGGAGAGGGAAATTAAATCAGGGAGGAAAACAGGGATGGAAAGAAAATTAACTCATCAAAAAGCCAAATTCATTATTATTGTTTTAATTCAGCAGGGGCCAAATTGCCCTCATTAGCATAGAAATGGACGTTAATCCCGTCTCATGCGGCCAATGGTCATTTCCACACGAGTCCTGGAGGTTTCAGGAAATTAACCGAAATCAATATATGGATTGAAAAAGCGTGGCTGCATTAATGTAAAGAGGGATTTATTGCCGCAATAAATGCACTTATAGTTCATTGAGCAAATCATGTTGGCTGTGCTTGTCCTCATTATTATTTTAATTATCCTTGATAAATGGATAAGGGCTGCAATTTTTCCCAAGCAACAGTGCTGTAAAAATCAAAGCATTAACTAAAATACATGAAATTTATAAAACCACACAATAGCATAAAAGCATAATTAATTAAGTTTGAAAAACAAAACAATACAGTTGGGTAAGTGAAGTGTATTTGCAGAGTATGTGTTTGTACTACGTCCACCTCAGTACAGTACATCTGTGTGCTTGAGCTGTACGGGCGTAAATTTGAGTGGGACAAAAGGGGCCCAATCCTGCCCAGGCAGGGAGCCCATATGGAGCTGACATTCAGGAAGGAGTCGGGGTGGAGTGGGGTTGGGGCTTGCTTGTGACTCACTGGAAACAGGAGGATGTATGACCTGCAGCTGAAGTTATCTAATGTACAGCGTACCCAACTGACTGTATCTGTATGTATATTTCCTCACACAGCACATGCTTCAACTCCACAGGGACCCCCCTAGTTTACATTCTTAGCATCGACATGCTAACCCAGCATGGTATTTACCAAGGCTCAGCAGGGTTAAGTGCTCAGCTTTGGGGCACAGCAGCAGTGGTCCAGCTGGGATTTGAACTTGCAACCTTATTTAACCAACAATTTTCACTGAATTTTGCAACACTACTACTTCCTATCCCTCCAGTAAGTTAACGATTTCAGCTACAATTCCCCAGTAACTACCCAGTTAACACAAAATGCACAAACAATGTTAATACAATGTAGGGCCAATATCATTAAGGGTGAAAAAACCTCTCTGTAATGTTGAGATAACATTATGAGAGCGTTTTGAATAAGGTAGATAGTCGCTGGAATGGCGCAGTTGAAAAAGATTACCTGCTGCAAGAGCAATGAAGCGTCATTGAAGTTTCATTAAGGGTGAAAAACTTCCTCGTAAAATTTGTGAGTTCATTGTGCGGTGACTGGCCAGCCTACTTCCCCGGGTAAAACATCAACAAAATGTTTGCCATACTAACCTGTCTACCCACACATAGGCATTATTAAACATGCATTCTGCAGAAGTGGAGTTCTTATATTCAGAGTTAAAACTATGTGGAGAGTCCACACCTTAATAGGTGGGAGAGAAACACAAATGGAATAAACTGCATAGGAATTGCAGCCCTTTAATATCATTTCAGTGGCAAACGTTCACAGTATCAGTGGAAATCAGGCAGCCAGTAATAAGGACTTTCTGTTAGGCTCACAATTATCATATCAGCCCATTAAGGTGTTAGCTCTCAATATACCGGATAAGAGTGTTCTTTACTAAACATTAGAATACTGATGCAACCATCACCTCTGTCAGCTGAAAGGATGGAGCTCTAACTTGGAACTCAGAAGAAAAATGAAAAAAAAAGACACTCTTCAAAGGATTATAACCAAAACCATGAAGCTCCCAAATACTGAATACCGAACCTGTTTATCTGTGCATCCTCAACAGGAGCTGACTCCTGCTGGTCCAAAATCAATGAGAGCGGGGGATGTATTTGATCACAGGCCAAACTGGCTGCTTGACCCAAAGTAATACAAACAGCGTCACTGTAGGGCCTCACTCAGCAAGATCAAAGTCTGGCCAACACCAGCAACCATCCGGAAAAATACTCAGGTTTTTGCCCAGATGAATCTCAGCCAAGTACTTCTAAAAGTCACTGTATTAGATCCAACAGTCGCCATATGCTCTACAAGAATTTTCATGGCCACTGTCAGTTTACATTCCATTTTTGACTAATTCCAGCCTTCACTGTGGAGCTACTGGATGTTACAAACATCAGTCTAAGGAAATTAGGGTGAACCTGCACAGTACATTGTATACTGTATTTCTCTCAGGTTCATTCGGTTATTCCTTTCTGCTTCCCCAAAATTTGTAAAATTGCCTCAGTCAGGAATGTGTGGTTCATTTTCAGACATCTTATTTTGTAATTTATGCTGGATTCCCAGCCTCAATAATTCTCTTTTTTCAATTGGTTCTGAATTTTAAAAAATACCCCCAAAACTTTCTACATTCCATTTCAGGCAGAGTTTCTCCATTCGACATTTCTGATTTAGCTTTAAAACTTGATTACAGTCTTCTGTTTCGGGGAAGCATTTCATGCACTCTCGGATAGGACCCAAAAAGTGTCGTCACACTGCAGGGATGAGTCCCAATATGAGGCTGTACTCCACTTGGCTATCATTTTGTGAATACTTGATAGGATTTGAATTCTAACTTGAGTCATGAGATTCAAAATCTTTTAGAAAATTGACCAGGATTTTCCAGAAAAAAGTACATTAGTTTTCAACTAATTTTAAAAAATCCTTCTCCATCATCACTTATGACCCATTTGGCAGTGTCTGTACCTATAGAGACCCTGCCCTCTGACTGTATTTTGTTACTTTACTTGGAACAGGATGTTTCTGGGAGTCAACCTATGAGCTGTGGGTGTGTGGCTCCCAAGCAATAACAGGGTGTAGGGTGTGACAGCTGGACTCCAAAATCTTGGTGACTCAAGTTCCCAAGAGGGAGCTGCAAAACTGACTGACACAGAGCAGAAAAAAATGAAACACAGCAAGGCGAAGCACCAAGCGAAAACGCCAGGACCAAAACGAGAGCAAGAGCAACACAGACGTGGCCTGTATTCTGTTGGATAGCTAAGTACCGGCGGTTAGCTACAACATTAGCTTGCTGAAGTATCTGCTTTTCCTTTTACATTCCCATGCTGGGTAACTTTACATACTTTACATCCAAGTCATGTACACTTACACTACGTACTACTGTCAACCAACCTGAATAACTTTTCATGTTGAGAGAATAAACCTTGAGGCATGTGGTGTCACATTTGATCTTTCGAATCATTTTCTGCACAATGTGGTTGCGTCAATCCTAAACTAAAGTAGCTCGTAAGTGTCTGAAACGATAATGAGCAGGTAACATATATAGGCCGGCTGATGACTGGTAACATTACTGTTGGCTGTGTATTTCTTATAACGTTGCAGAACTGGTATAGCAATGTTGTCACACACAGCAATGGTCTAGAACCACAACACCAAACTAGGAATGATTATGCTTGCCCCAGCTACCTAAGGTTTGTACAGGATAGCGTGCATCTAGCACAGAGCACAGCTTGAACTACGGTTAGAGGGAGGAAGGCTCTGGTTTGGATGAGCCAAGGAGGAGGGGCCAACTTTGAATGTAGTGTTTACAAACAGCAATGGAAAAATCCAACTCAGTGTACCTTTAAAAATCAATGCATAAGAAAATGTTTGAAATTACAGTTCTCCTATTATGCTCCAAAGGCCAGACAAAATGGTCAAGACAGTAGCCTGCAGTGCACTGCACATATGAGACTTGTGATGTCATAATATAGCATGAGAACACAAGGGCTGGAAAACTAATATGAGGTCAGAAACCATGTGATGACATAATAAAGCACGTGAATACTCGGGACAGAAGATTTTCTGAGGTCACAGAGGAAAGCAAAGAGGTTTCACCAGGCTTTCAGCAGCCCTCTAACAAACAGCACGACAGCAGCTTCCTCTGGGACCTCCAGTGTTTGCATAGACAGGCATAGCACTGTTTAAACAGCAGATAGAAACATGGGTAAACAAACTTTTCAAGCATGAATACATCAAAGCAAATACATACAAATACGCACACACACACACACACACACACACACACACACACACATGCACATTCATACGAACAAACCCACAACACACACACATACAAATTGACCCAAACCATCACACAACGCACTACACATACTGAACCCGTGTTGGCACATGTTAATATAGACATGTGCACACGCACGCACGCACACACACACTCACACACACACACACGTGCACACACACACACTTATTGAGTATAAACATGCCCTCAGAAACATACATTCACACATTTACAGACTAATCACAACACATAATGAGTGTAATACAATTCATTACTTCTGCACCAGCAAGGGATCACGGTAGTGGGCTTCTGTGTGGGCTGAACTGTCTGCTATAAGAGCTCAAGATTCATTTCAGAAGCCATCTTTGGCACTGAGAGAGTGGAAAAACTCTGCCGCACAGAGAGGCTGACAAACACCGGCCCACAAGCCTGGCAGGGCCTGAATGCATCCTAATATTGTACCAATCCATTATGACATCACGGTGGGCCTCCGTAACAGTTACACACATTATTTTGTCCTATTTGACTTCACAAAACCCATCTATTCACAGTTTTCACAAGTCGTCACAATCTAATGAGAATATCTACCTGTAGGGCGAAAGAGAAATTCCTCTGCTTGCCGCCGGTCATTTTAACCATAATGTTTTGCCAAAAGGCCCGTTAGTTGTCAGTAAATTAGATGCAGTGACCGACAAAGAGGCGATATTGGATTTGTTGCAAACGTTACTAAAATAGAACAGCTGACCACTGTAAACTAACTGGCACAAACAATGCTTGGCAACTAGGCTTTACAGCACTCATCTCTGCTTTAAAAAAGTTTTGGTTTTTGTCCTTCATGTCTCAAACGACAGCATTATTAAACCAGCTAGATCAAAAATACATAAAACTTTCGGTATCTT
Organism: Gymnothorax reevesii; assembly: GCA_029721435.1. Taxonomy (NCBI): domain Eukaryota; kingdom Metazoa; phylum Chordata; class Actinopteri; order Anguilliformes; family Muraenidae; genus Gymnothorax; species Gymnothorax reevesii. The sequence continues at coordinate 95,507,091 of CM056582.1, read as the reverse complement.
TGTATGCATTCATTCTGGCAAAAGTTGAAGGCGCCCCTATCTCAGGCCTACCAAAGAAAACAGCCAATCTGTAACAAAAGTTTGTCAGATGTCTACCTTTTTCAAATAATCAGCAACAAAAAATAAAAAAAATGCCACATTCCCACAAAACTTTCCACCACACCATTGTAAAGTCGATATATTTTCACCAGAACCAAGCTCAGATCATGTTACAGGCCGTGCGATTAACAGTATATGAGTTAGGTTCTGGTGAAAATGTATTGACTTTACAGTGTTGTGGGAATGTGGAATTTTTTTGATTTTTTGTTGCTGATTATTTGAAAAAGGTAGACATCTGACTAACTTTTGTTACAGCTTGGCCGTTTTATTTGGTAGGCCTGTATCTTGAATGCAAAAATCTCTGAAGAGGAGTTTGAGTAATGTAAGGGACTTGGCGAGTTGTTGCATAATGAGGCAGGTGCTGCACATGGATTGCAAATACCCATACACTGTAAACCCAGATAATGTGGCCAACTCAAATGTTTTGTGGAAACCTATTACCTCAAAAAAATTATGGAAGCCAACTAAACTGCATTGCGTGTATGGTACTAAAAGAAAATAAGGTAACAGTTATTCGTACCATGTTTTCAAGCTGTGTGAACACAAGATCATTAAGTTGGTGTACACAATTTTTTTGGGTAATCAGTTGAATGGAGGGTTGAAACAAATGCAAAAAATGACAGGTGTGTAATGACCAGAATTAACCGCTATTTTGAAACGGTGTCTTGCCCTGCAGGGGTCTGCAGCAGTCATGTAACGGACAACTATGAATTCTGAGTGCTTTACTATGATAAAACTCTCCACCCCTAGTGGATGAGATATTCCAACATCACTTCATGTCATACCATATTCATACATTTTTCATGTTTATTTAATACATCATAAACTGATGGATTCATCTCATTACAATATACCACCATTCACAAAAACTAGCCCAACATCAGAGACAGCACATTGATATCACCTGAAATAGCCTTCATTTCTCAAACAAGCAGCTTCTGTGCTGCTCTCTCCTGTGTAGCTCTCACTGAACACACAAAGCTGATCTATCACAGAGGCAGATGCACTGCCTATATAAGGCATTCCATCTCACTGAGTCGCTGACTGAGCCTGGTTAGCGTTATATGCTGTCACTCCACCCATTGGAGTTTGTGAAATGTGTGGTCGCAGTGTCATTAATCAGAGTTAACAAGCATGTCCTGCTGTTTGAAATTCCCCAGGAGCAGCGTTGTTTCATTTTCAACGTAAAAACCTCTGCAGTTGTAGCACCTCGTTCTTAAAGGGCCTCCATCCCTCCCCAGCCAGAGGTTAAAACTACAGGTACGCGGGTAAGGAGATCCCGTTAACTCAATATTACACACACACCAATCAGTGGACAAATTACCACTGTTCACAATAAATGACATTTTTCCATGTCATGTCAGATACCTTTCAGATTCTAACATGACAATATTAAAATGAACAATGTTATGCCAACTGGTTCCACGCAATAGCTTTTCGTAAACTTTATTTTACCAACATTTTTGGCCAGTTTAATTAATTGCATTGAGTGGAATGTACTTAACTCAGTTTTGCGGAACCAGTTGACTTAACATTAACCCCATTTCATAGGGTTTCATTTTTTTTGAGTGTATTGTTGGATGGCCATTCCACAGCCAGGCCCCATTATGGCATCAAAAATGTACAAATATGCAAACTGCATAATTATCAATATGTATCATTGACGATCACATTAGAATTACAGGTAATGCATCAGCACTGAACATGACCGCGTCCCATGAACAGACTGTCCAATGACCTAAATTCCAATAAATGAAAATAATTTTTTGAAGAGTGTTCATGGCCTGTCTTGTGGCAAAAACCACCAACCCCAATTGGACATCAAGAGATAAATGTAAGGTTACGCTCAGGAACCAGAACCAAGTAATCCAAAAGGCTTGTGCTTTGTTTGGAATAGGGCTGAACCCCTGCAGAGCAGGAGGCAACAGTACAAAGTCCAATCCAAAAATCAGAATCCCAGGGACGTAATCCAAGTTGTAACCAGGGCAGCAAACACAAAACTCGTGGTTGGGCAAAATGGTTTCGATACAGAGATGCCAACAAATCCAAGTCAAAGCCAAAATCGTAATCAGGGACGGTCCAGTCAGAAGTGAATCACAGACAGTACAAGGCATAAACGATCGCAGCACAGGCAAACCAAGGGAAACGTTCTGACAAAGAGCTGGCTGTAAAATGACTGCTTAAATATACAAATGGGAAGTCACATGCTACAATGGGAAACAGGTGACCTGGATCAGACTAATTACAAAGGAATGAACATGAAGAAGTTCCTAAATGCATGAAATTGGAAAAAGCCAAAATGCGGACAGAAAATCACAAGACAGCCTATAGACAAACATACGGCTCCGGTTAGGGAGTTCTAACGTGCACAGATAAGGAGGGAGAACAGAGTTTAACAGGTGCGGAGGTTCTGCTGAAACGCAGAAAAGTAGATTGAGTAAAGACAAGAGGCGGAGACTAGAACAGGGCGAGTGCTGAGAGCTCGTTAGTCAATCAGTAAAGTGCATCTATACAATCCCTAGTGCTTGTTAGTAAGTTAGTACTGTGAACAGTGTTAATCTGGCTTAATAACTTAAACTAAAATAACGAACTGTTAGTACTTGTTAGTAATTATAGAAAAGGAAGGAGAAGGAAGTAAACGAGACTGGAAGGAATGATTGAAATCCCAGAAACCATGAAATCACCCAAAAGTGTGGCACACAATACTGGGGCAGTGAGCAATCACAAGACATGAGACCAGACAGGGGGAGACAAAGTGCAACGCATGGTGAGAAACAACACAAGAACCGGAATCTAATTACAAAGGTAATATGGAAAACATACAGAGACAAGGTAAAAACAAAACATGGCATGGAGTTCAAATCACAATATCAAATCATGGTCAGACAAAGCAGAATCACAACAATAAATGGCCATGTTGGCAATAATTGTCTCCTCTCAGGCTGGTTCAATCAATCAGCCTATCCCAGAGCACTGCTGTTATCCTCACTCCATTCTTGATTAGGTGGAGAGGTGCACAATTTAGCTCGGAAAGTGAGTCATGTTCTTTTTTCTGGTCAGTCAAACGAACGGTGTAATGGCCATGTGAGCGAGCATCGGTCTGGGTCCTTCCGCTCCTCTTGTTTCCTCAAAGCCTGCAAGTCATCTTTGACTCAGTTCCAAGACTTCTAAAGTTCCTAGAGTTACCTTGGGTCACATCTGCTGTCATTGCTCAACTGAAACACGCCATGAATGAGATTTTTCCTCCACTTTCCGAGACTTCAGATTTCCCACTGATATCCACTCAATAACAGCAAACAAACCGTGTTTGTTCAGCATTGCATTGTTGACGCTGCATCAATCAAATATCACATAAAACAAATGACAGTCAAGTTTATAACAGAGTATATCACTCAGCCAAATATCTAATCCAAGACGATGGATATTCTGGTGCATATTGTGCCGTACTGGAAATAACTTTCCTTGCTTAAAAGGCATTAATATTGTAACAGATGAAATTATAGAATTAGATGGTTTCTAATGGGTTACATTGTGAAGACAAGGTCACTGAAAATTACTACTGAACAGCATAATGAGAAATTCAAATCAATCCATTTCGTTCAATTTCTTTGTTCTAAGCCTCATATACTGTAAAAAAAAAAAAAAAATGTTCTCAACTGAAAAAAGTTAGTGTCCAGGCTGCCTTAAAATTTCAATTTAACTGAATTTAAGATTATAAGTTGAACATTACCTCAACTTGCCATCTCAAGTTCAATGAGCTTAAAATTTTAAGGCAGCCTGGACACTAACTTTTTTCAGCTGAGACAACTTTTTTTTTTACAGTGTAGCAAGAGGGTTGTGGGTTTGAATCTGGCCTGGGGTCTTTCTGAGTAGAGTTTGTATAATCTCTCTGTATTCACGTGGGTTTCCTCCGAGTCTTCCCACAGTCCAAAGGCATGCACATCAGGGGGTTAAACTGCTCAAAGGTATAAGTGTGTGAGTGAATAGCGTGTCCAGCGTGGGTCCCGGCTCTTTGCCCTTAGTCTGCTGGGATAGGCTCCAGCTCCCCCGTGACCTTCATGAGGAAGAAGCAGTCAAAATAATGAGTGGATGGATAGAAGTTCGAGGAGATAAATTTTGAAAAATCTTCAGCACCTGTGTTCAGGAAACTAATAAGCTGCTTAAGCATTTAGCGCAGTCTTGATCACAGGTAACCCAGGACCAAGCCTGAGCACCATTTCCACTGACTTTCTAAGACACTACAGATGATGGAAGAATGATTCACAGAATAACAAATCCCACTTATGTCCGGTCGTGAAAGAAATTGGCCAAGAAAAATGATTATGTCTATGAGTCACCCTCCAACCCTGCTGAAAATTCCAGTCTAAGCTGGTTCACACTGTGTTTCTGACTCTTAGCTATACTTTCAGTGGGCTGCAGCTGCTCACGGACAGAACATTCCCCAGTAAGACCACAAGCCAACTCAACCTGCATAACCAGCTTTAACAGGTAGTCGTGACATGACCAGTCATGACATGACCTGAAATGAACTATCACGAGAAAGAGATGTTGAACACTTGTTGACTGTCAGCTGGCCTTAGCTTGATTTTTGAGCATGGTTGATTGCAAAACTGTAGAAAAAAGAACAAAAGTCCGCACACTGTTTAGATAGCTCCCCAAGTGAGTTTATTATTCACAATGTTTCGGCTGACGTGGCCTTCGTCAGGTGCAGTTCCAAACCGTTTTGAAACACTGTGAATAATAAACTCACTTGGGGAGCAGTGTGCGGACTTTTGTTCTTTTTTCTACAGTATTGCAATCAACCATACTGAAAAATCAAGCTAAGGCCAGCTGACAGTCAAAAAGTGTTCAACATCTCTTTCTCATAGCATGCGGACTTTTGTTATTTTTTCTACATTGTCCCTTTGAGTCGAGCACCTGTGAACTTTTGGTCTGGATGTGCGTGCACCTTCCTGCTTCTTGACCTCAATACTGTAAAATGAAAAAAAAAAACCTGTCTAGGACTGTGAAGATTGAAAACCTTTATATTCAAAGCTTGAAACTTAGTGGCAGCCATGTTTCTGTAAGATTATTAAAAATAGATCCTCCGGGGGCTTACTGGAGTCAGAAGGGTGATTTGAACACTGTAAGAACACTATAAGAGAGGCAGAAGCTCAGTCTGTTTAAGGAGATTGGATTTTCCATAGGCACGCTCTAAAATTCACTGTGTTATGACAGAGTTATCTGGCAGGTTATCTTGAGCTGCCCCTGCGCCTGTTTCAGCGGGTCCTGGCTAACAAAACCTTTGCCTCATCCGTGCTAGAAATTCACCTGCAGTGCAGCCCACTGCATCCAGACGGCGTGCCGCAAAACACTTTAAAACAGGGGAGTTTCCTTGCTCCCCTACTTCCAATAAACAGAGCCTTTTCCATCAACATAACCCCAAGAAATTTGAAAATGAAAACTTTGTTTCCGCGCCAGTCTTTCGGGGCCTGAATAGATGAATAATGAATAAGTTTGACGCCCTGAGGAAATCGCCAGCCATCACTTCTCAAACTAGAACACTGATTTCCCTCGTATCATTTTGTGAGCACGTTTAGCATCATTATTGATTTTTTTTTTTTTCGCTACTTTCAAGGAGAATATAGTCACTCATTTGCTTGTTTTCAGCATTTAGCGAATAGAAAATAATGCATTAAAATTTCCGAAGTACTTGATAAAATTATTTGTAATTAACCCTCTATTAACCAGCGTAGCATATCTGCTGCGTGAAGTAAAAGGGTTAACAGCCTGGACACCCCGCTGGTTTTGTTTCTTATTGCCAAATAAACATTTGAGAATAACTTGAATGGTCCGTCACTTAAATCTTTTCATTAGCATTATTACCCAATGTAGCAGGTTTGCTTCAGTTTTGAAAGGTGGGCCGAATGTGTCAAAATTTTTTTGTTCTTCTGTTTTTCAAATAATGGCCCAAAATAAACATTTTTGCATAAGGAAATAATTTTAACACAATTGGAAGTAGGTTTGGTTAAAAGAGGGTTAAAAATAAGCCATGACAGAATGATCTGAAAGTGGAGCTAAATCGTTGAGTCTTTGAGATGCACAGCACCAGTGCTTGATTCCAGAGGTGCCAAGATACTGGCACTCACATGCTGCCCTTACAGCGATGATATCAGAGAGAAATAGGCCTTCCTTGGGGGTAAGTAAGGCCCCCCTTCGCGTTTTCAATTCTTCCAACCCCTCCCCAGAATTCACAGGTCCCCGGGACCCCCTCTTTCTGACAAAGCTTTCAAGAATGGACCTCAAGGATGCCATGCAGTCTTTTAAAGAAAACATTAACCGCCTTCAATCGGGCAACATAATTGAAGAGGACGAATGCAAGAGGCAAGCAAGGATCTGCTCATCAAATGGTCTCATTAAAGGCTATGAAATTTCTGGCTTTCGTTGCTTGTGGACTAAGTGCTTAAATTCAAATTACCCTGTTTGCAGCCAGTGTGTTTCATTCTTCCACGATTCATCCCTCTCCTGTTATTTCATAACATTTTTCAAACTACTGCAGTAGTACCCGTTTATAATGTGCCTGTTCAGAATGGCCTTCAATATTGCTGCTCGAACATTCTAAAGAAACGCTCAGCCAAACAACTTCACATTCGACACTGCGCTTCCTTGGGTCTTCGGCAATACATCGGCTAAGTGGGAAGTCGATCAGGTGAATGGTTGATGAGAAAATCGAAGGACATTCATACATACATAGATACATGCAAAGAGACAGAGAGAGACTCTCCATTTTAGTTCAATGAAAAATACTTTTCAATTTGTACATGTCCTTTGTGCACTTCTCAGTGGCCTTCATGTAGTATAAAGAACAATTTTAAGCAGTTGTGTAATATATACTCAGCCAAAATAAAAACGTCACACTCGTTTCGAGGTCGATAAGTTGAGCATACAAGAAATTAGGTTTTAAATAATGATTTTATTTAATTCTGTACTCATTAAAGATGGTGTATCATGAAAATACTGTCCATAATGTAACCAGTTCCACCGGAAATGCTACGAAAATGTCCAAAAGTAAAAATGGTAAGTTATAACTTGAATAAGAGCAGTTCTCTGACGATTATGCATGGTTTGGGCAGTCACACGACTTCTAAACAATTCATTCCTAGTGGACGCTGCAGTGACAAATCGATTATGCAAATGACATTAGACAATTTGTTTTTGACGTCACACGTGGGCTACCAGGATGAGGTCGGTCAGCAGTGATGCCAGTTTGTTGGAGACGTGTCCGAATATCATGGACAGTCCGTCAACTGCATTCCATAACCCTTGCAACGTCAGTGATGGACGTTTTCGTATTCAGCATGCCAATGGCACGTTCACGCTGAATGTTTGACAGCCATGGCATTGAAAATCAACAAATAATTAAGTGTAAAAACTTGTTTTTCCGAGATGTCACTCTAACGTGCTAACGTGAGCTCAGTTACACATCTCTCATATGGTCACATGGCTAGGAACACGAGAAAACATGGTTTTAGCTCAAAGTACGCTCGCACGTGCTACATACCTGTGCACGTCGGAGTTGATCTGTGTCATGATGTCTTTGACAACATATTTACCCCTCGTGATAATAAAAATTCTTTTATTAAAAGTTTCAAGAAAATATTTACAAATTTATGAGTGTGAAGTTTCTTTTTTGACTCATTGACTACATTATGAAGAAATTAATGAGCTGAATAACTGAAGTGTTCAGCATGGACTGTATATATTTATACACACTGTGGGGGTTCAGGTGCACATTATGCGGGTCCTTTTATGGGACCCGGGGAACCAGCAGGAGTCAGGCGCTGATGTTCCCTGGTTCCCAGCTGACGTCATCCAGACTCACCTCTCCCGAACACTTTTGCACAGGAACACAGTGGGAGGGAAATCCTTTGCTTCTATCAATTCACACTTTCCAGGGTGCACAGCTGTGAGTCAGGGCTCTTCCCTCCTAACTGCTTACTGGAAATCAGACCCCGTGTCAAGTAATTATTGATGATACTGTTACCTCCTTCGATATAAACTATCAAATCAGCAAAATCTTGGAATAGAATGTATATTTTCCTCGCATTGTAAAAGAAGCAGGAGACCCGAGTGATGTTGTATGCTCAGTAAGCAAAGCTCCGCAAATCTTTGGAGGAAGCATCGGGTATCTGATTACTGGTGAAAACAAATCTTGACAGAACAGAAGGCTACAAATAATTAAAGTTAAACAGTTGAGCAAAAGATCGGAACATTTTCATAAATAAGGACCCAATATGACATTTCTACTTTACGTTTCTATGGTCTTGAAAAAGTCAGCCTTCCACGGTGAGGTGGTAACCTTGATTTGCTGCTAAAACGTTGCAAGGTATATTGGATATTTACTTTACAGACTAACAACTAATGGACTGAAAGATGAACTTCCCCCTCAATGTTATGTTGTGACTTTTATTTCCTAATTTTGGTGGGCCTCTTCAATTATAGAGACTTGTCTTTTATTGATTGCATTTCTTTATTCTGTACACTGTTCATATTTACAGTTTTCACTTATGACAAACCCTTTCTAATCTGGTCTCCTTTCCCGTTTTCAGGAGTTGGGACCATTAGGAGGCAGTATTTTTTTTTTCAGTTTTACACCATCATGTTTTCCATCTCATGATTGTACTGTAAACATGATTATTCTCATGGCTTGTAAGCTTTTTGCTGTGTATTGTTAAAATACTGTATAATTGTCTCCCCTAAATGAGGTTACTATTACTTTGCAAATGGTTATTTGTATTCTTGTTTTTACTTTTGAGATCCGTCTAACTAGTGGTCATGTGATTTTTATCTGATTGGGCCATGTAGGCCTACCAGCCTGCATTTAAGATATGCTCTCCAATGTATTCTGTTTGTTGTCTTGAGGAAGGTCGGTTGACCGAAATGTAGACTAATAAATTTATTGCAAGTGAGAGGACCATGTGCGGGAGTTTTTTTTTGTTACTTTAGTCCTTAGTTGGCCTTACTTCTACGCACCTGTCGGCTTACCAGTGTGCAAAAGTTTCTCTCGCTACCCCCTTAGGTATAATATATCAAATCATCAAAATGTTGGAATAGAAGGTATATTTTCCTTGCATTGTAAAAGAGGCAGGAGATCTGAGTGATGTTGTATGCTCAGTAAGCTAAGCTCTGCAAATCTTTGGAGGAAGCATTAGGTTTCTGATTACCGGTGAAAACAAACCTTGACAGAACAGAAGGCTATGAATAATTAAAGTTAAACAGTTGAACAAAAGATTGTAACATTTTCATAAATAAGGACCCAATGGAATATGGCAGTTGGACCTGTCACTGAATCCAGATGTTGAAGGATAATGAGAAAAATTATTTTGACGGCAATCAAGCTCAACAGCTATGAAGTAAGGATTGTCTTCTGCTTTAGTCAGACAAGGTTCTATGTTTGATAGAAGAGGCTGGGCTCAGGCAGTGGTCCTCTGCAAAGAAATAACAATGCATTGTCTTCTCGCTCTAGCCTAATCACCTGTGTCTTCTTCTGGGGAAGTTATCTGAGGTGCCAAGTTCAACCCCACAAACCAGTGTCAATGTTTTTTTCAGTGATGTACTCTCATTTAAGCAAAGCTCTGTACACATCTCTTCCCCTGAAAAGATACTCCCCTCTATGCCATATAAACATCCCACATTGCAATTCCCAGCTCAGGACACACAAACACAATCAAGGGAATTAAACCCAAAATGAGTCCTCAGGGGAAGGAGAATGACTGCTTTGGTGGAGTCAGTCATCGTGTTCCTCCTCTCTCTCGACTCACACAAACACACAGACAAGACACATACACAAACATATGAACACATGCCAGTGGTGACTCGTGAACTGGCAACTGGGGAGACTCAGACCAATCCCTTAAAATAAATGATGCGTCACAACCTGTTTTCAATCATTCATTCAAATTACCATTACAGAAACTCCGAAAACTCTCAACATTATCAGGTGTGGCCAGCTTTCATTTATCATGCATACCAACTACGACTCTGGACTTCTCGCACTTTTCTTTACTCAGTAGTCGGAAGCAATGCATGTGTTTCGCGATCCTTTAAATGAAATAAGAACATTTGAAATGTCTTTATGCAATTATATTGTTTCCAACCCCTCCATGCACAAGAACTTCAATTCCGCGCTAGAATCTCTTACAGAAGCGTTGATTGAATAATTGCGGACTACAGCAGAGGAACGTAAATATGCATCTTAAAGTCACACTCAATGCATGACAGTTGTCCTGTTGACTCCTTCGAACCAGGACCTTCAGCATGCAGTGAGGCGGTTTGCAGCCGAGTGCAAAGTGGCTGGGATGAGAATCAGCACCTCCAAGTACGAGGCCATGGTTCTCGACCGGAAAAAGGTGGCTAGTCCCCTCCGGGTTGGAGGAGAGCTCCTGCCTCAAGTGGAAGAGTTTAAGTATCTGGGGGTCTTGTTCATGAGTGAGGGAAGGATGGAGCGTGAGATTGACAGACGGATCGGTGCAGCGGCAGCAGTAATGCGGTCATTGTACCGATCTGTCGTTGTGAAGAAGGAGCCGAGCCGAAAGGCGAAGCTCTCAATTTACCAGTCAATCTACGTTCCTACCCTCACCCATGGTCAGGAACTTTGGGTCATGACCGAAAGAACGAGATCTCGGATACAAGCAGCTGAAATGGGTTTCCTCCGCAGGGTGGTGGGGCGCTCCCTTAGAGATAGGAGCTCTGTCACCCTGGAGGAGCTCAGTGTAGAGCCGCTGCTCCTCCACGTCGAGAGGAGCCAGTTGGGGTGGCTCGGGCATCTATATCGGATGCCCCCTGGATGCCTTCCTGGGAAGGTTTTTCGGGCATGCCCCACCGGGAGGAGGCCCCGGGGAAGACTCAGGACACGCTGGAGGGACTATGTCGCTTGGCTGGCCTGGGAACACCTCGGGATACCCCCGGAAGAACTGGAGGAAGTGTCCAGGGAGAGGGAAGTCTGGGTATCCTTGCTTAGACTGCTGCCCCCGCGACCCAGCCCCGAATAAGCGGAAAAAGACTGATGGATGGATGGATGGATGTAAAAAAATGCGCACTTTTCAATTGGTGTCTAAGGAGCTGCCGCATCTTTGGCCACAATATTGCCTCCAGTGGGAAACGCAGAAGCAGGAAGCTCACATGCTAACTGGCTGAAGCAAAGGTACTTCCTCATTCTCTCTGGTTATATTACATATCTCTATGATTGGATCAGGAGACCCTAAGAATCTCTGTTGCAGGAAAATGACTAGGTAAACTGCACCACACGCTAACATCTATGGAAAACAACATTACAAACTCAACTTCTTTATGTCAGCAGAATTACAAAGAACTACAAAGGAATGGAAAAAACATGCACTAAAATGTATCTTCCAAAAAAAATTAATGAATAATCCATGGTCTGCAATAGTGATGCGCGGGTCGGCCCGGAACCCGTGGGTCCCGCGGGTTAACCCGCGGGTCGGGTGGGGCGGGTCAATATTTTAATAACATTTAGCGGGTGCGGGCGGGTTGGGCCATACAGTGGCGACATCTAATTCCCACGAAATTGCGAATAAAAAGTATAAAAGGCTATCGGCCACTTGAGGGCTCTAGACATACAACCTAGATAATAAGCTCTTGTCAAACGATGTAACGCTACCTTAAGCAGGATAGAATGCCAGTCGTACCTCTCCCTCTTCCTACTCTCGATGTACACGCACTCACTGGTGCGCAGCTTAATCCTCCACGGTTAGACTAAGGATCTAAAGGTTGAATGATAGTTCATCTTATAAATCGTTCTGCAGTCAGCACCGAAATATTATAGGCCCAGTAGTAATTTTATTGACCTGTGGGTCCAAACAACACATAGACAAAACATTTTTTCGCCACTTTACAGTGAAAGGCATTTCACGATTCTTATTCACAAATAAAATCAACTTGTTGAGGTGCTTACGTTTATCAGCTAAGTGTTCTCTAACAGCAGAGCGTGTGCTGCCATCGGCAGTAAAGACACTTCTTAGATAAACATGTCTATAACACCATTCTATACACACATTACCCAAACGAATAGGTAACTCGGAGCATGTATGGTCATAAACTTAGTCTTGCTCTCATTAATTACCATACCATGAGACAAAGAATAATCGTGTAAAACTCCATTGTGGCCAAAGCAGTCGTTGCCGAGCGAACCTTCAGTTCGGCTGGCCGTGTACAGGAAGCGCGCCGTAATCGCTTAAACCCTGGCACTGTTGACACGATTTTGTTTTTGCATAGTTTGGGAAAAAATACGCCTAGGCCTACATTATAAGTTGTTTTGAAAGAATAGGCTGAAAGCCCCCCCCCCCCCCCCCCAAAACAATCTTGAAATGATTATATGAGGAAAAAAAATTTCCTCGTAGACAGGATATCGCAACACTGTATGGGAGAGCAGGCGATCGCGCCAGTGCGCCACTGTAATGTTAATTTTGTTCCAAAAAAACAGCCTGTTTGCAATATTTTTCCTGATGGCAGTTCGTTTGGTTGCAAATAACAGAAATCACGGTAAAGGTCAATTAATAGACAGCGCCTAAACTTTGTATTAATAATTCCAGCCAAAAGCCTGTATGTTGTGCTCCACTCAAAACCATAGCGTAACCGAGGAATCGTTTTTTTCCACTGCAAATCATGTCACACAGACCCACTGTATTCTTTTTCTCTTGCCTCCTTTTTGTGTCGGGTCGGGTCGGGTTCGGGTTGAAAATCAGTGCGAGTTTTAGCGGGGCGGGCGGGGCGGGTTAGCTGTCACGTCGGGTCGGGTTGGTGCGGGTGTTAAGAAACCTCGACCCGCGCATCACTAGTCTGCAATATATAATGCAGCGAAAAATATGTCTGGCTTCGCATCGCAAAAGGCAAGGATTTTTCGGTAAATCGCAAAGCAAATTTCACCAGGTATTGCAGTACTTGCAGATCGTCTACATCACATATACTGCATAAAAAGATGGACACAGCACCCGGATCTGAAAACTGAGGCCAATGTTATAATCTCTTAAAATTGCATTCTATTTAATGGACTGCAGATGGCAACGTTCATGTTGCAGAAAGAAGTTCAATGCTATGGGAGTCTGTGAGAAAATTACCATACTTTCCCACCAGATTAATTTTTTCAACGATAATTTTCTGCATTATTTTATGGTATCTATCGTAAGTATCAGGTCTCCTTTGATACATCATGATGTGCATTTTTGTAAATTATGGTCCCAAATAGACCAGAATAAAGGATAAAGCCAGATTTACTTTGGGGGCGTGGCTACCTGTTGATCCTCGTCAGATACGATCAGATCCACCCATAGATCAATCCCTCGCTTCTCCCTGGATCTTCAATTCATATTTTTTTGGGTTTTTACCAACATCTGCTGAAACTTTCATCTCATTAGCCCCATGAGAAATATATTTAAAAATGTTGACATGTTCAACACTTATTTTCCCCACTGTATATACTCAAGATATCTTCAGAAATATAAAGCAGACTTGCACTTATGTTACAGTTTCACTGACGAGCAAAACTGCTAATCAAGATTGATAATTTGTTAATCAAGTTTCAAGTTGATTAGCAATAACTGCTATGCAAAGTTTCACTCCTATATTTGACACTGTAATGCCCGTTTTTCCTTCCGACAGAACTCATCCTTTAAAATCCAATCACTTCGTGTTTACTGGGTGACTACTTCCTGCAGTTCCACTGGCTTCAGAAGCCTGTCCTTAGCCATGCCAATATACGTGTAGAGGGCAAAAAGCTGCATGTATCAAAAACACAGGACCCTCCTGACTTACACCCACGTCAAACCATGCTATTTCAGTGAAAGAGAGCTTCTTCTTTGTTTGGCGAACTCAAGAAATATCACCAGACAATGACAATGACAATGACTGCTTTATCAGGACATCATGTGTACTGCATTAATGATAAAAACAGAATGACAGCAAGAGAAAACTTCAAAAGGAGAATGAGACGCCAATTATTTGCCTACTTTTTCAGTTGTAAGCTTAGAGAAAATCTGAGCATCCCTGAAAAATTAACTGAAGGATGTGAGTTAACGAGCAGTAATGAAGTATAATGAGATTGCATGTCATATCCAGCATTATGCCAACACGCTTTAATGAGTAAAATCAAGGAGCACTTGAAGGTGAATTTTAAATGGGGTTGAGCAACATCTGCCAAATACAATATTTCTCTTGAGACACTGAGGAGCCAGAATATTTACTAATAAAATTTTGGCTCAATGATTTTAGAATTCCCTAAGAGGACATCTACGTACTTGCTACTGCTGCAATGGCTTGGCTCACTCAGATAGTAGTCTGTAATTTCTCAGGTTTTCCACTGAGTACTTGTTTGTGCTAAAGTATTAACGGACCCAAATGCAGAAAGGTTTGGAACATGAAGACTACAGCGGTTACCAGAGAACTAGCAGCTGAGAAAAGAAGCTATCTTACAGACACAGAGCAGACTGCCCACGTGAGGTTGTTCTGAGGTCATTGCTATGTTCAGAAGTGGAGATGAAGGGAGCTCAGTAACATTTCAGTTTTCGAACCGACGTTTTTATTCAAAGCCAATGCATGCGCCAAATCCTCTATCAATTCCAGTAAGCAATCCTAGAACTGGGCCCAGATGAGTCCTATGTGGGCTGCTTACTGTGGTCCACCTACTTCTGTCCATGGGCTCCACGTGAGCCCCAGCTGGGCAGATCCATGCCTGACCTTCTGTACTGAGATGTTGGAAGATGCAGCAAGTGAAATAACACAGTGTACCAATCACATGGAACAAAATCTGATTCACCCTAAATTCATTTATCTCTCAATCCTAAAGATTCTTTGTGGCAACAATTGCCAAATATATTTGATCACAATTAGCTCCCAGTTGCTCAAATATTAAATTTTCTGTGCTTCCCTGACTTTGGTCAGCCAGTCGTATGTAGTGCACATGTAATGCCCGTGTGCTTAAATGTTGTGAGATCTCATAAGACCTGGGCAGGCCTTGTGGGACTTACATGGGGCTCCGTGCTAAGCCCACTTAGAGCCGAGCCCAGTTGCACCCAGAGTGCCGACTACGCTCTAACCTGAGGCCCACATGAGTGTACTGACAGGGATGAGGGGTTAAGGACCTTGACCAGGGTTGCCACAGCTACATTGAACATACTAGAACTACACCAGGGCATGAACAACCAACCAACAACCAGCTCTCCAGGACCCAGTCAAGCGCCTAAAAAGAAAGACACAATCACATGAACACTTTACCATCCAAAACAGGGTGTGGTAAGTCAACTTACCTGATAGGTAAGTAAGATACGATTTAAAACAATATTAATTTCCCTGCAAGTTCACTCGAAAAGGACAATGATTCCCAAAGCAATGAACACTTCAAATGACCAAAACACTGAATACCTAAAAAATAATAATAAAAAAACTTCTAACCGTGAAGTTTATACGATGACAATAAATCAAACAGCATTGTGTTCGGGTATATAAATTATTTCGAAAAATTCATATGGCTTCTACTATTGTTAGCAGTCAGAGGTCTAACCTGTCCACATCCAGATGTACAGATGATCCATCAGAGGTTTGTTTCTTTGTAAAAAAAACAAAAAAAAAAAACACACACAATCGTCAAAGACTATGTATAAGATCAGCTCTGAGGCTCTTCAATCTTCAAAACCCTGTGGTATAGATCACAAGATCATTAGTGAAAAGTGAAAATAATGCATCTTCCAAAGTGTCGGATTCAAAAGGCATCACAAGAAAATGAACAGAATTTGATAAATACACCGTAGGGGATTGTCCTTGTAGTCCTTCCCCTGCTGCATTCTTCACCTCCACCTTAACAGGCAACAGGTGCAGCTCATTAAGGTGGAGGTGAAGGTTTGTTATGTAAAGGTCAGCTGCGCCTTAAATCAGTGCAGCAGCATTTTGTGTGTGGAGCCCTGTCGTGTGTGTGTGTGTGTGTGTGTGTGCGTGTGTGTAATTCAAAGAATTTTACATTTGCACTCAGCTTCTGCATTTGGGTCCCTTCATCTGCTTTTGGGTACATGGTCCCAGTGCCCGCCATCTCGTTGTCCTCTGCCGGCGAGGGCAAAACCATGACATACACATTTCCCTTTGACTATGCAGGACATTTAAGAACATGATTCAATGGATACAGCCACCAGCTGTGCGAGTACTTGCATGTGTTTTTGCGTGATTTTGTGCGTGCGCAAGGGTGTCAGCATGAAAATCATTATCAAGCTCATAACCACATTTTGACCACCGCCCTTCAGTTCTTACCAATTGAAAACATCACAGTTCCCTCAGTCTCAGCCTGAACTATACAAGGGAAGTTGTTTCCCAGCAGCATTGTTTCCATGGTTCCCCTTTTTACTGGACACTAATATTATTATCATCTGTGCCTTTGACAAAGGAGTAAACTGCACCTCACAACAAAATGCGGCATCAAGTTCTAAAAACCCACAGCACCAATGCTCAGCATGTCCTTTTCAATAAAGGAGACACACCAGTACATTCTTTCATATGACAAACCAGACAAGAGCCTGGCATACTTGTAATACCTTTAATTCTCAACCCCTCCACTCTTTTTCTTCAGACTGTTCTGTGTAACAAAGTAGAGCCACATTGCTGTCCAGGCCTACTTGACCTTTAATACTGGAATGTCTTCCAAATTCAGTATTCTAGAATGTCATTAGTTTCAGTCAGCAGTGCTACCTCAGCAGTTGAATGCCTAGTTAAGACCATTATAAACACATATTTATTACCTCATCAGTTAAAGGTCCTGGCTATATTTTTATGCACTTTTCCACCCGTAATCGCATTCCAGACCACACCGCAATCTAAACAAAAACAAGGCCTCGAGCCAGGCAAAATGGTCGTCATCAGTGAAGAAGGCAGGAATTTCTTACTGAAGAACACAAATAAACTGCACTATTAAAGGTAAGAACCAACAAAGCTGCCTAAGTCATCCTCTCAGGGCTGATGCCATGTAAGTGCCAGCAGGATGGGTTATTCATGAGTTGCTATCTGCTCAGTGATGCTCTGTGGCTCATCGTAGGAGTAATTTTCACTGCCAGGATGTTACTGGCCAGATCAGGATCAACTGTGTTCTGGACGCAGTGAATGTGCCGGAACGGGCTCTTCCACAGTGAAACTCACGCAAGGACACGGCCTGTTCCTGTGTGATCTGACATCTCCCCTGTGACACACAGTCGTCACCAGAGCCTCAGAGAGGAAGTGAACTTAACACACCACAGCTTTATAATCAGAAACGAGCACTGCACATCCTAACAATAGTACGAGAAACATCACGAAATATTACAAACATAACTGCAGCCTCACAAACACTCATACAGGCCTCTAAACAACCTCACGCAAATACACATGTAGACGCAAATAGATCCTAACTGGTTGACACAATCACACATCTACACATAAATACACACAGGTACACCACTCAGCTAAGGAAAGTTCTGGTAACACGGAGACAACTGGCTTGATGTCAACATACCTAAGCTGTCATCCACAGGAACGCTGAATCTGAGCATCAAAAAGTGCAAAACTCGTGGATTCCAGAAACAAATGCCGCTAAGTGGGTCTGACTGAGGACTGCTTTTTTATTCCGGCAAAGAAATAAGCAAAACTACAAGCTAACAAATACATTACCAACTGAGAACTGTGAAGATAACAAGGGTATTTGTGAAGAAACTAAAAGTGGAAAAAAACACACTGAAGCAGGTATCAGGAAGAGGCTCAATTACGCCGTGAGCTGTCACTATGAAGAACACCTGGCTGGGTCGTGCCGTCGAGGCAGCAGTTCAAATCCAGGCCAGGCGGTGAGCTGCGAGATCTCAACACTGAGGAATAATGATGAGCCGGGACTGGTTCAAAGGCCTGTTCTTCTCATTAACCAAACTTCCACTGAGTCATTAATGAAGTACCTGTTTCATTCATTCCTGAGCTTTTATGTTCTAAAAAAAAAAAGTGATTCAGTTTCACAGCTACACTAATCTATGTTCCTGAGACCAGGCTGCGTTTTGTGGATTAAAAAAAAACTTTTGGTAAAAATATTATAAAATTATTTTATTTTTCCTCAAATCCCCCTTGTCGTGCTACCATCAGCATAACAGCTGACAATGAGCTGAGATTAAGTCCAGAGATTAATGTGCCCTATAAGTGAGAGGAATGAATTTTCTGGTCTCAGGAGAACCACCAATTGCAAGCATTAGATGTAAGAAGAACAACTGAGGGAAATATGGCCAAAGATTGGACTCCAATTTCATTGTTTCACATAAAAGTGGGTAACTAGCAGGATAAAGCTCTCTCTCCCCTAGCAGTCTGTCTTTTTACTGGTTCCGAACGGTACTCATCCCAAAATAGTAGGCCACACTCTCACAGACATGCACTATAATTTGTCTAATAAACAAGCAGCACTTCATCTATTATGCAAAAGTATCTGACTAATATGTCCCTTGCCCTTGTTATCTACACTATTGTGCACTTGAAAATAATTACATGGCTGAAGATTTGGGAATTGGGCATAATACCAAGAAATACCCTTCAGAGTACTGAACAGCCTGCTTAACCTAGTGGCTAACACTGGTATTGCAACACCTACTGATTCACAGATGGATTTTCCCAGATTCGCAGGTTCAGTCAAATTGACTGACAGGGGTAACCAAGATACAGTAAGACAGAGTGACTAAAAATAATAGGACACAGACCTCACCAGCTTACAGAATCAATACACAGGATAAAAAGCTTGGAAATCAAAATTAAATTAGACTCCATTGTATAAAACACAATTAATTGACAACTTGAGCGAAAAGCAGAACCGAGCTAAATTTAACCGCAATAAAGCAGTGTCATGTCTTCAAAGTTCAAATAAAACATTTATGAATCCAATTTGGTTATCTCTGGTTGCTCAGGAAGCTCATACAAGGAAATTTAATTTCAAAGGTCGAAGTGTGACCTGGAAAAATCATACGTTAACCATTAATCAAGCATTTGCTCACAGCCTTAGCACAAAATATATGAGAAAAGTAACCGGTTGCGGGGTAGGTTCACTCGCTGAAGCAGCCTCTGCTCATCCATCAGCCTGGCCATGATCGTCCTCCACCAGCTAAGTGTGTTCTTGGCCGGCCACAGACCAGACAGGACCAGCAACAGACCAGACAGGACCAGCAACAGACCAGACTGGTAAGCTATGACAGGTCTGTGCGTTAAAAGTAGTTAACGCAAAATTTTTCAGTAGGGAATATAAAAACATTTCTAAGGCCAAAAGATAAAATATGTTCATGAAGGTAAAGCTAACCACAGCATTTTTCATATCTCCTAAGCATATAAAGCTGAAAAGTTTGTAATCCAGAAACTCAATCATGCATCGGCACTAACATCAAACACAGCAGGGCTCCAACTATACTTCAGGTTTGAAATATTATACAGTGGCAGCATTTTGAAATCGAGTCTAAAACATTTCCCGAGACAAATCAAGGCAGCTGTCAAAGAGATCGGCCCCAGTAACAATCCCTCCCTCCCTCCCGCACCCAAAATCATATCAAAGCCTTTTTTGGAAAGCCTCCTGTCTGAAGACTCAAGCCGTCCAAGTACGGTATGTATGCATAAACAAAGGGGATTGTTTAAATCAAAGCAAAAGGTTTGACGGAGACAGCCTACTCAGCTTCTGTGACTCTCCCAGCCAGACCACATACGCGGTTTAGAATTCAGGCCCACACCTCGGCCGGTTAATGAAGGTCTAATTTTAGCCCTCTGTGTATCAATGAATGGGAAGCAGAACAACACCAACTGACAGGCTAATTAATAAAGGCTGTTTGAATTTTTAACAATTTCAGTGATGCGGAGGGTAACGCTGCCACCTTACAGTGAGAGGTTTGAGGGATCAAATCTCTTGTGGAGTTTGCATATTCTGTCCTTCCTCGCCTGAGTACTTCAGTTTTCTCCCACAGTCCAAAGACAAGCAAGTCAGGCAAACTGAGGGCACTAAAGTCCCCGCAGGTATGAGAGTGTGAGCGAACGATGCGTGCGCCCTGCAATGGATGGCGAGCTACCCTGGGTGTGTCCTGCCTTTCTCCTATAATCAGCTGGGATAGGCTCTCGCTCACTGATGACACTATTGGGAAAGAAGCGATGTAGGTAAGGGATGGACATCTAAGGGTTAATCAAAGCTCCAGCACATTATAAGACATATTATAATTATCAACATGCTTTGATTAATGTTGCAATAATTGGATGGTGTGAAATTTCTAACCCTTATTGAATGAGTGAAAAGTACTTCAAATATGTTTACTGTCCAAGACTATTCCCAGAACAGTCCTGCTAAAGAGGAAAGTGACACAATAACCCTAAAGATTAGTCACAATATTAACCAGAGGTAGGTGCTCTTTGTAAAAGTACTAATGTTGGGTAATGAATCATGAACAACTTATGAGACATGAAGGGTTCTGAATCAACCATAGATTATTTTGTGTGAGTTCTGTATGCATTGAATTCTGATGCATTCGCTCAATGAGAGAAATTTGTTACAATGCTCATATGGACAATCCAGAACATTGGGGTGAATTATTCTTCAAACTACGAGAAAAAAATGTGCATAATCTGGACCTACTGAAAGAGACAAACACTTTGTATTTAACTGGAGACTTGGGGAAAACAGGGCTCGAATCATCCACTCGTTGGACAATGAGTGGAAGACTGCGCACGCAGCTCATTAAAATTCCCGCTCGAAAAACACTGAGGCAGGAATTCCCATGAAGGCTGGTGATGAAAGATGGTCCAGGGCATGAAAACTGAGCACAAATACAAGGAAATTCTCCGTATGAAGAATGATGAATCCCAAATGCAGTTCCCAGAGGGCCACTGGGTCTGCAGCATTCACAGCCTCGGCACTTAATCCAAGTCACCAATGCATCAAAGAACCCACCGCACACATCGTTTCCAGGCCATCATCTGCCTTTTTTAATGCTTTACTCGATGTTCCTGGGCCTGTGAGATTTACTTTATTAGATTCCATCTGTTTATACAGCTGCTGTGCCTTATCTGGGAACATAAACTCCAGAAGACTAGGTACCAGTATCAAAACCATAGCACTACACCACAGACAAATTATAAGGAAAACAAAAAACTTGCCGATACCCCAATTCCCCAGGCCTGGAGTTTGACTTCATTTCAGTCCATTCTTTTTTCCTTCAAGAGAGAAATGAGGGGGGAAATGGTGGGCAATAATAGGATAGAGCTGTTACTAAGGGAGTTTTCATTTTTT
Organism: Gymnothorax reevesii; assembly: GCA_029721435.1. Classification (NCBI taxonomy): domain Eukaryota; kingdom Metazoa; phylum Chordata; class Actinopteri; order Anguilliformes; family Muraenidae; genus Gymnothorax; species Gymnothorax reevesii. The sequence continues at coordinate 95,485,703 of CM056582.1, read as the reverse complement.
TTGCGGCGTGTGATCAGATGTGCTGTTTTCCCATAGGACACCACAGTTTTCTGAGCCGCAAGACTGTGAGGATGTAGTTGAGTGAGAGAGCACTTAACATCTCCAACCCATCATGCCGAGTGTCAGTGCAAAATGAATCTAGTTTGACTATCTATTCAGGCAAATGGAGAGCAGGAGGTATGCCTCAGTGGCAGGAAAAGGCAGAGGATCGTAGGCTGAACGGTAGTTGAAATGGACTCACTGTCACATTAAATATTATGTCAAGTGTCATCTGCCGAGTCGCACTTTTATGCATTGATGTGTGGTAATGCTATGAGGGATGCCTGATGTCTTATGCATTATGCAATCGATATTAATGACCTTCGGATAACTCATATCACTGCTTTTTGGGGGTTAATATCGCTGCTTTCTCTCTGGGTCTACAAACCTGAGCTGTGGCCCACAGTGCTTTGGCATAATCAAAAACAATCAAAACCCAACATCTCTCTCAGTCAACAGAATTCATTATTTTTATTGCGTCTTTTCAACAGAAGTGTTGTGCGGTCAATAACATTTTATTACACCCAGCTGTAAAGTTTCACCACAGGTGTAACAGATAGATGTCAACGGGGTGACAATCAATCAGAGCCTGGGTTCTCAATTGCGTAGTTAATTGAGTAGCTCCTTAATCAGTCCTTCCAGAATTTTGTGCGAAGCGCGTTTGCATCTTCATGATGACGCATGCGGGTGAGGGGGACTAAAGTGATTGGTCAAATTTGCAAAAAATTTGCAGTGATTGGACAAAATTGTAAGGCCATTCAAAATTCACGTGGACTGGCTGAATTTCCGTTAATATTTGCGATCGCGACATCAAACTTCCTGGAGGGACTGCTTAATTTCTGAGGGAAGACTGGTTTCTTGCTCATGCTATCGAACATATGGAGATAAACTGACCAGCCTATTCTTGGTTTTCAACTGATGCCACAAGCCTTAATAAGTATCAACACCTGACATGTTTGTGCCCCTCAGTCTGTGAACTTTATAACAATAGTTGGTCGTTTCATTAGATTTGTCAGGCTCTCTGCTGTATTCTGTGATCTTAAGAATGATCTACTTCTGAAATAATAGGGAGACTCAGAAAAAACTCCCATGGTCTCTGAGAAGCAGCTTCCTGGGAAACCCTTGTAAGGTTTCTATGTCCTCCTAAGATTTCTGATCTTTGTATTGAACCAATCAATATCCCAGACAAGCAGATAAACCATTAATATTTGACACCAATTCAATCGTTGGATTTGTTTGGCAATTTGGTCCAACGAGCTAGTTAACTATTAAATGCCAATCAGTTTAAAACTAACAAAAGTTTGGAAGCTTACAACCAAGAACAATCTGTATTTGTGGACTCAGTTTCTGGAAACATAATTTCAGAGATAATTCAAAGATTACCGTCCAATATTAGATTAATATCTAATATTGTGCTGGTGCCAGACTGCTGGGCCCGACTTGTCGACCAAGAACATGTTCACTTTCTAGCTACTTCCTCTCAGTATTGCCTCAGCTAATTTCTAAATTGTTTTTTTTCTTTCCCTAAATAATTTTTTCCGCCCTTCTCCTTGATGAGTAATAATCTTTGTTATTGACCTGAAGCTTACTTTGTGCTAACCGCTTTTGTTCAGCAAAAGAACAGCAAAGGTTTTCCAAAAGGGCAACCCTCAAAATGACACAAAAACCCTGATCCACTTAGACGTCACAAAAACACTGCTTCGCTCCCCAAGAGGTTTTCCCTCTTCAAAAAGCGAGACACAGTTTCCGTGCTAGCATGAGCAAGGCACTTCAACGTCCCATTTACATACCGCCCATAATAAAAGAGAGAGATAAAATCTACAAACACAGGCAGCGACACAGCGGCTAACAGCCCCCTTCCCTGTCACTGCTGTCAAAACATGATGCTGATCCTCATTATTCGCAGTAAGACACATCTGCCACCGGAGACCGGCATGTGACAGCACTTCTGTCCCTGCTGTCTCCTGTCTCTGCCCAGCAAACTCACGCATCCGGCTCCATTATTCTAGCATATAAAGAAGGAGGGAATAAAGTGCGATAGCATCCTATTCCCATCTAACATGTGACACTGTCACAATCTTTGATAATCTATTGCAATTCCTCCATCGCAAGATCAGCCAGGCCAGCGGAGATCAGGGAAAGGTAAACATGACGCGGCAATAACTGGGCACAAGAGGCAGGCTGACATGTTCTTATGTCATGTGAAATGTTAGCAATGTAACTGATATCAGTACCTTTTTCAGGGATAAAATGGGTTGTAATTCATCCAAGTTTAAATCCTGAATCAAGCTTACAATTGCAATCCAGTCTACAGTCTATATAATCTTGTACTTGTCCCGCCAGTCTTCCATGTTGTATATAGATCCTAAAAGACTGGCCTGCCTCGTGGCCTACAAAGCAAAATGTACAGCGTTAATTTATGTCTTAGAGAAGAATTTGCTCTTTCAGAGCCCATTTGAGTCCACTCTCGCCAGAGTAGAACCAATTACTCTCTAAGATTTGTTTTAAATCTGAACATTTTGCTGTGTAATAATGATAATAATAATTTGCACAAGGAAACCTCAGCTTCTCGTTGCCAACTCGCACAGCACTTCCCCTTAACCCTTTATAGGGCACTAAAAAATACCCTAAGAAGCTGACTGTAAAAAAGTACTGCGCGTTGGGCGTATGTCCATAAATGTTCTAACCATCACTTGTTCTTGGCTAAGGTGAAAAGGGTGTATGATCAAATATGGCCTAACAACCAAATTCTGTGTTTTTCATGCCAAGTCTCACTAATTTCTGGAAATCCTACACGAACAACACCTATCTGAACTTTAAGCAACTTCTCAACTTTTATTATCATCAGTTTATCATCAGTTTTCTTTGGTGAGTCATGATGTTGGGTCCTTGTGAGTGGGACGGGGCAAGGGCTCACAACCGCACTGTGAGATGTCTGGAGAAAAAAAGAAGTTTGAGATGCTCTAGTCTAGACCACTGCTGATTGGTCCAGCACCCTGATGTCACTGCCTGCAATATAACCTGATTTTCTCTCACTGGCTGGGAGAAATTGCTGCTGGTCTACTGCCTCACGGAGAGGCATGGGGGCGTCACTTTGGATGCCGACTGAAGATACCAACCAAATATGGTTCCTTGCCCAAAAAAAGATTAATTGTGAACAATCAGCTGCTTTCTGTCTGCAATTTCCAGTTTGAAGTGATTAATTATACACATAATTGTGTTAAACTATAATGAAAATAAAAAAAAAAATTTTAAGAGTGGCTCCCAGCAGCTCTTAAGAAGCAGCAGAGAAATATTAACATCAAAAATTTATTTTAAATGAGGGAGAGCAGAATTTCTCATGTATACTGTAATGCTTTGCATTATGATTTTACACACAATCATCAGATACTTTTTTTTTTTTTTTTTTTTTTTTTACAGAGGATGGTTTTTAAATGATTTTTACACCGCAAAAAATCTTGCTGGCAATTTTAATCTTGTATCTAGACTCAAAACACTTACTACTATTACAGTAAAACAAAAATTCTGCCACTGATGTGAGATCATTTTAACTCGTTTCTAGATTTCTCCATGGACTTAGAAAATTTCACTTGTCAAATATATGGTAACTTAACAAATACTGTGACAGAAAAAAATAGAAAATCAAGTGTCATTATAAGATCAAATTAGACAATTTTTCCTGTATATCTGTAGGGTTAGTGGTCCTTAAAAGACAATGAACTGACCATTCTGAGTAAGTGACAAAGAAAAAAATTACTTTGAGTTTAAAATGGATTTCAGCGTAACAGCCCCGCAGATTTGATGGATGGGTCACTACCAGCACCTCTAACCCACCACATACAGCACCCTCCATACTTATTGGCACCCCTGGTTAAGATGTGTTAAAAGCCTTCAAATAAATTCAATATTTATTGCAGAAACATACTCTCACATTGAAAATTGTAGAAAAATGTAACCTTCAACTTAAGTAAATTTTGAGGGGAAAAAAATCCCTGACTAAGAAATATGATTTTTCATGAGATCACCTGTTCCACAATTATTAACTCCCCTAACAATTCCCAGGAAATAAATGCAATTGAAGTATTTCTGTCATTTCTACAGTAGTTTACAAAGTTGATCAGTTTATCTAGGAACATTTAATTAGTAATTCATCACTTTCTGTTTCCCTGGGGTATAAATATGATGTGACACAGAGGCCATTTCTCTTATCCACTCTTCAACATGGGAAAGACAAAGGAACAAGTAAGGCAGATGTGTGTCGATCTTCACAAGTCAGGCAATGGCTACAAGAAAATAGCCACTCGCCTGCTCCTGCCCATATCTACTGTCAGAGGAATCATTAACAAGTTTAAAACAACTGGAACAATGGTAAACAAGCCTGGATGAGGATGCAAGGTTATTTTGCCACCACGCACAGTGGAGGATGGTAAGAGAAATAAAAAGTTCTCCAAAGCTCACTGTTGAAGAATTGCAACAAATGGTAGCATCTTGGGGTCACAAAGACTCCAAAACAACCATCAGGCGCAATCTACATGCCAACAAGCTGTTTGGGAGGCATGCACGGAAAAAACTTTTTCTCACTCACAATCATAAACGCAAACGTCTGGAGTTTGCCAAGCGGTACTGGGACTTCAATTGGGACTGTGTGCTTTGGTCAGATGAGACCAAGATAGAGCTTTTTAGCAACAAAAACTCTAAATGGGTCTGATGGAACACAAAAGATGAGTATGCAGAAAAGCACCTCATGCCCACTGTGAAGTATGGGGGAGGATCGGTGATGCTGTGGGCCTGTTTCTCTTCCAGAGGCCCTGGGAACCTTGTTAGGGTGCATGGCGTCATGAACGCTTTGAAATACCAGGACATTTTAAATCAAAATCTGGTGGCTTCTGCCCGAAAGCTGAAGATGGGTTATCACTAGGTCTTTCAGTCTTTAATCACCCTAAACCAAATCTACACAGAAATGATTCACCAGACACAGAATCAAGCTCCTCCCATGGCCATCTCAGTCCCCAGACCTCAACCCCATTGAAAACCTGTGGAGTGAGCTGAAGAGGAGAGTGCAGAGGAGAGGACCCAGGTCGCTGGATGATTTAGAGAGATTGCACAAAGAGGAATGGTCAAAGATCCCTCTTTCTGTATTCAGTCATCTTGTGAAACATTATAGGAGAAGATTAGGTGCTGTTTTGTTGGCAAAAGGGGGTTGTAAAAAGTGTTAACATCAGGGGTGCTAATAATTGTGGCACACATGATTTGATGTAAAAGAATTATTTCTTAATGTGGAATTTTTTTTCCCACTGAATAAATGCACTTGAATAAAGGGTTGGATTTTCCTCTTTTTTTCATTGTGGTCCTGAAACTGAATTTATTAGAAGCTAAAGAACACATCTTAGTCAGGGGTGCAAATAATTATGGAGGGCACTGTAACGGCAAGAAACGTCATTCCTGTGCATGGTTACAGCTGTTTGTGCTGGCTTGAATGGTTTTCACAAATTCTAAATCCGGAGTCCCTGGGAAGCATCCAGCTGGGAGTCAAACCCACAATCTTTGAAATCCACGCCCACAATGCCTTGCAAGTCCAACCCCCTCCTAAGAATCAAACTCAATCTTTGAAATTGAAGAACAGTCAACAGTCTCAGATCCCCTCAGACCTCCATAACCTCATTCGTGCAAGCTAATACTGAGGAAAAAGTTAATCTCTGGATACATTTTAAAAAGCCTCGACTTAAAACAGATTTTTCTTGCCGACACGCATGTTCTCAAACCTGGCCTTAGGCTTCCCTCCAATACCCAAAGTAATTTTTTGATTGATTGGACTGTCCACACAGCTGGCTCACTCTTAAAATAAGGGTGGAAAACCAACAAATCCCTGCTCTATTGATTGTGAAGCAAGGGTCAGAGGCATTTTCCATAGTCGATGTGGATACCTACAGGGATTCAAATTTGAAAAAATAAACTCTTAATCTTGAATGCCATGGTACCCAAATCAGCACCACTTATAGAAGATGGAATTAGTCCCAAACCAGCATAGGGGATCAGCTATGAGCCACATAGAACAGTGATGAACTAAAATAAATATCCACTCCATAAAAGCTAAAATACAGCATAATCCAGAATTGAGAGTTGCACATATGTGCTTTTTGTGTGGGTGTTGTAGGCGTCTGATGCGGTGGATCAGTGCCCTCTCGAAGCACGATCCTTTAAAGGCTGTGTTCAGATTTTGTGCCAACATAGGTCTTAGCCAGACACCTTAACCATACCACTAACAAGTCAGTACAGGACTGCAAACTGGAGCCACACCACCAGGAGAGCAGGAAGAAATATTGGCTTGGAAATTGTCCGTCAACATTGTTGCATCAAAAGTAAACTAGCAGTGGGTCACCTACTGAATAAACCGTACATTGTTTTGCTTATAGAGGAAGAAAAGATCAAAGACTAAATTAGAAATAAGCATTATGGATACTTTTATTCGCTATCCTCTGACTTTTGCATCAAAAGACGCACATATCCATTTATTCAAAATAAAAATCAACTGTTAATTCTATCAACCAAAGGTCAATTTGTCATTAGAGTTCACTTCTTACTCTACTGATAAATGCGCTCATTAATTTCTGGGAGAATAGTCCACTATTTAATTGGTTTCATTAACTGGAGAGCGAAAAACAGAAAATAAGATTATTAGCACTTACCTATGCTACCATGTTACCAGACCCAGTACCTGTAAAAACACATTGGCAGATCCAGCAGGTACTTGACCATGCCAAACTGAGAAGATACTTCGCTAAGTGAACCCATTAACAGACCCAGTAGCCACTTAGCCAGGCCAATACATTCCTAAACCCATGGCAAATACATTGCTTTGTTATTCCCTCAAGTGTAAAGACCCAGTTAGTTACACATGATACCTGAAAAAAATTCCCAACTAGAGGGCACAGGTAGGACTAAAGGATAACATATATGCACGTAGATGACCACACACCATAATGTTTAGAAATCCACCACTTAAAGTTCCTATTTGATACCACTCTGGAAACAGTGGACTCATATAGACTCTGTGAGAGTTAAATTGATTCCCTGCTGTATTAACTTCCGGGATATTTTGCTATGCAGTGGCAATTTATACTTTTTGGCTCTGTACTTTAGCACATCGAATTTGAACAACACAGGTTAAAACGGAGACATAAAGGCTTCATTTCCTGGCATTTACATATTTTGTGAACCGTGTACAAACCATCAACTAAAATCCAGGTAATCCAAGGGCTGTAGTGTTTGCAAGTATTTGCACCACCTATGAACTACACAACCCAATTTCAAGAGAGAGCTTACTCCCTGAACCACAGAGATTGAATAATCCCTAAAATCGGGTGATGTACTGCATAATTGCAGCAAATACCCGAATATGCTGCAACCCTCAGGATGTGACACTGTATAGCCCTGCTGTAGGAATTACAATCCTTTTTATACAGAGTCAAAATCAATGTACTGACAGACTGCACTTTACGATCTGGAAGAAAAACTAATTGAAGTATCTGTCCCTCTGGGAACTACCTTTTGCATTACAGTCGCAAAACTCTCATCAGTAAATCAAGAATCTTTCCACTCAACCAACAAAGTCATTTTGGATTAAAATTTGACTTCTTTTATATCAGACAAGAGAGCGTAGTTCTGCATTCATACCTATCATAATTTTAATCCTAAAATTAGAGACATAATGAATCTCATCCAACTAGTCATTTTGGCCTTATTTCAGAGCTGTGCCATGGTGTTCCATCTAATTAGGCAAGACTATAGCACGGGCCAAAGGTTAAGGTATGAGAAAGAGTAGGGCATTCTTCTTCACTGATAAGTGATGACTGACACCTACACAGCTAACAGCGAAGCCCAAAGGGAGTAGAGAATGAGGCATGAGAGGAGGAGAGGAAGGACAGAGTGGGAGGTTTGACAAATGGTTCCTCCACATGGCACACATGCGCTTGGGACTCCGCTGTAAAATGAAAATGTCATACATACAGCAACCAGAATTCAGAAGGAGAAAACAAATGGAGACCTACAACAAAGGGATGGGGACTGACTGCACATTGAACAAATGATTTGTGTGAGTTCAAGTCCATGTGTCGCTGATGGCATTGTCGGTAAATCGCAGCTGCAAATGTCTGACTGTTCAATCAGTCAGAAATAACAGTTTTTTCATAGCTGATGGTTAATGTACAGAGTCTCACTAGCTCAGCTGAGAGGGAATTGAAATGACATGCATCCCAAGTTAGGTAGGCTCCAGATAATATCCTTGACTGCGCCATTGGCGTGTGATCTGTAGTCCCCAAATGCCACATTGGGGCTACCCACTGCTCTAATGTACAGCAGGTTAAATGCAGATGATAAATTACAGGATGAGATTCAATAAAGTACATCACATAAGTGTGAATTTGCCCATGGTGCTCGCTTCTGTCAATGTGCAGTCAGTCAGACAACAACAATGAAATGACCAAATGATATAAATTAGAACTCGTAGCAAATGCAACTTACAAAATTTCATCGTTCTGGAACTCAAGCACTCCGTGGGTGTCCTCAAAGTCCTCTCCTCCCCCTTTTGCCGTGCCTTCAATGGTCTTGTACGGGATGACCACCACCCCCCTTGCTCCAGATGTTCGGAGGACTTTCACCTCCATAACCCCGATGCTCTCGCTCACATGCGCCGTTGGCTCCTCAAATGTGAAGATCCCGGCGTGGTCGTCATCAAAGATGGTGACCGTAGCAGTGGAGGGCAGGCCTAAGCAGGCCAGGGTCTCAACATGATTAGCCTCTGGATCTTCCTCCCCATCAGCATCCAGCGATATCATCTTGACGTTGCTGAGGTGTACGAGGAAGTTCTCATCCTCCTCAAAGATGTCATCATCAATAATGCCAACACGGATCTCTTTTTGTGTCTCACCAGGCTTGAAGACCACTACGCCTTCCGTGAACTCGTAATCGGACCCAGCATTAGCGGTTCCATCTTCAGTCCGGAAGTCCACAGACACTGTGTTGGTAAGGTCTCCTCCTCGGCGGACCACATTCACTGCCACAGTCCCACAGTTCTCCAAGCACTGATAGGACCCAGGCTCAAAAAACACCTTAGTAACAGGATCATTCTCGGCAACATCGCTTCGCATCTCATTCATGCTAACAGCTTTCCTGGCCTGATCGGCCGCATGCTTCTTCAAAATGTTTCCTGCTCCTGTCATCAACCTAGTGGCTTGGCAACGGTAGAACGCCCGGCTCTTCTGCTGCTGGCTCAGGACCTGATAGTTAGCCAACTCTATCAGCTGTTCAACCTCTTTATCCGGATGTTTCTGCTTTAACTCTTTCAGAATTTTGGCCATTTCTCGCCGAGCCTCATCCTCATCCAGGTCTTTCTCCTCCAAATCCAGGGTTCCATCCAAGAAGTCCACAGCATGGGAGTTCAGCATCTTCCCATCCATCTCAATGTCGATCTTGGGAGGGGGCGGTCGGTCGCCTTCCATTTCGATGATCATACCTCGCTGCTTGCCAGCTCGGTAGCGTTTATAGACGTACTTGTAGAAGAGAAGCCGGCGGTCAGCAATCCAGGCAAAAACCACACAGAGGGGGAAGAAGAACAAGGTGAGAAGCCCCTCCCATACCTGGACAACCCCTGGGGTGATGACGGCCAAAATTAGGTAAAGCCAGGTGTAGGCAAAGATGCTCCATGCTGCGGTGACAAAAAACACCCTCAGGTGTTTGACTTTTCGGTGCTCTCCGTCCGGGACAACATAAACACACAGTCCAATGATGACAAACATGTTGAAGGCTGCACTTCCTACAATGGTGTTGGGTCCCAAATCACCAGCATCAAAATGATGGCCGCAAACCTCCACAACAGAGAGGAGGATTTCAGGAGCAGATGAACCGAGGGCCATGAGGGTCAGGTTGGACACAGTCTCATTCCAGATCCGCACTGTGGTGGTAGTAGTTTCGCCGTTTGGCTTTTTAATGGTTATCTCCCTCTCCTGCGAGGTGATGACTTCAATGGAAGCCATGAAGCGATCGGCAATAATTGAGACACCCAGGAACATGTAGAACAAGGCCACAAAGTAGACTGTGGCCCTCGCCACTTTGTCCCCAAAGGAAGGGTTCTGGGGTTTCCACACTGGAAGGATCACGCCAACCTTGCATTTATAACTTCCGGTACAGGAGCGGTTATCGGGACGAGCTGTGTCCTCCGGCAAGCTCTCCTCGACATTTGTCGCCGCACTGGGCAACACTCCACAGAGAAACACTACCAGGACAATGCTCAGCTGAACAACCATGGATAGTAATGGCGATATCCGTCCCATGATGCTAATAAAATGCTTGTTCTGCCTCTTCCCAAGTCTGCATGAGGGAAGAATGGAAGACAATTATTAAGAATTCCTGTTTGAGAAAAATGAAAAAATAAATTATTGTTTTCTTCATAAATCAATAGAATGGCTTCTGTAGTCTTCTCTAATAAATCAATAGAATGGCTTCTGTAGTCTTCTCTAAGGCATTACATCTACAACCATTTCTTTTTCATAAGCACTCCAGACAGATTGGACACTACAAAATGGTACTGACTTCTCTGAATTTATTGTATGCTCTTCACTTGTAAGTAGATACTGTAAAAGACAGCTTGGAGGGTGAATGTGCACATAAACTCAATCGAACTGAGGCAATCAATTTCATAATGACGTTGCATTTACTTGTGATGAATTATGTCAATACGAGCACACCAGCGTAAAGATCACGCGGAAAGCGTTTCTGCCTGTTCAATTGCTAAGGATTTACACTGCTTTTCATTAGGCAGATCAATGTGCCCATAATTCATCGTAACGCACCCTATATTGGCGTCCCATGTGTACCTCATATGATCATTCACCGGCCCACAAGACAAGCAGCAGTCTGCCTTGTGGAAGAAAAAAAAGCTGCGTTTGCTTATCTGAGTACCATCTTTTTTCACACACTCACCATAGCCGCGCGTAAAGCGCATTCTCGACAGTCCTCTTTTCCATTGAGATAAGCACCGCGGTTCTGTATTGCATGGTTGTAAAACTACCAGCGTCTCATTGTTAAACCAGAACATGCGGAATGTGACCATTATGTGCTGAGTGGTAGTTCACTTGATCAGAGAAAATAGCCAACGACATAATTTGGCTTTATTATTGTATTTGAACGGAGACAGAAAAATCGAATGAATAAAACACACCCCTTAGAAGAATACCTTAAGGCTAATAGTAGTCCATCTGCTTTCATCCAGCCTGTTTTCACTTTTTCGTGATACGTAGTGTAATGTGGCTGATTATGTTTACCAAAATATTCATAAATAATCTCTTTTCAAAAATAGTCAAAGCAAACAACAAATACCATGCACTAACCTGAGGCAGTAAGTTTAATTTTAGGTGCAAGTCATTCAGCAAATTCATTGTGTTATACCATATTTGGCAGATACTCCATTCAGTAACTTCTATTCTCTAGACTGATAAGTGATGCCTGTTTAGTGCTGTTGACGAAGCAAATCTGTTCTCTGGTTGTACAGTTTGGAGTCTTCCGTGTACAAACATTCAAACCCCTCAGCATTAATTAATGAATTAATTAATCAAAGAACATACATGAAATTCACCTTAACAAGATTGGCAGTATGATTGGCCAATTACGTCGAATAATCTAAAGGCATATGTGCCAGATTTCCCCGTTCAAAGATATACAATAAAGTCATTTCTTGGAACTCATGCACCCACATATTTTCAAATAAAATGTTTGAGATTGATCAGTGGTCAAGTAAAGCCCCACGTGTTGATCAATGTCTTATGAGGGAAAAAAAAAAACAAGGCAAAGTTGCCCTTTGGCCAAGCGTCGTTAACATCCCTTTTCCCCCCAAATGTGGATATCACAGAAATGAGAACATTGCAAGAAGATTGCTCGCTGTAAATGCATCCGAATCCTACCTTTTGCGTAAATTTGTTGATGGTAAACTCTGATGAAGTACTGGCTCAATTTACCGTTGGTGTAGCTGAGGTAACCGAGCAGGGTCCGTTGTATGACCACGCGATTAAGTCTAATAAACACCACGATGTCGGAAAGCTATCCTTAGAAAAGTAGAATCGCCGAAAAACCCCGGGGTTTCCATTGATACACATGCGCTCACACGCACCAGTTTGTAACAGGGAAAAAAAACTCAGATAAACGGTGCCATTTCAGAATCTTAGATTATCCAGTCGCACCTCTTGCCCACGATGCTTTTTCATCGTTATTCCTCAACGGACTACTGATGTGCAGGGGACGTAAAACCCTCTTGGAGAGGAGCACAGATTTAAACACGCCGTGCGGAGTGCAATGAGATGGAATTTAGAACCACCAGCTCCCTCTATCTTCTCCCGTCTGCAGTTGGGATATTTTCTGATCTTTTTCGACGAGCTTCGGCTCGCGCACTTTGAGGGAGAGAAAGAGGGCGCAGGAGAAGAAGACAGGTCGACAAGCCTGACAGTGTGTCGCGGTTTCTCGCCAAACCCAGTATCTGCGTCCAATTCCGCCTACATAAACCTACATCGCGCTGTATAGGCAAAATGATCTCGCTTCGAGACACTTTCACGTTAGATTGTCTTTAGGGAACACAATACATTTTACAACAAGTTTATTCTATAAAGTCAACGATACTCTGTTTGAGATTATAATAGTATACTAACTGCTCAACAATACAATACAGTTTAACGACCTGCTTGAACTCATTGCAGACACCAAGCCTAGACTGTAGACTTAAACAACATATGCAACATTACGTAGGTTTGGATTCAATATCTGTGTTCGGAGATTCCTCGGCTTTTTTTTTTTTTTGTTGTTGTTTTTTGCTTTTTTTTCATCCAATGGACATGGTAATGATTCAGAGCCAAACCAAGCCAATACAGATTACTCGTTTCCATGACACATTTTACGCGAGAGCAACATTATCTTCCTCTGTTCTTACTGATTCGGTGAATTAGACCGTTCCTGCGACAGCATCGATCATGCGCCTCCATCTTATAGGACTGCATGTAGTGGAGGCATATTCAGATTCGTGTGGTAACAACCCGCTATTTTAGCACTCTAAATTACTGGTAACTGAATTTATATAAACTACAATGGTAACAATGGCATGGGACTTTGGGGCAAATAACCACCCAAAAATTGCCAGTGCGCTCAGATTTATTATTATCCAGTAGTCTGTAACAAGCACAGAAACCTTTAGTTAAACCCTATATAGCATATGGGCTTATATGAATTATCCCATATGTTATGCAGTGCAGTGGCATGCAAAATAAAATTTCAAGCATATGACATATTTCTTTGTCATTAACATTTCCACTCTTCATCGTGGCCGGGTGATTATTGGACGACCGATATGTGAAAGAGTACACAAGTTTTGTTTCATGTTAGAGTATGCATCTCCCCCGCAGTGCACATGCAATGCAGTACCGGGTTAATGAGAATGACAGCTGCACGAGGAGGAGACAGGGAACCCTGCCAACTGCATTCAGCCCGATACTTCCCCGCCACACACACTAACTCCATCAACAACACTAAACGCACCAGCTACCCTCATTTGCTTGTATTCAATATGTGAAAACATCTCAAAATGAAATTATCTTTCAAAATCTATTTATTTCAAGGTAATGGTGCATGGAATTTTTTACATGAAGAATATTCCTGCTTAAATCATATCCACCTCTTACTGGTCCCTTTTTACATAAAGCTGGTTCACAATAAATTCTGCACCATTTTGAAGGAAAGGAAACTATTTTTCTAAAGTGGGTACAATACAAGCCAAATGATCACTTAGATCACCTCCAACTAGACAACACTGTAAGTTTTGCAATGGTAGAATAAATTTGATCTAGTCAAGATGGATATATGCATGGTTAAGAGTTGAATAAACACAGTCAGTGAACTCAAACTCTCAGAAATGAATTTCATATTGTAAACAAAATCCACGAAAACTGGACAGGCCTAGCTAAAATTATGTAAACACCACCATCTAGGTGATTCCTTAAGCCCTCAGCGAGGAAAGGCAACTGGCAAGTTGCCTTGTGCAACAAAGGAAATGCAATTTAGCAAGAGTAGAACATACTAGTTTTACTTTAGTAAACATACTCGCATAGTCATCCAATCGATTGACTGCAAAATATTTGAAATATTTGAAGAGAGTAGTATAAATGTGCATGTGCTGATAATAATTTAGATTTTCAATAATTACTCACATCTTAGTTTCTGGTCAGTCTTGTATTCACTTGCATTTTTTTCGTTGTTAAGTATATTTTTATTTAAGAGAGAAGGCTGGAATTTTATACTTTCAATGAAAATGAGTTTTCTTGGTCAATTCTGATACATTTACAGAAATAATAATCAATGCACATTGTACATTAAGCATGTCAAATAAATACATTCATTGATTACTCAATAAAGATGACTCAATTAAGTTAATTACTCAATTTTTTGCTTATCTGCAGGAAAAAAAACAAATATATATATATATATACACACACACACATATCTTGCTGCTGCAGGTAAAACAAAAATGAGCAGGGGAACTGGCCCATTCTGCCCACTTTCAGAGAAGCCAACTGAAAGTTCAAATTTAGCAAATTCACTATGAGACCATAAAGACTGAAGCAAGATACAGTAGGTGTTGGATGTTATGTCCACCTACTGGACACCGGAGGAACTGCAGACTGAACCAATGCCTTAATAGAAGTAAACTAAGGCAAATAGCTTCTTTACTGGCTTTTTTTCAGTTTTTGTCTGATGTTTTTAACAGAGCTATTTCGAGATATAGAAATCAGAGGAAACCAAACTTGGAGGAATGGTTGGGCCTTTCTCTTTATAAAGCCTTTATTTACATTGTGAATAACATCTTTTAATGATTTACATCTCAAAATACCCGATGGAATTTTAAGGTTATTCATTGTTTGTACAGGACTTGTACCATAAAAAACACCTTCTTTTAAATTTTAGCACTACACATAGATCAGAGATGGGCAACGCGGGCCGTATCTGTCCCTGGTTTTCACACCAACTTCTGGGCTTTAATTAGTTGATTATCTAAATTAGCCAAACTGTTCATGAAATCTGACATTTATGGAGCATTTCTTTAAATTATCATGAATAACCACCAAAGACTGTCCTTCTATCCCTACATAAAACATTTTTCTTTGATCAAACCTTTGTAAAAATCTATATATGTGTATGCAACCAATTAACTCAATTAGTCAGGGTAACTGATAGAAATAAAAACCAGCATACACACCGGCCTTTCAGGACCGGAGTTGCCCATCCCTGACTTAGATGCTTGTTCTTCAATATTTATATTTTTCCATCTGAGACAGATTTTGGAGAGCACTGCCCCAAGTGACTGATTAGCTCCTTTGCTTCAATATCAAAAATAAATGTTAACTATCATGGCTTCTGCTGTTAATTTTGATTCATTAATTTTGGAAGAATGATAAAGTATTTCCCTGGGGACATTCATGCCAGTTTCAGAACCATGGAGAGGTCCAGAGCCATGCAAAGGTGGTAGTTAAGGACCATGGACAGCTCCCTGATTTTGAGCACTGACAGAAAAAACATTCACCTGTAATGGACATATCAGCCCTGGACCTGTCCAGCCACAGACCTTAAAATATGCAAGGCTACTAATTATAATCCCAGATGGAGATGAAATTAGTTTGGTTGGAATCAGGGTAAATCAGTCGAATTCCTTAGTAGCCAGAAACTCAAAATTAGGACAACCTATTCTTTTGTCCATCACATTGATCCATTTATATCACAGCGAGGTCTCCTTTTTAATAATCCCTGCCAATCATACTCTACTTTGACGATATCCATATGCAGCTAATCATCTTTGCATGTTTATATCCTGTCACAAAATTAATGTATCCCTTGTGAGCAGCAGACAATCTTACAGTTTCTTGAAAAAAAGTGCAGAGAAATTAACCTAAGTCCTTCATACGCTGCGCTGTATATGTAGATTGTTTTTTTGCCTTGTACTATTTACGAGCCATTTTCATTGCAGCTGAATAAAATACATCAGGAATATGCAATGAATCGCCCAGCAGGGATCATCCATTCATTCAGGAATTATCAGGGAAGGCTCAACACAAAAAACTCGGTGCATATTCAAATGTAAAACTGACGTGGACTGCTGAGAATAGCACAGGGAAGGTGGGCTCAGTGCTTAGGCAGTTGGACAGCATGAAACGCTTTCTACACAAAATGTTAGTCAAAGAAGAATAACTTACTTTTATACAATGAGTTGCTTTTCCCTTAAAGTTCCCTGTAACATTGTGGTTGGTTACCAATGATAATATCTATTGCTTTACTTTCTACTATTATTATTATCATTATTATTAGAAGAATAAAACGTGGAGCGATTTGAACTGGAAATCTCTCTGGCCATGGGATCACATCATCATTATGGCCATTTCAATAAAGCCACGAGAATACCATGGATGTTCCTTTCTGGCTTATTTTTTAACATTATCTTGATGAGTTGTCCATTAGATGTGAAAATATTAATTGTTTTCCCACCCTTGCTTGATTTAAGTTACCATAGAAAAGTTATCACAGGGATTACTGGCTTGTGGGAGCCGACTCTTCCCATCATTGTGAAGCAGAATTCACAAAGCGCTGGATTGTATGTCCCACTAATAGGGAACGTGAGCTGGGTTTAGACTGTTATGAGACAGGTTAGTTTCACCCTACTGATGATGTGCTGTGGCAGTAGTAATTCTGCTCAGTATGAGAGGAACCGCAGGATCAGACATTTGGTGCAAAATAGTGCACAGAGATGATTATACACTCAACACAATGAAGATAAATTGAGTGCTTTTCATATATTTGCATTTTAAATTGGATCATATATGAAAATAAGTAAACAGATAAAAACAAATACACTGTAAACCCTGGTTAAAATATGTAAGCCGATACAATTTTTTCTTTTTTACATATTTGTAAATGCTGTATTTCACAAAAAGATGGTCTTTTAAATGATTTATTCTTGAAGAGATGTGGTGGCTGTGGTTAGTCTATATTACTTTTCTGTGCTCATTTTATTGTGACATGTTGGCTTACCGTTACACATCTGAGTAGTTACACTTATTTAAGTTGTCACCACATCACTATAACAGCATGACCTCTATTAAACGTATGTAAATAATGTAATTCATTAAGAGAAATATGTTTGCGGCAATTGTGTAAGGTTTAATTTAATATTTACCGTTCAGGAACACAATCGCTGCTGTCTGTCCCATCGGAGAACATGACAGCGCAGGTTGTGTTTGGAACTATTGAGGTTTTCATGAACCACCTGACCGGTCTGGAGGCGACATTTAAAGCTGTGATAACTCTCTCTCTCCATAGCTCTGGCACGGCTGTAACAATAACTTTATTGTTTCATTACGATTCAGGAACAGACATACATACATTATCAGCGATCTACATCTGTTGCTGCTGTCTCTCTCACATTCACATTCACAAAATCAATAACTGCTACCCTTGCTCTAGCTCTTTGTCTATTCAAATGTATCACTTGCTTTTGATACGTTTTCCTCTCTCAAGACTAATTACGAAACTTGCACTTCATATAATTGCGTGATCTTTGCCCCATTTAGCACCCTTTTTTTAGACCCACATTCTCGTACAGCACTTGGCGGCTCAGCCATATACTAGGTTGCACCTGGTCTTGTTTGATGTTCCCAGCTCTTGGCAGCAACACAACCAGTAAGAAAATTTTTACACAGGCATCTGGAAATAGGAGATCTTGATACTTTCATCTCTTCACTTTAGGCGCTGTTGTTATCATAACGCAGTTGTTGTGCTGTCAATTGCCAGGTTTTTTTTTTTTTTTAACTCATAATACACAGATAACAAACATCAAAGGCACTTCCGTTTTGCACCTCTATTGCCATTAGTTTTCCGCAAACTGGTCTCTTTCAAACACTTGATAGTGTTTCTTACAGTGTTGTGGCAGCATTTAAAGTCCTCAGAAATTTTTCCTAAGTGACCAACTAGCATCCTGTTGGGCCACAATGTAGCTGCAAACAATCTCAGAGAGCTTCTTCCATCACGCCATCGTGTTTAACACTGTGACACTGCTCAAAGTTTGTCACCTTATGCAGTATATCGGAACAAGTGACCATCAGAGGTAATTTTGCAGAATAATGTGGCCTAAAACCAGTTTAAACAATTTTTTTTGCATCTACAATCATGGAATGAGCCTTCATACACACAATCAGGCTATAGAAGAGTAAAAGAAAATCAATTTGCAACACCATTTAATTGTGACAAAAAATTGATGTTTTCAGTGTTTTTGTTTATTACCCATATTTTTACTCCAGTGTACTTGTAGGAATGATTTTTTTTTTGATCTCATTGCATACAATAGTATTTTTCAATACATTTTCACCAAAAAATTATAGTGGTAATTTTTAAATACCCGTTTGAGATGAAAGTGGTGGTGTGTAATCATCACTGCCTCCTACTGTATGTGCTTGGCTGAGGAGCCGATGGTGCGAAGCTACCATCTGTGGGATTATGACTGAACGCCTCTAAATTAGAATCCTGCCTCACGTAATTTAATATGCTTTATTTTTTTACTTATTATTAGGGGCCAAGCATCATAGGTGAGTCGGCATCTCTTGCAATTGTAAGTTCATGATTATAATTATGATGGTCATTATTACTATTATTATTATCATCATTATCATTATTATGATTATGACTATTATTATTATTCAATAGTTGATGTCCTTGGCAGCCCAAATAATTGATGAGTCCCTTTTATGAGATTTGGCTCGGTGGCGGTCGCTATATCTTTGATTCTGACAGCAAATTTATAGACCCCAAGCCCTTCCCTTTACCACCAAAGTAAGGGCATACGTCTCCTGTCATAACCTCTGAAGCGCACGCTGGAAATGTAAAAACTTCATACCCCTAGAATAATCATGTCAAGTCCATCACACCCTGTGATGTCATTTTCCTTGTCATTATATTTTCTGTTATTTGGATTTTATAACCGTTTCTTTCGGCAAATAACCACTAAATGTGGCTCAAATCATATTGGATTCTACAAATACTGGCTGGTGCAGTACATGCTGCAAATTTTCAGGTTTTATTCTGAAGACTCTTTTGCTTCCAACAGACATTTTCAGTTTCATCAATCAGGTCTGATAATGTTCAGCATATACAAGCAATAAGATTATTGCTACTTTTGTTCCTGATAATAATTAATGGGCCTCTTATAATGTATGTATTTACACTGCAAATTAAATTAATTTGACAAAATTAATTTAAGTCACTGGAGGAGGAGCAGTTTAGTGAGGCTCTAGAATCATTCACTTGTGCATGACACGCCCTTCATGTGCAGATACAACATTCCTAACCGAACATGGTGCCAAAACCCCACATTCAAACACAGCAGCCTCCATAAAATGACATAAAACTATTTTGACTGCCCTTTCTTTTGGCCATGAACATTTATTACTCATCGAGATTGCCTAGTCAAGCTTGACCCAATAACTTACCAAAAAATGCCCATTATTCCTGTTATTCATGAACCTATTTAGGATTTATAACTCAGAATTTGTGTCACAGAGACTCTGAAAAAATTATTCCAGTGAAGCAAGACATTTGGAAATTCAAATACAGAATCACTTAGGAATAAAATTTTGGAATTTACGGACACCGGCATCCACATCTGCACAAAGGGGTTAATCTCTTCCCTAATTTTACTTCGTCTCTCCTCTCACTACGCGTTCATGATCAATTAAGCTTTTGGGTGTTTAATCTTTATTTTTTTAAATGAGAGGTTTTGGGATCAAAGGATGATTCTGAAAGACGCTGCACTGGGGAACAGAATCATGACGGGCCCTGGAGACTCGGCGGACAAGTGTGCAAAAGAAACAAGGGATTTTCCTGTGACATTGACTGATGAGCTGGGGGCTGATCAGAGGAGATAGGTACTGACTCTACTTTTAACCAGGACAGAGGTCACTGCGCCTTATCCTGCCAGCATGGATAAACCTTTGCTTTCTCATCTTTAATTAGCAAGGGATATCAGTCAATTGGTTTTGTGGTATTTACCTACTTTCAGGGACTTTCACTCTGTCACAGAGGGTGTGCTTTTCATGAATTTAGCAAGGAAGGGTAGATACTATAATTTTTGTACATGGTGTAACTGTCCTTGGAGGACTTTCTTGTCCTTGGAGGAATGTATTAATGATGGTGTTTGTGAGAGAGCAACGAAACATCTGAGTGGCAGAGTGTCCAATTACTTTCATTTTTCACAATGGGGTAACACGTGGGTTGCATTTCCTGCACAAATCAGCCAAATTAGCGCATCATCTGGATGTGCTGCATATTCCCTCTAATTAAAGCAGACAGTCTGCACTCAATTTCTGGCCTAAAATTCTTTGAACCATTTCCAATGTGCTGAAGTACACAGCCATACCAAAAAACTTAATGTCCGGGTCGTCTTCTCACATACGGTACCACATGAACATAGATCCAATGCATTTCCAGAATATTATTTCTATGAAACATTATTGGCTGTCAATTTAAGTGATTAGGCACCACTAAAGACGTAGTCATTCAAATATAAAATTGAATACCTGTCTGCATTCATGATTTACTATTACTCAACTTGAAGACACACTCAGGCATTAATTCTAAACCTGAAAATGGGAATGGCAGTTGCTGTATTAAGGTCTTGATTGTGGACTGTGATTCATTCATTTGCTGTAGTACTGGTTAAAATATTCCCACGATAGCTTTTGGATCAGACCGCCTTTAATATTTGAACTCATTTCATGAGCAGAATCATGTGAACTCCTATTTTCTAATTACACTGAAAAATGCAGGCCAGGAATGAATTAATACTTTTGCAGGAGCTGATCAGATACATTAAGCAAAATACAAAAATAATGAATGGCCTAAAAACGACAGTCTGTGTTTTAAGGCAAATTTAATGGCATTATTTTGCTGGGCCACAAGGTTTGATAAGTTCTGTGTAGCTACCTAAATAGGGGTTTGTTGAAACATGGGAATTTTGAACAGTTGCTAAAAGACGTGTTTGTTTTCTTTAATGGATTATATCAATGGCTGTCTCCTCTGTGAGGTGCAAGCTGATCGGATGGCCATCATGAATTATAAACATTTTACCATGGTCTGGGTGGGCACTCTCTTCTGATTAGCTGGCAGGTACGCGTTAAAATCGTGGAACGCACAGGTAGTTCAGCTACGGTAATTTCACTGTTCGAAATTCATCTGCTATCCAGCATGTAACCGTAGCAACGTCAAAGAGCATCGCTGTCAAACTGTCAACTGTCGAGAGCAGAGCACAACAGAACACAGATGGATGATTTTAACATTTCTTTTAGCGGATTCGGAGAGTCCAACAATTTTGATGAGTGAGATGAAGCAGAAAAAGAAGAGATGGAGAAGAACCGATATTGATATTGCAGGCATATGACCATTTTATAAGTGGGATAATCACAAAGTGCCTTAAAACCGTGTGATGCACACCTTCAAGTTGATTATCCCTTATTTTATGTTTTATCACCATAAAAGTGTTTTTTTTTTCCACCACAGTGTTCTTCAAGATAATTCACAATGTTTGAATGTCATAGGCTCAAACATATGTCACTTGCATCACTGTTGTTGTGAGTTATAGGGTTGTTTAGGTTTTACCATTTACAATAGCAAGCAGAAATTTTGAACCATGACATGTACATCTAGCAAAGTGCGGGGTATGCTGTGACGCTGTATTATAACATGCCCCTGTCTATTGTAAATGCAGCAGCCATAATTACCTGCAATGTTGTATATTCCATTGCACCTTCACACACGTCTCTTAAAAATTGCTATAACCTGCTGAATATGGCAGTTAGAGCTCAGATATGTTTGGGGCGTCTATAGGAAACCATGTCTGCTGAACATTCTTAGGCAGTCAGTCAAATTTGATGTTGGGCCTCAAGGTCAAGGTTATATGACTAAAATGGCCCACATTTGTTTGATATTTGTAGAGCTTAGGTACTGTATGTATTGGGCACTAATAGCAAATCATGTATGCTGGTTGTTTTTGACATATTGGATTTGACCTTGGGCAACATACTAATGACAAAAAGGCCTAAAAGTCCTTTAATGTTGGCTTTAGATCTTCGGTATGTATTGGATACTAATAAGAAATCATGTGTGCTGATCAAACACACCATATTGGATTTGACTTTCATCTTTACAGTTAAGGTCAAGTGACAAAATCAATCTATTTATTTCCTCATTTAATAATATCTTTAGAAATTAGTATGTTTTCGGCACTAACCTATATATATAAAAATTTTTTCGGGCATTGTAACCGCATGGTCGACCTTTTTTCACGATCGATTGCAGCAATGAAAACTGGTCAAAACCCATTTTTGGATGTTTGTTCCTATTAGCATCATGGAATAGAAGGAATAATACTAATTAGACCCACTCGATGGCAGTGTTGTGTAAAAAGAAAATCATTGTCTGAAAGCAGAGAAAGAATCAGAAGTGAATTGAGAAGATGCCGCACTTCACAAATTGACAGCAGACGACAGTGAAAGTTCAGGTTAGAAAAAAATCTAATCGGACTTCATGATGTAGAGTTCTTAAAGATTATATTTTTGCTAAATGGCAGAAATGTTGCTGCCTGTCACTCATGAAAAAGTGTGACTGCTCAGTCGAGTTGCCCGATAATGGTAACTAAAACCCCTCTCTCACTGAGCTGCGTTGGCCGGCAGGAGTGTGCGGATGAAACTTTTCTTTTCTTTTGCAGAGAAGAATTGATTCTAAGAACCCTGAATTGATTCGCAGTGGTACAAGACCATTCGCCATCACCGCTGAAATTTGCGAAAAAATTGAACAGTTTCATTTTTTCGCAGATGTCTGAGCTGGAGCTTTTTAACGCCAATATCATGTCGATAACGTGTTGCTTTCGGAAGAATTCGCATTGGCTTGCTGTTGAATCCGCGGACTGATGCTAGTTACTTTTCTCCTGTTGGAGCTGTAACTGCCGGCAACCCTCAGGGCCTTGGCACTCTAGTTACGTTCTTATTTTTGCTAAAATGAATATTCATTAAAATGAGTTCATCTATATTTGTTATAAAATCTATTTTAAGCAGACAAGTAGCTACTTGAATATTGGAACAAGTAAA
Source organism: Gymnothorax reevesii (assembly GCA_029721435.1). Taxonomy (NCBI): domain Eukaryota; kingdom Metazoa; phylum Chordata; class Actinopteri; order Anguilliformes; family Muraenidae; genus Gymnothorax; species Gymnothorax reevesii. Next base: position 95,462,454 of record CM056582.1, on the reverse strand, counting down.
TAAAGTAAAAAGTTTTATATTAGTAATACATCCTAGAGTGGTAGGATTAGATTATGCGTTATTGTAATCTGAAAGACTTCCTAACTAAAACAATTTTGCTGCCATGCCATCTTTCATATGTGCCCGATTATACACTTTGTGCCATTAAAAAGATAACAGAGAGGTATGTACTGTATTTGCAGCAAACTAAAAAATCAATCGATTTTTATTGCTCAGAGTGAGATACAAGTGGAAATAAAGAAAAGCGAATGGTATTGTAATCCTACAACTGAGCACTTCAGAAATAATAAACATTGAGCTGTTTGTGATGTGTGCAGTGACGCTTGACTTGTTCTTTTGGGTGTGGTCAATAGCCTACATAAGCCAACTAAAAAAAAAAAAGAAAAATGCTACGTCATCAAGAAAATGTAATGGCTCATGACACAGGAAAGGAAAAAGAGTCAATAACATGTTATGGTCAGGTCTCAGCCGCCAAGAGGTAGCGCGTTACCTCCACTGTCACTGGTCAACAATCAGTTGTCTGTCTGTCTGAGAATGGAAAACAGGCACTTTCACTGACTGACCGCACTTAGGGCAGCAATAAGTGACTACAGTAGCTCAAGAGCGCCACATCTGGTTACAGCTTGCACAGGACAGATTCTGGACAGCAACCCAAACTGGTCATGAGACGAGAGGTCTGAGGTGAGCACAAGTACCGTTCGACGCGGTCTACAAAGAGAAACATATGCATGCACAAGTCCTCGACAGAACACCACGTTTTGCCCAATTGGGCCTTGCAGGCGAGTTGACAGAAAGTGGATGTGAGGCTGCTAAGGTCTGCATGCGTTTTGAAAGTCACTGCCTGTTCAACAAGGTCACTGACAAGGTTGTTTTTTTTTTGTTTTTTTTTAATCTGCAGCAAGTTCCCTCTGGTGATTATAAGGACGCAGACCCCCGCTTTGAAATCCAATCACTAACTCATATCTCGCACAAACACGCCGTCACACTGCGCTGTCCAATTCCACCATCTCAATTTTCTATGCGCAGCATCAGCTGTGCTGCCTAAAGGCATTTAACCTGATTTTGGTGCTCTCCAGTGGCAATTTAAAGCCCTTACCGGATGAAAAATATTTTGTAAGATGATTTTTGTCACCGTGTGCGGACACACTTGACTGATTTGCACCTGTGAAAAATAAGCAAGCCCGATAGTCATTTTCTGAAACTAAGTGCGAGATTATAGGCTTCTATTGAAAATGTCTGTTTGGTCATAAAGGTGCAGGTTTTTGTTTCAAAAATGTTTCCAACCATATTTTTATCTTTTTACAGAGCTTTTTTTAAAAAATAATCTAGTCCAGAACAGTAAGGATTTTGTCTTTTTGGCCCTGGTCTGGAACATGTTGAAATACAAACTTCAATGCCAGATTGAAATACAATCACGAAATCCTTTGAAATTAACATAATCTTTTCGCTAGTGTTTTCAACTCTATCTTTATAAGTACTTGCTTTCAGCAGTCTCATTGATTACATAATCAAGATTTCATGCGCGCTGGATTATAAGCATATCAAAAAGCATCTGTCAAACCAAGAGTGTATAATGAGCCAAGATGGGGACTGCACATCACCCTTTATTTCACAATGAGCGTTGATGGAAGAATAAAAGTGCAATTTCTGAACCAATTCAAAGGAACAAATTTGGACACTTTAGGTGGACTGGACAGGTGCTTGGATACCCTAATATATAAAGCAAAATATTGTTTGCTACAAACTTTTAAATACAAAGGGAAAAAACTTAATATTTTTAAATCTCTTCACTCCATAAATGTTTCAGTTGTCATTAAAGATTTCAGAAGCAATTAACCCCAACCACTGAGGAGAGAAATTGTTGGGTCACGATCCCATGATCTCTAAATATTTTAAAAACACAACCAAAAATGATTTGTTCTCCTTTATATTTTGAAATAATGTTTCAATTGAGTCTTTTTCACAGTATACATGCAGTACCTTTCGAATATTTTCTTGAGAGAGTGAGGGCAGCATTTTTTAGAGAACTAATGTCTCCCCATGTTTGCTCTTAGTGTGAAAATTAGTTTGGTTTTCTTTTTAATCAGTTGAATATAGCAAACTAAATTGACAAAAGCTTCCAAAGTATACAAAAATTGTGTTTTTATGCACTATCAATAAAAATATAGCCTTCTGCACTTCCACAGGGTCAATAAACAACAAACCCTCCCGGTCAAAGTTCCTAACCCAAAATGCAATTAAATGATCCAAACCACTCTCACTTTTGAGCCCAACCCAATGCCTGCCAATTTTTTTTTTTATCCAGGGTTCACCAAAATGCAGTCATGGTTTGAATGAGAAAACGAAAAGGCTGCACTCACCTCTTAGATTCCCCACGGAGCTCTGTCAGTCCCAGTCCCGGGAAAAGAAAGTCATGTGCCAACTTTGCTAAATTTAACAGAAAGACTTGTTCTGCCGTCCTTGTCCTGTTAAGTGTCTGTAAGCATCGTTCGCATAGCTGCGGCCCTTTTATCTCCTCTTTTCCAGCCAGCTTCCTTACATGGGCCTGTTCCCAGTGTACAGTCCAGGCCCAGGACAGGCCACTATCAGCCCATTTCAGTGTCACCATCAGGCCCCACGTGAGATAACGGGCCCTGCTGGCGGCTTCTGTTCCATCAGAATCAAAAGAGCCCGGGTGCAAATGGAATGTGTTGCCTGAGTGGTACATTGACTTTCCACTGCCCTCCTCTTTTTTCCACGTGGGACACTGATTGCATGAAGAAATCTGTTTGAAGTGTTTTCGTCGTCTCGTTTTTCTATGAGGTAACCAATGCTAGCTTGTTTTGAGATGCTGTCGGACAGTCAACAGAAATTTTCTCGCATTATCAAATCTTGAAATGTCTCAAACTGGCTGAACCCAGCTGAACTGGCAATCATTACACATATATTTGTGGAAAAAGAATTAGAAATGAGATTCCGAGTTCAAAATGAGAATTATATAATCATTGTTGGGACTGACTTATCATTTGGATTTTGGTTTGCCTCCTCCAAACGCCTCCATGCCCCAATCGCAAGCTTGTCGTTCACCTAAAAAAATTCCAGTTTGCTATGCTGTTACTGTACCGGCTTTAAAGAGAATGACAACAGATGATCTGATTGGCCTTAATGGAAGCAAACCCCCACCACACCCACAGGTAATGAATGCATTGTTCACTGATTTTAAGACAACAGTGGCAGAGTTTCAATACCACCTCATGTCCCTGAATTACTGCAATCAAGATAGACGTGCACACTATTGATCTGTGATACCATTGGCACCGGTGTTTGCCAAGTGTGTTTAGGTCGTCAAGTTAGGGCCCTACGCCTCACAAAAGTTATGGGACAGATTTTATATTTTCAAACGATCTTGTCCATTACCGCCACACTGACAGCAAAAACATCCGTTTATAGCTCAGTTACCAGCCATCTTTGTTCATTCCACATACAACTTGCTATCAATGTTTACAGTCATGCTTTTGACATAATCATGATGAATCTTCCATGTCGGGCAGCTTGGCCCCCTCATTGCTGCTTGCAGCTGTATTTTTCCATTCACTTTTGTTGAAGTGGAGATTGAAGCTGTCCTCTGGTTCCAAGAACTAAGACATTAGGAAAACATAATTCACACAAACAAGATCACACAAAAGCGAATAAGATTTGTACATGTAAACAGGACAAATCCCTGATAAGTGCTACCATACTCCCTTTGGTATGGCTCCACATATCTCACCATCAAACACATTTGAACCTGTTTAAAGAAGCTTTTTCATGGTGGAGATGACTGAATGCAATCAGAAATAGAGCTTTTTTAATCCTCAAAATGTAAAGTGAGCCTAGGAAGGATAGACACCTCCTATAGAGCAGGTAGGCAAACGCTTGCTTTATTGTGATTATCGGTTGGCACTGTTATGTATGAGCATTTTGTGTAAAGCACTGTATATCATTTGTAAATGGAGACTTGTTACATACTATTTTTCTGCCTTACTAGTCAGTTATTTGTTTATTTTGTTCATCATTTAGCACCCTCTGGTGGTGTGTCTGTAGAAATACATGATCTGATGCAATACCACTTGTTTGTGATGGAGTCGACTAGTGCTTTTTAGATGGTTCTGGCATATTCTTGCCTGGAGGTGGCTGGATCACCCAGGAATCCTGTAGATATTTCCAGAATGTTGCAAGTCTATATAAATGCTGTGATTTTGGTCAGGAGAGGCAGAGTTTTTGTTTTTGCAACAGAGTTACATAGTGGCATTAGAGTGTTATTATAAGATGAAACAGTAGATTATTTGTAGAAGTTTTTTTTAAATCAGTTAAATTTGTTTAAGTTGTCATTGCTGGTTTTCTTTGTTGTGAAGTCATAACATCACCCCTACACCCTCAATTCATAACAACACCCTTAACACATTGAAAACAATGCAGGTTAACGCATCTGCAAACATCTGCCTAAGGGCGGGCCACAATTTTTTGCTGCATTTTTAAATCGTAAAATATTGTGCTACCTTGGAGAAGTATATATTGTTTGCAAGTGTTAGGACTCAGCACTCTAACCACACAAGCCATTTTATGATGCAAGTACAGCAAAAATACCATTTCAAATTGTGTCATAACAATCCTCAGCCTGACTTTGCAGTCCCATAGGTTTGGTTGTATAAAATTGTTCAGATTTGCCAAAATTTGTTCAGTAGATTGATATTCATACTTTGGTAGTTGTTCAGCAATGACTACCTATAATAGTTTTTAATTTGTATAGCAAGCTAGGAAAAACATCACCATAACTACATGACACCGAAATAGTTGCTGCAGTTCTCAATTAATTACACTATAATTATCCTTTTTTTTTTACCCATGATGCACCAATGTAGATTGTTTAGTAGCCCTTTGGGCACTAAATTAGTGCTCCACTGGCCATTATGTGGCTATTATTGTTTAAATGGTTTCTAGCCAGGGGGATTTTGTCAATGAAGCAAATGGGTTTAGGAGGCGACTTTATTACACTGATACAATCAGCAGCGCTGGTGCGAAAATTGAGTTAAAAATGGAGAAAAACCCTATCAAAAGATCATACCTATGATGTTCATCATGTACCCTTGGTGCTCATAAGGCTTATTTCTATATTTTATTTGTCTGTGCTGTACTAAGAAGTTTTCAATCAATGTCAAATTGTTTGTCTTTAGTCTTTCGATTATACTGGATATATAGTCTACTTCTGGGCATATGATCTTACTTTTGGAGTGTTAATAGGGTTTATTGTATGATTCATCCTATATGAGTCATTTGGCATATATTAACCTAAACTGGGGTGCGTTTCCCAAAAGTGTAGTTGCTAAGTAAGTTAGCAACTTACATAGTTTGAACTATGTAGTTGCGCTGCCAGTGTTTCCCAAAACCATCGTTCAAACCCTCTCCTGGACCTGACCATCACCCTGGGGAATACCACCATCTTGCCCTCGCGGAGTGTGAAGAACCTTGGGGTCCTGTTTGACGACAGGCTCTCCTCTGCTGTGAACATCGCTGCAGTGACTCGGACCAGCAGGTTTTTCCTCTACAACATCTGTAGAATCCGGCCCTTCCTCACCAGCTACTCAACACAGCTCCTAGTCCAAGCACTGATCCTCTCCCGCCTGGACTACTGCAACTCCCTCCTCACCGGCCTCTCAGCATCTGCCATCAGACCCCTGCAGCTCATCCAGAACGCTGCAACTCGCCTGGTCCACAACCTCCCGAGACACTCCCACGTCACCCCCCTGTTCACAAAGCTCCACTGGCTCCCTGTTGCAGTTCGCATTAAATTCAAGACTTTGGTGCTAGCCTTCCAGGGAGTCAACAAAATAGCTCCAGCATAAATCCAGAGACTGTTCAGACCTTACACTCCTGCCAGAGCATTCCACTCTGCTACTTCTGGTTGCCTGGCTCCTCCCCCTATTCGCTTCTCCCCTTCCCGCTCAAGGCTGTTTTTCTGTCCTGGTACCTCGTTGGTGGAATGATCTACCTATCGAGGTCAGAACAGCAGAATCCCTGAGCATCTTCAAGCGCCACCTGAAAACCCACATCTTCAGGCTCCACCTTTCCCCTGCTCCACTGCCCTGAATCCTGTCCCTACATCCCTTGATTTGTTGCACTTAATTCTGTTTACCTTACTTCCTGATTGTTACTGCTTGATTTGGTTTCCCTTGATTTTGTTGCACCCTATTTTGTCAGTTTACTTGATTTTCCCGCCCCTTTGTTTCACTTGACCTGTTGCCCTTTTACTGCACTTATTTTTCTTTTCTTACACTTGACTCTGACCCTTTGTTGCACTTGCCTCTGCACTTGACCTTGTTCCCATTTTGTCCACTTGACCCTGACCTTGCTCTTTTGTTATTGGTTTAGATCTGTAACAGTGGATCGTGTTCTGTCACTGACTGTTCGCACTTGTACTTGTCTCCTAGGAGCTCTGCACTTTTGTACTGTTCTTGTGCACTTTTGTACGTCGCTCTGGATAAGAGCGTCTGCTAAGAACCTGTAATGTAATGTAATGTAATACTTTTTATGTTCCATTTTTCCTGTGTGTGTATTTCTACGCCCATGAATAAGGTGGGTGACCTTAAATAAATATTTACTACATATATCAAAAGAGACAATGTGACACACAAATCGTATAAATTTAATGATCACTTGTTCATCGGAGCACACGTTGCCATGAATCAAAAGACAGCAAAAAAAAAAAAAAAAAGCTATCTCTCTCTGTGGGAGTCAAACCCTTAGTCTATGAAGGTTGACCATTGACGTGTAATTGGCTTTATCCACTACACCACAGAATTCATGTTATTAAGAGAAGCTTAATATGAATGTATAACTGTTTAGAATGTTAATGAGTAATGAATTTAAAAATGTTGTATTCGCTGGTGGAGCTCATCTCGTTAAATGCACTGAAATGGCAAATTGTTCTTTAGATTTTTTTTTTCTTCCAAAGAATCATTGCCTAAAGTATCTTTTCATTTAAATGGTAAATTGTATTGTAGCTAGTTTGTATATAATCACAAAATAATATGCCAAATTAGTATTGTAATATCGATCACAACTGCCGTATTTAGGCAAAAATACTAAGTTTTTTAGCTTTTCGCGGTGAAAATCAGACCGGAGTGCTCCTGGTAACATTGTCATTCGAGCAACAATCGCTGAAACTATCTTGGTTCAAACTAACGTTGTTCAAACCAACATTGTTCAGACTACTGTGGTACGAACAAGGTACTAAGGTTTTGGGAAACCATCCTTTTTCTGATGTTCGTTAGTTTAACAATGCATCGTACCATGTTAGTTCAAAGCTAACTTCCGTCGTTGTTCGGGAAACACACCCCAGGTTGATGTATCTTTTACATAGGAGGTGTACAGCTCTCTAACCTTTAATGTATACTTATTTTGACACATTTTTCCCAGTTCTTGCCATCCTTCTCTACCTGTATTTGGATTGGCTGGCAGACGCACACACCTCCCTTTAATTTGGTTACAGTTATTTTTATGATTCTGCCTCATGTGTGTTGTCTTTGTGCTTATTTGTGCTTGCACCTTACTTTCGTTTTATTTTTCAGCTTTCATTCCTGCCGTCTGATGTTCGATTCTCTCTTCTTGCCCAAACTCCAGAGATTTGGTGTGACGGCCTTCAGCATGCCTGCATCTCATTGTCTTATCATGTTCTCGAATTCGGAATCGGCTGCGGTATTTCATTCATTACTTCCACCTGTGCTTGATTCTGGGTCTCGCTAAACTCTGAGTAAATGCGTTTTCTGATAGGTTAATTACTAACCTGTACTAACCAGCAATTATTTCAGGGTGATTGTAAATATTTTGTCACGTAGTATTAACCTTTTTTAACTCATTAGCGAGTGCGAGTGTTTCTAGCTTTTGTAATTCCTGCCTAAGCTTTCCCTGAATAACTATGTTTAAAGCTGTGCTTTCCTTTGCTTCTCTCGTGGTGCTTTTTACTCGTCACGTTTAGATTACCTTAATCTAAACTTTCTAGCTTGATTGATTGCCTCAGCGTCTTGTCTCAAGTCATTATTGTTTACCCAGTTCTCGTGCAATTGTTTTATTGATCCCATGTGTTTCTGTTTCCTTTCGAGATTGCCCGCAGAAATAGCCACAAGCGGAGGCGGGAACTCGGGAAGCATAGTCAGAAGAGACATCAGAGGGAACCTTCCAAGACTCAGCTCTGCATGGTGAAAGCGCAGCTCCTTGTGCCTTCCGAGTATTTCCTTTGCATGACTCCCCAGCCTTGTGTTTTGCTGCGCCCTAGTCTTGTCTTCCCCTCGTCTAAATCTCCCAGTGTGTCCGTCAGTTCAGTTAGGTCCAGATTTTGTTTTTCTAGTTTATCCTCTCTTGGAGTGAGTATTTCTGTTTCCCCCTGCCTTGGGCAGTGTACCTTAGTTTTTCCCATTTGTTCAGTGCATGTGCACCGTGTTTTGTTTCTGGCCTGTGTGCCCGTTTTCTCCTTTAGTGTTTGGTGTTCAATAGACACTTCTGGATCCTGCATCTGGTCTTCCCCTGACCTCTATTAACAGTTATATTCTTGCCTATATTGCATTATATTATATTCTTTATATATGGATATTGCAGATATAATTCTTTATTTTTCTACTAATTTTACATACTCTGCATATACATTTATGAGTCTGTTTGATGTATTGCATGTTCATGGGATAATTGATGTATCTGCCCACTTTCACACTGCAAGTTTTTATTTGCCTTCTTTTGTACCTGTTTGTCCTGCACCTGTTGTAATACTCTGATGTGTGCATAACCACTTACAACTGCAAAGCTGGAGTCTCCAAAATCATTTGTTGAGACACGCATGGACATTACTAAGGTAAAAAAAATCCATGAAATATTTATTTTTGGTTGCAGTATTATAAGTTTTGAACCTATATTTGTAAAGGCATTTAGCTGTGGCTTCATTATTTTTCTAGGCTAATGAAGCTGGATCGCAGTGCCATAGAGCCAGAGGAAAACATGAAATCTTTTGGGTAATATGCTCAGTAATTCTCGACATTTGAGAACAGTAAACTGATAGACACCTTTTAGAAAGGTCCATGATCAACGTCTATAGCCAAAGAGGTTCAAGAACAGTGAGCATATTCATGCTGGCGGATATTCGCTGGAAAAAAGCAGAGCATTACAGCACTCAACATTCAAGAGAGCGTTTCTAACGTCAAGGCAGTGATTGTGTAATGTTAAGAGGCAAGCAGTTCAAGGTAAATTTAATATGTTTATCAGATGCTCCCAACATATCAGTTATCAAGCTGCAAATGCTCAAGAGGTGAGGTTTCACAATGAGCCTTAAAATGCTCTGGAGACTTTAATGAATCTTCCACCTGACACATTAGCCCTTCCCATCAAGGGATAGTATATCACAAAGCAAGTTAAACCCACTGCACTCTTTAAACTAGAGCATAGACTGAAGTAAAAGCAGCCTTTGTACAACCCCAATTCCGAAATAGTTGGGACAAAGTGTAAATTGTGAATAAAATCAAAACGTAATGACTTTCAAATCACACCAGCCAGTATTTTATTCACAATAGAACAGAGATAACATAGAAAATGTTGAAACTGAGAAATTTTACAATTTTATGCACAAAATGAGCTCATTTAAAATTTGATTTTTCCAGTTTCTCTGAATCTTTTGATGATGTTATGCACTGTCGATGATGAGACCTTCAAAGCCTTTGCAATTTGACATTGAGGATCATTGTTTTTAAATTATTCCACAATTCTTCACGAAAGTCTTCACAGGTTGGAGAGCCTCTGGCCATCTTTACTTCTGAGAGACTCAGCCTCTCTAAGACATCCCTTTTATTGGCAGTCATGTCACACACCTGATGCTAGTTAACTTAATTACTTGATAAATGTTCTTTCAGCTGATTCTCTGTATTAATTGCTTTTCCAGCCCTTTTCTGCCTGTGTCCCAACTTTTTTGAGACCAGTTGCAGCCATAAAATTTTACAGTAAATAAGCTCATTTTGTGGATAAAAATGTAAAATGTCTTAGTTTCAACATGTGAAATGTTATCAATGTTCTATTGTAAGTAACATATTGGCTCATATGATCTGAATGTCAATGAATTTTGATTTTATTCACAATTTACACTTTATCCCAACTATTTCGGAATTGGAGTTGTATTTAATGAACATCAGGGTTTGCCCACCGAATGCCAAACGGCTGTCCGGCGGACTATAAAAATCAGAAGGACTCAGGTGCAAGGCTGGGGTGTGAAAAATATTTAATAACAAAATAGAGAAAAACAAACAAAACAAAAGGCAAACAATTTTCCAACTAAATATAAAACAAATACAAAGATAAAACACGATAGAAAATCTCAGTAAAACTAAAGGGCAAAGTGTAACTGCTAAAAACCAACTGACCAGCAGAGAACACCAAAAGCAATGCAGTCAGAAGCCCAGTCTTAAATACTGCCTACCTGAAGCTCATTAAGAATGAGCTATAGATGCCAGTAGTAATTGGTTGTAGGGAAAGTGAGGAGGAATCAGAAGACTGGGGAGAGGGCTGGAGGCACAGCCCTCAATCAGTTGTTGAATTTAGTTGGTAACTTTGCTTAGTTTTATACGCCTTGGAAAACATCCTCATAATCAGGGGTGTCAAACTGATCCATAAACAGGCCGAAGGCTGCAGGTCTTCAATCCAACCAAGCAGAAGCTCACCTGATACAACTAACTTCATCAACTGATGTCAACCTGCACAGTTGGTAAGTTGTATCAGATGTGCTTCTGCTGAGGTGGAATGAAAACTTACAGCCCCTCGGCCCTTTTTCGGACCAGTTTGACACCCCTGCTCATAACTATTTTCTGCCCAGCATTTCAAATCCAAAATAAAAAAAATAATCAAAAAAAAAAAACAGCAGAAGAAGAAAGTGTTCCACTTTATTCAGAAAGAGAGGAAGGAGGAAATGTATCAGTTAAAGAAGAGTTTGAGCTGAATGGATCAGTTGGAGAAACGCTGGTGGTGAATGGCTTCCCAACCACTGCTTTTGGATCACCCTGATTCCTAGTACACTATGCTTTATTTCGATGTGCCATCTACAGTTGAGTCTGTTATGCAAACCGTGACACAGTTTCCAGAGGTAAGACTTGCAAAACGAAAACGCTGCATACCAGCAGTCCGTCTACCCATGCAAGGTGCTCAAATGCCCAGACCGTCATCAGCTGCCTTAAAAACAAACAAACTTGTCCCTCTTGCTCATCCCCTCCAACACCATTTGCTGAAGATGTCATCCAATGGAGCGACCCTGCCCGTACAAAACCAACGCATTCTATCTCTTGCGATCCATTTTCAACATCAAAAAGAAGAACAATTATAAAGCCTATGTACCAATGTTTATGAGAGAAAAATTATGAGAGAACGATTTTCTGTTCCACATGTGCCTGGAATAAAGTGTGAAAGTAGGCATTCTAAGGTCTCATTCCAATGGTTATAATCAATCCTCTCTTTTCTTTTTAGTGTCATATCCAGAAATCTAGAATATACAAGGAACACTGTGACCAGCTGTTGTGGAAATTTTTTTTTCTGGTACAAGAGATCTCAAAATGATTAACCTGTGAATTTACCACTTCTCATCTACCATGTGTTTGACTGTAATGGTGGTCCATTTGAAAAGATGCTTGAAAGAGCAGGTTACATTTCATTTAGCTAAATCACATTTCTTTGTCCCAACTGTCGTTTCTTCCTTTTATCCCAAATGGGTGGAGCTCAGCGGAAGAGAAGGCAGGAAAGCTGCAAAAAATAAATGAATCAGGACACTATAACTGACCAAACTCTTCAGTGTTATGGAAAAACCTAGCGAGTCTAATTTTGGTCAAAACTAAGTTAGGACCATTTTTGTAGTCATAAGGCTTTGCCTCATCATATACAGTAAGATACATGAAAAGTAATTGTTGATTTCCTATGTTTTCCTGTGGAAAAAACCAAACAAGTCATTAGTATTTAATCAGTTGTGAAGTAAAAATGAAGCAAGTTGATCTTCCTTGGTTCTTCTAAATTTTCTATTTTATAATGATAAAACCTGGTCAGTGAATGTGCCAGTTATGAAGCAGCAGACCTATATTATCTGGTCTGTGAGGTTAGTCCCCATGCAAACCATTTGATGTGCAGGACATTCATGGTCAGAATTCATAATTCACACAATTCACATGCTAATAATGGCTGAAAAATGGCTCGAAGAGGGAAGCAGATGGTGGAGTTAATGCTGAAAACTGTCAAAAGCCACTGAAGCTGCATAATCGTTAGTTTTTTTTCCATTATTTTGAGGTTTGACATTTTATATTTTCAGATGGTAAAAAATATCAAAAAACAACCGGCACACTGCACAAAAGAGACAATTTGGATGGCAAAAAAAAAAATTAATAAAAAAACCTCGAAGTGACAAAAAAGAACGTTTTTTTCCCATAGACCTATGGGACCGAAACGTTCACAAAACAAACAAAACAGAAAAACACCAGAACAGAGGAAAATGCTGACATATTGCATCATTACTGTTGAAACAATAGGCTGTGTGTGCCTGTAGGGACTGGTTAATAGGGCGCCATCACACCTTAATCTGGGCCTCTCCCAGACAAACTCTTACATACAGGCCAACACAGATATGTGTGAAGGGAATTGAACAGAGACGTGGCTTTAGGCACAATTACATGTTTATTTAGCAACAAATAGAAAAATTGAATGCGGATTTAGTTAGCAAGAACCAAAAATAAGCAGGGTTGCAATACACAGGTCTTGAGGGCTAAAATGCAAAACAATACAAAGTACTGTATACCAGTGGTGCCAATAATTATGGAGGGCGCTGTATATTTATACGTGCCGGTTTATGAGCTACATGAATTCATAATCTCGGAAAGACATTGACATTTTATGACATCATTATGTGGATGGGAAAATACCTGATAACTTTTTGATGCAATCAACAATAATGTCAGCTAAAATCAAATTGGCCAGTCATTCCACCAATTAGTCTTTGCAGCTATGTGAATTAATGTTTGGTTGCTAATTAGAAAAGTAAAATGGGATCTGGTTTATAGTAATTGTGCATTTTACAGAAAGGACAGCGTCCCATTGAAAATCTCGCAACAACCATGTTGAACAAGGTAAGGCCCTGAAGAGGTAAGGGCCTGTTCAGACACCTGCATGCAAAGTTGAAAATGGCAGTTATGATCACACCTAAGAGTTGGGTTAACCTATCACAGATCTTTGGAGATGTACAAAACTGCAGGAAGACCTCAGTCCCACAAGTTGATCTTGCAATGACTAGTAGGTCATTGGAATGCATTTTATGGGCAGCTGTATAGCTTCTCCATGTAAAAAAAATGGGGCTGAATTTTTTAATTAGTGCATGCACCTCATTTGAGAGGGTTCTGTCTTTTGCTTTGTGGACAGGAGTTTTATCTAGGGTGACAAACCATCAGGGTTGTCATTGGGAAAGAAGCATAATTAGCGTAATACACAGCTTAGAATAACCATGACTTGCCAAACAAAATAAGAGAAGTGATTCATTTTCTGGGTCTAAGAATGGTGGGAAAGTGTGAAGCAGTGATAAATCATGGCAGCTGCATTGGGTAAATGGTCAGGATTGCTTCTGAGGGGTTGTGATAAAACACAGCATTGATGGATGAATGCTTTTACCTCCATATTCCCTGTCCAATATCGATAACTTTCCTGTATTGCGGGTGCAGCTTGTGTCATATATCACAGTGATATACAATGCAGCATTGAATAATGAAATGAGTATACCAAATGAATTTCACGCATCGCTTTTTAGCCAAATGGACTAAGTATAATGTTCACAGTATTCAGCCAGCCAAATGCCTCCTTGGCTGATTTGCCTAGGTTGCAAGCCAATGTCATGAGAGTGCTTTTAGACAAATGTCTAAAACTCTCGTCTTAAGTCAACATTTTATTTATTTTTTTTAATAATTTTTTTTGGGGGGAATTTTTCCTTTATTTGACAGTTTTACAGTGTAGAGAGACAGGAAGGTTGGGGAGAAGAATGGGGGGCAAGACATGCAGCAAATGACCTGAGCCGGAATCGAACCCAGGTCGCTGCGGGAAGGACACAGCCTGTATGGTACGCGGGCCCAGACGGATAAGCCACCAGAGTGAACAATTTAATTTCCATTTACTTATTTTCAAAAGAGGTCATTCTCTCTGACTGGGAAATAGACTTGCTGGACTCACAAGGCTATGGAAGACCTGAGGAAAACCATCAGTATTACAGTGCCAACTAATAACACAAAGTTCAATATCCGGCCAGTCGATGCATCCATTTTGGAGTTTAGGGTAATTAAATTAAATTAATTGATTTTAATGTATTTATTTTAATAATAATTGATTTTTAATGAATTGTCCTGCGTGTCACTCTTTGGATGATTTATTGGATTCTGGATTTCAGTCTTCCTTCCAACCTCGTTTGCTTACTTCGTCTTACTTTTCTATCTTACTAACCTACTAACAGTTTGTTGTTTTCGCTAGGAGTTACTAACACTAACTAACGTTGTATATAATACTAACTTACTAACAAGCACCAAGGGATTGCATAGTTCCACTTAATAATTGATTAACAAGCTCTCAGCACTCGCCCTGTTCTAGTCTCCGCCTCTTGTCTCTCCCTGATCTCCTTTGCTGCATTTTCTGTGGAAGCTCTACATCTGATCACGCTGTCCTTCTCTTGTTATCTATGCACATTAGAACTCCATGACTGAAGCCGTATGTTTGTTTATAGGTTTGTCCCGTGATCCCCATCCGTGTTTTGGCTTCCGCCAAATTTCATGCGATTAGGTCCCTCCTCATGTGCTGCTCCCTTGTAATCAGTCTGACTGTTTGCACCTGTGTCTCTCACCATGTGATCACCCTGAAAGTGTATATTAGGTGTCTCTTCACAGGTATTCTTGGTCAGATCGTTTCCTCAGTCTTCTCGTGCCACGCTTTTCTCCCCTTGATTACTCAGTGTATATCTTTCTGACTGGACCGCCCGACTTTTTGATTTTTGCCTTTGTGATTTTTAGATTGTTGTTGTATCTGTGTTTTGACCCTTCTCTGCCCGACCACGAGATCTATGTTTGCTGCCCTGGTTACGATTCGGATTACGCCCATTGGATTCAACAAAAGTTTTGCTTCTCCGACATACCTATTCCTGTGAACCAGACCCATTTCTGTCCGACTACGATTACTGTGATTGCTGCCCTGGTTTTTGATTCTATTTTTGCCCAACTGGATTTTGACTTTTGGATTGTGGACTCTGTACTTTTACCTTCTGCCCTGCAGGGGTCCTCCCCCTTTATTAATAAAACAAGCTCGACTGCATTGCCTGGTTCTCGCGACTGGTTCCTGATCGCACCGTCACATCAGCACTATGATAGGTACGGGCGTTGTTGACTTCAACTTTCTATTTTGTTTTCACAATTACAAAATCGAATTGATGTCAAATCTTGGATCTTGGGTGGCACCATGTCTTTTTCTGGTGAGCTTTGCCAGGGAACATTAGTATTGGTAAGGTACAGGTTAATGCTACAACAGCATTCTAGTAGACGTTGACCATTCTTAAGTTTCCCGACACCAAACCTTCCCAGACAGTCAGGCCAGTTCTCATAATCTGAGCCAACCAGAGCATTCATATCACTCAGGATGACAATCCTCTTGTTCTCATAAGAACCTAAGATAAGGGTTTCAAGTTGACAGATAAATGAGTCTTTCAAAGTCTCCTCAGCATTCAGAGTTGGAGCATAAACTGAAATAATCAAGATCCTTGTTCCTTGTTTAGGGTTGAAATGCACATATTAGATCCGGTCATTTATCATCTCTGGAGATTGTACGCAATGGATAAGACTTATGGATAGTGAAGCCAGTCCCATAAAGTCATAGTTCATCTGTTGGTCTCCCAAACCAGAAGAAATAGTTTTGTTCTCTGATAGAGCCAGAACCTGCAAGTCTTGTCTCCTGAAGCCCAGCAATATGGACTTTCCGGCGTACTAACTCTCAATTATAGCTGTTTTTCTTACATCAATCTTACATCAATGCTCACTTGACCTTGACCTAGCCCTTTTGTTATTGGTTTAGATCTGTAACAATGGAACGTGTTCTGTCACTTACTGTTAGTACTTGTACTTGTCTCCTAGGAGGTCTGCTCTTTTGTACTGTTCTTATGCACTTTTGTTCGTCGCTCTGGATAAGAGCGTCTGCTAAGAACCTGTAATGTAGTGTAATGTAATCTGTTCATTATCCAAATCACAGTTCATGGACATTCCAGAAGTCATTGTCCGAACATCCCAAGCGGAGAATACTATATAGTTTTTCTTGGATGACAAAAGGCAAGGACAGGCCACCCCATCTGACAGAGGCTTAATGGTAACTAATAGTACCTAACTGGTAAGGGACTGCCTACCTTCAGCGGGTGGTTAGTATCATTAAGTTAAATAACCCTTCCCACTCTCAGAAGAGAACGCTGGCGCCAGAGTGTATCACCATAACTACTTCTTTCAGGGTTTTTGTTTCCTGCAGCTGAAGTGGCTACAGTAGCAGCTTTCCTTTGCGAAGACTGAGGTTTAAGCGATGTCAATGAGAAAATCCCTGCCAGGACTAAAAAGTGCAGTGAGTGATTTTAACTAAATGGTGCCCATAATTATACAGGGCACTGTATCATACTGTCTCTCCATGTTTTTTCAAGGAAAAGCCCAGTTACCCCCAACAAAGCTTGCTGCTGGCTTTTTCAATCGCCTCTTCTCGATGGCCAGATTCCATTTTAGGAACTGAACAAGAGAGGCCAAACGATTTCTACATAAGATTTTTATATACTGATGGACTTTAAAAACAACTAAGTCTGACTAGACAGAAATAGCATAGTTGGGTTAGGGGAACTTTGATTAGATGATTACATAATTTGTATGCAGTTATCTTTGAGTAAGGAGACACAACAGTGCGTGAGGTCATGACCTTGTTTGTGTCTGTGGAGCAGGATTTGAGTAACATAGGCGTTGCACTGGATGCAGAAGCAGTAGTGTAAGTCACGTGATCCCCGGAGTAACCCAGGAAGATAGCTTTAATTGAATGGGGATGCATCGACTAATTATTATTTATTTATACAAAAAAAATTATTTCTTTGCGCTGAAAGGTTGCACGTATAACCGGATATTGAACCTCAGGGTCAAGTGCTCCGCCTCATCCACGACACTAGCTCAACAGACTTTATATTCACTGGTCGATTTAGCACTTGTATAGCTAAGCTGCATTTGAACTTCAGCATATTGGCGCAAGGATTCTCAGTCATAAACCGGCTTTGAAAACAACAGTTGAATCTTTAGCAGTTACTTATCCCAAAAATACAAAAAACAAACTATTTTAAGTGATTATACTGCTGAGGTCTTCCAATGCATAGCATAATGGCGAGAGGACTCTCAGATAGACTGGCTAAAACAATAGCAAGCGCAGATTTATCCACAAACAGCTTTTATGACATAATATCAAAGGTAAGAAATTTTTTTGCTGTAGCATTTAAAGTGTATGCCTGCTGTTCTTTGAGTGTGGTGTCAATTTAAAATGACAAGGCTTATATCATTGGAATTTGTGGACTGTCCTTTTTCATTTGAGGTATCGTTTGTATGCATATCTCAAATTCAGTAGAAATGCTTGCGATAGAGCACTGATCTTATTTTATTTAATGTTTTGCTGGATGCTTATTTACTTGCTTGGTACTTGAATTCTGTTCTGTTTTGGTAAAAACGGTCATCACAGTCTTTTCACTGAGTTTCTTCGCTTTAAGAGGATATGCTGCATGACGAGGTTGCTATTAGGAAACATGCTGTATTTATCATGCAAATTTATTGCCCCCATAACGGGGGTGTTCAGACTTAAGGTTGATATTTTTATAGAATATATGTTTCACACTAATTTCTTTAAATCTTCAATTTAAAACCAGTTTTTATTGCAACAAAACCTTTGACTTACTTGTGAACTTCTGGTGCGTGAAGCAGCTTTTCTCGAAGTGCTTTGAGCAAAGAACTGAATGTTTTGTTGGTTTGTATGGCTATCCACAATTTTTCCTAATTTAACAAGCCACTCCTTCAAAAGGGCTTCACTAGTTCGTGGAAATTGATGGAAACTTATTTTGCCGTATTTTCCAGACGACTGAATGGCATTATTATTAGTGCAAGCAATAGCAGCACAAGATTTCCCCATTTTCACTATGCTGTTATCAACCTCTGTGTGCATTTTGATTCAGGGATCACGTGACCACCTACGTAACTTGCAACGACCTCATTAGTGATGTAACCTCGGCCGGCTTCACTGATCACAACTGCAATGCTGTCAAATTCTTTAAAACAACCCTTGAGGTCATTAAGGCCAGAACCCGAGAGCATTTGTTCAAAGACACTACGTGTACCACGCCCCGCCTTTCCAGACCCCAACGTGATCAAGCCATTGGGCTGCGGATGGCTGGAACTTCCAAAAATCGCATCGCCTATTGTTTTAGGGCAAGCCAACCCACAATCTCTAACCTTGTGGCTCGTTACCAGGAGACTGGAAGCACTAATGATCGACCCCGACCTAGTCAGCTTAGGGTCATGACCCCAGCCCAGAACAATTAGATCTGCCTCATCCACCTGAGAGATTGGTTTAAAAAACCTGCACCAGGACAGCTCAGGAAACCCTAGGAATCCACAGACTAAGGATCAGCAGAAGGACAGTGAGTCGCCGACTTGCAGAGCGAGGGATCAGAGCCCACAGAACATGTGTTGGAATGCAGCTTGATGCACGGCACAGGGCTACCAGGCTTCACTAGGCAGAAGAATATGGTCAGAGAAGAGTCCCCAAACAATTCTGGAGGAATGTTTTATTCAGTCATAAGTCCAGATTTTTTGGGTACCGACATGATGGAAGACAGAGGGTCTTCAGACGATGTGATGAGAGATACGCGGCCCCCTGCATTGCTGAGACAGATCGCTTTGGAGGGGATTTGGTGATGGTCTGGGGTGCCATTCAGTGCAGCTGGAGGTTCGACCTGGTCATAATCAGTGGAAATATTAATGCAGCCCACAACATTGACCTTGTCATCAGACCGCACGTCATGCCTTACATCACAGACCACCCTGAGGTCACGTTCATGCAAGACAACGCACGACCTCACTCAGCACATGTGACCCAGCAGCGCCTGGCCCAGAATGGTGTGAGAGTCATGGAATGGCCACCTTTCAGCCCAGATATGAAGTGCATTGAGCATGTGTGGGACCTGTTGGATTGGCGGGTTCGGCAACGCACTTTAGCGCCCAGGGTGAGGGCAGAGCTCCAAGAAGCCCTTCTCCGGGAGTGGCAGGCCATTCCCCACCAGCAGCATAACAGAATGGTGCTGTCCGGGACAAGACAAGTGATGGCTTTGTTGCAGGTACGTGGCGGTCACACTCGGTACAGAGATTGGAGTTGATCTTTGTTGTTGATTTTGTTGTTAAACTTGTCATTCTTGATTCAAATTTGGCTACACTTCTGGTTTTTGTTTTTTAAGTCCATCAGTAAATATAAAGAAACTTAAGTAACACTCGATTTTGACCCAAGTTTTTGAAAAGTAAAAACCAAATGTAAGTATTGATCATATTATTGGTGTTAACCCAAGAAACAAAATGCATCCAAATATTTGACTTCAGTACTTCAAAATAGGGTATCCCCAGGGAAGTCCAGAATCACACAAAGTCCAGATCATTACAGTAAATCAAAACAATGTCAAAAGTAATTTCATATCTTGTGTGATATCTTGGGAAGCTCAGAACTGGATAAAATAATTGAGTAGTCCTTTTGTTCAGTATACAATACCATAACATGCGCTGCTCATGTAAGCAAAGCATAGGCTTTCTGAATATAAAAACTGCAGCACTCCAAACACAAAACAATGGTATACCTCATTATTCTATCAGCAGGGGGAGCTGTGGTAACAGTAACGATTCTTGTGAAGTATTGACACTTTTTGGGCACCAAATTTAAATGATTTGTTTTTCTTCTTTTTTTTGAACAATAGTTTTTATTTTCTGTTAACAATCATAACAGTTACGCTGAAACATGTCACAATTATTTCTCACGTGAACAACCCTCTCTCCCTAGGCAGTAACCAACTGATTTGTTTTTCTTCATAATGATTGGGCAGGTATGCGCAAGTCATTTTAATGTGCCTTGGTTGGGAATTTGTTTTATAAATGACGCTTGTTTTCGCACTGTTGTGGTTTCCATTCAGACATATTTTCATACTCAAACAATTGGGGAGAGACAGATTCTTCAGAAAATTTGGCTTTATTGAGGCATATGAACCAATACAAAGCCGAGTTTTTGTTGCTCAAGAAGAACTAAGGTTCCACTTTTCACACCCAATTCTTATACCTTCATCATCAAGAATTTCTCCCAAGTATGCTTAATTCCGTCCTCTCATGTTACAATAGTTCAATAATGTAATGTCTGCATCTTACTTGTTTTTCTCGTTTCTCATTGGTTGGCATTCTTTGCAGAGTAAACAATCAAGTAGCCTTGAAGCAGTTAAGAGGACTTTTAAATGGGTCATATATACTTTATTTCAATCAGGAGGTCACATTGAGATCAAGATCTCATTTGCAAGTGAGACCTGAGTACAGAATAGGAGTAAAATCAAAGTACAGGAAAAATAACAATGTTAAAACACACAACATTAAAAAAAGATATATTGTAAACGAATAAATAAAATACATTGAAATATACAAAATAATGACACTATAGATCAATACAACCTCTAATAAAATCCCTGAATTGCCCAGGTGAAATCAATTTGTCCAGTTTAAGTTTAGTTTTTTTTTTTTTGCTAATTATTCTATGCTAATGGGGCAGAATATCTGAAGGCTGTATTTCCTAGATTTGTATTTACTGTTGGAACGTACAGTGTCAGCCAGTCCTGAGAACGGGTTTTGTGATTTGAATGGCTTTGATGCAAAAGTGCTGACAAACAGGGTTTTAAGTTTTCCAGTTATCCTTTGTAAATAAATAAGTAAAAATGCTCATCTCTCCTAACAGAGACAGAGAGAGCCAGCCCACCTTCTGATATAAGACACAGTGATGGGTACCGTATGGACCATTAGTTCTAAATCTGAGAGCTGAATGATAGATATCATTCAAATATTTAAGGATAAGGGCATGTCTATTGATCACATCACCACAGTCAAGTACAGACGGAAAGGTGGTTTCTACTGTCCTTTTTCTACAATACAGGGGGTACCAGAAAAAATGATACTCTCGGAAAAATTATCATAAAATTAACATAGATAATAGTCAAGTAAATGTGGATGTAAACCTTGGTTGAGGGGGTCATTCTGCTTTGAAATGAAACCAGTATCTTGGTTTACGCTTAATGCTCCAGTGAGCATGGACGCTTTGAATTTCGCAAAATTCAAGTCTTTTGTGCACGGGAATGCGAGGGTTAAAATTGGATTCGTCACATTAAATTAAAAGTTTAGACAGGGTGTTACCAGTATGCCAAGGTATTTTTTTGAATAATTAACCCTTTCACCCCCTAACCTCGGCACAAAATGAGGCAAATGTGAAGACTCAAGGTGCAACGGTTCATGCAATATCGCGTTATCAAGAGTTGGAAAAGTGTCGTGGCGACCTTGAAAATAAGGTGAAGGTCACCCATATCGACTGGTGTCTGCGTAATGCCCCAATGTAGGCTGATACCAAATGTGAAGACTCTAGGTGCAACGGTTCATGAGATACGTTAACAAGAAACAGGGCGTACGGACGGACGGACGTACGCTGCTGAATACAAAGTCCCCCATTCCGCGTCGCGGCGGGGAACAAAAACCAAGTTGCATCTTTAATATATGACTGAGCTAGTCTATATAAGTTTTAAATTTAAACTAGTCATCAATCCAGATGCCCAAGTATTTACAGCGCCCTCCTTTATTAATGGCACCCTTGGTTAAGATGTGTTCTTTAGCTTCTAATAAATTAGGTTTCTAAATAATATAGGACCACAATGAAAAAAAGAAGAAAATCCAACCATTAATTCACGTGCATTTATTTAGAGGGAAAAAAATCCTGCATGAAGAAATTCTTGCATCCTTGTCCAGGCTTGTTTACCACTGTTCCAGTTGTTTTAAACTTCTTAATGATTCCTCTGACAGTAGATATGGGCAGGTGCAGGCAAGTGGCTATTTTCTTGTGGCCATTGCCTGACTGGTGAAGGTCGACACAGATCTGCCTTACTTGAATGATGTGTTCCTTGGTCTTTCCCATGTTGAAGAGTGGATAAGAGAAATGGCCTCTGTGTCACATCATATTTATACCCCAGGGAAACAAGAAGTGATGATTTACTAATTAAATGTTCCTAGATACTCTGATCAACTTTGTAAACTACTGTAGAAATGACAGTAGTACTTCAATTACATTTACTTCCTAGGAATTGTTAGGGGTGCCAATAATTGTGGAACAGGTGATTTTACGAAAAATAATGATTTCTTAGGGATTTTTTTTTCCTTAAAAATTCACTTGAGTTGAAGGTTACATTTTTCTACAATTTTCAGTGTGAGAGTATGCTTCTGCAATAAAATTTTAATTTATTTTAAGGTTTTTAACACATCTTAACCAGGGGTGCCAATAATAATGGAGGGTGCTGTGTATTAGCAAACCTTTTCAATTATTGTTACATTTAAAGTGCAGATCTGAAGACCATCGTCAAAGTTTTTAGATCTGGAGAGGAGCACGAACCTTGATTTTTCTGCATTCAGAACAGGTTTAAGATTTAGAAGCGCAGACTGTAGGGCATTAAAAGAGATTTGTAGGTTTCTGATGGCTAATTGAATTGATTTTGCAGAACTGTATAAAATAGTGTCATCTGTGTGAGATTGTCAGGGTGCATCCAGGAACCAGAAGAGAGACCCAAAATATCCAGCAAACTTAATTCTTTATTAGTTCTGGGGCGGAAACCCCAGCAGGGCAATAGGCAACGGTACAGAGTCCACAAGCCAAAATCAGAATCTAGTAGTCGTAATCCAGTTCGTAAACAGGGCAGCAAACACAACTCGGGGTCGGGCAAATCAGGTTCATTACACGGGCACAGGTATATCAGAGAAGAAGCCAAAATCAGAATCCAGTAGACGTAATCCAGTTTGAAACAGGGCAGCAAATAGAAAACCCAAAACCAGTGAAGTTGGCACGTTATGTAAATCGTAGATAAAAACAGAATACAATGATTTGCAAATCCTTTTCAACTTATATTCAATTGAATACACTGCAAAGACAAGATGTTTATTGTTCAGACTGAGAAACTTAATTTCTTTTTTGCAAATAATCATTAACTTAGAATTTAAAGGCAGCAACACATTGCAAAAAAGTTGGCACAGGGGCATTTTTACCACTGTGTTACATCGCCTTTCCTTTTAACGACACTCAGTAAACGTTTGGGAACTGAGGAGACCAATTTTTGAAGCTTTTCAGGTGGAACTTTTTCCCATTCTTGCTTGATGTACAACTTAAGTTGTTCCACAGTCCGAGGTCTCCGTCTTCATAATGTGCCACACATTTTCAATGGGAGACAGGTCTGAACTACAGGCAGGCCAGTCTAGTACCCACACTCTTTTACTACGGAGCCATCCTGTTGTAAAACGTTCAGAATGTGGCTTGGCATTGTCTTGCTGAAATAAGCAGGGGCGTCCATGAAAAAGACGTTGCTTGGATGGCAACATATGTTGCTCCATAACCTGTATGTATCTTTCAGCATTAATGGTGCCTTCACATATGTGTAAATTGCCCATGCCTTGGGCACTAATACACCCCCATACCATCACAGATGCTAGCTTTTGAACTTTGCGCCTATAACAGTCCGAATGGTTCTCTTCCTCTTTAGTTTGGAGGACACGACGTCCACAGTTTCCAAAAACAATTTGAAATGTGGACTCGTCAGACCACAGAACACTTTTCCACTTTGCATCAGTCCATCTTAGATGAGCTTGGGCCCAGCGAAGCCGGCGGCATTTCTGGGTGCTGCTGATAAATGGCTTTCGCTTTGCATTGTAGAGTTTTAACTTGCACTTGCAGATGTAGCGACGAACTGTAGTTACTGACAGTGGTTTTCTGAAGTGGTCCTGAGCGCATGTGGTGATGTCCTTTACCCACTGATGTCGGTTTTTGATGCAGTACCGCCTGAGGGATTGAAGGTCACGGGCATTCAATGTTGGTTTTCGGCCTTGTCGCTTGCGTGCAGTGATTTCTCCAGATTCTCTGAACCTTTTGACGATATTACGGACCGTAGACGATGAAATCCCTCAATTTCTTGCAATAGCTCGTTGAGGAATGTTGTTTTTAAACTGTTCGACAATCAGCTCACGCATTTGTTCACTAAGTGGTGACCCTCGCCCCATCCTTGTTTGTGAATGACTGAGCATTTCAGGTAAGCTGCTTTTATACCCAATTTATACCTGTGGGATGTTCCAAATAAGTGTTTGATGAGCTTTCCTCAACTCCCTCAGTCTTTTTTGCCACTTGTTCCAGCTTTTTTGAAGCATGTTGCAGGCATCAAATTCCAAATGAGCTAATATTAGCAAAAAATGACAAATTTTACCTGTTCGAACATTAAGTAACTTGTCATTGCAGTGTATTCAATTGAATATAGGTTGAAAAGGATTTGCAAATCATTGTATTCTGTTTTTATTAACGATTTACACAACGTACCAACTTCACTGGTTTTGGGTTTGTACAATTAGGCTACGCCTATGTAGCTACTGATAGCTGTACGATGTGGTACTGTGTGCCACTGTCCTGCTAGCCTGCCCAAGTCATGCTAGCTAGGCTAGGCCAGGTAGTGTAATGCATGGATGCACACCGACCATATTTCACCACACGCCCTGTTGGTTGGCATCTACCAGTGATTACACAGGGTCACTAGAAATTGTCATCTTATGTTGGGCTATGTACCTGGGAGTGTACAACAAGCCTACTACAGGCCGAGGCGCTGGCTTAAAAAATTTGTCCTGTATGTCCATGTGTATAATTAGCCCTGCCTGTGGATGATAGCCATCATGTGCGTGGTGTTCATTATGAACCTATCTATCGAGCATGTCTACCCTACACAGCTATTGGTTATGGACATTGACTGGTACATGACGATGGCCTGGCCTGGCTATGCACAACACAGTGGCATTTATGACTGGGATTGCAATGATGGTGGTCCTTGCCCATGCCATAATTATGTTTAATCATTAACATTGTAACTTACGCAAGCATAAGCCGCCACAAATTGTAATTTAGCAAAAATGTAGGCGATATGCCATGCCATGCTACGTAGCACATGCAGAACCTGAAAGCTTGATTTAGCTCACAACATATGTCAGAAATCATAGTGTTGGAACACATGCTCATTACGCGGGTAAAATCTGAATGTTTGGGTGATCTGACACAATCTAGAGCCAGCAGTAAACTTTTATAATCCTATAGCCTGCCCGTGAGAGTGGCATCCTTTGTTCTGTTCACAGCAGGAAGCCGGAGCCATTACGTCCAGGCTGATTGTGTTGTATCACAATCCCCATTGAAGTTAAGGCCTGGTTACCTTAATCTGCTTAAAACAATCTAAATCTCTGTGAAATTCATAATATGTTTATGTTCACCATCCTATAAAAGAACCACCTATATATTTATAGCACAATTGGACTATTACACTCCATTTTAAGGCTTTTCCATGACAACTGCATCATTTTAGCACATATTCCTATCATGTTTGGTCTTTTTATTCTCGGGGAAATCTAAGGAATTGAATGAAACATGTTTCATTTCCCGTGGGATTATGTTTCATTCTCATTTTGGAAAGCTCCTGAAAAGCTGGTTAGAATTTGCGCGGGCGATTGCCCTGGTGGTAACACCTTTGCGAGTGCAACTCTGATTCGGCCTCTACCTTGTTCGGAGGCGTGGCCTTGGTTCTTCAAAAGTACGAGATCCTAACCAGACGGGGCTTCTTCTTTCTCTCTCTTCTTTGTCAACATCTGACGCGCGTAGATGAGTCGGGGAAAGTCACATGACGCCTTGCTCTGCGGAGCGAGGGGGCATCTGAATTCTCGGCTTTAGTTCCATGTGACCATTCATCTTTTCCAGGTATGAATATATATTTTCTCTGTAAATTAGGTGTAACTGGTAATTGGCTTAACGTCGATTTGTTTGATCCAAGTTGTGCCTACCTGGTAATTAAATTATCGTTATTCCTTTTTCAGCTTGCGTGGTCCATGACTCTCAACACTCGTATATTATTCCTAGTCTTGTTGCGACTGGGACTTAAGGGGCAATTCCTACCAAGACACAAGTAGGTAGCGATACTTCTAAGTTAGATTTGAGAGTACGTTCTACCCATGAAGGATTTGTGTAATACCGGCCCTTGGGATCTAGCTATTAAAAGGTACCCTTGGGCGTATATTTTATTTATAAGCCAGTACCCGGTTAGTCTTTCTAAGAGGCCCTTTGGTGTACATCAACCTGGTTCGTGATACGTTCATGCTCAGTGCTATTTTGTTTATGCCTCGATGCTGCTATCATGGTATTCTCTTCTATCCAATGGATTTATAGTCGAATTAAGCCAGGACAGCTGCGTTTATTAACCCTGGGGACGTATATGCTGAGCAATGATGGTTTACCTGCCATATCTGATGGAAGAGTTGTCTTGAGATTTGCGCATGCTGTCCCAAAACTATCAATTCTAATTCTAGTTTGGAGTCAGATATTTTACAAGGATACAACTAAATTTGGTATGCTAACTGTTTAATGGTGTCAGATTGATTGTAACCGTTGCGTGTCTATGCCCTGTCCTTGGATGGTGAAAATTATCCATTATATTGTGATCCACACCAGCCAGGAAAGTGCTCGAATTAAAGTTATTCAATAAGAACACGTGAGCGTTGTCCGTCGTTGGTATTGTTTTGTGAGGTCTTGCACACATTAAATTATCGCCTTCTAGTTTCATTCACCACATGGATTGTTCAGGTTGGTGACGGAACTCATTGTTACTCTGTTCACAACATGGTGATTGTCCGGCCAACCACAAGTTTGTTGCCAACTTGCCATTATGGCCACAGGTAAGAAGAAGCACATGTAAATGTCATAAATGTTGTTTACATGAGTGCTTGTTTTCAGGCAGAAACTGATGGGGCCCAGTTTCTTGTGCTGCTCTGTACATGTGAATTACTGGAACTTCAGTTTTTGCCATCTCACCTCATCAGTTGACATCGCTTCAACCTGAAACAAAGTCGTCTTGTTCTGTTCTACAAATTTTAAGCTACATACAATTCATTTAAGAACAATGTAATTTGTCTTCTCCATTTCAGATTGGTATGACTTTAACCGCTGACCACAGTCCAATGTGTAACTATTATCGTGCGGAAACTGGCTGGTGGTGCGTATGTCATTTACAGGCATCTTATCGAGGATACAGAACTGCTGATCAGGCAAAACTCGCCACAGGAATGTCTGATTGCGCACAATCGCAGTACCATAGCTACACAGTTTGCAATGCTTGTGTGTCCCATCGGTTTTCTGAACCGCAGTTGACAAACGCAGCAAAGTGGCATTGCATGTATTTATGACCAGGCACGGCGCTAGAACAGGAAATTGGGGGGGCCCGGACACGTCCCTTTATGAGAATTAGGATAGCCCTGGCTAGTTCTCAACGGATGCTTTGTCTACCCCAACCACATCAGGACACGCTGCTGAAATGTACATGTACTGGTCTTTTCTTCCCTAAATTCAGCTATTTCTGGGTATGGTGTTATGGGGCTTGCAGAAGAAGTGCGTGGATTGCATTGACTGCGTGGCGTTATGCCCGACATCGACAAACTTGGTGGCGGGGCTTTTTTTATAGAGAGAAGGAAATTAATCAACTCAGTCGGACATAGTGTTTGCGTATGATACTTTTATTAATGAACTCCTCTCACATTTTCTATCACAGTCGGAGCACAATGAGATGTTTGTAATTTGGGTGGATTTTTGTCACTTCAATTTCGACGACTTTTGATTTCGAACAGTGACCAATTCGATCCCTAGTACTACTTCAATCAGCACTTTTGTATCAATACTTTGCATTATACATGTCAACAAATCATTCATACTTTCGTGAAGATAAATGAAATATACTGTGGCCATGTAGTCGTCATAATCATAATGATCTTTCACAATGTAAATCTAAATTCTCCCTACCCAGTTTGACGTTGATAAATCTGGCAGCTGAAACCATCGTAATTTACATGACAAGCCCCAGTAAATTCATGCTTCGGGAGGCGTAGTCCTGCCCAATTAACGACATGGACTCTCGAAAGACGGCAAAGAAGAAAAAACTTCACTGAGGAGGAAATTTAAATTATTACGTCCGAGGTGGAGAAAAACAAAAAAACTTTATTTGGAAGCCTTAAGAGTGGCATAAAGGAAGCCCAGGAGGCTGCAGTTTGGGAAACTATTGTAAACACTGTTGAGGTGGAAAACCGGAGGGCAGCAGAAGTTTGATTTATTTCATTAATAAATCGAAGTGACTATTGGCACTTATTTAAGTGCGTCCAAGCACAAAAATTTATCGAAATCCGCGTTAGATGCACTTTGGCAAAGAAAAAAAATCTGCACTGGCATAAATGCGAATAACATCGGCCTTAATAAATTGAATGTATAGATCCATGATATTTCATGTTATATAGCCTGCATAATTGACGATCCAAACGCTTAACGTGGAGGTTAAAAAATTGGTCCGATTTTAAGATCACCACCTAAGAACAGGTTGTGGGCACTGATCTATGTAAAATTCTATATAGATCAGTGGTTGCGATGCTAAGACGCAGCAGGGCACGTGCCAGTGGCAGCCAACCAGACTCAAACCTCCAGCTGTCACCGTTCGAGGAGCGGGGCTCCCCCTCCATCGTGGGAATACGAGGTGGTGGGGACACGGATGAGTCCCCACCACCTCTATCGGAGCTGCATGAGCGAAACAGGTAACATACTATCTGCAGAGATCACTCTTCATTGTACTTTTATAAGTAGACTATTACTCCACGACATTCTATTGGATGGCACACAAAACGAGCAGCCACTCGTCACTTTCCCGGAGGAGATCTCTGTGCCGAAAGTTCTGCTGTCTTTTGATTAAATGAGTGTAAATATGCATGCGCTAGTCATAAATTTGGTTTTCTAAAATAATTATGCGCAAACTTATTTTCCAGTCTGTTTTTAATTAACTTGCGTTTCTTTTGTTGTTCAGCGTAGGCTATATCTGACTGGATAAGCATCTGACATACACTGCATATCTTCCAAGCCACGCATTGCGCTTTATCAAATTGGTTGTTATTGTCAGCCACCTGACCGGACAAGCAGGTTGTCTCAAAATATAAGTTTAATTAATTTCTTATTTAATTAAATTGATATTATGTCTTATTCATCATTCATTCATTAATTGTCCCTCGTTGCCCCGGCGGGACAGGGGACATAGAAATGCTGTTCTTCTGTCCGTCCTTCAGTCCGTGCGTCCGTCCGGGAACAGTGTACTCGCAATAACTTTTGACAGCTTTGATGGAGGATCACCAAATTCACATCACATATGCCTCTCGTGAAGGCCTTGCCCAAGTTCAATGATGAGTGACCTTGACCTAGTTTTCAAGGTCACTGAGCAAAGAGATGTGAGGAACACTGTACTCGCAATAACTTTTGACAGCTTTGATGGAGGCTCACCAAATTCATATGACATTCTTATTGGTTTGTTAGGTTGATCTCAGCCATGGGCACAAAACTATGCCTTGGCGATGCATCCATCATTCACAAGTTATAAAAATTGTAATCTCTCTCATGACCCATGGTTATATTTTGCTCATATCACAATGATCCATCCCTCATCCATCTCTCTGTCCGCATCGCTGCATATGGTTTATTACACATTTTGACAGCTGCACTCGTTCCTGCATGTTGTTTGCTGGTTTCAAGTTCGCGTTCACCTGGTCAGACCTAGCGTGAAATTTTTGCCGACCATTTGCGTTCAGATTGATAAATACCGATCCTTGCGGGAGATTTGGCGTCAGCCCATTTTTTTGGTGTACGCACGTTTGATAAATGAGTGCCAGTGTGAGGGAGAATGACGGCCTACCTTGCACCACACCACTATAACGATTAATATCCGCGGTAAATATACAACCATCACCTGTACCAACTGATTATCACACTAATGTTCACTCTATTTGCCAAGTGTTACTTCTTGTAAAACCTACTGTTTATTTTTCGGAATGATGAAAATAAAACATATTTTCGTATTCATTACACTTTATTCCATTCAGACTATCTTTACATAGTTCTTTCCACAAGGCCTGCTGGTGCTGTTGCAAATGGTCAATCTCGATCCAGTGGTGGGTGGGTCACTTAGTCAACCACAAGTTAACAATTCAATTTGTAAACAACAAATGTCAATCTTTCGATCTACATTTCATTCCACTTTCCCTTGTCGGTAAAATAACATTACTCAACTAACATGCCAACTAACTCCTTGAACAGACCGCACCATCACCGTCGTATTCTTCATACAGTGTATGCATCGGCCTCTTAACTCGTCTCCGGTCTGCCACACCAATTCCATGACTCCTGACATTTATCAACATCGCTACACAAACTTTTCGTCATGGAATTCGGCCCGCCGGCAAGAGACAAAGCCGGCGGGCGCTGGGACCATGTTCCCCAAGAGGTAAGAGGGACCCAAACGCACAGGCTGAGTAAAAATACAAAAGTCTTTAATTAAAATTATAAAGATAAAAATCATCCCAGAGGGAAGCAGCAGCAAGACAATCCATGGCAGGGTTCAGGAGACCAACAAAATACTGCTGCACCAAAACAGGTGCAGCCCACTCTTAAATACTAAAACTTCACCTCCACTTTAACGAGCAATAGGTGTGACTCGTTAAGGTGGAGGCAAAGAATGCAGCAGGGGTAAGGGCCTGCAGGCCAACACCATGACACTATTATGCAATATTAACTATGCACTATATGGACTCTCTCTCTCTCTATATATATAAATATATATAACTAAAAATATGGACGCTGATTTTGTAAAATATCTGAAGATAAAGCCTGTATCGGTCGCGACTGTCTGTGACTCACAGACACAGAAGCTGTTAGTTGCTTTTACTGCATGAGCCAACCTGACATGATAGCCAGTTGATTGTGGCTGTAGCACAGCGGCTAACATAGCCAAGTTACTGTTGTTAATGTTTGAGACCTAAATACGCAGGAGTGATATCAGGGAAAATTCTACAGGTGTGTGAACATAAACCTCATTTGAAGCTAACTTTTCATACTTGTTTGTAATTTGGATGCTTGGTACAACTGTTCACAGCAACAGAAATTGCTGTCTGTAAAATCTGTATTGCAAGGGTTTGTTTCTGTGGTTATGACTGCTCGGTTTCCAGCTACTGCATGTTAGTTTGCATGCCGTGCTAATTAAAAATGCTCCTGGTTAACTTATAAGCAGTAATTCTGATCGGAATGCTTGTGTTACTACGGCAAGCATCAATGTGGCAGTTTCATTATAACGTTGCCTGATTGTAGCGATGATAACGGACATCCCTGAGATGTGCATTAATTCAAGTTTGATTCTGTGCTGTTGGTGAAAGTCCATTGGATACCGGATAAACTGTTCGATGATATGGGGTTCACAGAGCGCATTGATTGTTTGTTGAATTGAGCAACTGACAGATTATTGTGAAATCCCTTGTCCACGTTGCAAAGTTGCATTTTTCCGGTGGCAAAATAATGAAGTGTTGTCAAACATTTTATTTTGGGGCTTATTTGGTTGTTTCTCATGAGACGTAATTCTCTCCCTCACCAAGTCAACAACAAATAAAATCCCTTCACGGTCGATCCAATATCTTTTCAACAACTGCATCATTCAGAATTTCGAAGTCATTCCGTATGTATTTTCCGATTCTTTATGAATATGTTTTAGCGAGTTAGGAGTCCTCCTGACTACTTAGAAGCTCTCCCAGACTTAGGAGCTACTTTTAGGCCTAAAATGCTTTGTGAATGACACTCAGCAAAAATAATTAGGAGAATTTACGACTTACACGCCCATTTTTTTTTTTGGAGTTTCTCCTAAATCCTGCAGTTAAGACCTACTTTTAGCACTAAGATGCTTTGTGAATACGGGCCCTGATCAATGAATTTTGCTGCTTTAAAAAAAAAATGATTTCTTCAGCGGCTGCATGTCGAGGACTCCTGTATAATGTCAGGGTTGCCGACTCTCTCACATTCGGCGTGAGTATTAGTGCCATATTCACCTTCCTGTGCTGCAGTCAGCAATTATTCAATCAACGCAATGCATGGGTGCATCTCAAAGTGTAGGCTGCATCCTGTGAAGGCTGCATTTTTAGGGGTCATCGCTCAATTCCATCCGCCAAATCGATGTAATGTCATTTATCCTCCGTTAAGCAGCTTTGTTTTAAGCGCCACTGATTTCCCTAACATTGGGTCTTATTTTTAAAAAAATTGAGTGGATTTCATACCTAAATAATACGTACGCACAAAAAAATAAAAATGGCATTTTGGGGAAAATAACCTAATTTATAAACCTATGGGTAAAATAAACTGCTTGGAATTTTCATCTATTAATCAGGATGGACTTGGAAATTATTGACATAGTGCATAATCTTAATTGCCCTTTTTTAATGTGAAGTTTGTTTTTATAAATCAGAAATCTGCAAAGAAAGTGACGTACGCATCTTTTTTGTGCCTAATATATATATAAATGAGCCCCCTTAACACGAACCCCTAACTCTAAACCTAGCCTTAAAGGGTTTTTGAGCCAAATTTCCTTTACTGCATTGAATACATAAATTCCAATATATGTATAGTAAAAATAAAAAATATGTGTGTTTTTGAAATATATTTTTCAAAATAATTTTTTTCTCGGGCCAAATGTACACGACAGTGCGCTCTGTAGCGTTTATGCAAGAACCTGCCCAGTCCAGGGTCACGTGACCCGAGTGACGTCAGAGAGGTCTTAATCATAGATATATATATATGTACAACACTTAATCGATGACCCGGGGCAGCCATATAAAGCTATGTTTCCATTAAACGACTGAAGTCCAGTTGCGACAGGCTGTGGGGTAGACACGGGAAATCGCATGCGGCCCATGGTGCGTCCTCAGTGTTTCCATATAAACGGCTAAACTATGCTATTATTGTGAAATCGGAAAAATACGCATGCGGCTCCGCTCCAAGAGCCTGGTGAAAATCGCTTTGATGGAAACACAGGGCTCTCAAGTTTTGAATGCAGGTTCGCGTGAGATTTTCTCTGGGGGGGTTGATAATCCCATTTTCAAAGGTGCAATTTAAGTGCATGTACTTCGTTACAGCACTTCAGTTTTTGTTTTTTGTTGTTTGTTTTTTTGAGGATTTGTACATTACTTTTTTGTTTAACGGGGACTTTTACTCTACTACTTGCACATTTAAAAGATAAAAAGTGTACTTTCATTTCGTTGAGTTGACACTGGCAACTTAGTTACTTGTTTCAAATTAAAATATTAATTGAATTCATCATTTACGGATTATCGTGATTTTGCGCGTTCGCGAAGAACAAAGGTATATCTTTGTGCAGATGTGCACAAGTGGATGTGGAGCTGCAAATTTATGCGCGCGGTTACAATATTCTATCACTAGATAGCACACCAGGATCGGTCACGGAAGTTATGTGCGCATTGTAGGCCATTTGCAAAATGAATGCTGACCGCATTATTCGTCGCATCTTGTTGACAGAAGTGGTAGCTCAAGTAGGCGAGCAATTAAAAGTTGCCATATACAACTATCTATCTTATATCTGCATGTTGCGTGTATATTTCCTTTTACTTTGCAACATCAAGCATTTTACAACACAGCTAACAGCTGTGCTTAGCATCATGAATATGAGTTAGCTGGCTAGCTACGGCATTCGCAAATGCTATTTGACATGAGCTTAAAAATTTGATTTCAACTTGCTAGTGTTTCCCCCTGGAGTAGTTGTTAGATTTTGAACAAGATAATGTTTAGCCATATCTGTACAGTTTTTTATTTCTGTGGGACTCCCAAGTATAATAAAGGCTAAATTAAATAATTATTTTGTGTATTTGTATCGGTTTGTCTGTCTCAAACAAGAGATGTTGCGGTACCACCTGTGACACCGGATCGAAGCAGGGTTTGTTTTCAGCCAAAATACACTACATGGAGGGCGCGAGTGAAGAACGTGATTTGGCACTGCTATTTCACCTAGCAACAAGAAATACTAGGTTCTGATTGGCTGATAGGTTGCTGATTCAAGCAGAGCAGTCTCTTTATTGAAGTGTATTGAGTTCACCGAGTGTTGCGGATGGCCATGCTGTGACTAGGTTCTCGACTTGAGCTCTCTTGTTGTCTCTAGGCTACATGTAGGTCAAGTTGAATTTTTTATTTCGACCATCTCTCTCTCTCTCTCTCTCTCTCAGGACATTTGATGTGTGTCTGTGGGGAAAATCTCTCTCTCTCTGATTTATTTGACCTGAGCCTGTGGACAAAATTACCCAGCAGAACTTACTGCTTTCTCATGCCTTTAAAATTTATTACCAAGATAGCCATCGTAGTCACCCATATTTTCTGCACACGCCGACGATCAGACACGCCATAACACCACCTCGACTATAGACCTTGATAGCGGCTAGGCAAGATGAAGACCTCTATGACGTCATCGGGTGACGTCACGGGCACCTAATTAACTCTGTGGCTGTGCAGACACAGACATTGTTTTGTTTATTTATAGAAAAGATAAACTGCCTATATATATTTTTATTGATTTTAATGAGGTTATATATACAAAATATACCTTTTAAAAACATATTAAGTTTATTGTTCACAAACCCTTTAAACCCAAACCTACATTTAACTTCGGGTGTTACTCAATGAGTCGGTTGCGGTCTTTGAAGGCTGCATTCGAGGGCTGCGAAATCAGTGAAGACTATGCATCTGTCAAGGCGCCTCCGAATGCGGCAGAAAATATAGGCCTAGTCTTCACCGGCTGAGAGAACTTGAATATGCTGCTAAAATTCACACCCAATGCGTGAAAGCCGGCAACCCTGATAACCGTAGTAATGGCAACAATGACAAATTCCCGTCAATTAAATTTGTCACAGAAAATTAATGCTGAGACTGAGGGAGGTAATATAGCGACTGTTATAAATAACAAAGGTGAGGTCAGGAAATATAAAATGTGTAATCATCTGATTTCCAGTACATGACAAGATAAGTTTCTAAGATTTACCTCCACCTGTGTGGCAGATTATTTGTCAAAGTTTTGGCAGTTTGCTGGCTTGACAGAACAAGCCACCCATGCAGGGAGGCTCACAGACATTCTGTGAGAGGTGGCATGTCAGAAGTTCTACACCATAAAAACTACTCTGAAATAAAGAACTCAGACACTCCCTCAGAGAGAGTAATCATATGAATCAAGATCAGGATGCACCTTTAGAAGCACTGGGGGTAAAAATTGAAATGGATAATTTTACATTGTGTTATTTTCAGTAACTATGGTATTCCCCTGATAACTGCTTCACATGTCATGGACTAGTCACAAATACTAAGATCCCTATGACCTCAAATATACGCTTACTCAAGATCCATTTCTGACGTTGCAGACACTACAGCAATAAGAGTAACAATTAGAATGTCTTGGGGGGAAACAAGTTTTATTCAATAAAGCATGCTCAATACACACCTTTTATCATATATAAAAACACAATAAAAGCCTTTTTTCATACATTAGTGATGTATACCTGCAAAATATTGCTGTGACGTAGCGTTCAGGAACCACAAGCAAGAGCTGGAAATCAAAAAACATATGCCTTTAATGAGGTCAGAGTCAAACCCAAAAAACACAAGAATTGCCAAGCTACAATACAAAATCCAAAAACCATGTTGAAAAGACAGGCAGGGGTCAGAACCAGATGAGCAAAGGTACATAACCGGTTGGCAAAAATTCGTAGTCGATGAACAAAGCCAAGGGTCATATACAGGGCATCCAAACACAGAAATCGTGGTCATACAAAAAGGGTCAAAATCCAACAAAACAGAACAAAAAGTGCAAAGGCGAGAAACGCAGTCGGACAAACGCAGTCAGTAGAATAACTAGAGTGTTCAGGTGAACACATGTGTCGCCTGCGAAGCTTTAGTTGAAAGTGTGACTACCAACTGAAAGTGTGACTACCGGACAGACAGACGCTGGACAAAGTGATCCCTATGTGCCGCTATGCTTCGCAGGCGACGCAAAAACAATACTCAATGGCATGCATGGCGCTCTGCACAAAGAAATATTGATCAACGTTCTGACAAGGAGCTGGCTGTGAAAAGACTGCTTAAATAGGAAAGTCACATGCTATGCAGGGAATAGGTGAGCTGGATCAGACTAATTACAACAGGAGAATGACATGTGGTTAGGGAAACCCTAACCACAAAAATTGGCGAAAGCCAAGACACGGACGGGAATCACACAGACAGCCTATGTTCTAAGTGCACAGATAACGAGCGCAGGAAAGTAATTAAGCATGCGTGAGAGATCTCGCAGAAACGCTGGGAGAGACAGGTACAGCTGAGCAAGAGGCGGACACTAGAACAGGGCGATTGCTGAGAGGGAATTAGTATTAATTAGTCGCGGTGCGGCTTTACAGATTTTACTAGAGTGCTCATTAGTAAGTTAGTAATCTATATACATGGATTAGTTGTGTTGATAAACTATGATACAAAATACAAACGTTAGTTTTTTTTAGTAATTAGAAGAGTAAGACGAAGGAAGTAAACCAGAATCAAAGGAATATATTAAACACCAGAATTCATTTAAATCACCCGAAGTCAGTGAGCACGCAAACTGTCACAAGACAGGGGAGACAAGTGCAATGGACCTGAGAAATGGAATGATCTAAAAACCTGTGGATTACAATTACCAAAAAGAATAAGTCAAAGACAAAATCATGAACACTGAACTTGAACATGAACAAAAACCATAACCATGACAGTTGCTTTGAATGACCACTGTTCAATACAACATCAACAGCTGATATTCTCACCTTAGAATGTACTGCCATATCAATTTAATTAGTGGAAGTTTCATTACATCATAAATACATACATTATTACGTCACAAATATGTAACTACAGGTACACTCCAAATTCATCTAACTTATGATGTCAAATCTTTTTTGCATAAATTACAGTAGAACTTTTCTCGCTCCACAAAAATTTTAGTGCACTGTTACATTTTGAACATTCTGTATATCTTCAGTGGGTGCGGTACAGTGACGGTCCTTCGGCTAAAAAAAAAAAGGCCTTCAGAAACCTCACCCTTTGATGCTTGATAACCTAAACCTCTTGCAGTTTACCTTTCCCGATAAGCAACAGTTGCTCAGATTAATTGGTAGAACCGATGATAGTCTAATTTATTTTTGAAGCTAAGCAGATTAAGTCAAAAATTGGGGAGAATCGTGCACTTGGTGATGCAGGCATGAAACTTGGCAGGATTGTTGCTTGGGGAGTGCAGAGTTCATCGAGCCTGCTAACCGCTTGAAAAATTCAATATGGCAGCCATTTTTCATGATGGCCACCGCCTGGTAATCAACATCAAAGCTTTTGACCTAAACTTGATATATCTCATGGAATTTTACAAACTAGGTATCAATATGTTTTCAGGCAGACTAGAATCATTTATAACAAAAAAAAATGTCATGTGATGCTTCGTTTTTAACATAATGATAAAAATTCAACAAAAAAAATCTTATTTTGTAAGTTTCTTAATGTTTAGTCAAACTCTCAGTCCTCACATTTGCAACTGCACAGATTCGTGCAGGGAAGACCAAATCTGCAGCACTTGCATCTATCACTGCATTGGACCTTACGTCCGCACTTTGTAAGCTCTTTGCAGCTTTCTGAAATGGGCGGAAGAGTTGTCCAAATGACCTGCCACAGATTGCCTTGTTTCCTCCTCCCCGACTCACCAGGACTTTTCATGTTCCTCTGACATGATGTTGCCAGACACCAAGCACAACCAGCTTAGTTTGTGGTTTGTGTGTTCTACTAAAGCTGCTCTGGTTGGAGGTATTCCGTCATAAGGCCTCTGTTTGCGAGCAAACGTCCAATCTGACGTCATTTATGTCTGTTTGAGAACAAGATCTGCCATACATTGCAATGACAAACTGCTCAATTAGGGGTGTCAACGTTTACAATTTTTTTTAAACGTGTAAACGGGACTTCTAACCGACATGTAACCGGTTACACATCGGAGATTTATGTTCTTTTTCTATCGCAGTTGGGCTATATAACCACAGAAAGTAAAATGAGTTGAAGATCATCTACCATTTTGACAGATAAGAAAACGTACAAAGTGTAAGCTGAAAAAGGTTTAACTGTCTTTTTTAATCATTGTTTTAACTATTGCTCACTTTTGTACAAAATTTTTTTAAAACTTAAAGTGCAAACTGCGTCCCTCTCTCGCAAAATTCATCTGCGTCTGAATTTTAATATACGTCTCATAGTAAAAGTCATCTGGAATTGGCGAGAGAAAGCAACTCAAAAAGAAGCCAAAGTAAGCTGAAGTGAGAGGAAAAAACTTCACCTTTATATCCACAAAGTAAAAGTAGAGGGGGACTCACAATTATTCACTAAAATTGGCGAAAACAAAAAAGGTTTTCTTCCTCCTCTTTAGACATGAGGATGTGTGATCAGGTCGTGAAAAGCCGACAGAACACCAACCAACAATATAACGTACTACAACACGCAACAATACAGGCTAAAATAACAAGCCATTAACAGTTTTTGTTTTCAGCTGCACGGCATTTGCACATGGAGAAGATGATGAGCGCAGCGCTCTTCTCAAGTCCTTCGCAGCCTATTCTTAAAGTGAGGCTACACTGGCTGTGGCTGAGGGGGAATTTTTTTTATATCAAGGTAACATTGCGCCCCATGCACATGTATGCGGATAACTGCACTAGTGGGAACATTTAAGTGTATTGTTAGTTAATGTTATTATCTGAAGCTTTCAGGCAACATTATCACACCTAAAAATAGGCGACTATATGTATCGGTGAGAAATGAACGAGGAGGAGGAAGAGGAGGAAAAAATGACGTGAACAAGGTTATTGATTCTTCTAAACGGTTATGATTTGTTATCCGTGTACCCGTTTACACGTGTAGATGTTGACACCCCTATGCTCAATAACCTCTTGGCCTTCAGTTCCAATTTGTGGTGGGTAGGTGCTCATTTTTGCCAAAGTATCAGACACACCAGGAAAACATTCCATGCCTGGCTAGCAGTCTTCTTTGCTTTATGAAGGACAGCTGATACAACATCGCAACCAGTGAAGGCATGAAAGAATGCCAAGCCTTTAGCTTTAGTTGGACCAAGTGAATGGAAGATTTCATGTACAGGAATCAACCTGATGTTATCTCCTTGACCATAAGTAATCCACATCTTTTTCAATCCCAGATCTTTCACGACTGGAAAAGTCTTGATGGCAATGACAAGAGCATCTGTCATTAGCGTTCACCATTACCCACTTGTGGCCTTCAGAGACAGCAGGTCTAGCATGTTCAAACATTCTAGTATCAGCATCCTCATGATTGCATGGTGCTAGCCCTCCAAGACTGATGTTATGGTTGCAAACAACATGTTCTACCCTGGTAACAATGACCCTGTTTTCTATCTCTGGAGCGTGTGAACACATCTCATCTATCTTGTCAGCCAGAAATATGAAGGGAGCAGTTTCGTTTTCCTCATCTCTCAAGAAACTACACTAATTGGCAGGAGCCTGGCCATTGCTTGTGATTGATCAATATACATTACTTTGACAGAAAACTAAATTTGGTTGGCTAAAAGGCTGCCATCTTGCGGTCATTTTTTATTTTTTGAGTGGCTAGCAACTTTAATCAAAAGAGTGGACCGTGATGAGTAATCATGCCAATTTTTGTGCTTGGATCACTAAATGCATGATTTTTCCATAATCTGCCCAGCTATTGATAGCATTAACATACATTGCATCACAAAATTATTGGGTGTTTTCTTCCACACAAAAATTATGACGTAAATATGATTATGTCTGTATAATTTCTGCTCTTGTGTAGCTCGTGAAACAGCGCAGATTTGCTTAAATTAGTTTGCGAGGCTCATTAGGCAATAAGCCATGAGAATTTATTGTATATTCTGTATGTAGTCACAGGTAAAGGGTGTTAGGCATGGTGCACAGCTGAGTGATGGCGAAAATAAATGCTGTGAAGTCAACCCAAGTTTTAGATTTTTTGCATTTGTATTGCCATCCTTTCAATCCCATATCAATCATATAAATGTAGGCAATAGGCATTCATTTTTTCATTATCTTTTCTTATTTTCAGTCATCGATTGGTCTTGGTCATTCAGTCGATAAATTGTTTGATTGTTAATCAGGCGAGCTGGAACGAGAACAGCTTTAGAATAATCGAGTGGTAAAGGGTGAGATTGCTGAAGGCCCTCTGAATATCTGATGGCACGCTGCTCGTGAGGATTAGTTCTGTCATTAGGTAATTTCTCTAGTTTTAATAATCATATTATTTGAATATATTCACTTGAAGAGTGGTTTATGCAGTATTAGAGGACGCGGGGGAAAACATTGCAGACACTACACACCGCTGCGGACACCAAAAACAATATTTGAGTTCATCTGTCCAGCACAAAAAAACCTACATCCTGAATTAAAGTTATAGTCTGTAAATGTCCATTTCATCCAAACCACTACGAGAGGAGATGTTAATTAAGCTGATTGGTTCCTCTGACATCTCTCTGTATTTTTCAGTATTTATTGTTTTGTATTGCCTGTTGACCCGTGACATTCCCATGCTGGCACACAGGAAATGACGCATTTTATTTCAAAACAAGAAGGTAGAGCGGAGAGTCTCCTTGCAAGAGAGCTCCGGACCCCACGTGACTTGTTTTGTTTGGACCTCCATTTTGGCAGTAAAATGGCCAGCGCAGCAGATTTCAAGCCTACTGAGTTCACATTCACTTTAATTCGAATGAAGTTGGACTTTTTGTTGAAAAACTAAATCGGTTAAATATTACGGACTCAGAGATTTATGGAATAATTTGTGAGTACTTGCAGTTGCATAGTGACCACAGAACAGTAGAACAGGGCCGTGACAAACTAAAGAAACTGCCGGGGCTGTTCATCTGTCATACGTTGTCTGCGTGAATCCCGTCCGTGTCTTGGCTTTTGCCAATTGTTTGTGGTTTGTGACTTCCCCATGCGTACCTACCTCTGTAATTAGTTCTTATCCAATTCACCTGTTCCTTGCATACCGTGTGACTTCCCTTGTGTATATTTAGAGTTCCTCACTGCTGTTCAGCCCTTGTCAGAACGTTGATCAATATTCCTTTGTGCAGAGCCTCTTGTATGCCACTTGAGTATTGTTTCTTCACGACTGTTCCGAACCCCACAGCGCCTAGGAAAGCTAGGGGTCGCACTTTGGCTTTTAACCGAGGTGATGAAAAATAGCTCAAGCCTGGGGTAAGCCATACTTAAAGAAAACACAACGGGATATGGGGCAGTGACACAAAATCCACGAATGAAAAAGTGCAAATGGGTGGGACTGGGATCGGTGTTGGGACTGCCGCTGTTCCTCATCTACATTAATGACCTTGATGGGAATATTGAGAGCAGATTGGTTAAATTTGCAGATGATACTAAATTGGGGGGTTTGGCAAACAGTTTTGGGTCCACTAAAGTGATTCAGGACGATTTGGATAGAATCCAGAATTGAGCAGAAATGTGGTAAATGAAATTTAATCAAGCAAAATGTAAAGTTGTACATGTAGGTAATAAAAACATTAGATGGGATTACTTCATGGGAGGTTTAAAACTGGAATGTGCTGCACACGAGAAAGATCTGGGAGTGATTGTTGACCAAACCCTCACAGGTTCTAGCCATTGTGCCATTGCAGTTAAAAAAGCTTATCGGATGCTGGGATACATTGCCGAAAGTATTGAGTACAAATCCAAAGAGGTGATGCTTCCTTTGTACAACACATTCGTTTGACCACATCTGGAGTATTGTGTACAGTTCTGGGGACCATACTTTAAGAAAGATATAGAGGCTCTAGAGAAAGTTCAGAGAAGAGTCTCTAAGCTTATTCCCGGTATAAAAGATGAAAGCTACGAGAAGAGGCTGAAGATCCTTAATCTCTTTTAGTCTTAGGAAAAGGAGACTCAGGGGTGATTTGATTGAGGTCTTTAAATATGTTAAAGGGATTAACACAGTGAATTATGTAGGATTCCTTCGACCAAGCGTTGTGAGAAGATCTCGGGGTCACAAATGGAAGTTGACCAAAGGTAAATTTAGCACTGATATTCGGAAATATTTCTTCGCCCACAGAGTAATTTCTATGTGCAATAGCTTGCCTGACCATATTGTTGAGGCAGAGACCTTGGGGGTTTTCAAGAGCAGGTGTGACCTAAAGCTAGATACCATTGAGTCATTCAGTATCTGAAGGGATATATTCACAGTAGTATAAAGAAACTGGTGAGATTAGTTGAGCTGAAAGGCCTGTTCTTGCCATTCATGTTATGTTATGTTATGTTATGTTATGTAGTGTAGCTCATCCAGGATGGCACATCAATGCGAGCTGTGGCAAGAAGGTTTGCTGTGTCTGTCAGCGTAGTGTCCAGAGCATGGAGGCACTACCAGGAGACAGGCCAGTACATCAGGAGACGTAGAGGAGGCTGTAGGAGGGCAACAACCCAGCAGCAGGACCGCTACCTCCGCCTTTGTGCAAGGAGGAGCACTGCCAGAGCCCTGCAAAATGACCTCCAGCAGGCCACAAATGTGCATGTGTCTGCACAAACAGTCAGAAACCGACTCCATGAGGATGGGATTCGGGCCCGATGTCCACAGGCAGGGGTTGTGCTTACAGTCCAACACCGTGCAGGACGTTTGGCATTTGCCAGATGTTATGACATATCAGACAGCAAGGGATCACAGACAAAATTTTAAAACTATAACAGATTTAATTATATCCCCGAACGCTGCCGCCGCCGCCGCCCTACACGTTAACGCGATAACTTCAGTAATATTTTAATTAGAAATTTCATGTTTTGCATAAGTAATTATCATAAAGAGGAAGAACTGATTCGATTTTGGACAATTTACAATTTCAAGATTGGCCACCAGGGGCCAAAAACGGAAA
This sequence comes from Gymnothorax reevesii, assembly GCA_029721435.1. Classification (NCBI taxonomy): domain Eukaryota; kingdom Metazoa; phylum Chordata; class Actinopteri; order Anguilliformes; family Muraenidae; genus Gymnothorax; species Gymnothorax reevesii. Next base: position 95,419,208 of record CM056582.1, on the reverse strand, counting down.
AAAATCACTGTTTTTATCATATCTCTGGAAATTATTGGTCCGATTGACCTCAAATCAAGTGTAAATGAAAGGTCGTGACCTGAGGATGTTTCCCATGATGACATTTTATCTGTTTGGGTCAAAATTTTGACACAAGGTGTAGCTTTGTCACATAAAATTCACCATTTTTGCCATATCTTTGGAACCATTTGTCCAATTCATTTGAAACTATGTGCAACTATAAGGTCATGACCTCACAACGTGTCACATGATGACATCATACCTGTATGGTTCAATATTTTGCCACCAAGTGGCGCTTTGTGATGGAAAATGACCATTTTGGCCATATCTTCAGAACTATTTGTCCGATTGACCTAAAATTAAGTTCAAATGAAAGTCTATTCAAGGATTGGGGAATTGGAGGATTGGGGGCGTTCGGGAATATACCCCAAGCTTTCGCCTCTAACGGCATAAGCCTAGTTAAACAAAGCACTGACCAAGATTGGCATAAAATAAATGAGATATTTACAGTCTCTTGGTGATTGAGATGGGGTTGTGATGTTGTGATGTTCTGGGACAGGAAAATGCTCCAACACAGGCAAAAATCCACAGAAAAATGCTTCACAGGTCTTTAAAAGAGTGACAGGTCTGGTCAAATGTGTCCTTCCACTATTTCTCCTTGCAATATCTCCTACTCCTCTACTCTCTCAATTTTTCTCCTTATATACTCTTTTCCAGCCCCCTCCCACCTTCCAGACTTTTTTCAATTTTCTGGGACTTTCCCCTCTGAGTCATGCCCAAAACCTAGCTCCAGACTGGCTTAAAAAAAAAGTCAATACTGTCATCTAGTGGCTTTTTTTTCCACATTACAAATGAAAGTTCAGTACAATTTTAATCCCTTCGAAATATGCACCATGTGATTTCAGAATCTTAGTGAAGTAAAATGATACCAAACACGATATGCTTGCACTACAGTTTGCCATGAAACATCAGTTCCAGTCCAGAATTTCAAAGATCCCTGGTTTTAATGTCACCAGCCAGCTTATGTCATATAACAAAAATACTCATTGGATTTGCACCATTGTGGGAGGTAATGTGATTTATTTTGCAGGGATAGTCTCTGAAAAGTCCAGTTTATGGCACTGCGGCGTTCTCTCTGCCCAAGTTGTCTCAGTCTCGGGTGGCTTGCAAGACATTCAGCACTGACCTTTAACCCCAGAAACTGTCCATTAACCCCGAGGCCGGTTGGTTGCTTCAGCTGCGCCAAATGAAGTTGCGCATACAAATTGACGCCATACAGAGCCTAACTGAGTCTGCTCACATGACCTCAGAGGTCTCTGCCAGGTGCTGGGGCCATTAAGACAATAAGGGTCTGTTCGCCAGAGTTCTGCTTTCCAGCACGGCTGACAGTATCCTCTGTTTCAGACATGCTTCAGCACACACCGTCTGACACACGGATACCAAAATATCAGTGCACTCTCTCAAGCTTTGACTCACAGACTCACTCACACCCACTCACATAGAACACAAATACATCTCAACACACACACACACGTACACACAAACTCAGACTCAAATGTTTAACTTCATTGCTGAAGCTCACCTTGGTTGCTCCATTGAGTCCATATAATATGACAGCTACTGAACATGACAGGAGATGACAGAAGATACCAAACATGGCAACTAAACTGCAGCTTAATTGGTGATGGCTTTACACCAGCTGAAGGTATACATTCACATATCAAGTTACAGTCAATCTGAGAAGTGCCAGGGTACTGTTCGTATGCACTGACCCTCAAATGCTAATTTACAAGCAGACCCCACTTTGGCCAGCAGAAATTTCCCCCTCCACCCCATGACATTCCTTTCCTGATTTGGAATTGGTTGCATTTTATGGGATTGGCAATGGGACAGAAACTTTCCCCCATGATATGTCAATTAGAAACCCACTGAAATTAACCCAGTTACTAATCCTGCAGTGGATGCATGAAGCCCAAATGAACGTAATCGATATTTGTCTGAAAGAAGAATCTGTTATTGGGTTTCCGACCGGGTGGTTATTAGGCGGTTATTCACTTTATAGCCAGAATATTATCTTTCAGAAACTTAATGGAGCAGAGAACCCATCAGATCTATGACCTCTCAGAGCAAAAAAACACATCTCTCGGTGTTACAGTTTCAGTTTAAAGGACCAATTTCAGGATTTTATGACCTATCAAGCTGCCCATCCCATGGATGGTTAGTAATTTCACTGGTCTTTTTTCGTTACCTTTTTACAAAACCAGTGAAGTTGGCACATTATTTAAATCGTAGATAAAAACAGAATACAATGATTTGCAAATCCTTTTCAACTTCCATTCAATTGAATACACTGCAAAGACAAGATGTTTAATGTTCAAAGTGAGAAACTTTTTTTTTTTTTTTGCAAATAATCATTAACTTGGAATTTAAAGGCTGCAACACATTGCAAAAAAGTTGGCACAAGGGCCTTTTTACCACTGTGTGACATCGCCTTTCCTTTTAACGACACTCAGTAAACGTTTGGGAACTGAGGAGACCCATTTTTGAAGCTTTTCAGGTGGAAGTCTTTCCCATTCTTGCTTGATGTACAGCTTAAGTTGTTCATGAAAAAGACGTTGCTTGGATGGCAACATATATTGCTCCAAAACCTGTATGTACCTTTCAGCATTAATGGTGCCTTCACATATGTGTAAGTTGCCCGTGCCTTGGGCACTAATACACCCCCATACCATCACAGATGCTGGCTTTTGAACTTTGCGCCTATAAAAAGTCTGGATGGTTCTTTTCCTCTTTGGTCCGGAGGACACAACGTCCACAGTTTCCAAAAACAATTTGAAATGTGGTCTCGTCAGACCACAGAACACTTTTCCACTTAGCATCAGTCGATCTTAGATGAGCTTGGGCCCAGCGAAGCCGGCGGCGTTTCTGGGTGCTGTTGATAAATGGCTTTCACTTTGCATTGTAACTTGAGTTTTAACTTGCACTTGCAGATGTAGCAATGAACGACAGTGGTTTTCTGAAGTGGTCCTGAGCCCATGTGGTGATGTCCTTTACACACTGATGTCGGTTTTTGATGCAGTACCGCCGGAGGGATCGAAGGTCACGGGCATTTAATGTTGGTTTTCGGCCTTGTCGCTTACGTGCAGTGATTTCTCCAGATTCTCCGAACCTTTTGACGATATTACGGACCGTAGATGATGAAATCCCTAAATTTCTTGCAATAGCTCATTGAGGAATGTTGTTTTCAAACTGTTTGACAATCAGCTTACGCATTTGTTCACTAAGTGGTGACCCTCGCCCCATCCTTGTTTGTGAATGACTGAGCATTTCAGAGAAGCTGCTTTTATACCCAATCATGGCACCCACCTGTTCCCAATTAGCCCGTTCACCTGTGGGATGTTCCAAATAAGTGTTTGATGAGCATTCCTCAACTCTCTCAGTCTTTTTTGCCACTTGTGTGAAATTGACATTTTTTAGCGTGCATGACAGTTTTTCAAAAATCGGGCGACGTCAAGTCCTACCTGGTGTCCAAGTGGATATTCACACCAAATTTGGTGATAATTGTTTGAGAAATGTAGGAGAAAAACGTGTACCTACACACAGACAGACAGACATCGATATATTATAGATTTTTTTTATTTTGTTCAATAATTGAGTTGCTCTCACAGAAATTATACTAAACTTGATTCGCCATGAGGGCAGGTTGGGTCATGGTGTAACTTCCCTTCGGCCATTATATGCCGTTCTGACATTACTCATATTTCAGCAGCTGCTCAATCCCCCTCTACTTAAGGATCACACCAAAATAATTTCAAGCAGGGCTTGTATTGCAGAGGGTTTACTTGGGTCACTCTGTCATGGTTAGGTCCCGTCGGATGCAATCTGCAACCCGGCGGGTACTGGACCATGTATCCAAAAGCGGATAAAGGGACCCACTCGCACAGGCTGATAAAATGAATAGAAAACATTTCATTAAAATAATTACAATTAAAATGACAGGGGAGCAGCAACAACACATGACGGGGGTAAAACTCCAGAATGCAGCTGCAACTGCCAATTGGCAATGCAGCTTCTTAAAGAGCTTAGGACATGAAATTCCGATCTGTTTTTCATGTGATATAATACCTATCTTGAACAATTAGTTATGGTTTTAATATCGCGTACTTTATGCAATGTTTAAAAAAAGCATTTTACAGCCCCCTCAATAATTATTGGCACCCCTTGTGGAATCATTTTTTATTGATTCATTTAATTATTATTAATTGTTTATGCTTGCTTGGTCCTACTTTGCTTTGTTTCATAACCTTTTAGGCCTGAGTCTGCACTCTTGCACGTTTCTGATTAGCCTGGGCCTGCATAACTGTAAGTTTGCATAAATCTGACCGGTCCGTCATGGCATGTAGCCTGTCTGGAGTCATGAGGACCTGATAGGCCCATAACACGGGCAAGATGTTCTTTCTCTCTCTTAGTTTATGTGTTTACAGAAGAAGAAGTACAAGGGAGAAGCTTCGGAGTGTGAACGAGATAAACTGGAGAGGATAGGGAGAAATCACCTGTCTTCTCTACGAGATGTATAAGCATAACTAAGGGGCGGCTTGACGTGGGTTGCGTGCGACTGCATGAGTCTTCCAGATTACATCATGATGTGTAAATCAGCGCGGGGGGAGAAGAACGTCACAATGTTTTCCCACATAAGCCATTGAATCAGAAAGTGTCCTCATCCTTGATTTTGCTGACTTGACCTGTAGGCGGAGATCCTTTTACTGCAGAAAAAGTAAACTGACTTTGGCTTGGATATTAGCTTCTCTGCCTCCGACTGATTTTTTTCTCTGAGTCGTCTGAGTATCTTTTTGTGAAGGTAATAAAAAATGATTCCATACCCCTGGTTAAGATGTGTTGAAAGCCTTAAAATAAATTCAATTTTTATTGCAGAAGCATACTCTCACACTGAAAATTGTAGAAAAATGTTTCCTTCAACTCAGGTGAATTTTAAGGGGAAAAAAAATCCCTGACTAAGAAATAATTATTTTTCATGAAATTACCTGTTCCACAATTATTGGCACCCCTAATAATTCCTAGGAAATAAATGTAATTGAAGTATTTCTGTCATTTCTACAGTAGTAGTAGTTTACAAAGAGTATCTAGCAACATTTAATTAGTAATTCATGACCTCCTGTTTCCCTGGGGTATGAATATGACGTGACACACAGGCCATGTCTCTTATCTACTCTTTAACATGGGAAAGATGAAGGAACACACCATTCAAGTAAGGCAGATGTGTGTAGACCTTCACAAGTCAGGCAATGGCTACAAGAAAATAGCCACTCACCTGCACCTGCCCATATCTTCTGTTAGAGGAATCATTAAGAAGTTTATAACAACTGAAACAGTGGTAAACAAGCCTGGACGAGGACGCAAGGTTATTTTGCCACCACGCACAGTGAGGAGGATAGTAAGAAAAATAAAAAGTTCTCCAAAGCTCACTTTTAAAGAATTGCAACAAATAGTGGCATCTTGGGGTCACAAAGTCTCCAAAACATCCATCAGGCACTATCTACATGCCAAGGCATGCACGGAAAAAACCTTTTCTCACTCACAATCATAAAAGCAAACGTCTGGAGCTCGCAAAGTGGTACTGGCACTTCAACTGGGACCATGTGCTTTGGTCAGATGACAAAAGCTTTTTTGCAAAAAACACTCTAAGTGGGACTGGCGGAACACAAAAGATGAGTATGCAGAAAAGCACCTCATGCCCACTGAAGTATGGGGGAGCATCGGTGATGCTGTGGGCCTGTTTCTCTTCCAGAGGCCCTGGGAACCTTGTTAGGGTGCTTGGCATCATGAGCGCTTTGAAATACCGGGACATTTTAAATCAAAATCTGGTGGCCTCTGCCTGAAAGTTGAAGATGGGTCATCACTGGGTCTTTCAGCAAGATAATGACCCTAAACATGTGGCCAAATCTACACAGAAATGGTTCACCAGACACAGAATCAAGCTCCTCCCATGGCCATCTCAGACCCCAGACCTCAACCCCATTGAAAACCTGTGGAGTGAGCTGAAGAGGAGAGTGCAGAGGAGAGGACCCAGGTCGCTGGATGATTTAGGGAGATTGTGCAAAGAGGAATGGTCGAAGATCCCTCTTTCTGTATTCTCCCATCTTGTGAAACATTGTAGGAGAAAATTAGGTGCTCTTTTGTTGGCGAAATGAGGTTGTACAAAGTATTAATATCAGAGGTGCTTGAGCTGCCGAATAGCTCCCTCGGTTAAGGCACTGCGCTGCAGTGCAGAGGTGTCTATCACTTCGCGGGTTCGAGCCCCGGCGTACCCACCGGCAGGGGTCGGCAGCTTTTTCAGAGTAGCGCACAATTGGCGATTGCGCTACAGGGTTTCAAATTGGGAAGGGACTGCCGGATTTGGGTTAAGATTATCAGCTTTGTTCGTTGCTCCAGCGCCTCCTGTTGGCCAGACGGGCGCTCGTCAGGAAGACTCTGGGTTTGTTCACGTCCGGGTATCCTCCGCCCTCGTTCGGAACTTTCGAGGATTCGACCAATGAGTGTATAAGAATCAGTGGCTGACGAACATGTGCTTCGGAGGAGAGCCGTGAGCTGTCTTCACTATCCTGAGTTGGCAGCAAGGGGTCGCATACGAGCAAGCTTTGTACATAGTTCACCAATTGGGCATTCCAGATTCGGGTGGGATTGGAGATGCCAAATTTAAAAAAAAAAAAATATATCAGAGGTGCTAATAATTGTGGCACACATGATTTGATGTAAAAGAATTATTTCTTGAATTAAAGGTTGGATTTTCCTCTTTTTTTCATTGTGGTCCTATATTATTTAGAAAAAAAAACGGAATTTATTAGAAGCTAATTGAACACATCTTAACCAGGGGTATCAATAATTATGGAGGGCAGTGTATCTGCTAAATTATCCACTTTAGGGAACTCCCCCTTTGCCTTAATCGAGAACATCTGCGCTGGGCCAGCTCAGCCACGTGACGTCAGCGCCGTCGTATACGGGGGAAAGGTGATGACAATTCTAAGCGCCCATAGTCCAGCCCACAAAACCCACAGTAGCCGCCATGACAGAATTATTCTGTATTGATTTAACCAATATTCATACTAATGCATCAGAGTTTAAACTAAGCCATTAAGGCATGCAATACTGATGAAAGACATTTCAGTAACCCACTTCTTATAAAAAATGGCACAATCCATGCTTTGTGATTGTATTGGAAAATTTTCTGTGTGACTGCGTTTTTGCTGGCGAGGTCACAAACTAAGCACACATGAACCCTTTGCAGCAAGTCAGCAGCCAGTAAGAGCCCTCCTCTATACCAAGTCCTTAGCCAGTAAAAGCCCTCTGCAGCACCAGTCAGAGGCCAGTAAAATCCCTCCTCGGTGGCACCAGTCAGCAGCCAGTAAAAACCCTCCTCTGCAGCAAGTCAGCAGCTGTAAAAGCCCTCTGGAGCACCAGTCAGCAGCCGGTAAAAGCCCTCTGCAGCAAGTCAGCAGCCAGTAAAAGCCCTCCTTTACAAAGCCAGTCAGCAGCCATTAAAAGCCCTCCTCTGTGCACCAAGGCACCAGTCAGCAGCCAGTGAAAGCCCTCCTCTGCAGCACCAGTCAGTCAACAGCCAGTAATGCTGGGCATACACTGTGCGATTTTTTCAATCGCGGTAATAAGCTGCTGTTCATATTGTACGAGTGAATCGCAGGGGTTTAAACTTTGCAGCTCACGATTTCTCATTAGAGTTCTCACACTATACGGTCCGATGGTCTGGTGCGATGTGATTGCTCACACTACACAACACGTCGGACACGGTCGGACTGTTGTGTCCGGAATTGAAGAAGAAGAATAAGAAGTAGAAGAAGAAGAAGCCAGAAGCCGTATCAATGTTTGCGCATGCGCAGCTTGACAGATTGGGGTAAATCGGCTCGTGCAGCTGCTTCAACAGTGCGAGAGCCTCACGTAGGACGACCAGGATTTCAAACAAGTTTGATTTTCTCCCGATCGATCGGGAGGTGGTCGGGAGGTGTTAATCGCTTCTCGTTACCCCATATACACGACACGATGACAGACGCAAGATTGAGCCAAAATTCGGCCCGACTTCCAAAAAAGTCGCACGACTGAAAAATCGTGGCAAAAAGGGCCAAAAATCGCACAGTGTATGCCCGGCTTAAAAGCCCTCTTCTGCAGTACCAGTTAGACAGCAGCCAATGAAGGCCCTCTTCTTCAGTGCCAGTCAGTCAGCAGTCAGAAACTTGGTAATAAATATAATTTATATTTTTAGGTTTGTTTGTGTATTACTGGGGCAGGAGATTGGAATACCGTTAACCCCATACAGGGTGATGAACATTCTCAGCACATTCAGCCTTGGTGAAAATTTAAGTTTTTTTTCCCTTTTTTTTTTGCCATTTGACAATTATTTGAGGGAGCCTGATCATGTAATGCTTAAATGCAGGAATAAATCATGTCTTGAATCTTTTGAATCAGAAGGTTGATCTGATACTTTTCAAGTGTCTGTTTCCCCGAATTTCAGCAGAGGTCACCATTTAAGGGCTTATTTTTCTAAATTTTCTTCTGGGGAACATACCCCCGGACCCCCAGCTTTATTTTGGCATCAACTTTATGCTTCATAGTTTCTTTCAAGCACCAGCCGCCACTGCCACACATTCGGTGAGTGCCAGAATTGCTTTTCTGTGTTGCTCAGAATGAGGGGGGTGGGGAAAGTTACTAAAAAATTGCAATTTTTGTTAGAAATCATTTTCTACATTTTTTTTTATGTAGACGATGGGAATTCTTTTAATTGTACCCCTTTACCTTCATAAACTTGCTCAGTGCATGTCCTAAGCTCTTTAAATACTTCAACTTCACCTCTACTTTAACAAGCAACAGGTGCGGCTCGTTGAAGTGGAGGCAAAGACAGCCGAAGGGGGAGAGACTGCAATGAGACCAGATTGGCAGATTGATACAGATTTAATTTCTCTGTGCAATACAGTGAGAAAACATCTCTGTATATATAAAAATACATTAACAAATTTGTTGTGAGGATATAATATAAAATGTCAACCTTCTGACAGCTTTTGTAATGTAAATAAAACAAATCCAATCCTTGGTAATTCTGACCAAAACCAACTAAAGAACTATGGACAATCAAGTGAAAGAACAGCCTTTTTTAAGAAACATTTTAGAAAATACCATGAGATTAGTAAGTATTTAGACAGTATCACATTAACAGGACTTTTTATGTGACTCACTTCTTTTGCAATTCTCATGTGAACATACGGAAGTTTTAATGGGACAGTCTGTAATCTGCCTTTTAAGAAAGGCCCACAGAAACACAACCATGGAAGATGTGAGAAAGGACAGCCTTTGGACGCACATGCATGCATACACACACAAACACACACACGCGCACACACACACGCACACCTTGTTTTTATTTAATTTATCCCTGTGAACTGAATGGAAGCAGCATAATCTTTGATTCAAGGCACTTCTAGCAGTTTTATAGTGATACTTCAAAATCATATATATATATTTTTTTTTAATAATTTGGCATCTCCAATCCCACCCGAATCTGGAATGCCTAATTGGGGAACTATGTACAAAGCTTGCTCGTATGCGACCCGTTGCTGCCAACTCAGGATAGTGAGACAGTTCACGGCTCTCCTCCGAAGCACATGCCTGTCTGCCACTGATTCTTCTACACTCGTTGGTTGAATCTTCGCAAGTTCAGAACTAGGGCGCCAACAGGAGGCGCTGGAGCAACGAAAAAAGCTGTTATGTATACCCAAATCCGGTAGTCCCTTCCCAATTTGAAACCCTGTAGCGCAATAGCCAATTGTGCGCTACTCTGAAAAAGCTGCTCGAACTCGCGACGTGGTGATCACCTCTGCACTGCAGAGCAGTGCCTTAACCATGTGAGCCACCCGCCAGCCCCAAAATCATATTTTTAACTCTAAAGTTTTTCTCAGCTCTACGACAGTGCAAATAAAGAAAGAATGGAACTTCTCTTGGCTTTAGATCAGTTGGATAAGGAGTCAAGTAGTCTTGTCCTATTTATTAATTATTAGAGTGATTCATCAGCAGTTGTGCTCTCAGCATTCCTCTTAATGCAACGTTACGATAACTAAGAGCTTTTTTTTTTTTTTTTTTTTAGATTTAGGTGGGGTTCTGTCGGAAGATGACAGGTAACCCTCTCAGAGTTGATTGATCTTTTGATGTTGGAAGGCCTGTGGGCCAAAAGAGTTGAACCCACTATCATTTTTATATGACACTGTCATGCCATGCCCCTAACAGTCCGCATCCCCAGAATGCTGAGAAACTGGCCCGCTCGCTAATTATTCGTAATTACTACCTGAGTCCAATTATCCCATTTAGAGTTTGTAACCACATAAAAGCCCAGCTCACAGGTCTATTAAGTCCCAGAATGCATTCCACTACCTCTAATCATCACCTGCACCTGTATCTAATTACCACTGAGTGGTACTGTTACGTGTGTCACCGCTCGTGCGTTTCTGGAGTGATGGTGGAGGTGTCATCTGAGGATCGTGGTGCAGGAAGGATGGAATGACCGCACAGTCCAGGCTTTTACACTGGATGCTGTTAATATTCTGGTGTAAAATAAACAGCGCACGGCTTCATCATCGCATCACTCAACTGCATGGGCTTAAATCTCTGGCTCAAATTACTGATCCATATAGAATAACCGGATAGCTGATGATGTAATAATTTTGAAGTAACCGTGCTGCCATATTGGTATGGCCTACTACAATCTCTCAGAACATTACGCTGAACACGTTGCAGCCAACGATATAATTAATTGAGAAGATATCTTTTCACAGATATGGAAGAGGCGGTATTTTATGTTTCCTCCTCAGATCGACCTGACTGTACAAAAAATGCCTCAAGGACCACAGATTTAACTACAGTAGGCAGCAGTTGTATGAGCCTTTAACATTGTCAATGGACAACATCAGCTTTTGACAATATGTACGACCAATGAGTGCCTTCCATAGAATATCTATACGGATTTTTCTACATCTCGCCTGTGTGGGGCAGTGGTACAGCGAAACTGAAGTCCAAAGTCATTGAGACTGAAGAGGACAAGACATCAATCCTGCACGTATTATTATTCTGTGCGGGGGGATTTAAAAACTTCATGAAAAAATAAATTAGTGTGACTGTCACAGCGCGGGTTCGAGCCTCGGTCGTACCAACCGGCAGTGGTCGGCAGCTTTTTCAGAGGAGCGCGCAATTGGCCATTGCACCACAAAGTTGAAAATTGGGAAGGGTTTGCCAGGAAGGGTAATATAATTTGGTTTGTTTGTTCCTTAGGCGCCTCTTGTTGGCCAGACGGGCGCTCGTCAGGAAGATTCTAAGCTTGTTCATGTTCGGAGATCCTCCGCCCTCGTTCTGAACTTGTGAAAATTCAACTAATGAGTGTATAAGAAGCGGTGGGGGACAGGCGTGTGCATCGGAGGAGAGCCGCGAACTGTCTTCACTCTCCTGAATTGGAAACGGGGTCGTATATGCGAATGCCTTGTACATAGTTCCCCAATTGGACATTCCAGATTCGGGGGGATTGTAGATGTCAAATTAAAAAATAAACAAATAAATTAGCTGTAAGCTCGAATCTTGTCAACCATTGTCTTTATTTTAGAAACACTGGGTATGATATTCAATCGCACATAATACATATGTTAGTCCCAATGGATGTATTGCATTGAGTTTTCTCTTGTGATGTCTTCACTCAGTAGCTGCCATGAAGCTAGGCTAATTTTTCTACAAAGCGAAAGTGGGTTTACTGAAGAGAACGCAATTTAAACTTACAAAAGATATTAAGGTTGCTCAATCAGTGTTCACATGAGAAGTGAACGGAGTTGTGCGTTATGGAGATGTACACTCAACAAAAATATAAACGCAACACTTTTGTTTTTGCTCCCATTTGTCATGAAATGGACTCAAAGATCTAAAATTCATTCCAGATACACAATATTACCATTTCTCTCAAACATTGTTCACAAATCTGTCTAAATGTGTGATAGTGAGCACTTTTGCTTTGCTGAGACAATCCATCCCACCTCACAGGTGTGTCACATCAAGATGCTCATCAGACACCATGATTAGTGCACAGGTGTACCTTATACTGCCCACAATAAAAGGCCACACTGAAATGTGCAGTTTTGTCTCACAGCAAAATGCCACAGATGGCGCAAGCATTGAGGGAGCGTGCAATTGGCATGCTGACAGCAGGAATGTCAACCAGATCTGTTGCTCGGGCATTGAATGTTCATTTCTCCACCATAAGCCGTCTCCAAAGGCGTTTCAGAGAATATGGCAGTACATCCAACCGGCCTCACAACCACAGACCACGTGTAACCACACCAGCCCAGGACCTCCACATCCAGCAGGTTCACCTCCAAGATCGTCTGAGACCAGCTACTCAGACAGCTGCTGAAACAATTGGTTTGCATAACCAAAGAATTTCTGCACAAACTGTCAGAAACCGTCTCAGGGAAGCTGAACTGCATGCTCGTCGTCCTCATCGGGGTCTTAACCTGACTCCAGATCGTGGCCGTAACAGACTTGAGTGGGCAAATGCTCACATTCGATGGCGTCTGGCACGTTGGAGAGGTGTTCTCTTCACGGATGAATCTCGGTTTACATTGTTCAGGGCAGATGGCAGACAGCGTGTGTGGCGTTGTGTGGGTGAGCGCTTTGCTGATGTCAATGTTGTGGATCGAGTGGCCCATGGTGGTGGTGGGGTTATGGTATGGGCAGGCATCTGTTATGGACGAAGAACACAGGTGCATTTTATTGATGGCATTTTGAATGCACAGAGATACCGTGATGAGATCCTGAGGCCCATTGTTGTGCCATACATCCATGAACATCTACTCATGTTTCAGCAAGATAATGCACGGCCCCATGTTGCAAGGATCTTTACACAATTCTTGGAAGCTGAACATGTCCCAGTTCTTGCATGGCCAGCATACTCACCGGACATGTCACCCATTGAGCATGTTTGGGATGTGCTTGACCGGCGTATACGACAGCGCGTACCAGTTCCCACTAATATCCAGCAACTTCGCACAGCCATTGAAGAGGAGTGGACCAACATTCCACAGGCCACAATTGACAATCTGATAAACTCTATGCGAAGAAGATGTGTTGCACTGCATGAGGCAAATGGTGGTCACACCAGATACTGACTGGTTCTGAGTCCCCAGACCCCCAATAAAGCAAAAACTGCACATTTCAGGGTGGCCTTTTATTGTGGACAGTCTAAGGTACACCTATGCACTAATCATGGTGTCTGATGAGCATCTTGATGTGGCACACCTGTGAGGTGGGACGGATTGTCTCAGCAAAGCAAAAGTGCTCACTATCACACATTTAGACAGATTTGTGAACAATGTTTGAGAGAAATGGTAATATTGTGTATCTGGAATGAATTTTAGATCTTTGAGTCCATCTCATGACAAATGGGAGCAAAAACAAAAGTGTAGCGTTTATATTTTTGTTGAGTGTAGAATTTATAGTTGAGGGACAGCATGCATGAATCTCAGGGCAGCTATGCCATCAGACTCGTCCGTGAAATCCAGTTACTCAGACTCTAGGGAAAACATGAAGTTAATTATACCTCAAATTCCTAACAGACAACCACCGCCGCTACATTAATGTTCCCGGGTTTTAACACCATGTCCGGATCCTAGGCTCGCTGGCTAGATTAGAGGTTGGAAGTCAGCCATCGCTGCAATAGCCTCTTTTGCCATATAATTCCAGCGAACCCAGATTTATATACGCCCATGGGTTCATTAAGGGAATTTTAACGGATAACCGACTTTTCGTCCATGGGTTTTCTTCACGCTAAAACCCCAGAACCAGCAATACATAAACCCTTTATGTAAGTAGATCATGATTGCCTCTCCAACTTAATAAAACCTATTCCCACACCAGGCCACTGGCCAGTCGTTCCTCAGTTGGGATTATACCCCTATATATCCGCTGCGGTGGGGCTAGAAAGAATACACAAGTGTTAAGAGTCACGAGACCATGCACGCTGAAAAGAATAACAAGAATTTAATCACCAGGTAGGCACAAACTTAGATCAAACAAATCAACGTTAAGCCCATTACAAGTTACACACAATTTAGAAAGAGAGAATAAAGTCATACCTGGAAAAATGGAGACACGCACACGGGCAGACCGGACCACGTGTGTGGGAAGAATTCAGATGCCATCCCACCCCGAACACCAAGGTTGGATACTTACGCACAGACCCAGGCACGCGGAGAGAGCCGGCATGCGATTCTCCATAATTAAAAGACTACTCACGCCTTTCCACACACAGGAAGGTTGAAATACGATTCTCCCCCAAAGTAAGGTCTCTCTTGCCTTTAAGCTAACCCACACCTTTGATCCAGGCGGCAACGCCCGGGCAAGGGGGGTCGAATCTGGGTTTTGGCCTTCCACCATTTGCAGTAATAAAACCATTTAGCATAGAGAGGAGGCTAGGACGATTACCCGAACGAAATCTGACCAATTTTCAGGAGTTTCCCAAAGGGAATGAACCATAATTTCAATGGAAATGAAAAATGCTCCATTCAACTCCTTGGATTCCCCCAAAAATAACAAGACCAAACATGATAGGAATATTTACTAATATGATGCAGTTGTCATGAAAAGGCCTAAAGATGAATTATTATATAGTTTAATTGGGTTATAAGTATATAAGTGATTTCTTCACAGGATATTGAACTTATAAACATATTATGGAGTTCCAAGAGATTTAAATTATTTTTAAAAGATTAATATAACTGGACATTAACTTCATTGGGGACAGTGATATGACTCCCACAGGAGCATTATGGCAGTCAGGGATTTGCGACTACGCCCCCCGCTGAGTAAAACCAGAGCTACTCCCCCCCACTGGCAGGGTGCAGGAACATCCTAGGGGGAATGTCATAAAAGTTTCACTGCTATTTGCCCTGGCTCTGGATCGAGCTTATCAGCCATTTGTTCTTTTATACTTCCAGATTCTACATAATAGACTCATAAAATTTGTTGATTAATCCCTTTGCACTGTGGAGCAGATCGTAGATGCTCACATCTTTTGACCTCACAGACACGTCTATTGACCTTAAACATGTCCAATCATTTGCCACCAATTTATCAGTTGGTTACTGCCAAATTATTTAGGTTTTACCACATCTTTCTCTAGCAGGCAACATTCCACTGCTATCAACAACAGAAATAAAATTGTTCATTAATTATTTGGCAACCTTGAACAATTACTTCTCTACTGCTCTCTAATTATTTGCACCACAAGTTGAAACATGAATTAGAGTTTTCAACAACATAAATACTATTTAAAAAAAAAAAAACCTTATGTTTCGCCCGCTATTTTGTTAATGCATGAAAAATACCATCAGGTATATTCTCAAAGAAATAATGAAGCTATTCCTTTTTTATCAAGGAGTCTGAGCATCAGAGTGGGAATAACTTACAGTAAGCTCTGTACATACACAACTTTAAACTCAGCCTTTCTTTAAATCATAAATATTCACCTGTGATGTTTCAAGAAACATATTAAAGCATTGCAATGCTTTTGTGTTCACAAGAATTGTCCACAAACAGACGGACAAACTGGCAGAATTATAAACACTTTCAAAAATGCTCAAAACAGCTTTCCTGGCAGTTTTATAGTAGTTTTAGAGGAACTTTGTTGTGGTTTGGCCTGAAGATTGACAGACGCAGAGATCAACTGAAAACAACACCGGCTTTGCTATTGTGGCTGGTAATAATTGTACATGTAGCTTCCATTTGAGGGTATTTCAATCCAAATCTGTTTTACCATTACATTTTTTGTGGCACTTAGGGTACCCCTCCCTCCCTACCTAATACAGTATATATCGAGCCGAAGTGAGCAAAGTCATATCAGACACTCCAGCGAAGGAGGCGTGGCGACCTCCGGCTTAATTAGACTCTGGGGAAGGACCTCCCAGAAATAATTAGCCAGCTGGGTAAAAAAATCCAATGTGGAAAGAAAAACGATGTCGTCAGGGACGAGAGTAACAAAGAAAGTTCACAAACCATGACACAATCATCAGATATTTGCCGGGAAAGTATTGCATGGGCGTGAACTATAGCTGTGTCTTATACAAACAAGCCTGAGCAACCACTTAACCCTAGAACACTATCGCCGGGTGATTTTCACCCGAGCAAACGTATTTACGTGATTTTCATTATGTTGCGTTTGTCTGAGTGTTATGGGTCCCTGGGCAGCTTCAGCATTGTCTTTGACATCTTTGAAGGCATGGGTGTTTTGTTTACCTCAGGGTACTTTTTTTCATTTTGTTAGACATGGCACAGTTGAAAATAAAAGAACACTACTCTAATTTGCCATGTATTGTCATATTTTGATGACAAGTACTTTTTATTGGGTATTTTACTATATCGGGAAAAATCACCCGGCGTTAGTGATGGTGTTACTAATTTTAGCAATAGTGTTCTAGGGTTAAATGACTCCATTTTAGTCTGAGATTGTTTTAAGCAATAAGTGACCACTGATTTATTTTTTTTTTAAATGCTTTGATCCAGTGAGTATATACCATTCAAGGTATTGCTGTATAGTTTATTTTTTATCTGTTTCTTTATTATTTCGAGACAAAACAAAACATTGACAACAAAGTCAAGAATAAAGAGTACAGGCCAGTGAACTAAATCTTGTTGGAGTATAGATGAGAGTTGATGTTATAGGGGAGTGTATATGTGCGTAGCCTGAGTGGGAGGTCACAGGTTCGCACTCAGTCCTTGTGGAGCTTGTGGGTTCATTTCCAGCCCGTTGTGAAGCTCGCAAAGTTACTAACGCTCACGTGAGTCTTCTACAGGCACTCTTTGCACCAACTGCCCTTTCACGGCCTCATTTAATTCTGGCTGACTGGAAACTCCTTACTGCCCACAGGAGTCTGCAAGAACATGTGCATGCCTGCTGGCTACTCGCCATCGCCCGGGGAGCGCCCCCCTTCCGAGGTCAAACGGGGTGATTCCCAGCAGTTGTTAAATTGGGGTGTGGAGTTGGTGAAGGGGGGGGGGGCAAATGTGACCCAGTCCTTCCTTCCACTGTCACCCATTCTAGAGATCGCCGACAGAGCCATTAGATGTTACGGTGGGGTAGGGCGGAGAAAAAGAAAGGAATGTAGGAATTTTAAAGGTTGTATGTGATGGGAAAACAATAACATTGAAATAATAATCATAACAAGAATAATGCTAGCGATAATAATAATAATAATAATAAAAACAATAATTCAGTTGCCAGAAATGACCATGAGAAAATACCATGAGGGAAAAAGCAGGAAATAATAATAATAATATTATTAATAATAAGCAAAGAAAATAAAAGTGGAGGAAACACAAAACTAATAATAATAATAATAGTAATTATATCCCCGAACGCCGAACGGAGTTTCGGGGATATTATGTTTTTGGTCCGACCCCCGACGCGCCACCCTACATGTTAACGTGATAACTTCAGTGATATTTCAATTAGAAATATCATGTTTTGCATATAGGTAAGTATCATAAAGGAAGGACTGATTCGATTTCGGACTATTTACAATTAAAGCACTGATTATTAAAACCCCAAAAGTCAAGTCAAGTCAAGTGTGACTTATGGGGTTTTAGTAATAGGTGCTTCAATTTCTAGATTGGCAACCAGGGGCCAAAAACGGAAAAATCACTGTTTTTATCATATCTCTGGGAATATTTGTCCGATTGACCTCAAATTAAGTGCAAATGATAGGTCATGACCTGAGGATGTGCCTCACGATGACATTATACCTGTTTGGTTCAAAATTTTGACACAAGGTGGAGCTTTGTCACATAAAATTCACCATTTTTGCCATATCTTTAGAACCATTTGTCCAATTGACATGAAACTATGTGCAAATGCAAGGTCATGACCTCACAACGTGTCATATGATGACATCATACCTGTATGGTTCCATATTTTGCCACCAGGTGGTGCTTTGTGATGGAAAAAATTACCATTTTGGCCGTCTCTTTAGAACCATTTTTCCGTTTGACCTGAAGTTAAATTCAAATGAAAGTCTATGCAAGGATTGGGGAATTGGAGGATTGGGGGCGTTTGGGGATATACCCCAAGCCGTCGCCTCCGACGGCATAAGCCTAGTTGTTATGATTCTGTTGCCTGACCATGTTTTTGTTATGACTCTGCTTTTCCAAGCCATGGTTTTTGATTAGTCCATGCCAGGTTTTGTATTTTGCCTGTCTTACCTTTTCATGTCTCTTGCCTACCATTTCTCATATTCAGTTTAGATTATCATTCTGGTTTTTGTATTTCTCATGCCCTGCACTGCACATTGTCTCTCCAATCTGGTCATATGCGATGTGACAGTTTTATTCCCCAGTCTTGTGTGCCACGTTTTCAGGTGATTTCATGGTTTCTGGTTTTCAATTATTACTTCCAGTCTCGTTAGCTTCCTTCGCCCTGCTGTTCTATCTTTACTAACAAATACTAACAGCTTATTATTTTAGATAAATTACTAACATTAACTAACATTCTTTATAGTACTAACTTACTAAAGATCACTATGGATTGTATAGCTTCACATTACCAATTGACTAACGAGCTCTCAGCAATCGCTCTGCTCTAGTCTCCGCCCCTTGCCTTCACTCAATTTACTTTGCTGTGTTTCAGCAGATTCTTCGCAGTTTGTTAATCACTGTTCTGCCTCTCTCTGTGCACTTTAGAACTCCCTACCTGGAGCCGTTTGTTTGTCATAGGTTGTCTGTGTAATCCCTGTCCGCGTTTTGGCTTTCGCCAATTTCATGTGGTTTGGTACTACCTCTTGTTCATTCCTTTGTTAATTAGTCCGATCCAGCTCGCCTGTTCCCTATCATAGCATGTGACTTCCCCTACGTGTATTTAAGCAGTCAGCTCACAGCCAGCCCTTGTCAGAACGTTTTCCTTGTGCTGTGTTGTTTATCTCTTTGTGTTATAATTCTGACTGGGACGTCCAGGATTTTGATTTTTGCTTCGACTTTGATATACCTGTGCCCGTGGAACAAACCTGCTCTGCCCGACCTTGAGTTTTGTGTTTGCTGCCCTGTTTACAAACCGAATTACGACTACTGGATTCTGATTTTTGGATTGTGGACTCTGTACCGTTGCCTACTGCCCTTCAGCAGTTTTCACCCCAGAATTAATAAAGAACAAGTTTGCTGGATCTTTTGGTTCTCGCTTCTGGTTCCTGAACGCACCCTCGCAGTAATAGTAATAATATTAACAAGGATAATGGGCCAAATCAACTACAGGACTAGACCACGGGGACCCAAACACACCAAAAAATTGAAAACGACTCGCAGATAAAACAAAATCAACCATCATGCAACATCAGGACACAGAAGTGTGTGTGTGTGTGTGTGTGTGTATGCATAATTGAGTGTGTTTTCTGGCGAGGCGATGAACAGACTCTAGTTTGGGAGTAACTGGGAGGAGGAAATGTGAAGACTTAAGTGGAAAACTAGGTAACATATTTCTGCTTGTGTGTTTGAAGTGGTGTCCTTTTGTTGCAACTGGAGATGCGGTGTTGGGGATTAAATTATGGATGAGATCCCAGGCAAAGAAACTGTGGGGAATGCGGTTGAATTAAAGATGATAGATGGACGAAGTTTAAAGGAAGCTAATTAATTTGAAGTCAATCATTCAATCAATTTGCCGTTAGCACAACCACGGGCAGTAGCATTCAAAAACGGCTTATCCAAATTACGATCGTGTAAATTTGATTGAAGCTTGGCAGAAGAAATTGACAGGCACTGGCAGAGCTCTGACCTCAACCTCATTGTACTTCATTGGGAATAACAGGAATTCAAACGTGGTGCCAGGGCACCTTGCCCAAAATCAGAGGTTGACCTGAGTAGTCAATTTCAGGCAGGAATAGAAGCAAATCTCTCCCAGAAGGGTTTAAACTATTATAATAGTGAAATGGACTTGGCAGGGGCATACGGTGTATAAAAAAAAAAAAAAACATGATTATGGCTCAGACATTGCATCAAGACCAATCAGCCATCCCAAAGTCACTAATGTTGTAATTCCCACCCCATTCACTTGCGTATTTATAAAGGCATCAGATCACCATAAAATTCAAATTGACTCTGCAGAGAGAGAACAGCATCTACTTATTCCGTCATCTGCTTGTCTGCTAAAAATTTTCATCATGGTTGAGCAATTTGTTGGATCCTGGAAGCTTGTTGAAAGCAAAAACTTCACAGAATACCTGAAAGCTGTCGGTGAGTTTTATGGAAATTCAAAAACTTGACTGCTTAAATACCTGCATATTACTCCAGAAAGTGGGAGTGCGAGTCACATTATTACTAGGGGTGTCAACGTTTAAAATTTTTTCTACACGTGTTGACGGGATTTCTGATCTTTTTCTATCGCAGTTGCGCTATATAACCACAGAAAGTAAAATGAGTTGAAAATAAAATCATCTTCCTTTTGACAGATAAGAAAACGTACAAGTGAAGGCTGAAAAAGGTTTAACCTTCTTTTTTAATCATTGTTTTAACTATTAACTCCCTCGCAACGGGAGCTGCGTCTGAATTTTAATATACTTCTCATAGTAAAAGTCATCTGGAATTGGCGAGAGAGAGCAACTCACAAAGAAGCCAAAGTAAGCTGAAGTGAGAGGAGAAAAGCTTCACCTTTATATCCACAAAGTTAAAAAAAAAAATTAGAGGGGGACTCTCACCATTACTCACAAAAATTGGCGGGAAAAAAAAAAGCTTTCTTCCTCCTCTTTAGACGCGAGGATATGTCCTCAGGTCGTGAAAAGCCGACAGAACACCAACCAACAATATAATGTACTAAAACACGCAACAATATAGCCTAAAATAACAAGCCATTAACAGTTTTTGTTTTCAGCTGCACGACATTTGCGCATGGAGAAGATGATGAGCGCCGCGCTCTTGAAGTCCTCCGCAGCCTATTCTTGAAGTAACGCGACCCTGGCTGCAGCCTGGTGCAGCCTGCACTAGTGGGAACGTTTAAGTGTATAACTAGTTAATGATATTATCTGAAGCTTTCAGGCAACATTATCACCCCCAAAAATAGGCCACCATATGTACATGAGGAGGAGGAAAAAATTTTGTGTGCACGGTTATTGATTTTTCTAAACGGTTATGATTTGTTATCCGTGTACCCGTTTACACGTGTAGGATGTTGACACCCCTAATTATTACGCCTCAATGTTTTTGTTTAATTACAGATATTCATGTTTTAGAGTAAATATTTGGCTCTCATAAAACAGATGTGTCTTTGCCTAACTTCTAGGCCAATACAGTCCTTGAACATTCTTCATGTTTACTGTTCAAACAAAGCTGTGAATATGACATTTTTCCATTTTTACCATTAAAAAAAGTGTAAGTCAAAGGCCGATGACCCCATTGAATGTCACAAAAAATATATATTAGAGTGAGCACTCCATGTTGCTTACAATAGCCAATAGCTGGGCAGCTGGTTGCCTTAGTTTTTTAAGTTTTATTTTTCACAGTGTAGGATAGTTGTCTCCGGAGTAATTCCAGATCTTCAAACTTAATTGAGTGTTACTCACAACCATACTAGTGCACAGGAGCATGCCAGTTGACTGACTGTTGTGTTAACTTGCTGCAGGTGCCCCTGTGGAAGTAATCGAGGCTGGAGAGATCACAAAACCCTCAACCAAAATCTCCCAGAAAGACGGAAACAAAATGACGGTGGATATAGACTCTGGGCCTCCAAGAAATACCAAATTACAAGTGAAGTACACGTTAGGGGAGGAGTACGATTTAAAGGTATCAGACGGGAGAAAAGGCGTTAAGGTATGAGTATTTCTGAATTGGACTGGACAAACTTTAATTATGGGAATATGAAAGTTAACACAAAAAATAGGCAAAGAAATGTTAATGTGATTCATCATTGCTTTCGCGATTGACGTTGGGCAAGATCAAGAACTGCAGGTGCATCGTTGTGAAAACCACGCTGAATTTAATGCATTTAAAAACAAGAAAACAATGCAAAACATTGGCTGCAAAACTCATATTCATTAGGATGTTGGCAGTTTGGGTTGCATCCTACATTTTATCACAAATCAATGGCACCGACAGCGATTTCCCACTCCAGATCAAACCCCAGATGCCATTTACTGTAAAATATTGCATATTTAGTCTTGCGGGACGACTGTGTATTTCGATATTGCTCTGTCCATTAATTAATGCAAGACATTTTATAGTGTCCTGCTCAAAAAGGTAGCAAGCTTAGTGGCATCTTTTGAAAAATATATCAATGGTTTGATGCCCTTTCTGAATTGTAGGCTACTGAGACTTTCGAAGATAATAAACTGGTGTCCAGACAGAGGTGGGATGGCAAGGAAGTAACAATCTACCGACAGGTTGTGGATGGTAAAATCGTTGCGGTAAGCAGGCCTTGAGAAATGATTGTGATTCTCATTTAATATTAATAATTTTACCTGTGGAATGATAAAAGAAGTCAAGAAGGGGTTAAATTTGTTGTTTCCTGAAAAATGTGTGGTGTTTTCCTTAAAACCAGCAATATACCAAATACATTGACATGACTGACCTAATATGCAGATCAATCTCAGCAAATATTTTGTTCGCTTTTGATCATTTTAGGAGCTGTAATTCTGGTTTTCTAAAATTTGGCAATTAGAAAGAAAACGTAGAAGGGCAGAAATCAGCAGCATGAATTGGCGATTACCACAGTTACTATTATAAAGTGGTAGGCTATACCAATGCAGATCTTAGCATGGAGCTTAGCTTTTTTTATTTTGCTGTTTCCCCACAGAGACTTGTGTTTGGAGACATCGAGAGTGTGCGCACATACGAAAGGACTGCTTGATTCCATGATGCCTCATTCAACAAGTGTTGGCATTTAATTCACTGAAATTGTTTCACAGCAGCACTCCTGCCCTCCAATAAAGATGTGTTTGGTCTTACCTGAATACTCCATGTGTTGTGGAATTTTATTAAACAAGTGGGTTTCCTCCCTCAATGAAAAGATGTGAGTCCTGAGATCTGCTGATGAAAATATAGACTGGCAGCTGGCTCATTTTATTTATGTGAAAAGGGTAAAAAGGTTTGACCCCCACAAGTCAAGCTATTCAACGTGATGTATATAAATCACAATTGCAGGCTGCTGGACTCCTGTACGTTTGACCCCGGGTGCTATGATTCTGCCTTTTGTGTGTTGTCTCGTGCTTATTTGTACTTGCTCTTTACTTTCTTTTTATATTTCAGCTTTCATTTCGACCGTCTGACAATCCACTCCCACTCTGCCTTCGCGTGACAGCCTTCAGCATGCCTGCGTCTCATCATCCAATCACGTTTCCTCTTTCGATTTCGGCTCTGGTATTTCATTCATTGCTTCCACCTGTGTTTAATTCTGGGTCTCGCGAAACTCTGAGTGTGCTTTCCTTCACTTCTCTTGAGGTGCTTTTTACTTGTCACGTTTAGATTATCTTAATTTTCCGCCATCTTCAGACGGTCTTTAGAAACTGGAGAAATACCAAATGATTGGAAACAGGGCAATATAATACCAATATATAAGAAAGGGGACCGTACCGAGCCAGGAAACTACAGGCCAGTGAGTTTAACTTGAATTGAGTGCAAAATATTGGAATCTATCATAAAAGGTGAGCTGGACTTAGTTCTTGAACGTAACAGTATCTTCAGGAATAGCCAACATGGTTTTCGGAAGGGAAGGTCATGCCTAACAAACCCTCTGGAATTTTTTGAAGAGGCCACCAGGACTTACGACCAGAGCAGGGCTTATGACATCATATACTTGGATTTTCAGAAAGTATTCGATACAGTACCGCATAAGAGATTAATTTTTAAAATGAGCTCCATTGGAGTTACAGGAGGTATTCTGAAGTGGATTCAAAACTGGTTGCAGGACAGAACACAAAGAGTAGTGGTCAGTAATATCTCATCTGAGCTGGGTATGGTGGGGTGTGGTGTCCCCCAGGGATCGGTGTTGGGACCCCTGCTGTTCCCCATTTACATTAATGACCTTGATAGGAATATTGAGAGCAGATTGGTTAAATTTGCAGATGATACTAAATTGGGGGGTTTGGCAAATAGTCTTGGGTCCACTAAAGTGATTCAGGACGATTTGGATCAAATCCAGAATTGGGCAGAAATGTGGCAAATGAAATTTTATCTAGCGAAATGTAAAGTTGTACATGTAGGTAATAAAAACATTAGACGGGATTACTTCATGGGAGGTTTAAAACTGGAATGTGCTGCACAAGAGAAAGATCTGGGAGTGATTGTTAACCAAACCCTCACAGGTTCTAGCCATTGTGCCAAAGCAGTTAAAAAAGCTAATCGGATGCTAGGATACATTGCCAAAAGTATTGAGTACAAATCTAAGGAGGTGATGCTTCTTTTGTACAACACGTTCGTTAGACCACACCTGGAGTATTGTGTACAGTTCTGGAGACCATACTTTTAGAGAGATATAGAGGCTCTGGAGAAAGTTCAGAGAAGAGCCACCAAGCTTATTCCAGGTATAAAAGGTGAAAGCTACGAGCAGAGGCTGAAGATCCTTAATCTCTTTAGTCTTAGGAAAAGGAGACTCAGGGGTGATTTGACTGAGGCCTTTAAATATGTTAAAGGGATTAACAAAGTGAGTCATGTAGGATTCCTTCGACCAAGTGTTGTGAGTAGAACTCGGGGT
The DNA here is from genome assembly GCA_029721435.1 of Gymnothorax reevesii. Taxonomy (NCBI): domain Eukaryota; kingdom Metazoa; phylum Chordata; class Actinopteri; order Anguilliformes; family Muraenidae; genus Gymnothorax; species Gymnothorax reevesii. The sequence continues at coordinate 95,394,442 of CM056582.1, read as the reverse complement.
CACAAATGGAAGTTGACTGAAGGTAAATTTAGCACTGATATTCGGAAATATTTCTTCACCCAGAGTAATTTCAATGTGGAATAGCTTACCTGACCATATTGTTGAGGCGGAGACCTTGGGGGTTTTCAAGAGCAGGCTTGACCTAAAGCTACATTGAGTCATTTAGTATCTGAAGGGATATATTCACAATAGTATAAAGAAACTGGCGAGCTTAGTTGGGCTGAAAGGCCTGTTCTTGCCATTCATGTTATGTTATGTTATGTTATGTTAACAGTTAATCTAAACTGTCTAGCTTGATTGATGGTCTCAGCGTCTTGTCTCGAGTCATTCTTGTTAACCCGGTTCTCGTGTAATTGTTTATTAATCCCATGTGTTTCTGTTTTAGTCGAGATTGCATTTAGAATCCTTGTATGATTCCCGAGTCTCATAGTTTGCTGCGCCCTTGCCTTGTCTGCCCCGTGTTAAAGTCTCCCAGTGCGTCCGTCAGTTCAGTTAGGTTCAGTTTTTGTTTTTCTAGTGTTTTTCTTGGAGTGAGTATTTCTGTTTCCCCCTGCCTTGGGCAGTGTACCTTAGTTTTCCCATTTGTTCAGTGCTTGTGCACGGTGTTTTGTTTCTGGTGAGTCTGCCAATTTTCCCATAGTGTCTTGTGTTTAATTAACACTTCTGGATCCTGCAACTGGTGTGTCCCTGACCTCTCCTTACACCGGGACCCTTTTTAAAGGGTTCCAAAAGAGGTTTTATTTATGTGAATGCCGACAATGAAATCAACTACATGGGCTTGTGGGGTGATGATTGTGGGGTGATGATGTGGTATCAACTGCTTCAAAGCGAAAGTTAAAATGTGCTGCGCCGCGCTGCAGCTTTGAACAAAATGTGTTCATCAAGCAAAATGATTGACAACTGGGCAAGAATTAATAGCGCTCATTTTAACTTAACAAGGAGAACTGGAGACACCTGATTGTCCTGAGGATTTTTGGAGTTCATGCCAAGTCATTTTACAAATGTGTGGCAGCTTTTATTTAGCCATGGTGGTGCGCCACGTTCAATTACATGTAGCGGAAACCCTGAGTGTTTTAAGTATTCATTAATGTTAAAAAGAAAAATGAATTTTGTTTTTGAGTATTTTTTATTAGTTTTTTTTTTTTGTGAAAATCAAAAGGACATTTTTTTTTGTTTTTTTTTTTTATTAATGAAAAGGATATTTTGTTTTCTTTAACCACAACACTGTACCTCCTGATATATTTACTTTACTGAGGAATTTAGGAAGGGAATATGTGTTAAAATTAAAAGTACATTTTATAGTTGAGTCATGCATTTTATTTTTCAACTGCACACCGCAGTATTGTTAAATTGGTGGGTGGGTGATACGTTGATTTGTCGTGGCTTGACCGACAAATAAACCGACCTTTCTCTCATTGAAAAATTTCTTTGTGGACCTTTAAGATTTGTATTTGAGGACCCTGGTCTACACTGTATTCAAAGGCTGTTCCGAACAAGGTGAAACCCCACTTGTCGTAAGTGGATCTTACTGGCAAGGGTTTTGTACACTCAAAACATGCTGGCACTTCAGTTTTGAATAGCGGACCCTTCCAGCTTCAAGAAAAGCTAAAAGTCAAAACTTGCTGGTGTAGACCCCTCTGGAACACGACACTTGTTTCATTGACACGCCCATGTACAAATGCAACACAGTTGATCACCTGAAATCTAAGAGTTTAAGTAACATTTTATGGAAAAAAATCACAAAAACATCTAACTTACACCATTTATGTTTTTTTTTATGGTGAACCTGCTATCCTGATAAGTATGGCTTTTGGAGATGTGCATCCAGAGCACTAGAGGGCGCTCCAAGGGTGATGGGAATTAAGTCGTTTAATGGCTAGATCGCAGAATAAATTACATTGGAACGCGATTGCCACTAAAACTGATGTGCTCTTGTTATTCCCTTCACAGGTCAGTAAAAATACATATTTGATGTTAGTTCTGTTATGGTTCTAGATGCCAAAGGTACATTGAAGAGTTCAAGAATGTACACGTTGTGGAAAGACTGCTGTAAATTACAGCAAGATCGAGTTATTACTGAATGCTTATGCTGTTAATGCTAAGCGTCCAAGGCGAGGAGATTAGCTCTGGACGTGATTGTATGAGTGACAAGAAGTTTGCGCGCACATCGTGATGAAAACATAAATACTTGCGTTAAAACCATTTTGCAGGATAAGTCGTTTGAATTGCGTGATTGTTTGCGAGTGACAGGTAGTTCGTGCGAAACTCGCGATGAAAACATATCAATGTGTTAAGCCATTTAGCAGGATAAGTAGTTTTAATTGGTGCATAGGGTGAAATGTCATGACACAGATAGGGTGATAAAAATGAAACCTTAGGCCAAGGTTAATCTATTTTGTGGAAGAACTGTTTAACAGCAATGGTGTTTAATCATTTTGATGTACATGAAGTGAAGATGAGGTAAATGAGTTTATGTGATGGCAGTGTTGTCAGATAGAATGGAACAAAATCTATTTTGTTTTATTTTCGTTGAATGTTCTGGAAAAATTATCCACAACGCATTAGAATATGAAAAACATGTTTGTTTTATTTTTTTTATTATTATTGAAATCTTTTCAGTTTCTAGGTAAAGTGCATGGAAATGTAAAATGGAGTGAAGGGCATAATTTGTTATTGCAAGTTGTCATGTTTGAACATCACATTCTGAAACTAGGCTGGACATGGAGAACTATTTTTATTGTTGAAAATGTGAGGCAGAATAAATTACATTGGAACGCGATTGCCACTAAAACTGATGTGCTCTTGTTATTCCCTTCACAGGGATACATGTATGTTTCAAACACACGCTTGACTCCAGGCATAGTGTTTACACATTGGCACTTCGGTTTTCAAGTAGCGGGCTTTTTTATTTTCAAGAAAAGGTAAACCAGGCTTTTGTCGCCTTGACATATTTGGCTTTTTTTTTACCCCTGAAAGGCTCACTGTCCCTGCAAGGGCTATTCAACCTTATCCAAGGAAAGGACCAGTGAGGGTGCAGGCTTTCATTCCAACCAAGCAGTTTCTTCTACAACCCCAATTCCGAAATAGTTGGGACAAAGTGTAAATTGTGAATAAATGACTTTCAAATCACACCAGCCAGTATTGCATTCAAGACAGAACAGAGATAACATAAATAACATAACATGTTGAAACTGAGAAATTTTACAATTTAATCCATAAAATGAGCTAATTTCAAATTTGCTGGCTGCTACAGTTCCAAAAAAAGTCGGGACAGGGGCCTGTTTACCATGGTGTAGCATCCCCTCTTCTTTTTAACACAGAGTGGAGGCATCTGGGAATTGAGGAGACAAGTTTCTTGAATTTAGCCATTGGAATTTGATCCCACTCTTGTCTAATATAGGTGTCCAGCTGCTGGAGAGTTTTGTGTCTCCTCGACTGACTTTTCGTTTAATTACGTGCATAAACTTCAAAATCGGTGAAAGATCAGGACTGTAGGCAGGCCAGTTCAGCACATGGACTCTTCTACTATGGAGCCATGCTGTTGTAATAGCTGCAGTATGTGGTTTTGCATTGTCCTGCTGAAATACGCAAGACCTTCCCAGGAATAGATGTCGTCTTGAGGGGAGCATATATTGCTCTAAAACCTATATATAGAACCCCAATTCCGAAATAGTTGGGACGAAGTGTAAATTGTGAATAAACTCAAAATGCAATGACTTTCAGATCACATGAGCCAATATGTTACTTTCAATAGAACATAGATTACATTTCAAATGTTGGAACTGAACTTTTATCCACAAAATGAGCTTATGTCAAATTTTCTGATCGCAACAGGTCTCAAAAAAGTAGGGACACTGGCAGAAAAGGGCTGAAAAAGCAATTAATATAGAAGAGAATCAGCTGAAAAAACATTGAGCAAGTATTTAACTGGCATCAGGTGTGTAACATGATTGGCTATCAAAGGGATGCCTTAGAGAGGACGCTCTCAGAAATAAAGATTGCCTGAGGCTCTCCAACCTGTGAAGGCTCACGTTCAAAAAAATTGTGGAATACTTTAAAAACAATTAACGTCAAATTGCTTTTTCAGCAAGATCAGGACTGTAGGCAGGCCAGTTCAGCACATGGACTCTTCTACTATGAAGCCATGCTGTTGTAAAAGCTGCAGTATGTGGTTTTGCATTGTCCTGCTGAAATACACAAGGCCTTACCTTGGAATAGATGTTGTCTGGAGGGAAGTATACATTGCTCGAAAATAGGGGTGGGTCGATTCTGAATCGCGATTTTTTTAAGGCGTAGTACCACCACCTGTTGCCGTGGGGCGAACATCCGAGCTTTCCCTCTTCCTTAATTAAACCAGACGCAGCCTTGAACGAAAGTGCCAAACATCAAAGGGCGTGAGAAATGCTTCCGGAAAAAACTTGACTGACATCATTATTTTTCGGCTACGTGCTGAAAGGAGCCAAGCAAATGAAAACAGAATCATCTCCTATTAACCAATTAGGCAACTCGAAGAAAAGTAAACCTGTTCCCGTTTACTTTGCTTGATTAGCGATCAAATGTGGATTCGTTTACTCTGTAAGTTGAATGAGTAGAGCTGTTTATTAAGACATGTTTGATTGCTGCATTTAGAAATTTAAATGGCACAGATTTGCATAAACACAATTGCCATGGCCACACCATTTCGTGCGAGTGTGATAATTCATAGCGATCTCACGTCCATGTTTCATCTGCTTTTCAGAATTTTTTCCAGCCTGTGTATTTTTTAGAATCCAGGGCGATCTTTACAAATCTTTTTTAAATTCATCTTGAATAATGTCCTAAAATGCTACAATGAGAGATGTAATTCAGAGGAAGATTTTTTTTTTCTAATTATTCAAATTATTGGCATTCTTTCAATCTAACAAGCCCAGTTAGGTTTTTCTGCTTTTCGCCATCACATCTTAATCTTTATAGGCTACTGAAATTGCTTGATTGTTATTTAAGCCAAGTACACGGGAGCAGATTTAGGGAAGGGAGGAGCGCCTGCAATTAGCGAAATCTAAACTCAGGCTTCTTCCCAACGGCATTTTAAATCGTTTAAGCCTCTTCAGGTGTGTGTTTCAAGAAATTACGTGTGACTGCCTACACACCCCATGACTGCAAGTGGTCTCATGACACTTTAAAAAAATCCTCGTCTTTTTAGAAGATCTATAATGATATAATAAAAATAAAGAAATTTATTTTCAGATCGCCCTGGATTTCAAGCATCAAAAAATACACAAGGTGGAAAACATTCTGCAATGCGGATGAAACGTGAATGGGAGAAATAAATCATACCACAAAATGGTATGGCAATGGCAATCGTGTTCATGCTGTGCTGTTCTATGTCCATTTAAATTTCATAATGTGGCAATCAAACATGCTGCCTTAATAAAGAGCTCTAGTCATCCAGCAAAGTAAATAAGTGAATCCCATGTTTGATTGCTAATTGAGCAAAGTAAACAGGGACATGATTAAAGTAGCCTAATTAGTGAAAAGGAGACAGTTCTGTAGTCCTTTACTTGCTCCATGCAGCAAGTTTTTTTTTTTTTTTTTCCCGGAAGCACTTCTCACGCCCTTTAATGTTTGGCACCTTCGTTCAAGGCTGCGTCTGGTTTAATAAAGGAAGAGGGAAAGCTCGTATGTTCGCCCCACGGCAACAGGTGGTGGTACTACGCCTTAAAAAAATCGCGATTCAGAATCGACCCACCCCTACTCGAAAACCTTGATATAACTTTCAGCATTCATGGCGCTTTTTAAAACATGCACAAGTCCCACACCATATGCACTAATGCATCTCCATACCATCAGAGATGCTGGCTTTTAAACTGAACGCTGATAACGGGAGTGGTAGTCTTTCTCCTTTTTAGCCCTGAACACCTCTTTGAGATCATGATATTCAAAAGGCACATTATCAAGACAAGGGACTTCCTCGACAGGAGAAAGAGGAACATTGGAATTAGCGTTTACTAGACAGGATTCATGGCATGAGGGGCCCCAGCCTTTAATCTCGTGTTTTTCCCAATCAATAACAGGGCTATGTTTCGCCATCCAAGGGTGGCCGAGAATAACAGGTGAATGGGGTGAATCTATGAGGTTGAACTTAATGCTCTCCTAGTGGTTACCTGACACTCGAAACTTGAGTGGAGTGGTAGAATGGGTAATGCGGCCGATCTTCTGGCCATTGAGTGAGTTGGCCACCTGAGGGCGTGATACCTCCTCCAAAGGAACTCCCCATTCACGGGCAGACTTGGTGTCAATGAAGTTCGCCTCAGCTTCGGAATCCACCAAAGCCATGGTCTTTCTGACTCCACCCCTCCACTCCGATGACACCGGCAGGCAAGTGCGATGTTTTGAGGAGGATTCGAGAGGAGTAGCTCTCACTAGTGCTCCTCTCCTCACACGAGGGCGTTGCCCTTTTAACGGACACTCCAAAACAAAATGCCCTGCTTGACCACAATAGAAGCAGGCGCGTTCCCTCCTCCTCCGATCTCTCTCCTCAGTGGCGAGGTGGGTACGGCCCATCTGCATGGATTACCCCTTGAATGACGGTTTAGATGAGGAGATCCTAGGAGGGGAGGATCGTCTCACCGGAGCAGTGGTAGGAGCATGAGGTGTGGAACTGGAATGACGAATGGAACCTCGCCGCTCCTCCAAACGCGTGTCAACACGAATGGCCAGGTCAATCAGCTGGTCCAGGTCATCGGGCAGGTCATGGGTCAGCAGCTCATCCTTGATTCGGTCAGAAAGACCATTCAGGAAGGTGTCGTAGAGCGCTTGCCTCTGCCATCCGCTGTTGGTGGCCAAGGTCTGGAACAAAATCAGAAACTGATCTGTTTCCTTGGCGGATACGCAGAATCTCCTGTCCTGCCTCATGACCGTGCCTGGTCCTGTCGAACATACGCCTCATCTCCTCCTCCAGTGATGAAGAAGATTGTACACATGGAAGCCCCACCTCCCAGGCTGCCGTCGCCCACTGCTTGGCTTTGCCCGTGAGTTGCGTGATGATATACGCCACCTTGGACTGCTCAGAGGGGAAGGTGTTAGGCTGGACGCTGAAGATAAGTCGGCGCTGGGTGAGAAAGGCTCGACATGTACCTGGCTCTCCATCTTATTTCTCCAGGGGTGGTAAATGAGGCTCACGGTGGGTTACTGGAGGAGTCACTGGTGGTGTAGACGCAGAAGCAGCTGGTGGTTGGGGCACTGAGACAAGCTGTGAGGTCAGATCTGCCATCTGGTGGGACATGGTCTGCAGATGCTGCATGACTGCCAGCAGTTGTTGTTGCCAGGCGCGTGCTGGCCCATCTGGACGCTCTGGACTTTTCCCGGTGGCCTGTGTCCTTATTGGCCTGCCTGGCTGCCAATAAATAAAATGCAGCCAATGGCCCGCTGTTTCCAGGCGGACAACACACACTTGTTGCAACAGCAGCAGCGCTGGCAGCACTATGTTGACAGAGAACACGCCCCCTCACTGCATAGTGCACACGTAGCCAACATGAACTCTGTGATCAGAGGGTAGGATTGATTGAAATTACAGCGATCATCGTTTTTCTTTTAGAGGACTCGTGTTGTGACTGGTTAGTTGCTTCATGGCCCGCCTCTACACAGCCAAAACACTGGAAATGTAGAGAAGCACTTGGAGCAGTCTGCGAGAGGAGGGGGGATAAGTGAGAGAGACGGGTCCAGTGTTGCCAACTTAGCAACTTTAATCGTTTCTACTCTCGACATGCAGCGGGTGCTTCCGTCGGCCTGTCCCCCGTCACAGAGCATTCACAGGCGGCCCAGTCCTCTCGCCGCCGCCCCTCTTAGCTGGAGTCGGAGCAGGAGAAGTTCACCCCTCCGTGTCCAAACTGCATATGAATTGCACATGCGAACTCGCCGCTTTTTCTCAGTGTTGGTTTACAGTCACGGCGGGATAAATGTGATTTTTTTTTTTCTAAATAAATAACTGTCAGGCATTCAAACTCCTCACCTTTCGGCGAAATTCGCCATTTTGAGTTCGAAATGGGCCATGTATGCGAATCGCGCAGATCCGAGGAAGGGGGTTAGCGAGCGACCGAGCGAGCAGAACAGTGGACCGCAGAAAACTACATAGACCTACATTACACTCGTCTCGTGAGAGCAAATGACTGACAGGATGCTTTAATTGAAGCGGCAATTTACACCAATTTCCAAGGCGCCCCCTTCTTCCTAATTTTTTTCTAGAGGTGCAAGCCTGAAGCAATTTACCCACAAAAGAAATCAGCTCAAGGCCTCCATTGTTGAAGTTAAAACCTGCGGCAAGGTAAGGCATAAACGATACAGTTATACATTTCTTAAAGTGATAGCCTATGAACAGCTTCATAAATCAGACGTCAATGTTGTCGTTGGATTAATTCCTGCACTTGGAACTTGCGCTGGTTCCGTTCGTGCCTACTGTGCTGCTCGTAATTCGTTCTGCAATTAATAGACTACACGGATCTTTATAATCCTTTATGCTCCATTCACTTCCCAGCATTTTACTGTGACATTTCTTGATAACAGACCATTGTATAGCCTACAACAGGCTGCTGTTAAAGTGAAGCAGAATGTTGCAATGAGGTTAAATTAACTAATCTGTAAAATTGAATTTATTCCTCGATATTTGACCACCTCGCATAACGTTATCCTGGCCTATCAAATGAACTGCACAGTAGGTCTACCGACGTGATGTTTGAGAAAGTCTTAGCTAGACGAGCAAGCCTGTCTCTTCAACAACTTTTTTTAAGAGTAGCTTAAACCTAAATAGGTCACAGGCCATCTCCCTTGCATTTATAATTTCGAGGGAGACTCGTTTTTGGGAACAGATAAAAGGCTAAATAGGCCTACCGTCTCAGTCACATATTTTGTAATTAGTCATGACTCCCCGCCATGTGGCGATGGGTGGTAGTGCTTAGACCTCGCCCTGATGAGTAAAGCACGTCTCGTTTTCTTGAATTAAAATAAATTATCAATAGCTATAGCTTTTTGTGGTTATTTTAAAACAACTGTGCAAATGTTTTAACCAGTATGATCAATGAAATTAGAGAAGTATGGAACTTAGTTAAGTTTAATGTAGGTTGATGAAGGCATGAAAAAATGCATAAGGTGTGCCTATTAAAAAGTGACTTTCCATGTTACCAATTACTGCTTTTGAAGAGCTAGCCTACATGTGGTGATATACATTGTGTTGTATCAGGCACATGATCAGAGTGTGAGTGTAGCCTATACTGTAGCCTACCTGTTGTCACTGACAGGGCATGTGATCTTTGTCCAGGCCAAAACAAAGAATGACATGTGCATAACTTGTTGATTTAGATTTGCATGGTAAAAAGAGCATGTGATCATTGTCCTGGCCAAAAAGAAAGAAAAAGGACCTGTGCATAAGTTATAGTTGTTTGAATTGTTGTCTCAATAAAAATGAGATGTATATGGTAAGTCATCTTGTACAGTATTCTATTCAAGATGCCTCTGGTGATGCATGTTTCTATAATGCAGACTATGAAATTTACGTTTCCGTTCGCGCCGTGTGTCTGTGCGCTCTTCTCACCCATGACCAGTTTGCATGCCTGAACTGTATTAATAAAGATACTCGCCTCGTGCAGACAGTTCCGTGTGTGCTTGCATTTCTCCGCGACACAAGCTAAACCTCTAGCTTAACATGGCTCAGTCTAAACTGTACAGTCATAAGTACAGAAAGGAGTGGGAATCAAACCCTGAATTCAAAGGCAGGTTGAAGCAGTTTATTGAGGATGATACTCGGGCATACTGCATATATTGCAAGGCTGATTTCTATGCCAAACTAAGCGAAAAAAAAAAAAAACACACACACACACCAAACACACACGGCAACTCCAAAACATGCACAAGGTGTATTATGCAAATTAGGTAATGACGTCATCTATCGACTTTTAGGACAGCCAATACAATAGTATTATATTCAATATTCTTTTAAGCTATTGTAAGCTGGCATGGCATCTAAACAATTTGCTGACAAAATAATACAAACATGTTTTTGTGCAATTCTGCACATTATATAAATAATATAGAACAAAAGGACACAGAATGATGTAGAGAAGAGATTAGAGAAGACAAAACTGGGATGGTATGGAGGACTGTGTGGAGCTGTCGTCATGGTTGTGTTTAATAGAGTGTTGTTGTGTGGCTGTCAGTCTAATAGTGTTGTTGTAGTTGCTATGACAACTCTAAATGCTGCCTAAAGTCGTCTTTGTAGAAAAACCCCCACAAATTTTTCGCCGCGTGCGCTTTGCGTCCACCGCAACACTTCACTGGCCTGCTTGCTTAGTAGTCTCCCGGCCTGAATTGGATCCCCAGCACGCCCCTGGTTGTTGCTGACTCACCAGAATAGCTTCCCGACGTTCCACGGCTGCTTGTAACAATGAATCTCTCGCTTGTTCCATAGTGGTCAGAACGTACTGTGGGGTATCGTTCAGGAACCACTCGCGAGAGACAGTAATCCAAAAAACGTATGCTTTTATTGGAGTCCGAGTCAAAGCCAGAAAACACAGGAATTGCCAAGCCACAATACGAAATCCAAAAACCGTATCGACTAGACAGGCAGGGGTCAGAACCAGTAAGACAGATGGGCAGAGGTACAAAAAAACGATAGGCAAAAAGTCGTAGTCGATGGGCAAAGCCAATGATCATACACAGGGCATCCAAACACAGAAATCGTGGTCATACAAAAAGGGTCAGAATCCAGAAAAGCAAAAAAGTACAAAAAGGGCAATGGCAAGAATCAAGGTCGGACTATCCAGTAGAAGAGAAACAATAATCACAGGCGTACAAGGAGCTCGGCACAATGAAATATTGATCAACGTTCTGACAAGAGCTGTGAGTGAAAAGACTCCTAATATACACAGCGGAATGGTCACATGCTATACAGAGATCAGCTGTGGGGAATGAGACCAATTACATCGGGAGAATCACATGATGGAAACCCAAACCACGGAAATTGGCGAGATACGAAATACGGACAGGAATCACACAAACAGCCAATGACATTTCAACAGCTCCGGTCCAGGAGTTCTACGTGCACAGATAACAAGGGCCGGAAAGTAATTAAGCACGTGCGAGAGATTCTCACTGAACATAGGGAGAGGACGGCGGAAAGCAAAGGGGCGGAGAATAGAACAGGGCGACTGCGAAGAGGGAATTAGTCTATTAGTAGCGGTGCGGTTTAATAACTTAAACTAGAGTGCTTATTAGTAGTTAAGTAATCGAATCTATACATACACATAGTTAGTTGTGTTAGTATACTATAATACAAATGTAAGTCCTGTTAGTAGTCAGAAGAGAAGAGTGAAGGGAGAAAACGAGATACGAAGGAATGTTTTAAACACCAGACTTCCTTTAAAGCACCCGAAGTCAGTGAGCACCCAGACAGGGAAGACGGACTGAACCAACTTGATCACAAGACAGGGGAGACAAGTGCAATGGAACTGAAACATGGAATGAACCAAAAACCAGAATGTTACAAAAACCAAAAAGAATTAATAAAAGACAATAATCATGAACACAAAACCAGCACATAAAATATGATCAAAAGCCAGAACCACGACACTGTCGATGATGAGACCTTCAAAGCCTTTGCAATTTTACATTGAGCAACATTGTTTTTAAAGTATTCCACAATTTTTTTACACTAGCCTTCACAGGTTGGAGAGCCTCTGGTCATCTTTACTTCTGAAAGATTCAGATCCTTTTTATAGCCAATCATGTTACACACCTGATGCCAGTTAATTTAATTACTTGCTGAATGTTCTTTCAGCTGATTCTCTTATATATTAATTGCTTTTTCAGCCCTTTTATGCCTGTGTCCCAACTTTTTTGAGACCTGTTGCAGCCAGAAAATTTGAAATAAACTCATTTTGTGGATAAAAATGTAAAATGCCTCAGTTTCAACATTTGAAATCTATGTTCTGTTGTAAATAACATATTGGCTCATGTGATCTGAAAGTCATTGCATTTTGATTTTATTAACAATTTACACTTCGTCCCAACTGTTTCAGAATTAGGGTTGCACATGTACATGCATAATCATAAAAAACACTTAATCAACTGCTACTCATGTAACAACAAGGGAGCATGTATATACTTGTTTCCACAATGGTGAAGTATACAGCGCCCTCAATTTTTATTGGCACCCCTGGTTGAGATGTGTTCTTTAGCTTCGAATAAATTTGTTTTTTTTTCTAAATAATATAGGACCACAATGAAAAAAAGAGGAAAATACAACCTGTAATTCAGGCGCATTTATTCTGTGGAAAATAAATCCCACATTAAGAAATAATTATTTTACCTCAAATCATGTGTGCCACAATTATTAGCGCCCAGGATGTTATTACTTTGTACAACTCCCTTTTGCCAACACAACAGCACCTAATCTTCTCCTATAATGTTTCACAAGATAGAAAAAGACAGAAAGAGGGATCTTCGACCATTCCTCTTTGTACAATCTCTCTAAATCTTCAAGCGACCTGGGTCCTCTCCTCTGCACTCTCCTCTTCAGCTCACTCCACAGGTTTTCAATGGGGTTGAGGTCTGGGGACTGAGATGGCTAAGGGAGGAGTTTGAATCTGTGTCTGGTGAACCATTTCTGTGTAGATTTAGCCACATGTTTAGGGTCATTATCTTGCTGAACGACCCAGGGACGGCCCATCTTCAGCTTTCGCGCAGAGGCCACCAGATTTTGATTTAAAATGTCCTGGTATTTCGAAGCGTTCATGGTGCCATGCACCCAAACAAGGCTCCCAGGGCCTCTGGAAGAGAAACAGGCTCACAGCATCACCGATCCTCCCCCATACTTCACAGTGGGCATGAGGTGCTTTTCTGCATACTCATCTTTTGTGTTCCGCCAGACCCACTTAAAGTGTTTGTTGCCAAAAAGCTCTATTTTGGTCCCATTGTTGTACTCTGTGCTTATGTTTGTTTATTTATTTATTTGCTGCTGTTGTTGTTTTTGTTGTTGTTTTGCTGCTGGTTGTGAAAAAATTTGCCCCTCAGGGATAATAAAGATATCCTTGATCCTTGATCCTTGATCCCATTCACATCATGATCCAACATGATTCCAATGAATCACTTCTAATAGCATTTTCATTCCTTTTGCTAAAACGCTAGGCATACTTGAACTGACAATTAGTCCTTCTCTTCATTTCAAAGATAAGTCCTTGTCTCGGTTTCGCCACACATCCCCAAACTAGTAATGCATCCCTTGCAGCATCATGAAATTCAGAGACATAATCATTCAGGCCAGGCCAACCCTTATAAATGCAGCTATCAGTCTGCAGCCATGGCTCACCGCCTTTTAAAGAGCCTCCAATATATCATGGTAGAATTTCTGCAGCATGTCCTTATGACTCTCAACAGAACAACTTACATTTGTGCAGACAATAACTTCCATTGGCAAACAAATGCCCTGTTACAGCTCATCAGACCGCATACAATCCCAGGTGAAAAAGTAATACACTTAATTATACTAAAAGTATATTTGTTGCATGCAAAAGTAATGACAAATATACTTTTACTTTTTGTGCTTAATTTACAATATATTTAATATATACTTTTAGAAAGTGTACACTTTAAGTGTACTGAAGTAGTACACAAGTAGTATTCAATGATTACTTCAGCACACTTAATTACACGTAAAGGGGGCGAAAAAAGCATACACCATACTTAATACAGTCTGTAAAAGTATAATTCAAGTATAGTATTTTTTCACCTGGGATAGCTATTGATATTATCATTTCTTAATGTTGACCAATCCAGTTTTAATTTTACATGGTAATTAACTGCAGACATTTACTCAGGCATTGCACCTGTATCATTACACAACTCCAGGGATATGGTCCAATGTGGCCAGCTCTAAACAGATGTTTAATTTATTAATCGCTTCATGTGCATAAGTAGATGCTAAGACATGGTCAAGCCATGAAACGGTATTCCACGCCTCGCTGATGTAACTAAAACTGTCTCTAGGCAAGATTAGTTCACTTGACAGAAAAAAACCATTATCATTACAGAAATTTTTAAGATGATTGCCTTTACAGAGCAGTCATCAGACATGTTGGCATGAAAATCACCAATGACATACACTACCAGTCAAAAGTTTTAGGACACCCCTATTTTTCCAGTTTTTTATTGAAAATTATGCAGTTCCAGTACAACGAATAGCTTGAAATGGTACAAAGGTAAGTGGTGGTAAGTGGTCAGAAGTTGTAAATCAAAGGTAAGGTTACCCAGATTTTTTGTACGCCGTTGAGTAGGTGAAAAGATGGTTCCTCAGAGTGTGACATCAACTGTCAAACATGGAGGAGGAAGCATGAATGTCTGGGGCTGTTTTGCTGGATCCAGGGACAGTGACTAATAGAGTGAAAGGCACCCTGAACCAAAACAGCCATCACAGCATTCTGCTGTGCCATGCAGTACCCTCTGGTATGCGCCTTATTGGTCAGGGGTTCATCCTACAGCAAGATAATGACCCAAGACATAATTCCAAGCTCTGTCAGAAATACCTCAGGGAAAAAAACGAGATGGTAAGTTTGAAAACATGGAGTGGCCAGCACAGTCTCCAGACTTAAACCCCATCGAGATGGTTTGGGATGAACTGGACAGAAGAGTGAAAGCAAAGAAACCTACAAGTGCCACAAATTTATGGGAACTTCTGCAGCAGAGTTGGGAAGAACTCTCTGAAGAATATTTGATTTCCATTGTAGAAAGAATTCCACGAGTTCAGCTGTTATATCTGCCAAAGGTGGCTACTTTGAGTCAAAAGTTTAAAGTACATTTTGGTTAAAAGAAATGATTCCATGATTTCTTTTTAACTTCGATTGTTAATTGTTGTATCATGTCTATGCTATTGTAGAACCCCACAAAACAATACCAAGGACGGACATTGCAGAGGGCTGAAGGTTTCACGTGTTCTTCTTGGCTGGTGTTAATTGAAGCAACTTCCTGGCTGGTGTGAATCACAATAAAATGGATATTTTTCTCTGTCCAAAGACGGGGCACAAAAACACAACGGTTACAATTAATCTGACTCCATAATACATTTAGAATACCAAATTTAGTTATATCCTCGTTAAATATCTGACTCCAAATTAGAAGTAGAATTGATAGTTTGGGGACAGTATGCATGGATCTCCAGGCAGCTACGCCATCAGACTCAGCAAACGCCCCCAGGGTAATAAACGCCGCCGCCGGATCGTAGTTCCGTGATAGTTCTAGCGGATGGAAGAAATTACCGTGATCGCAGCATCTAGGCATAAACAAAGTAGCACTGAGCATAAACATATCAGAAACCCAGGTTTATGTACACCAAAGGGCCCTTTAAGGGGATCGCCTGGGTACAGGCTTAAGCCCAGGGGTACCTTTGAGAGCCAAATCCCTGTAATACATGAACCCTATAGGGGTAGATCATAATCTGCAATACAACTTAAAACACGTCACTACCTACAACATCAGCTAGCTAGTCTGGAATGGTAAGAAATAGCCCCCCCCAAGTACCGGTCGTAACATGGCTAGAAAGAATGTGTTAAGAGTCACGGAGACCACACAAGCTGTAAGGAATAACAATAATTTAATCACCAGGTAGACACAAACTTGGATCAAACAAATCATTGTTAAACCAATTATCAGTTACACACAATTTAGAAAGAGAGAATAAATTCGTACCTGGAAAAAATGGAGGCCACACATCGTGCCTGGGGAGAGCTCAGATGCCATCCCTCCCCACCTACCAAGATCCGCTACTTACGCGCAAACCCAAGCACACGGAGCACTCACCCTTCATCGCGTGGGACCTCGAAATACAGACCCCCCAATGGCTAGAATCTCTTGGTTTTAAGCCCAAAGCCACACCTTTGATCAAGGCAGTGGAAGGTAGGGTTGAATCTGGGTTTTCCACCATTGGGGTAATAAAACCATCTAGCATAGAGAGGAGCGCGGAGTCTGACCAATTTTCAGGAGTTTCCTAAAGGGAATGAACCATAATTTCAAGGGAAATGAAACATGCTCCATTCAACTGCTTGGATTCCCCAAAGAATAACAAGACCAAACATGATAGGAATATGTACTACTATGATGCAGTTGTCATGAAAAAGCCTTAAAATGGAATATTATATAGTTTAATTGGGTTATAAGTATATAAGTGATTTCTTCACAGGATATTGAACATAAACATATTATGAATTTCCCAGAGATTTAGATTATTTTAAACAGATTAATGTAACTGGACTTTGGGGACAGTGATATGACTCTCACAGGAGCCTCGGGGCGGCCAGGGCTTTGCGACTCTGCTCCCCGCTGAGCTAAGCCAGAGATACTACTCCCCACAGGCAGGCTGCAGGAACATCCTAGGAGAATGTCATAAAAGTTTTACTGCTGGCTCTGGATTGAGCTAATCAGCCATATGTTCAGATTTTACACTCTCATTCCAGAGTACAATGACACATTAAACTGCATAATTTTCTATTAAGAAACAGAAAAATTTGGGTGTCCTAAAACTTTTGACCAGTAGTGTATCTGTTCCAGGAGTTTACATACCAAATCTGTTTCCCTCAGAAGTAAAGATGGCCAGAGGCTCTCCAACCTGTGAAAGCTTGCATAAGAAAATTGTGGGAGACTTTAAAAACAATGTTCCTCAACGTCAAATTGCAAAGGCAAAAAGACTCAGAGAATTCATGATCATGATCATGCTTAATCACTTTTGATTCATGATGAATTCATTACAGTAAGTAATGCCTTAGTTGATATGATGTCATCGCATGCATTCAGACACGAGTAAGCATAAATTCATGTTAACTCATGATTGGTCATGATGCATTCATGCATAAAATTATGCATGAACCATGATGAACTCATGAGTGAATCATGCATAAAATAATGCATGATAATTACATGATTCATGTCCCCTTATTATAAAGTGTTACCAAAGTTTCAAAGACACCTCCATGTTTTATTACTAAAAGAAATTTTAAACATTTCCGTGAACAGGCCTTCCTCCACACTATTTTTTAGAGTGATTCAAGCTTTGCAGGTTTTAATCCAGAGCCTGACCTAGCATTAGCTCATTTTACTTTTGTGTTTAATTGTGCTGTTGATAAGCATGCTCTGGTCAAGAGATTCAAGAGAGTTAAAAATATAAGAATTCCTTTGTTTTCGGTTGCTTTATCCAATGATCTTCGCATAAGGGATGAAGCTTGGATTAAGGCTAGGGAAACTCAGACACTCACAGACTGGCAGGTTTTCAGAAAACTAAGAAATAAGTGCTGCTTACTGATAAAAAAGGCAAAAACTGAATATTTCATTACGTCACTGGCTAAATGTCAAGGTAATCCAGCAAAATTTTGGAAAATTGTCAAGTCCCTGAATAATAGTCCTTCTTCTTCATTACCACATTCTATCCACATGGATTCTGGTCCTATTACACTTAGGCACAAAATCTGGGACTTTTTTAATGAACATTTTATAGCGACTGGGAACCTTTTTGAAATTTTTAATAATCAATCCTCTACAGGAGATATGTCTGACCTTAGCTCTAGTGCATTTACAAATTCCCAAAATGCTAAAGTATTGTTTTCTTTCAGGGAATTAAACGTGAATGAGGTCCTTCTAGAATTGAATCATATAGATGTAAATAATTCCACTGGAGAGGATCACTTAGTCCCGTGTCTTTTGCGTCTTGCAGCCCAACTGATTGCACATTCAATAACTAATATTTTTCACTTATCATTATCGACCGGGTCTATTCCTAGTATTTGAAAAGCGGCTCATGTTTTTCCTTTATTTAATGGGTGTGATCCCAGTTCAGTAAACAGCCCTCGGCTCATCTCAAAATTGCCATGCCTGGCTAAGATTCTAGAATCTCTTGTAAAACAACAACTTTCAACTTTTGCAATTTCTTTACTTCCAACAACATTTTAATGTGACAGCAATCTGGTTTCAGGCCTGGACATAGCACCATTGCAGCAGCTTCATTGGTTATAAATGATTTAGTAACAGCTATGGATAGTAAAAAAAAATTTGTGGCCCTATTTATTGATTTAGCAAAAGCGTTTGACACAGTGACCATAATATCTTATTAAATAAGTAGTCCTCCATTGGTCTTGGTTACAGAGCATGCTCATGGTTCCAGGGCTTCCTCTCACATAGAACACAAGCTATTATTTCTGGGGATGTGCAGTCTCAATTTTTAGAGGTGACAAAAGGTGTACCCCAAGGTTCCATTCTTGGTCCAATTTTATTCACAATTTATATAAATGACATTGCTCTTAATGTAACGAATTGCATGGTTCATTTTATGCTGACAACACAGTGCTTTATTCCTCTGCTCCAACATGCTTACTGGCCCTCACATATTTACAATCTGCCTTTAACGTTTCACAGCATGCTCTAGCTGACGTTAAACTGGTTTTAAATACTGATAAAACAAAGTTCATGATCTTTTCAGCACAGAATGCAATTATGTGACTCCATTTTCTCAGTGACCGGTGCTCAAATTGAGCAGGTTCAGTCTTACAAATATCTGGGTATCTGGTTGGATCATGACTTTTCTTTTAAGATGCATGTGTCCAATCTGTCCAAGAAACTTCCGGTTTCTTTACGGAAACAGGTCCTGCTTTTCTTTGGACAAAGGAAGAGGATTGTAGAGGCAACAATATTACCCATACTTCATTACGGAGATGTCCTTTACAGGCATGCCTTTATTAGTACGTTAAGATCCTTGAATGCATTCTATCATGGCGCATTGCGCTTCATCACCGGTGATGGTTTCCGAACCAATCACTGTGCTTTATATAATTCTGTGGGGTGGTTTTCCCTTCATTTTAGAAGGAAGATACATTGTATTTTATTTATTTAGAAAGCTTTGCTAGGCTTCCCTCATATCTCACCAAGCTCTTATCCATCAAAATCAGAAGTCAGCATACCAGATCACAAGAGTGGTTTTTGTTGGAGTCTCCCGGGATTAGAACAAATTTGGGATGTACCTCTTTTAGTGCATTCGCTCCTTGTATGTGGAATAATTTCCAGGATAGTTTTAAGCTAGACTGCCTTATCCCCTTCGTGTCTTTCAAGAAGTTAGTGTTGGATATATTGCTTCTGGAGGCCAGATGGATTTGCTTTTAGTTTTATTCTAGTTTAAAACTTGTTATTCCTTTAATCTAAAATTTTTGTGCCTTTTGTGTATTTTATGTGTGCTATTTGTCTTTAACTTTCCATTGTAATTGTTTTATTGTAATCAGGGCCCCCCTGCAAAAGAGACCTCTGTCTCAGTGGGACTTCCCTGCAATGAAGGTTATTGATTGATTAATGCCTCAGATGTCTCAGGTCATGCGGGAACGTGCCATTGGCATGCTGGATGCAGGGGTGTCCCCCGGTCTGCATGCAGTTCCTTGAAGCAGAGCACATTCCAGTGCTTTTGGAAGTACGAGAGCTGTCTCTGTTGTTTGGTCTGTGTGTCTCTCTCTCTCTCTCTCTCTCTCTGTGTTTTAAGTCCAGGCTGCTCTGGTTTTCTCCTAATGCTGCACTTAGCCTCTCTATTTGATCGCCCATTACAATGTTACGGATTGAATAAAATAATTGACGGGATGCTATCTAGTGTGTGGATCTTTTTGTGTTTTTAACTAGATGTTGAGTACTTTATGATCCAGCACCCAGTATTATCGTTTTTAAAAGGATATGCATTTCACTGATTTTTACCTCTTATTTCTTGGAAATCTGCCAATAAGTGTCGCAAAGGACCTACCTTCACCTTACAGCTTGATGTTGAAGGCTTGTTTCCACTTGAGCAAATTTTTTTTTTTACAGCTTTGTTCTCCTGGCAACATTTTAATATCATCTGCCCTTAAGAAATTCATGTTTATACAGAAGAAACAAGGTGTGACTTTTTTTTTGTTGCGCTCTTCATCAAAAACATGAGCATGACTTGCCTTTAAGAGCGTGCAGTGTAAGCTATCTACCTGTCAAAATGATGTATATAAATTGGGATAATTAAGTTTTACTCACCCACTTACCTTACCTGCACCCTTCAATCATCAAAGAAAACTTGAATTGCCATGAACTTTACAGGGGACAGTGAAGCAGATTTGGCTCTGATGCTCACCTTCAGAGAGGGACCTGCAATTCTGCCTGGCAAGAAAAATATTAATTCCCTGACCTGTGCTGGATGAGGTCTCTGAAACAAAATCGCTGTTGAGTAGGGCAACAGAGCCTCTGAATTCTACGTGATGAAGTACCATAAACAAGTGTTCAGTTCAGCCAATGGTAATTGGGTGTGGGCAATTTTAATTTTCTTTTTTTCATAATTTTTTCATTAATTTGGATATAAGAAAGGCCTCCTGTCTTACAAAACAGAAAACTAAATTAATGTTGGTCTTGGGAGATCAGACATTTGCCTCTTTCTCCACATGAAGCCACCTCCGCCTTTTTATGGGCTTTCCAACCGTCTGTCTAGATGTTTGTCCGTCTGTCCATCTGTGAATTTTTCTTCAGAAACACAACTCATTCCAAGATTTCTTTGTGGTTTGTTTCAAATTTAAAGTTGCATAATTGCCCATGAGACTGTACCTATTGATATGAGACAACAGCGGCAGACAGAGCACAGATGAAAAGGGTTACTGGTCCCTGAACCTACAGGGCAAGCCATGTGACATGTTGATTTTCTTTTTGGTGACAAGTGAACTGCAGCGAGAACAATAAGGGTACAACTCCAAAACATGGCTGTAGGAGGCTGCATTTTTTGACTCTTTGACTTAAAAGCAAAAGGTACTCACAATACACTTTTTACTTTTTGGGAAAAGGGCTTTTGGTGGCAGTACCATTTCACCTGAGTACCAATGGCGACTGGTGATCTGGCAATAGGGGAAGCTCAAACCACTCCTTTAAAATAATTATTGGTCACGACCTGCTTTCAATCATTCATTTAAATTACAATTATAGAAACTCCAAAAACTGTCAACATTATGAGGTGTGGTCAGTTTTCATTAATAACGCATACCTGTCAACCCTCACCCATTTAGCGTGAGTTTTAGTGGCATATTTACACTCCTCAATTGTAGTGTGTTTCATGATAGTTTAAATAGTTTAAATGAAAAAAGACCATTGGAAGCAATGGAATTCCATGAAAACATTTCAAATTATCTTATTGTATTTAAACAATTAAAATGATCATGATACACATGCATTCCTTCCAACCCCTGAGTAAACAAAAGCGTGAGAAGTCCAGAGTCATAATCGGTTTCCGATTCCTAGAGCTGAAATCCACCATAAGGCAGCTGAAAAAGCGTTATATTATACACTAGCACTTTGCCCGTGGGGATCCACGGGTTCTAGATTTAACCCACAAGGGCAAGGGCATAGGAATGAGTTTAACATTGGGGGGGAATAAGGTCGTAGGTTTAATTTGAGAATTGGTAGGGACATGTATGTGATGTGAGTGCACATAGCGCGCAAGCTGGAAAATTTTTGCAAATCTGAGTGCAGATACTGCCTTTACTATATAAAGAGATTATCCAAATGAGCGTTTCTCCGTTTTTTTTAATTAGGCTACGCAAGGTGCCTCCAAAATTTTCATACAAAGATGACCCATACATAAACTTGCGACAACCTTAACTGACAGCTGAAAACCATGTCAGCGCACTCATGAAACCCGCTCAGATCTAGTAACCTGAACATTGATACCAAGTGAGTGGATATATGACTATGTTTGCAAGCCAGCTTGCAATCCTCTCTATTAAGCATCTTAATATGCGGTAACTCAATTGCAGCCGCGATAAACACCTTGTAGAGCCTGAAAGTTTGATTTGGCTTACAGAATATGTCAAAAATCATATTGTTGGAACACATGCTCATTCTGTGTGTAAAATTTGGGTGTTTGGTTGATCTAGCAGTAAGCTTTTACAACCTGGATATTGGGCTGCCTGGCTGCGGGGGTGGAATCCTCTTTGTTCTACCCCGCAGGGGGTTGGAGCCATTTGTTCCAACAGGCCCAACTTCTCCTGAAACCCACCCCACTGGTCCAATTGAAATTTAAGCCCAGTTACATTAATCTGCTTAAAACAATCTAAATCTCTGTCAAATTCATAAAAAATATCCTATAAAGGAACCACTTATATATTTATACCACAATTGGACTATAACACTCCATTTTAAGGCTTTTCCATGACAACTGCATCATTTTACCACATATTCCTATCATGTTAGGTCTTTTTATTCTCGGGGAAATCTAAGGAGTTGAGTGAAACATGTTTAGTTTCCCTTGGGATTATGTTTCACTCTCTTTTTGGAAAGCTCCTGAAAAGCTGGTTTGAATTTGCGCGGGCAATTGCCCTGGTGATTACACCTCGATGGGAGGACAGCCCACGATGTTCGGAGGCGTGGTTTGGAATCTTTAAAGGTACGAGATTCTAACCGAAGACACTCTCTCTCTCTCTTCTTAGTCAACATCTGACGCGCGTAGGTGAGTTGGGGAAAGTCACATGACGCCTTGCTTTGTGGAGCGAGGGGGCATCTGAATTCTCCCCGGCCACGTGGGACGGCTTTAGTTCCATGTGGCCATTATCTTCTCCAAGTATGGAAATATAATCTAAATTATGTGTTACTGGTAATTGGCTTAGCGTTGATTTGTTTGATCCAAGTTTGTGCCTACCTGGTAATTAAATTATTGTAATTCCTTTTTCAGCTTGCGTGGTCCATGACTCTTAACACTCGTATATTATTCCTAGCCTTGTTGCGACCCGGGATTTAAGGGGAAACTCCTACTAAGACATGTGTAGGTAACGATACTTCTAAGTTAGATTTGAGATTATGTTCTACCCCTTAAGGGTTTATGTAATACCGGCCCTTAAGATTTAGCTATTAAAAGGTACCCTTGGGTGTATATTTTATTTATAAGCCGGTACCCGGTTAGTCTTTTTAAGGGGCCCTTGGGTGTACACTACCTGACAAAAGTATTAGGACGTCACTATTTATGTGTGTGATTTTCTTACAGTGCAGTTGAAAATAGTGAATGTATCATATTTGGAAATAGTTGTTTATTCAAATAAAAATACAGACCCCATTTTGGAGACACCAAACTGAAGTCTTGACCCTCCTTTTATAGAGAATCAAAATCACCCCATGTGCCGCACCTGATCATATTGATTGAACTAATAGTAGCCGTGGTCTTCCATTATAACAAAGACACAATTCCAAACTTGTTAATTTGAGGATTACCATCTTGCAAGCACTATTTATTATAATATCTCTTATCTATTACAGACCCAAAGTGAGAGTTTTTTATGCAGAGAAAAAATATGCCAATTTGTATATCTGTAGCATCCCCAAATGTTCAAATAATGTTCTGTGATGTTTACATGTACATTTTAGGACACCATTAAATTCCTACAAAGCTCACATGTGTAATATAGCACGTACATCAAAGGATGAGTGAGAATGAGGATCGTCCTAATACTTTTGTCAGGTAGTATACATAAACCTGGGTTCGTGATACGTTCACGCTCAGTGCTATTTTGTTTATGCCTTGATGCAGCTATCATGGTATTCTCTTCTATTCAATGGATTTATTGTCGAATTAATCCAGGACAGCTGCGTTTATTAACCCTGGGGACGTATTTGCTGAGCAATGATGGCTTCCGCTGCCGTGTTTGATGGCAAAGTTGTCTCGAGATCCATGCATGCTGTCCCGAAACTGTCAATTCGAATTCTAATTTGGAGTCTGATACTTAACGAGGATACAACTAAATTTGGTATTCTAATTATTTTATGGAGTCAGATTAATCGTAACCATTGCGTTTCTATGCCCCGTCTATGGACGGAGAAAAAATATCCATTTTATTGAGATTCACACCAGCCAGGAGAATGCTCGAATTGAAGTTAGTCAAAAGAACATGTGATTCCTTCACCCCACTGCAATGTCTGTCGTTGGTATTGTTTTGTGGGGCCTTACAACCTCAAAATGGACCACCGACTATGAATTGGACAAGCTGCAAACCGAGCGAACTGGATCATGTTAAATTAAAAATTTTCCCTGTAATTCCACAGAACAAGTCATAATTATAACCTCACCTGAAGCCCTGATACACCTGTATCTCCTACAGCTTTCTCTGTTTCTCTAGCTTGCTGCTGTGGTTCCTGTGTATAAAAAAATTAATTAATTATGGCACCTTTGTGGGATTTCTCCACCGAAATTCAGCTCATAATTTCACATATCCACCCGGCTTACATTTAGTTACTACGGCTAGCAACCCGATTACTAACCAACATGTGACAGAAACCAGGTTTAGTTTGCTAGTTGACACTAGCAAACATGTTTAATTAACATTCTTTGACCCTTATAGTACTGTGGAAATAATGAAAAGAGATTCTGTCATCAGACTGCCTGCTGTCGACTGCTGCTGTATCCCTCTCAGAGCCGGCGAGGGAGAGGGCAGGCCAGTGACATGACGCAGTTTTACACTTTCAAAACAAAAGCACGTAAGTTAAAATTTTCAAAATCAAATATTTTTCTTCTCAGCGGTATCAATGCCCCCCCCCCCCCGCCGGGTTCCTACACCCATGCACATGGGACCCAATATTCAGCCCAAGTTTAATTTTATTCTTTTATGTAAACTCGCTTTTATATTATAGTGAAAAATGCATCATCATGATCTCATGATGTCATCACATGCACCACTATGATGTCATCACGTTGTTATGGTGTTTCCGTAAACACTGAGGTGGCTGTCACGCGACCAATGTTTTTATAGTTACTAAAACTAAGTAACTATCAAGGGGAATAAGCTGCGCTGACATTCCACGCTCAGTGGAACACGAAGTCGTCTGCAAGGTGGAGCAAAATAGCGTGGCGCACCTTCTGCTGCAGATGCGCGCCCGGTGGAATCTTGCACTCATTGGCCAGACAAACACACACACACACATACACACATGCGAACACACACACAGGGTCCACTCGGCTATTATAATATAGATTTTAGCTAGATTATTATGGAACAAAATTTGTTCCAACAGGAATTGAATTGAATTTTGGTTTTGAAATTAATTTAGTTTTGAATTTAACCTGCTTTGAACTGAATTTTATCTATTCTGAAATTGAATGAACAAGTAATCTGAAACTGAATCCAATTATTTGTATTGACTTTAAGATAAAACTTGAAGCATTTCATTCAGCTCGCACATTCAAATTCAGTTAATAAAGTTTAAATTCAGTTCTCTTGTTATGGGTCTGCCTCATTTGTGCTGCTTTGTCATTGTGCTTATTACTTTTATATTAGTGCTTCTGCTTTTTCTCCCGTGACTCATTCTTGATTTATTTTTCAGCTTTCTTTTCACAGTCTGAGGATTGGTTCACTCTTGCCCAAACTCCTGTGATGTCGTTTGACAGCCTTCAGCATGCCTGCATCTCGTGGTCCAATCATGTTTCCTCATTCGTAATCAGCTGTGGTATATCATTAATTACTCTCACCTGTGCTTAATTCTGGGTCTCGCTAAACTCTGAGAGAATGCGTTCTCTGATAGGATGTTACCAACCCGTACTAACCAGCACTTATTTGAGGGTGATTGTATATATTTTGTCACGTAGTATTAACCTTAATTAACTCATTAGCGTGGGCGAGCATTTCTAGCTTTTGTAAATTCTTCCTACGCTTTCCCTGATTAACTACATTTAAAGCTGTGCTTCTCTCGTGGTGTTTTCATACTCATCATGTTTAGATTATCTTGATCTAAACCGTATAATTTTAGATCAAGTTGATCTAAAACTAGATTAACTGCATCTAGTGTCCCCAGACCACTTTGTGACATCTCTAAATTCAAATTCATGTTGAGTAACATCACAAGAACGCGCATCGCGAGCTGCAGCCCCGCCCCTGTCCCTCCTACACGCCCTAATGCGTTATTTCTTTTCCTACGTTAGTTGAGCGTATATCCAAAAACGTGGGCTTGGCCTGCCTTATTTGGAATAAGGTGACCTATATAATGTCCGGGGAGCACACCTCACAATAAATTCTAAACGCACCCAACTATACACCGAAAAACGTTGACCAAAACTTCGGCTCTTTATCAGTTTATTTGTTTTAGCTCATCATATTAATCTTCAGCAGTTAACCTTGAGTTAGCCCAAGATCATCAGTAAATACACTCACTAATTTCTAGCGTTTCTTCAGCGTAATAAATAATGCTAAAGTTAGGTTACGATTGAGTCGCTTTTTCTCCCAATCGGTATGCGGGAATGTATTTAGCTGGTGAGCCAACACGTTTAAGCTCGTGGGCTTCAAGTGAAACGTTATATTCAGTCAAAATCATAATAATTGCATAGAGCTGTTCAGAACTTAATCTTCAACTTCATATGGCTGAATGGTTCAGAATACGTGGAGTCACAAAATGATGACATACCTGCTAGGAGAAGAGACTGCAATTAATCCAGTAGGGGTTGCAGCTGAAACCAAGAAATATTCTGTTTTTTGGAGCGGTACTTCATGCACATGCAAATTCACTCATGCACGAAAATATGCAATGAAGAATATGGGATATCCTCTCTGCTGAAATACGGTGCCAACATGGACTTACGTATTGTGTGCACATGGTTCTGTAGTTGCATATTAAACGCTCCAGGCACATTTATAGCTGGTTAGCTATATCCGACAAATCATAAACAGCATTCACGGACACATGAAATGCAATGTAAATTCGGTGGCTCCTCGGAATTCAGTACTTTCTACTGGTCATTGGCAATGTCACTAATTCAGTATCTGGCTGCGTCTTTACATTGAGTGAGCAATGTCCGAGATTGGCGTTTTTTACTTCAGCACATTCCTTCAGGGCTTTGTGAAGGCGGCTAGATCTAGATCTAAAATTCAATTCAAAGCAAATTAAATTCGATTCAAATCCTAAATTCAATTCAAAACCTGATAAAATTCAATTAAAAGTAGGTTAAATTCAATTCAAAACTAATTAAATTAACAACCAAAATTCAATTTAATTTCTGTTGGAACAAATTTCGTCCCATAGGTAATGTCTGAACTGATGAAAATGGATTTAACCATCCAAAAAACAAAATGACATAAAATAAATTTGTCCTTCAATTAAGCTGAATTATTAAGTGTCCATTTTATCCATCAGTGGCTATCCCATTTTACTTTACCAACTGTCCCATTTTACATGAACAAGTCATCGGAGGGTTCTTGTTGTGGTTGAAGGTCTGACATTGCTTAAGTACGTCATTCTGAAAAAAATTTCTTCACTGAAATATTGCAGGGATCCCTAACAAGTTTTTAAAGTAACACCTATGATTGACTTAATAATTTCCTTGGCAAGCTTCCAAAAATGTTCCTAAGAACCTGAAATCACCCTGCAACTTAAGGTTGAAGGCTTGTCACCCATAGAATAGAGCATTGTTGCATATTTTCCTTCACAGCAACGTATTGACAGTCTGCCCTAAAGTGACTCATGCTTATACTCAAGAAATAATATGCTACTCTTGCAAACCATGCCATCTGTGTCTGAACCTTACGTGGAAGCTACCCACCTGTCAAAATGTCAAAACTATGTCAACTAAGGTCATCAGGCAATGTCTCATCCACTCTTTCTCACCTTTCTATCATCAGAAGAGACTTGAGCTGATGTGAACCTTACAGGGGAATGTGAAGCGGAGGTCATTAGGCCTTGCTCTAGAACTCACCTAAGTACTGATGTATGACGTTTTTTCACACTATCAAGTGAAGTAACATAAACAAGAGGTCAGATAAGTCATTGTGAATTCGATGTGGGTAATTTAAATTTCTTTTTTTCGTAATTTTTACATTTTGATACACTGCCCTCCATAATTATTGGCACCCCTGATTAAGATGTGTTCTTTAGCTTCTAATTAATCCAGTTTTTTCCTAAATAATATAAGACCACAATGAAAAAAGAGGAAAATCCAACCTTTAATTCAAGTGCATTTATTCAGTGGGAAAAAAAATCCCACATTAAGAAATAATTCTTTTACATCAAATCATGTGTGCCACAATTATTAGCACTCCTGATTTTAATACTTTGTACAACGCCCTTTTGCCAACAAAACAGCACCTAATCTTCTCCTATAATGTTTCACAAGATGGAAGAATACAGAAAGAGGGATCTTCGACCATTCCTCTTTGCACAATCTCTCTAAATCATCCAGCGACCTGGGTCCTCTCCTCTGCACTCTCCTGTTCAGCTCACTCCACAGGTTTTCAATGGGGTTGAGGTCTGGGGACTGAGATGGCCATGGGAGGAACTTGACTCTGTGTCTGGTGAACCATTTCTGTGTAGATTTGGCCACATGTTTAGGGTCATTATCTTGCTGAAAGATCCAGTGATGAACCATCTTCAGCTTCCGGGCAGAGGCCACCAGATTTTGATTTAAAATGTTCTGGTATTTCAAAGCGTTCATGATGCCACGCACCCTAACAAGGCTCCCAGGGCCTCTGGAAGAGAAACAGGCCCACAGCATCACCGATCCTCCCCCATACTTCACAGTGGCCATGAGATGCTTTTCTGCATACTCATCTTTTGTGTTCCGCCAGACCCACTTAGAGTGTTTGTTGCCAAAAACCTCTATCTTGGTCTCATCTGACCAAAGCACACAGTCCCAGTTGAAGTCCCAGTACGGCTTAGCGAACTCCAGACATTTGCATTTATGATTGTGAGTGAGAAAAGGTTTTTTCCGTGCATGCCTCCCAAACAGCTTGTTGGCATGTAGATAGCACCTGATGGTTGTTTTGGAGACTTTGTGACCCCAAGATGCTACCATTTGTTGCAATTATTTAACAGTGAGCTTTGGAGAACTTTTTATTTCTCTTACCATCCTCCTTACAGTGCATGGTGGCAAAATAACCTTGAGTCCTCGTCCAGGCTTGTTTAACTTTGTTCCAGTTGTTTTAATCTTCTTAATGATTCCTCTGACAGTAGATATGGGCAGTTGCAGGCAAATGGCTATTTTCTCGTAGCCACTGCCTGACTTGTGAAGGTCGACACACATCTGCCTTACTTGAATGCTGTGTTCCTTTGTCTTTCCCATGTTGAAGAGTGGATGAGAGAAATGGCCTTTGTGTCATGTCATATTTATACCCCAGGGAAACAGGAAGTGATGAATTACTAATTAAATGTTCCTAGATACCCTGATCAACTTTGTAAACTACTGTAGAAATGACAGAAATACTTCAATTACATTTATTTCCTTGGAATTGTTGCCAATAATTGTGCAACAAGTGATTTTATGAAAAATAATTATTTCTTAGTCAGGGATTTTTTTCCCTTAAAATTCACTTGAGTTGAAGGTTACATTTTTCCACAATTTTCAGTGTGAGAGTTTGCTTCTGCAATAAAAATTGAATTTATTTTAAGGCTTTTAACACATCTTAACCAGGGGAGCCAATAATTATGGAGGGCGCTGTATAAGAAAAGCTTCCTGTCTTACAAAACATTGCACTAATTTAACGTAGGTCTTGGCAGATCAGGCATTTACCTTTTTCTCCACATGAAGCCACCTGTCCTTTTTCATGGGCCCATCATCAGTAATTATGGGCATATAATAAAGCATGGAATTAAATAACAAAATCTGTAAGTAGATCAAACCTATCAGCCACAATCATACTACTATGGCCAAATAGACTAGCACTTCGTAGACCAGGCGCAGGCGCGGCGAATGGGGGGTGCGCCGCGCCAATGGGGTGTGTCCAGGCATATGTTGCAATTTTGTGCCCGGCGTAGCCTGGCGCAAGCGGATTGCGTTGAACGCAGTGTCTTGTGTCTGAAAGTCTGATAGGGTTTTAATATATCTCCATGTCCGACAGTCGATTAAATTTCTTCTTTAATTTCTTCAAATTTACAGACTCTTTTTCATAAGAGTGAATGTTTCGATAAGAGGGCTCAGTTCTTCAAGATGAGTACCGAGAATTTCAATCAATGCTCCTGTTTAAGCTCTGCTCAATAAAGTGAGTCGCATTGGCGCGAGACAATGAACAATGCCTCCGTGTCTAACAGCCAAAAAAAAAGAGGACGATTAGAACAGATTGATAACGAAATAAAGAATAAAAAGAAACATTTTAACAACAGAACATCCAATGAACACGGCGTTTATTTATTTGCGGGTCATCTTTTTTGGATGTTCCATTTGTTGGTGATATATTTTTAGTCTTTATTTCGTTATAAATCTGTTGTCATATCAATACTTTTACTTTTTGCTGGCTGCTGGACATGGAGTATTTTGCATTTCGTGTCGGACAGTCTTGATCGTGCATGCGATAATTTATTCACATTGTCAATGATCATGGAATTGATTTGCTCACGTACTATTTTATCTCTGCTGTGGAAATAAAGCTTGAATTTGTTCGATCCATCTGACTAATTTTCAAAAGAAAGACCGAATAAAGACTGTTGTCTATCTTCAACGGAAGAAAACAGACGAATCGGCTAAAAAGACCAAGAAAAGTCGTTAGCTATCAATTTGCATTTTGTGAAGGTCGAACACAAACATGGCCAAGTTTGCACATCTAATAATTCCTGGAATACTCAGAAAAATTTGAACTTTTATGACTTTCGGACACGGAGCTATATTAAAACCTTGTCTGACTATTGCGTCTTTTCATTGACTTTGTCGATAATCAGTCGTGCGAAAAAATTCATTTTGCGTCCAGTGTGTAAGCGGCTTTACTGAGCATAGAACGCAAGCATTCTATATATATATATATAAATATATATATATATGAATATGTGACACCTCTCCCTACTACGCCGCCACACCCATCTCGGCGCACGTCCGTCTATCAAATTGCCAAAGTGACTGCGCACGGTGTTGCACTGCACAAAATTACCTCTGCGTGGGCTGCGACATGCTACGCCAGCTGTGCCACCCTGCGCTGCGCCAAGAAATTAGAGCCCTTGGTGTTATACTTCTGACTGGAACATCCCAGATTTTAATTTTGGCTTTACCTTTGATATTCCTGTGCCCATGTACCGTACCTGCTTTGCCCAACCCGGAGTTTTGTCTTTGCTGCCCTGTTTACGAACTGGAGTACGTCTACTGGGTTTTGGCTTTGGATTTATTTCTGATATTCCTGTGCCTGTGTACCGAACCTGCTTTGCCTGACCCTGAGTTTTATGTTTGCTGCCCAGTGTACGATTTGGATTATGACTTCTAAATTCCGATTTTTTGGATTGGACTCTGTACTGTTTGCTGCCCTGCAGGGGTTTCCACCCCAGATCCAACACAAATCAAGTTGACTGGATATTTTTGGTCTCGCTTCTGGTTCCTGAACGTTACCTCACAATTAGACAAAGTAGGCGAGTAAATGAGCAGTCGATATGATTTTCAGTGAAAAGAGGAAATCAAGGAACTGGATTTAGAACTGGAGTTGGTCCCCGGGCGCTGCTCTGTGGCTGCCCACTGCTCCTAACTATAGGATGGGTCAAATGCAGAGGACAAATTACCCCACAGGGTTCAATTAAGTATATGTTATCTTATCTTGGAAAAAGGTTTACATCGCTTTTTTTGTCCGTCTCTGGTCTACACTGGGGCATTTCGCACTCTTGGTACTCTTGGAGAGGGGGGAGGGCACTGAACCATCTCAGGCGGTTCAGGCATGCTTGGCAGCAAACAAGCATCATCGTCATGGAGCACTTGAATAGATGGAGGGTGTAGGTGCAAGGTGGATGGCATTCCACACTTTTCCATCTGAGGTCAGTGGCAGAACCTTTCTGGGCAACAACCTTGCAAGGTTGGGTGAACTTTGAATGTCCTTTAACAATGATTCCAGGCTTGCAGATGTGGACAGAGGATCCAACTTGAAAAGAGGGTGTTTTGCACCACGTCGTTGGTCTACATACTGTTTCGTTTTCTCTTGTTTCTTCTGGATGTTCAGGTTTGTTTGCTCTTTAAGAGGTGATGTGGAGTCGAGACCTCTGATGTGCAGCTTTGTATTGAGTGGTCTGCCATGCAGTAGCTCGGCAAGAGATACTGAGGTCATGGCATGGGGAGTGGCTTTGTATGTGTGCAAAAAAGTCAGTCACAAAGGATTTCAAAGGTTTACCTTCGATGTTGGCCGTCTGTAAGCAGACTTTGAATACTCTGAAGCGTTCCGTTTCCCCATTTGCTTAGGCGTAATACATGGATCTGCGGCAATGCTTTATCTCTGTCAGCAGGGAAGGATTGAAACTCGCATGAAACATACTGAGGGCCATTGTCAGAGACCAGTTCCAGTGGATTTCCTTCCCGACTAAAAACCGTGGCAAGAGTTCATAACAGTCACTGAGGTAACACCTAAGCAGAAGGCATCTCAGGCCATCGGCTGTGGAAATCTGAGTGTTATTGCAAAGCGACAGTCAGGGGGTGCAGTGTGAATAGGTCCCACAAGATCCACAGCTAGCTTTCCCCACACTGCAGTTGGAGTAGGCACAGGCTGTGGGAGCAGACTGTTGCTGGGGCAGACTCACGTGTGTGTGTGCGCGCACACACACACATCTGTCTGTGTTTCTCACCGGTGAAAATACAAACGTACACTGTTGGCGATTAAATGGGCCTGTAGAGACAAATTCCAGAGCACTAAGCACTCTGTTTAAACAATGTCAGATGATACCTGTGTGTTTTGTGAGAGAGACAGAGACAAACTACCTACAGTCTGCTTGGCTGCCACTCATGTGTGTGAGAGACAACATTTTAGCAGCACATTCTTGAGGTTCGTCCTGATGAAACGCAGTTCTAGTTCATACTGAGTTGCATGGGAGACCTTCTACATACTTTATCCAACGCAAACACTTTTCCGGCTGCATTTTTGCCCTTGGAAAAAGGATTACTTGAGCTTCCTGCTGCCGGGCAGAGTACCTTTCATCAGTATTACGTTTCCCAAGCACATCTAAAACTTATTTTCAATAATGTCAGAAACCAAGCCTAGTACACAAAGCTATTGACTGCACTGCATGTGGGACAATATGGCGGTGCTGTCAGGGTAGGCTGTACCTTAGTAAGATAAGGAAATCTGATTGGTAGTTATTCTACACTTGATTGACAGGTCAGAAAGGTCCATTCCATATGACCAAAAGGGTGAAAACAACTGATGTGACCCAGTGACATTCACTGTCGTCAGCCAAAGCATGAAAAATGTTTTCACTGGTAATATCTGATGCCAAAGCATGTAAAATAATTTTAATAATGAATCGTGAAGAATGGGCTCAATTTTTTTTTTAAGTCAAAATATGGTATGTCTAATTTTGGTATGTCCATGGATAGACCATGCAAAATCTGCAGAAAGTGCTTAGGTGGGGGGTCAGCAGATACAGCTACAATTTTGACTATAAGCAGCAGCAGCTGTGGCTCGTGGAGGTGGAGGTGCAGACTGCAGAAGGGGGGAGGGACTGCAGGGCAGGACCATCACAAAGATGTTATTTACAATAGAACATAGAGAACTTTTCAAATCTTGAAACTGAGACATTTCACATTTTTATCCACAAAATGAGCTTATTTCAAATTTTCTGGCTGCAGCAGGTCTCAAAAAAGTTGGGACACAGGCAAAAAAGGGCTGAAAAAGCTATTAATATATAAGAGAATCAGCTGAAAGAACATTAGCAAGTAATTAAGTTAACTGGCATCAGATGTGTGACATGATTTGCAATAAAAGCGATGCCTTAGAGAGGCTGAGTCTCAGAAGTAAAGATGGCCAGAGGCTCTCCAACCTGTGAAAGCTTGCGTAAAAAAATTGTGGAATACTTTAAAAAAAATGTTCCTCAACGTCAGATCACAAAGGCATTACTAAATGGGCCCAGGAATACTTCAAGAAACCACTGTCAGTAAACACTGTCCGCTGTGCCATCCATAGATGCCACCTAAAACTCTATCATGCAAAAAGGAAGCCATTGTTGAGCATGATCCAGAAGCACTGCCTCATTCTGTGGGTCAAGGCTCATTTAAAATGGACTGTAGCAAAGTGACAAACTGTCTCGTAGTCAGTCGAGTCCAAATTTGACATTCTTGTTGGAAATAATGGTCGTCGTGTCCTCAGGGCTAAAGAGGAGAAAGACCACCCCTCCAGTTATCATTGTTCAGTTCAAAAGCCAGCATCTCTGATGGAATGGGGATGCATTAGTGCATATAGTGTGGGACACTTGCATGTTGCATATAAAGGTTTTAGAGCAACATATGTTCCCCTCCAGATGACATTTATTCCAGGGAAGGCCTTGTGTATTTCACCAGGACAATGTAAAACCACTTACTGCAGCTATACAACAGCATGGCTTCGTAGTAGAAGAGTCCGTGTGCTGAACTGGGCTGCCTGCAGTCCTGATCTTTCACTGATTGAGAACATTTGGTACATCATTAAACGAAAAATCCGTCAAAGGAGACCTAAAACTCTCCAGCAGCTGGAAGCCTGTCTTGAACAAGAGTGGGATCAAATTCCAATGGCTCAACTTAAGAAATTTGTCTCCTCAATGCCCTGACGTCTCCACTCTGTGTTAAGAAGAAAAGGGGATGCTACACCCCACCCCCTGTCCCAACTACAGAGACTTTTGCCCGTTTTCAGAAACGACACTCACACTAATTGAGTACGAGTGAGTACTAAAACTTAGTTAGTGTCAGGTTATACTAAATGAGTCAGAGGTTGCCAGTCACTTCTATTGCACTAACTGCCCGACTCCACCGTAGGACACCCAAAGGAGTGTTGGGGCTCTTCCACCACTCCTTTGCTTCCTGTAGACCAGAATTTCTCTGTATTTGCGATGACTGGTCGTAATCCATCAATGGATCCATCTGCCGCACTCAGTCCTGACTTGAACTTGTTGAGGTCATCACAGCCTTACCTCTGTTTCCCATGCTTAAGTTACTCCATTCTCAAGGATATCTTCCTTGGGATTTGTATTCATTGATCCAAATTAACCTTTTACACCCCCTCTTTCAATGCTGGATTAACTTCAGCGGTTCAGCCTTAATTTCTGTTTTGTAGCACAACCTGTTTCTTATCTTTTGTTTGATGGGATTTTTTACACTTAATTGTTTGGTAAATCAATATTTTCATTAAGTTATAGTATTCAGATTTTTTTGACTGGCCTTAGCTTCTTTGTATTAGTAAATCTTTATCAATTTTTCCCTAACAGCTCTCTGTGCTTGTTCTTATTGATTGCCTGACAAAGACATCAAAAAATAATCCCGCGCTTCATGCATGGCATGTTGTCATTAAGAACAACCCCATTTATAAAAAAGCTTGGATGCTGTGTAAAATGTTAATAAAACAGAATACAATGATTTTCATATCAATGAAAACTCTATATTTGATTAAAAATAGGTCAAAGAGAATGTATCAAATGTTGAAACTGATACATTTTATTGTTTTTTGCAAAATATCAGCTCATTTTGAATTTGATGACCGCAACATGTTTTTAAAAAGTGGGGGCAGGACAATAAAAGACTGGGAAAGTTACATGATGCTCAAAAAAGACAGCTGGCAGAAGATCTCACAGCTAATCGGATTATTTAGCAACAGGTCAGTAAGAGGATTACGCGTGAAAAGTATATCATAAGTAAATATGCTGAGGACTTAACCACTCTATGAAAGACTACATGTGGAAATAGTTCAACAATGTAAGAATAAAGTTTTCTCTTAAAATTGTAAAGGATTTTGAGATTTTATCCTCTTTGTTGTGTAATATCATTAAAAGATTCAGAGAAACCAGAAGAATCTCTGTACGCATGGGAAAAGGCCAAAATTATTATATGTGGCATGGGTAACTTGCACATCAGTAAAGACAACATTAATGGTAAATGATATATGCAGGTTTTTGTGCAACATTTACTGCCATTCAGATGTCCATTTTTAAGGGGAAGGCCTTGCTCATTTCACACCATGCCAAACACCATACTCTGCATGTATTACAACAACATGGCTCTGAAGTAAAAGAGTCTAGATGCTAAAGTGGTCTGCCTGCAATCCATACCCTTCACCAATTCACAATATTTGGCGCATTATGTAATGAAAAATATGGGAAAGAAGAGCTGTTGAAATCCTATATAAAGCAAGAATGGGAAAACATTTTGCTCTCAAAACCACAGCAGTTAGTCCCTTTAGTTCCTGAACGCTTACAGAGTGTTGATTGAAGAAGACATGATGCAACACAGAAGTAAACATTCCCCTGTGCTAACTTTTTTGAATTGTGTTGCTGACATTAAATTCAAAATGAAGAAATGGGGTTGCACCTTGTGACATTTAATGTGTAACTTTTACAGACAATGGCATGATCATTCTTAGGCTTTACAGTCTTGTAGCCTCCATTGCAGTGGTCTAATGTGGTATACTTTCCCTCCAGGCTCCCGCAACAGTATGTGCATATACAAATAACTCCAGAAATTTCTGAGCTTCTCTGTGATTGGTTGAACACAAAACCCACCTCAAGCGAGAGGGAGGCAAACCACATAAGATACCTGTAATAGTCCTGTACAATACTGCAAAGTATAGTATCGATCCGATACTGAGTAAACAAAGGGCCAGTATTATCCATACTGATTCTGGGACTTTTACATCTTCAAGCAGCTATATATACTTTCATGTGAATAGTAGGCCTAATTATTCTCATAATTTCCCATAAATTGTGAGGCGAGAAAATAACATGCTAAATTTTTATGAAAATAACTAAATGATTACTAAATGGTTTTGTGATTTCGCCTATTAATCATTGCATTTTAACAGGCAGAACAGATTTTAAACAATGTTTTCATTCTAAAAAAAAATGTATTGCTGTAAAAGTGAAATTATGAATAAAAGAATGAGGTCTGGTCTAGTGACAGAATTTCAGTCATGAGTCGCCCTTTCACAGGTTCAGTGTTGGCCATGTTGCGGAACCCAAAGTTTTTGAATCTTGAGTCCAGGTAGGTGCTGGCAGCCAGTCCATAAAATGTTTCAATTGGATGCTGAGAAGCTCAGGGAAAGCCTTGATGAAGTCTTTAACAACTAACTGTAAGGTGTATGCAAAACATGGATAATGTGACCATCCTGTTCTGTGCACAGCAGCAACCGTATTGGCGCCATTATCCGTAATAAAAGCATTGGCTTTGTCAGTTATGCACCATTCATTTGTTATTCTCTTTAATTCTGTGCAAATGTTGTGTGCACTGTGTTTTCCTGAAAACATGCAGGTTTCAAGGACATATGCTTGCATTTGCCAGTTTTCATCAATAACATGGTATGAGACTGTTAAGTATGCATCTGTGGCTGTTGATGTCCACATGTCTGTTAATACAGCATTTTCTGCTGCCTCAAGACATTGCTGTACTATAAAGCGGCTCTCTTCGTACAGCGCTCGTATCCCCCCCATCAAGTTTTTTCTACTTGGTACCTTCTAGTGTGGGCCTAGTGTCCTCACAAAATTCCTAAAACCTTCATCTTCGACCACAGAGGTTGAAGGTCCTTGGCTATCATCACAGCAAGGCTCCTTGTAATGTCCACAGCTGTTTGGGAATCTCCTGAGAGAAAACCAAAATCATGAAGTCTTGAGCATTTGTACACTTCTCCTAAATTCGAGAATCCTATAGTGCCCCTATTTCAGTTTAAAAAATAGGGTCAATTATTCAGCCATATACATTTTTCACAGTTTCATTATCTCAGTTCAAATAAAATACTTAATTTCTGAATTGTCTGAATTCAATGTCTGAATATAACCTAGATAATCAGTCTGCTTACATAATGATGACTGACTGAAAATTAACATGAAAAAGGATTCACCTCAAGAAAACGCAATGTGTGATTGCTCTGCAGCACCCATGTCTGCATGTTGTCTAATTACAGTAAATGCGATAACCTAGTAATAAACATTCACTTGCATAACTAAGGGAGCTTGTCAATATTCTGAACAGCGAACACGTTCATTTTTGAACGGACGTCTGTTCGTTTTTAGATGCGTTCAAGGCTGCAAACCTGGTCACTGCGTTCGATGATAAACACCCTTCTGTTCATTTTCTGATGTGTAGATTTCCCAATGAGTTCATTCTCCGATGCCTGCCCAAGGCCTGATGCGTTCATCTATGTGTGAAGTGAGCTTTTAGATTATGGGCGCAGATATTCTTTTGTGAACAACGACTGAATATGGATGACAGATTATATAAACGCTTGTACAGGCTTATTTTAAATTGTTAGTTCCTTGAAGTGAAATAGTTCTCATTGTCATTGCTAGTTTTTTTTTTCACATAAAGTGAAATTGTTCTCATTGTCATTGTTACATTTTTTTTCATACTGTATACAGGGTATAATCCGCCTGCTAAAGATCATTTGCCAGTTAAGGTGACGCTATAGGAATGGGATTATATCAGTGGCGGGCAGTGGACAGAGTACAAGGAGGGCGATAAACATTCCTTGTTTTTTTTCACCTTTATTTGTGCTTATAGATTTCTACGTTGTTGAAACATAATGTATAACATACCTATTACCATGTGAAAAACAAAAAGAGAAAGGAAATGAAAAACATAGAGAATAACGAAAATATAAGCATAATAATTATAATAATAATTAACAAACAAATACAGGATGTTACATGACAAGACTAAATGGATAAAACTTAACAAGACACAAGACAAGGCTAGGCAGATAGAACAAATATAGAGAAGCGGGACATGATTGGACAGACAGAACAAAATTTGGACAGACAGGACAAAGTTGGACAGACTGGACCAACAGGCAGGATAATGCAAACAGTTAAAGTTTAAAATATTGAAGCTGCAAATTATAAAAACATGGGGTTTGTCATCAGTTGTAGCAAGTGTCATGGTTATGGTTTTTGGTCATGTTTATGTTCAGGTTCTGTGTTCATGATTTTGTCTTTTATTTCCATTGCACTTGTCTCCCCTGCCTTGTGATCTAGTTGGTTCAGTCCGTCTTCCCTGTCTGCGTGCCCACTGAGTTCGGATGATTTAAATGAATGCCGGTGTTTAAAATATTCATTCGATTCTCATTTTCCACTTTCGTCTTTCTATTCTGATTACCAACAAGACTAACATTTGTATATTGTATCATAGTCTACTAACACAACTAACCCATGTATATAAAATTACTTACTTACGAGTACTCTAGTTTAATATGTAAAGATGCACCGCTACTAATTCAGACTAATTGCCTCTCAGCATTCGCCCTGTTCTACAAATCTCCGTCTCTCGCTCAGCTGTTTCGATTCTCTCCTGAGGTTCAGCGAGAAACGTGCTTAACTACTCTCCTGCGCTCATTATCTGTGCACGTATAGCTCCTGGACCGGAGCTGTTTTAATGTCATAGGCTGTTTGTGTGATTCCCGTTCGTGTTTTGTCTTTCGCTAATTTTCGTGGTTAGGGCTTCCCGCATACGATTCTCCCGTTGTAATCAGTCTGATTCTCTGCACCTGATTCCTGTATAGCATGTGACCTTCCCTGTGTGTATTTAAGCGGTCATTTCATTCACAGCTCTTGTCAGAACGTTGATTAATACTTCTTTGTGCAGAGCGCCTTGTTTCCATTGAGTATTGTTTCTCTTCTACTTGACTGTCCGACTTTAATTCTTGCCATTGCCCTTTTTGTATTGTTTTTGTCTCTCTGGAATTCGACCCATTTTTGTATGACCACGATTTCTGTGTTTGGATGCTCTGTGTATGACCCTTGGCTTTGTTCATTGACTACGACTTTTTGCCTCGTTTCTGTACCTCTGCCCATCTGTCTTACTGGTTCTGACCCCGGCCTGTCTAGTCGACACTGTTTTTGGATTTCGTATTGTGGGTTGGAAATTCCTGCGTTTTTAGGCTTTGACTCGGACTCCAATAAAGGCATACAATTTTTGGATTTCCCTCTCATGCGTGTGGTTCCTGAACGCACCGTCACAGTACTTTCCAACCACCATGGAACCAGCAAGAGAGTTCAAATTGCAAGACTCGGAGGCGAAGCGGCCGTCATGCTGGAGTCGCAACAGCAACAGTTATTAGCCGTCATGCAGCATCTCCAGACCATGACGCACCATTTGTCCGACCTGGCCTTCCTAGTCAGAGAGAGCCAACCCGCACTCGCCACCTGCTCTGCAACTGCTCCTGCTCCAGAGAGGTACGATGGAGAGCCCGGCACGTGTCATGCATTCCTGACCCAGTGCAAGCTCATCTTCAGCCTCCAACCAGCTACATTCCCCACAGAGCAAGCCTGAGTGGTGTATATCATCACCCAGGTCACTGGACGGGCCAAGCAGTGGGCAACCGCTGCCGGGAAAGCTGGGAAGCAAACCACTGCCCTGGTGGATTCCATAGCTGAGGTCAGTTTTGTGGATGCAGAAGTGGTGCGGAAGTGGGGAATCGCGGAAGTGGGGAATACCTCTGGAAGAGGTTTCATGTTCTCGAGTGGCTAATTGAGTGAACAGTCAGAGGATCGGCCTTATCACCCACTCCACTGCCCCCATCAAGTTACGCGTTTCAGGCAACCACCAGGAGACCATCAGACTGAATTTCATTGACTCCCCTCACTCCCATGTTATTCTGGGCCATCCTTGGATGGCTAAGCACAACCCCGATATAGTTTGGGCTACTCATGAGATTAAGGACTGGAGCCCAAATTGTTCAGTCATGTCTTGCTGATGCCGATGTTCATGTTCCCTCCCCTGCTGAGATCCCTAACCTCGGTCATTTATGCTACAGCTAAACTTAAATATTTTCGAGTAAAATAATCAATAGGGCTGTCGGACTAATTAATCGCGATTAATTGAAGCGCAATAAAAGTAACTGCCATTATGAGGCAGACAGACGTGATTGCTTATTACCTTTTCTATGACACATACCTATTGCGGTCATTTGAAATGCTTCCGGTAAGAAAAATTTGGTTTGATGTCCACTAATTACCAGCCAGGTTGGACAGTCTCCATCGCCTTGGCATAATTAGCTCACCTAAATTCATTTCCCGTGTACTTTGCCTGACTTGCAATCAAGCCATTTTTTCAGCCAACTGACAAATCAAAACCAAAATGTAGCCTATAATGACTAAGAAGAGAGAATGAGAACCAGGCAGACCTAACCAGGCTGCCGCGTTATATTAAAAGATTTTCAAATTCGTTAACAGTTTACATGTCACGTTCTATACGCTTAATCAAAATGTTTTCCACCTTCACTGTTGGTTATTTAGATGCTCAAAAGTAAATAAAATCAAGTGCTATGAGTTACATTATTTTAAATTACTCTCATTGAATTATCTAATAAAAAATGCCTCAAATTTGTGGCAAAGATTCGCCTGAACGTTAATTGCCAAATCTTCGGTGCGTTTGACTATTGCCTGCAATGCAAACGTATTCTCTCTCGCATTCATGTTCGGCATGCTTCACAAAATGTTTTCCATTTCACGTAGCCTATATTTTTAAGCTCTTAAAACCAGGGCCATCTTTGAATAATTTCTCTCTCTTTTTTTTTTTTTTTTAGAAATATCTTTAATAATGCACACAAAATTCCTTGATGAAAGGTGGAGTTCAGAGGTCTGCTATTTATTCAGATTATTGAAATTTTTTCAATCTAACACGGCAACCTGGTTAGGTCCGTCTGCTTCTCATTATCACTTCTTAATCATTCTACGCCACATTTTGATTTTGATTAGTCAGTTGGCTGAATAAATGGCTTAACTGCAAGTCAGGCAAAGTACGCGGGAAATGATTTAAGGTGAGATAATTATGCCAAGGTGATGGAGGCTGTCGAACCTGGCTGGTAATTAGTGGACTTCAAATCAAAGTTTTCTTCCCGGAAGCATTTCAAATGACCGCATTAGGTATGTGTCATAGAAAAGGTAATGAGCAATCACGTCTGTCTGCCTCATAATGGCAGTTACTTTTATTGTGCTTAAATTAATCGCGATTAATTATTCTGGCAGCCCTAATAATCAACTAAAAATGTTTGATACGATGAAGTAAATAATACATTGTTAAAGAAATATCTACTATAATTGAACTGAAGTGAAAACACAAATACAAAACTATAGTGACCTTGGTTTTTTACCATATTATAAAAATAGCCATCCTACTAACATCCTTACAGAGGCGCCTCCATCTAGCCACTTGAGAGTATGACGGCCATACAGTCTGATGTTTTTCATAGGCCTAGTATAGATCATCTTTTTTCTTGTGTTAACATTCTATTTGTAATCACTGATACTTGGTACTTGTAGACTAAGTATGGATATCTACAAAGTTGTTTTGATATTGTGTTTGTATATATTTATAATATGAAAGAATCTCTCTGATCATGTGACCCATCATGTGCCCCTCGGGGCATTTTCAAAGAGGGCGTCTTTGATGCATGTTTCTTATGCCTGAACAAGAGCATATGGCTCGAAACGTTGCTTGGTGGATGTACTAAATGAATGCACTGAAAATGGAGCTGAAGTGTGCGGACTGTTCCTCTGTTTGTTCTCAGTGATGTAGCTCTGCTCACTGAGAGAGGACAGCCCAAGCATGATCAGCTGCTTGTGATCCAACCTTGATTGGATGTTGGGGAATTTAGGAGAGAGAATTATGCAGCCAATATTTTATGCATCTTCTTTGTTGAGCCAAAAAGGTTCACCATCTCAAATGCATCCTGACATAGGACCAGCTTTAGGCAAGTCAGATAATCCCAAAACAAGTTGCTGGATTTAAACATCTCACCATCACGGCTGTCATTGTAATCTGCCATGAGCCTTTGCCAAGCATACTCTTCAAAGGTGATTTACTAATCCTTCTGTTCTCATCTTTGCCAAAAACACCATTTTTGGCTGTACTTTCTGTTCTTGAAAATGTCTTTCAAGCACAAGTTCCAGCATATGCTGTTCTCACAAACCCTTTGTAGCAAGCTGAGAACAAACTCATCTGTCAAATCTGTCCCAACTCGTGTATCTATTGAATCTCTTCAACAATGTTCTGAATGGTTGCTCTGAATGTTCTGAATTCTTAGACAGGCACATTAATAATTACTACTAATTTAGGTAAGGAGTTTATTGTCATGATTCCTGCTTTGCTATTTTAAGTCTTGCTGTGCTTTTCTGTTCTAACATTCATGCTTCCTTCCAATCTGCATACTTCATTGGTACTTAAGCTGAGCCGCTCATACCCTTAATGAGCAAGTCATGTCAGCCTATCATTGTCCTTGTCTCATGATCTTGCCCTGCCTCTTATTTCTTCTCCAGGTGTTGCCCCTCATGTGCACTGATTTTCCTCCCTTTATCTGGAGTCGGTGGAAGTTTGCTG
Source organism: Gymnothorax reevesii (assembly GCA_029721435.1). Classification (NCBI taxonomy): domain Eukaryota; kingdom Metazoa; phylum Chordata; class Actinopteri; order Anguilliformes; family Muraenidae; genus Gymnothorax; species Gymnothorax reevesii. The sequence continues at coordinate 95,351,214 of CM056582.1, read as the reverse complement.
GCAGACAGAGTCTTGTGCCTCATGACTTGAAAATGAATGCAATGTTTATGTCTTCTTTCTAGCCAAGTCAAGTTCTTGTTTGCGTTCTAAGCCTGATTGTTCTTTTCTGTTTGTGGTTTTTCTCCCTGGAGGTTCCAGCGTCTTGTTTTTTGTCATTTGGGCTTTTTATTTTTTTAAGCTCTGTGAAGCTTACTTTAGTTCGGATTTTTGCAACCCTTTGGGCTAAGTTTTCTGTTGGCCCTCGTGCCTGGTTTTTTGTTTTAATAAACTCCCAGTTTCCCGGCATCTCGCTTTCGGTGTCTCACTGATCTCGCATCAGTTAGTCTCTCAGGGCAGTAAGACACAGAATTTGATGCAGAGGGGAAAGTGTGTGTGTGTGTGTGTGTGTGTGTTTGGGAGGTGTGGTGTGGTGTGGTGTGGTTTTTTTTTTTTTTTTATAAATCCTTGCGTTTCCTTTTCTCACTAAAAATCACAATGTCATGGCATTCAAGTTCTTAGAGTAGGTGGCTATGGCTGGTAGTGGAGGTGCTGAGTGTTGAGTGCGCAAAACCCTCCTGGGGCTTTACCCCCAGAGAAATTTGAAGCTCTATTGTATTCTGGTGGCTTCTAGAATCTAATTTCTGAGTCATTTGGTGATGTGACTTAAGTTAAAACTAAAAAAAAAAAAAAAAACAATTTAAGTATTTTTTGAGGAGACGTCATAATTTGCTCATCTTGAGTTCCCGTATATATGCGTATTGTCACTTCTGATTATCAGATTCAGGGGCGCTGTTAGCACTTGAAAAAATTGAGGGCTTCAACCTCCTTGACCCAACCTTCTTTTGGGGGTCTGGGGTTTTTTCCCCTGGGAAAATATTGAAAATCTTGTGAAAGATGCAATTATAGCTGGACAAGGATCGAGACCACTCCTATACATCACTAGCTTTGCTAGACTAGCTTGCATCCTGACTTGGCCGTTCAGTACTTTTGAGTCAGACGTGAACTCTTCAGGAAAGCGCCGTGCATCAACTCAGTCACCGCTCGTAATTTGGCTCTTAAATGGCTTGATGTTGAACAGCAAACACAAGCGAATGATAAATAATGGCATTTCAGGGGTGGGCTCAATTTTCCAAGACTCTAAACCATGAACTTTGCAATGTAAACAACAGTGCCTAAGCTGCCGTAAGTTAAGTGAACTTTACATCTGCCTATGGGATTAGAGTGAATCAGAGCTCTTCTCAGGCCGCACTTCACTGAGAATGTTGAGGCAGCCAAGCCATGACTTTGTTTAGTTGAAGTTGTTTTTACATTGGACGATAAGCCGACATTGCGTAATCAGAGGCAGACTAATACCCTTCTTTGTCAATTCATGACTTTCGCTGTGCATAAATTGACATTCTTGATTCATTATAATGCAGCATAATGTTCAGATCACTAATTTAGGCAATTTCAAGTGGAGAACCTCACTTATGAGCAGGGGCGGTTCCAGGATTTTTAAAGTGGGGTGGCACAGGGGGGATTAATAATCAGCCTGGGTGGGGGGGGGGGGGTTAATTTTCATTAGAATACACCATTGAGAATCCGCTTAGAAATATAGAAAATGCACGATAGAACACAATGTAATTATGCTACATTAAACACATCATTCTTAATTTTACTTGTTTTTATTTTCAATAAATTGTATTCAAATACAATACACATTTTCTATGGGCAAAGTTTGCCATGTTTATTGATCTCTGTGTTTAGCGACCTCTGCCTGTCCCCTGACCATTCTTAGTATTAAGTATTGTGTTTTGGTTATTTTAGATTTCTTGTTTTTTATGTCCTGATTTATTCTGAGCCTTGCCATGTTTCCTAGCCTTGCCATGTTTATTGAGTTCCTTGTTAAGTGACCACTGAATGTTTTCTGACCATTCTCTGATTGCGTATTGTGTATTGGTAATTTGTATTTCATGTTTTTATTTTTTCTTGCCATAGTATCATGCCATGTTTTCATTCTCTCGCTTTGTTTATTTTTCTGCCATGCTTTGCACTATGTCTACCGCGTCTTGTCCTGTGTAGGTCTTTGCACACGGTCTCTAGTCTTACGTGCCACGCATTCGGGTGATTTACTGGTTTCTGGGTTTTCAATCTTCCTTCATATCTCATGTTCTTCCTTCCTCTCTCCTTTTGCTATCTACAAACAGTTTATTGTTTTCGATAATTACTAACACTTATTAACTTTGTACATTTTTACTAACTTACTAACTTGCACTCGAGATTGTATAGCTGCGCATACTAATTGACTAACGATCTCTCAGCATTCGGCCAATCTGTATCTCCGCCCTCCTTGCCTATCACTAATTATCTCTACTGCAGTTTCCTCGTATATCTCAGGCTTTCCCTTTTCTTTAGACTGTACACTTTAGCACTCCTTAACCGGAGCTGTTGTTCGTTCATAGGAATGTCTCGTTATCCCTGTCTGCGTTTTGGCATTCGCCAAATTCATGTAATTAGATAATTCCTCGTGTCAATCCTTATTATTGTTTCATTGATCACACCTGCCTCCCCTTGTCATGTTTTCACCCCGGATGTGTATATAAGGTGTCTTCACATTCAGTTCCTTGTCAGATCGTTATACTTCCTTGTTTCTTGTGCCACGTTTCTCGCCTCGACTCATTGTAATATTATCTTTCTGACTAGATTGCCCGACTACCGATTCTTGGTTTGCCCTTTTTGGATATTTTTGCATCTGTGTGTTTTTGACCTTTTTTTCTGCCCGACCTTGATATTGTGATTGCTGCCCTGGTTTTGGATTCGGACTGTCTTTGGTTTATGAGTTTGCTTCTCCTACAAACCTACGCCTGTGTACCGGATCCTTTTTTGTCTGACCTCGTATTTTGTTATTGGTGCCCTGGTTACGATTCTGGATTACGCCCCTTGGATACTGTTTTTTGATTGCAGACTTTGTACTGTTGCCAGCTCTGTTGGGGGGTTTCCCCCTTCAGAAATAAAGCCTCCTTTTTGCATTTATCTGGTTGTCGCAATTGGTTCATTTCGTAATTCGCAACAGCCACTTGTTTCAAAAACATTTCCAGTGCAAAAGAAAACAATTCCAAGGTATCAGAATTTTGGAAATGTTACACCACTCAAGTATCCATGGTGCATATTTTATAACAAAATTAAACAGGTGTTTCACATTGCGAAGTGTGTCTATAAATGCAGTAGTGTCAATATTCCAGTCCACTGTCGTCAGATTCCCTATGCCAGCCCAAGCAATTCGGACAGGAGAGAAATAAATGCAATGGTAACGTCGTACACTGTACTAAATTTTAAAATCTCAATGTCGTTCATCTTATCGCTGCATTCTCAACATTCTCCTAAAACTTTATCTTGGGAGAAATTGATTGTGATTTTAATCTTTAATCAAAAATGAAAGACAACATCAAGATAATTTAAAAGTTTAAATTTAGGGAAATCCGTGGACACCAAACGTAAATATGGGTAAATGACTGACTAAATAAGTTTCTTTATATTGCCTAAACGTTGTGGTCGCTCTTGGCTAAAGGAGCAGTGTGTAGAATTTAGGTTGATATTTTGGCAGAAATGGAATATAACATTCATAACTCCTTTTTTAGTAGTGTATAATCACGTGAAAACAATAATCTATGAGTTTCATTTCGCTTAGAATAAGCCCTGAAACCTACATGGGAGCGGGTCCACCTCCATGGAGGCCGCTATTTTGCACCGCCATTTTTTCTACAGTAGCCCAGAGTGGGAAAAAAGTGAATGAATACAGCACTGACACAGGAGAGCACCTTTCACGTTTTCTCAAGTTTTGCCGCCACCGTAGGCTTTCTGACAAAAGGAATTGTCAGTTGGTTGCAATCTATAATCTGACCACTAGATGGCTCTAAATCTTACACACTAATCCTTTAAGTACTGTACTTGCCACAGCTGAATTGACCAAAGTATAATAGCCACCACCGTTAATTTGAGACTTACGTTTGACTCTGAAGTGACACTTTTTCAGTATTTCAAAATATAGAACTGAGTATATACATACCACCTAGAGACACGGTGATTATGGACCACTCATAAATGCATACTATGCATTCAAATGCTAAAACGGAGCATTTCTGTTGTGTCCCAGTGTGATGGAGATGTTAGATTGCATGCTGATCTTATTGTTCATCTTTTTCCAAAAGTTTATCTTCGTAGAACAAAATAGATGAATCAGGAGAGATGAAGGGCCGTAACTGCAGAGGTTTTATAATCACGATACACGTTTCCAATGGTTTTATTTATCGACGCATTAGCAGTGGCATGATCAGGTCATGACTGAGAGTATACAATTCTGTATATCACAATAAATTATATGTATAAATATTATAAATAAATTATCATATATGGCACAATTTATAATAAAAAAAATGTAATTTCTGTAAGCACCCTCTACGTAATTCCCAATATATGCTACCACAGACCTGATGCCATCAGTCTGCTAACTTGCACAGCCGTCAAGCCATTACTTTCGCGTTTGAACAAGCAATGGTTTGAATTGATCACTTTCACATCATTAGTTGGACCATGGCAGAAGTACTAACGTTTGAAGCTAGAGATGACATCATTAAGCATACATAATCACGCTGTATGACAGAGGCTAACTAGAAGCCAGTCCAGCATGTCACAAGCTACCTGGTTTGCCATGTGACTTACACAAACCTGAGCTAATTGAAGCATTATCTATGGTTGGGGAGGGGGTCACGGGACGATAACTCCTCTACCGCTCCGCTCCCTTGCCTTGTCCTTTCTCCCAAAGAACCGCCTGATATCCATGTCAGTGGTAAGTATTAATTTGATTGAAATCACGAGCATTTATACAACCCTCCCTTCCAGCATGCAACTACTGAACTGCCTTCAAATGTAACATTGAGTGGTAAAGCCCGCCCAATGTTGAACTTGAAAACTGTAATAATTTATCCTCATGATTCTGCACCTCTGCCCATATCTGGGCATGCCCCATATGGCTGGCCTTTGTAATCATACCTCGTATTATTTCCTGCTGCTGCTACTACCGCATCAGTGTGTCAGCCACCCAAGGTTGATTGCAGAGAGGGAGGGGGATCGGGAGATCCGGGGATATTGGCCAATAATATTGCCCAGAGCTCACAACGCTCTTGATAAGATGCATGCAACAAACCCCTCTGAGCAGAAGCCATATCTAGAAATGTATACATTAATCTGTTTAAAGGGATAGTTCAGATTTTTTGACATGAAGTCGTATGACATTCTCATTTTCAGCGTCGTGCATAAACAGTGACTTTCCCCCCCACAGCGTCCCGCAATTCTGGCCCGGTTTTGGTGTTTTCGAAAGTAGTTCAGACTAGTTTGCTGGGGTCACGAAAATAAAAAGTTTTGATTTCAAAAACAACATGCGTTCAAAAGAGTAATACATTAGCATCACAAAAACAAACCCCTGAAAAAAGTCAGACCTCACTATCACTCGGCGCTATTTTATCTTCCTTCGTATCACTGCGCGCTTCTGCCTGTTGACATCCGCGCACCCTTCCATCAGCAGTTCTACTGAGTTTACACGGTCGAATTGTTTCAAGGTTTTACACGCTTGAATAGTAAACGTAAACATGTCCGACTATGACACAAGTGAAGAAGAAATTCCTTTTACCGTAGAGCCAAAGGGATACCTTTCTGAACCGGAATATACTGATGCCGAACTTCGTCAGATGGAGTTAGAACGGGCAGAGAAGGAGCGGAGGGACAGCGAAGCGGCTCAAGCTGAAGTTGGAGCCACAGCTGCGAGACACCGGGCGAACGACAATTGTTGGTGCCCTTGTTCTTAGTGTCAACTAATGCCGATGGATGGGAACTCGTCATGCCGCTCGTAGATCTCTCGATTGATGAGGAGGCCAGCGTACCAGCGTCTTTCTGCATCACTAATTGTCAAGACTTTCCTGCAATCCTACATGCTGGTGTCTTGCAGACCTTTTTCCACATTCCAAAAATCAACTGGAAGTAGCGACCCAGGCCAGCTGGACCTGATGGTCAGCTGTCATCAGAGTAAGTGTTGACTATCTCTTATAATAGGTACTTCGAAATTTTATTCTGAAGTTGCCCTGAGGTGAGCTTCTGACACCAGATAAACAATGAAAGAAGTGCTGGGCATTGATAATTCATGCGTGGGCACATTGTTAGCAAACTTAATGTGATTTCTCCCAAGATTTGTGCTGATCGACGGATGTCCACGATACAAATGTGCATTTCTATCTTGGGGGGCATTCAAAGGAGAATGTTACGCAAAGTTTTCGCATGTTGAATGATACATTTACTCATGATGCTACAAAATCAAATTGGCAGAGAAAAAAAATTCCAAGAGCCTACCTCAGAGCAACTTCAGAAAAAAATTTCAAGTACCTACTTATAAGTTGTGCAGGTTTTTTGGTAGCCGAATTTTACTACCTGGTGGTAACCAGCACCCCCGCCAGATTGCCTCCTTGTCTGCGGGAAACACTGAATTGTATAGCTATGTCTTCTTAGGGCATACTCTATTATTTAGTAGAATGAGTGTAGATAACACTACATCAAATAGGCTACATATCATCAAGCATCCAAAAACAGTCATCACATTTATTGATTTCTTGCAACTAATATACAGGATTGGTGATGTTATTTCATATGACTCATAGATGTGTCATTGTTTTCAGGTTCATGTACAGTATGCATTGACTTATCATGTTGTATTGTTTGCCATTTCAGACTGTACAGGCTGGTTGGCTAACATATCGTGATAGAACGGGCCCTACAAGGAGAGAAGCTCGGTCCAGGAAACAGAGGTCTTCCATCATGTGTGGTTGTTGTCCTTATAAGAAAAACATATCCATCACCAAAGGGACAATACACAGGGTTCAACGAGTCTGAGGAAGCACATAATTTGTTTTTAAACCACAAAAAACATAAACAGAAAAAGGTTTTTGAAGACATTTTGGACATGTTACATTGACTATGTTTTATTGAAAATATATTTTTTAAACAATATCTTATATAGAAAACACAAGCAAATGCACCACATGCATAGGTTTTATTTATTTCAGTCCTGTTTATTACTAATATAAAACTAAGTTTGCCAAGACACCAGTTCTGATGGCATTATTACCATACTTATAAAATAATATAAACAGCAGCAGTCATGTTTATACATACATGTGGAGAACTCCAACATGCCCAGAAAAAAAAAAACTTACACTTTTCTTGTATTTGCACCACAAAATAAATCAGGCAAGAGATTGAAAAATCTTGCGGAAAATATAAAGTAAAAAGTAAAAGTTATAGAAAGTGATTAAATAGTACACCTGAATATGTTTCGTAAACATAGGACACCAAAACTGACTTCAGTCTCAGACACCATGGGCCCCCTGTACCATAAAGCTGGATTTGGGCTTATCGCGGCAACTTCAGGTTTAACCCTGGTTTTCTGTACCATGAAGGCAACTAACTTCTTACCGAGGTATATCACCGCGGCAACATAAGCTGAATGGCTAACCTGCTCTGGAGCAGGTTCAGCGTGTACAAGCTCCGCCTACTGACTAATCAGTTCACAGAAAGTGGCATCACCATCCATGGAGGTTTCAGGAGTTCGGTGCGCGGATGAATACCAGTGTGTACGATACAGGTTCTCATCGAAGGGTTTGACATGTGGCGAACGCGGCGGAGTCGTGCGCATATTGTTTCACATCTTTTGTGTATCACAATCCTGTATTTGTAAGGTACCGTTCTGAACCAAAGGCGAGACCAGGAAGTTTCAGCAAAAGAGGGTTTTATTGAAGTTGGGAGGAACCCCCCACAGAGCAGGAGGCAACGGTACAAAGTCCAATCCAAAATCAGAATCCCAGGGACATAATCCACACAGTACACAGGGCAGCAAACACTAAACTCAGAGTCAGGCAAAACAGGTTCGGTACACAGGCACGGGTTTGTCAGAGAGTCCAAAGCCGAGATCCAGTGGGCGTAATCCAAACCGTTAACAGGGCAGGACAAAACTAAGATCTATTACAGAGATAAACTCATTGCCTGCGTCAGCGGTTGGCGAAAGAAACAAATCAAAAGAAAGGGCCTGATGAAGACCGTATGGGTCGAAACATGTCGACTTTTTAATTAATTTTTTTCAGCCATGCTTTAATAAAGGCTTTTTATCTTAGGCTTCTTTGTACTCCACTTTTTTCTGAGTGCCTGGAAGACCGACTATTTTGATAATACAGTTTTGGACTTGATGGACAATCTTGCCCCAGCACCTGATATAGAATCAGTTGACACCAGATGCGGGAAAAGGGAATGAGGATTTTATTTTAAACCAAAACAAAAAAGGCACGAGGGCCAACAAAAAACTTGGCCCAAAGGGTTGCAAAAAACAAACTAAGGTAAGCTACACAGAGCTATAAACAATAAATGCAAAAAGGCAAAAAACAAAAAGGCACTGGAAACTCCAGGCAAGATGCTCAAGAAAAATAAATAACAAGACTATATATATATTCACAAAACAAGAGGCTAGGACCAGACTTGAAACTAGAAATGCTAGGGAACTGACAACAAGAACTTGGCTAAACTTGAACATGCAACGAGACGCGAGACACTGTCTGCCAGCCAACTTCCACCGCATCCAGATAAAGGCTTGAAAATCATGACATGAGGGGTAACACCTGGAGAGAGAAACAAGAGGCATGGCAAGATCAAGACATGGACAGAGATTGGATGACATGACCTGCTCATTAAGAGAATGAGCGTGCTCAGCTTAAGTACCAATTAAGTATGCAGTTTGGATGGAAGCAAGCATGAATGTTAAGAACAGAAAAGCACAGCAAGATCTTGAAATAGCAAAGCAGGAATCATGACAATAAACTCCCTGTCTAAATTAGTAATATTAGTAATGTGCCTATCTAAGAATTACACCACCCTGTGAGTGTTAGTAAATGTTAGTAACTTAAAAACAGTTAATTGTCAATTAAACTTAGAGAGGCCCGAATCCAGCACAGCATGGAAGGAAGGGGAAATACCAAAGCCAACCATAGCTCAGAAATGTGCAAAAACGAAGGCACGGGGCGGAACGCAGACAAGCGGTGGAGTGGCATGGCAGACCTGGCAAAAACAAAAACATGGACAAGGAACATGAATTATGGAATGCTTGAACCTGATACAAGAAACTGTTAAAACTGTGACTATGAACATGACTGGACTATGGACTATGAAACTATGAAATATGGAATCTTGGAACATGAAACTGTAAAAACCATGAATAATACTCTTCTGGCCAAAGGCCAGAACCCCGGAACACAACAGCACCTATACGTCAAAGTTTCCTCTGACCTGACTCTGCCTGTAGCTTCTACTTGTCTGACCACTTTGAAACTGCCGTTAAAGGGCTGCAGTTATGAGGCATTCACAGAGAACCCTCAGACCTCTGTAAAGAGTGCTACATTTGGATTTGGTATAATCTAATTTCACCAAAGTTTTACTCACTCGCTCGCATGCGCACACACGCACGAACACACGCATACACATGCACACACACAAAACCAGTTTATACAGAGGACATCCTCAGGCTGTCTGTGAAATGTTTGTTCTTAATAGCACTGAGCATTCCTGACATTTCAGCTGTTTTAAGGTCAAGAAGTTACTAACCTGTATTATAATTGGGGAAAGTGCCTGAGTAGCTTCTCACTTAGCAGGTGTGTGAAAGGCAGGTAGGCAGCCATTTATGTATGAAGTCATACCTCAGGCAAGTAATTTCTTGATTGACACTCCAGTGTTTACCAGGGAGAATGCCAAATAAATGAAAATGGAAAAGAAATTAACAGGCCGTTCTTGTTTGGATATTTTATTTATTTTCATTCGCAAAAGTACTCTTCACACAAATTTGGGAGTTTTGCAAGGCACAAATTCCATGAAATTCACAGAAAGCAAGGATCGCCTCTGCCAACCAGTCAAGTAGCAGCTTACATCCATTTCTGTACAGAGTCATTTAGTGAAGACTTTAATGACAGGTAATACTAAGTTAAAAGGTATTGCATTTCCTGGAGAAATGAAAGTGAACTACATACATATATATGCGCATACACACTATTCCAGAGTTATTTCCAGTGAGGAAAAAATGCTTTCTTCACTACCAGGCTCTTCAACATGGGAAAAAAGAACTGATTCACAGCTTAATCACATCACAATGACGATCACCTGAGGCTCAATTGTCTCAATTGTAGCAAAACCAACAAGTACATGAACTTATAATAGCTTCCGAGCCAATTTTAATTCCGGAGATGCAGTGTTCATCACAACCCAAAAACAAACCGTCTCTCTGGTGTGGGTGCATGGAAATGCCAATAGTTTTATTCTGGCAGGAAGTATAAAAAAAAATTGCCATTCCGGTTCAAAGAAGTCATGCTCAAACTTCTGATGAGGTAAAGAAAAAAAAGGAAAGCTGTGACATTAATAAACAGTCAATGAAAAGTAGACATGAACAACATAATGGCTGTTGTGCATAATGAAATTTTTTAAAATATCCATTATATGTAGCCTCATCTCAGCTTTGATGTAAACTTAATGACTGACTAAGCTCCTCCAATGTTGCAACATACAGGTCAGCTGCATCAGTCAAGCGAACACTGGGGTCTGGCAATCTGGAAAGCTCTTCTGCAGTCAGACTGCATGGCAGCTGCACTTCAGGGACTTGAATTTGGTCTCCTTACACGTCCTGATAGCTGCATGGTCCTTCCCAGTCAATTCCATAGTCATCCTGTACCTTTATCGGAACAAAAGACAAAGATAAATTGTATGTAAATATTTCAGCTATATAAGTTAATATGATTTCATGAATGCATAAGGTAAAGCTGCTAAAAATGATATTTACACAATTATTCATTATAGATGTTTTGGCTCAAGAATGTGTGCTTATGTTTTATTGAGAGAAAGATCCTGTGCACTGAGGGAGCCTGTCCATTCTGAAGTTACGATGGCATTTCTGTGATCCTGAACTAAAAAATCTTCACCATGCAGTCATTATTACAAGCCTGCACTGTCTCACTCATTACAGGGCAGTACTAGTCAAATCAAAACAGCCCCAAAAGAGCAGAGCTCCTGAAAGTGTAATGATGGTCTGACATGTCAAGGCAATACCTCGTCTCCAGCATTACAGCAAGAGTGAAGTTCAGAAAAAGCACTGCCATAAACTTAATGAGATGTAATCATTAATGTCAACATTTGTGATTTTTTTAAATTAATTTGCATGATTAAAAACTTTCAGTGGCTATACAACCAACTATTCAGCTACTTGCCTCATCAGGATCCTCAAGGTTTCTGACTCTGGTCCAGAGCAGGTGTGGAGACGGATTACTTGCTATTCTCAGGCTGTGCTGGTTCTATGCATCCATGAAGAAGTCAAGTTGTCTCTATAACTGGGGCAGGAAACACCAGTGCAGTGCAAACAGATGTATCTCATCTGCATTCAGTAAGCTTTCTCTCTCTCAAGGTTGTGGAAGAGAATGTGGAACAAGTCAATGACCTGTATATACAAGTCCCTCCATAGCCTTTTGACTCTGTAAAAAAAGAGTATTATATACATTTAATACAATATTATTATTATTTTCATTAAGGGATGAATTCATGGAGACCAATTCCAGTTCTGAAGCCACACACTAGGTCAGTGGCACTGATAAAGTTCCTATAATGCAAGTTTTTTCAAGGTGGAGGAAGTGGGAGCATCTGAAGAAAACTGACGTACACAGAGATGCCAAGTCTGGCGCATTCGGCGTAGGTCTCACGCATTTTTTAGGCTCATTCGCCGTAGTCTGCAATTATTCAATGAACGCTTATTAAGCCTCGTCTACAACATCACTCAACTTTTGTTGAGTCAAGAGTTACCTTCAAGTTGAGTCCTGTTGAGGTAAGTTGGGTGGCCCGTCTATAGTATATAAAAGATTACTCAACAATGTCCAACATTGTTTAACCATGTCAAACTGTCATAAATTGGAGGGAAATTTCCCCTCTTCATTTTTTCCAAGTCACATGCCTTGAGAAGAACACAGGATTTCTACATGCTCGTTGATTGGCTAATTTCACTCAACTTCGCTCGACTTGTTGAGAAAGAATATGCATGCACATTCCTGATTCAACAATGTTGGATGCTGTTGAACGAAGTTGAATAACCTGTCCACACTATCCAATACCACTCAACCTGTTGACTAAACTTGAAGTTGAGTGATGTTGCATAGTGTAGATGGGGCTTTAATGAGATTCTCACGCAGTATTAAAATCCTTGTGCATTGAAGTTTCATTTTCACTTGTGTGACGATGGACCTCATCACAAGTAACATGGAAAGCGATTCTGACTCCGGACTTCTCTCCTCTTTCCTCAGGGATTGGAAGCAGTGCATGTGCTTCATGATCGTTTAAATTGTTCAAATGGAAAAAGACCATTTGAAACGTCTTTATGCAATTCCTTTGCTTTCAATACCTCAGTAAAGACAAGTGTGAGAATTCCCGAATCATAATCAATTTCTGTGTCACTAGTGGGGAAATCCATCGTAATGCACATGTAACTGACTAACTTAATGTGCAATGACTTAAATTCCGTGAGTGAATTTCTTCAGTGCGCGGAATGAATAATTCCTGACTACGGCACAGGAACATGAATGGCACTAAGAGGCGAGAGACTCACGCCGAATGCGTGAGACTTGGCATCTCTGCGCACAAGGGAAGTCCTGCCTGGAGTATGCATCTTCTCCACGTACGCTTGGCTTTTCTCTGGGTATTTTGGCAGAAGAGTATTGCACCGCTGCAATTCTCTAACCAAATGAGAGATGTGATTATTTCAGTGTTTCCCAAACCTCTCCTGGCAGGCCCCTTGTCCTGCAAGCTTCAGATCTCCCCCTGCTTCAGCACAGGTGATTCAAACGATCAGGTCATAATTAACTGCAGAAGCTGCTTGATAATAAGCGAATCCTGTGAATCACCTGTGCTGGAGGAGGGAGAGACCTAAAGCATGCGGGACTAGGGGTATGCCCGGAGAGTTATTTCACTTGGTCATCAGCAGTGGGTTTCATTTGTGGCATATGCCATGTATATAATCTAGAAGCTTCACTTGTTTGAAAAGCCGCATTTCTGTCCCTCTGAGAATATTGCTATAATGGAGTTGCAAACGACCCCGTCATTCTGGCATGCTGACTGCTTGCAGTGGCTCCTACAAGTATGAAGTTAGGATGTATCCACCTCGGCAAAAAAATTAAGAACCACCAAATTCATAATGTGAAATTTTCTGAAAACTGACAAGTCCTGAACTCCGTACATCTGCATGAAGAATTGGCATGCATTCCACATTCAAAAGGCTTTGTCATAAACCATGGTTAATTGCATATGCCGAATGTCAACAGTTGAGTGGTACTTCTGAAAAATTTGGTTTCATCTTAGTCAGATACTGATTTTGCTTTTTCTAATTAAAGTTCAGACTTCAGTTTGTGGCAAATACAGCTCTCCTTGCCATTTTTAAAGGACAGTAGGCCCTTACATTGCACAGCAATGTTGGAAAAAAAACTACCTTTCTTTAAAAGCTAATGAGCTGAAGTTCAAATACTTTTCAAACTGATGTTGAATGCCAGAAAAGGCATGTCACAGCCATATTTCTATGAGTTGGACATGAATTTTGTCCATTGGTTAAACAAAAATTCATTCCCGGATCATTAAACTTTCTATTGGATCAAAACTCTTTAGAAGGATGCATTACATTGAAATAAATGCAAAAAGCATTGTAGCTTAAAACAGCTTGCAAATTCCTGTATTCAGCTCAGTATCCAGATGTATAGTTTCGTGTTCATAGCTAAGGTGTGTTTCTGTGACCATATAATGGAAAGTTTAAAAGAGGTCACAGAGATCATGGAAAAGTTGTGATGTCTGTGACAACAATGCAAAGTCACTGGGTGCAGTGTGGGATAATTATCAGTCATACTGTACAGTTAGCTGTTATACAAAACTACTTTTCCCTCCTGCTGCTGTTGCCCTGCTGGGTAGGTGCAGGTGTAGAGTGGGAGGCATTAAAGGCAGGTAGACTGTGCACAAGAAATGTTTTCTGTGATGATGGTGCCGGAGAAAAAGTAATAAGGTAATTTCAGTCAAAAGGAATCCTTCCTCAGATGGTGCACCCTCAAAACATCATAATAGTCTAGTAATTATACTAGAATATTTTGAATGCAAAGCTGAAATTTAGGCTGAGCGCAGAACTAGAGGTAAGATTATTAAGAGCTGTACATAGAAAAGTTTGATCTTTGCAGTGCCTACGAACTTTTCGATAAATCTCACATGCTTTATGCTAGCAAGTATTAAAGTCTAAATAATGGAATACTGTGTGCCGTCTCATTTGACAATTACACACCTCAAAGACAGAAAAAAACTAGGTTCTGCACCACAGACAAGATCATGTTAGTGAGGTACCGTTAAGAGACTTACCGTTGGTTGTGGCCTCTTCTTCCTGTTATGTGGGAGTTCCTGTTGACTCCTCTGGCTTCCACCAAAAAAGTTGCCACCTCAATGTTTTCCCGACGCCTTGTCTGATCGTACACATGATGGTAGACCAAACCTATTGACTGCACACATGAAGCTCCGTAAAACTGTGGAAGTGTGATTGTTTGTTGCAGTGGACAGATAGACAATCAAACGACTAAAGCCATCTATGCCTCCAGGAATGACAAATCTCCAGCTTCAGAAAGAAAGAAAGAAAGAAAGAAAAAAAACAAGGTAGAATTAGTTAATAGTTTCTATACCCATTCAGGTTAAATTCCAATTTAATATCACAATGTAAAAAAATATTTACCCTTTCACATTCTCAGTATTGTAAACTGAGAAGTTTTTCCTTTGGGTCAATCTAGCAACCAATACTCACTCACATGCGGTTTGTTTTCAACGTGCGGCAGTCACAGTGGGTACAGTTATACTCACAACACTTGCAGTTCAATCTTTTACTCGTTTACATTTTAAACACTGTCCCACTGCCTTCTAGAACTGAGGTTGTATACGGACATGAATAAATATGTACAATGTGATGTAAAGATGTGGTACAAAATGTGAAGAACATACCGGATTAATTTGTGATTGCCATCTATGTGCCACATTGCATTTGGTCCAAGAACAGAACACTGCCGGTGTTTGAGTGTGCGATTGGCCATGCCTCACAATTCTGCTCCATCTGGATCGACTCTTTTCAATGAATCAGACACCCTTGAAACTGAACAGATGAGAAGAAATATTTAACCTAAAGAGCAAGGTTTAAATGGTCAAAAATGCATTACAAAGAGCAATAACAAATACAATGAACCGTCTTTGATGAAATTAAGTCTGACTGCAATATAGGCAATTTTGTGTGTGGAAATAATGGTGACAGGTGCTGTGATGCCCCAGGACTGCAACATCAGCGACAGCTAGAATGAGAAGCTGAAGAAACAGATTGGAAGAGGAGGAGTACACAATGAGTGTAAGGCTGGGAGACGGAGAGAAAGACAGAGAGAGAAACCTACTTTGCACTCGCTCTCCCCTGGCACGCAAAAAAGATCCCATCATTCCTTATCCAGTATTTGGATGAATCATATTGATTTCTGAAATGACCTCATGCAGCTCCTGGTCAGTCATTTGTGAATACATGTCAGAGACTCTGGTAAAAGGAAAATGGGCAATACAAATTCAATTCAAATACAGTTTATTCCCCCGAAGGAAACAAATCTGGGAAAATGCTCTGTTATTACTTTGGTACCTTACAGTTTTGAAAAATTCCATAACAGAAAGTACACAGCAACATGCAACCCTAACTCAGAAAAAAGTTTGGATGGTAAAGAAAATGCACATCATGTAGAGCAGTGATTTCAAATTTTACTTTGACCTGTATTTCATTGCCAACAGCATAAAGACCAGATAATTAACATTTTGTCTGGTCAACTTTTAACTTGTGAATGTGCATTCATTCCTGCCGTTCAGGCCTGCAATATTATCCAAATAAGTTGAGACAGGGGAAATATGGGACAAAATGAGAATGCAAAGATCCTATACTGTTGGACACTGGAAGACAGGTTTGGGGGAAGAAAGGGAGGCTACATTGAAGGCTATAATGCCAAGAGATGGACTAGAACTACAGTCCTACCGTTGTTTATTATCAACAACAACAACTACTACTACTACAACAAGACAACATGGTCATCACTCTCACCCGCCACAATCTTGGGCCATAAAAAATAATAAAAATTTTTCAACCACTATTTTCAAACTGACCGAGGATCATGACTAGCTCGCTTATTAAGCAAACAAAATTTGACCCACGTTTCGGTCATAGCTTTAACAGAGCATGTACGCACTGAAAGTGTGACGGACGGACGAAACGCAATCCTATATGCCCACGCACTAGTTTGTGGCAGGGGATAATAATAATAATAATAATAAATATAGCTGCAAGCGGCAATTCCGGGGTTCAAGCTAAGAAGGACCATTAGCAGTTGAAAGCTTTAAGAGCTTAATTAACAAGTGTTGCCACTAAAACACTAAACGTGGCCATGACCCCTGCCAGGTGGTGGAAATCGACTGGGGTCGGCGTATCACAAAATTACACATTAGAACCATAGATGAATAAAATCGGTCAAAGCGTTCTTGAGATTTCGCGTTCACAACAAACGGGATGTGACGGAAGGACAGCCGGACGGATGGACTGATGGAGCTGAATACTGTCCCCCGGCCCTAATACACCTTAATCCCAAAGATGAATGGAATCGGTCAACCATTCTTGAGATATCATGTTGACAAGGTATTTGTAAGAGGTCAAATGATTGTAATAACCTTGAGAATAATGGCAAGGTCACGTAAAACGAGTGGGCTGTGAGCGCTCCCCTAATACACCTTGTTGCCAAAGATGAATTGAATCGGTCAAACCGTTTTTGAGATGTCGCGTTCACAACAAACGGGACGTGAGGCGGACCCGGAACCGGAAAACTGTGCTCTGCAGTCTCGTCTCGCCCAACTCCTACCTCCACAGAGCTGGCCAGTCAGAAGAAAGTGGGCACAAGGGGAGTGGGGGCCATAGTGGAAGAGCCACCCCAACGAGATGTTTCAGGCAAAGACTACAATGGACTACTAAAGGGATTTTTTGAGGATGGCAGTATGAGCTAAATAAGGACCCTGTTTTGGTTTTTATTGCTTCTCATTCTCATGAAGAGGCTTAGGTGTCCACACAGAAGGAAAAATTTGAGTTCTTATTAGAGTTTAAACAAAAGTAGTCCAATGTCACGAAATCCAAAAGGCCAGATGAAAAGTCAAAAACACAAAAGATCTTTAAACAAAGGTTTCTCTTAGACCATTAACAGAAAAGTTCCAGAATGAACTAGGGCAGGGGTCCCCAATCTTTCCCAGAAAGGGCCAGTGTGGGTGCAGGCTTTCGTTGCTACAAAGCAATTAAACACCTGATACTACTAATCAACCCCTGGAATCTTTGCTAATTAGCTTGATTAGTAGCATCAGGTGTGTAGCTGCTTGGCTGCAATGAAAGCCTGCACCCACACCAGCCCTTTCTGGGACGGTGTGAACTGGGGCATCACCAAAGACTTGCAAGGCTAGGGTGCAAACCATGACTGAGCAAAGGTGGTACAAACTGAGGGGTATTTAAGGCTGACAGAATGAGTTTCATGTGTTACCGCAATGAGTAGCATGAACGGGGTCTCCTGGGGTAAGGGGGGCATGGGTTTCAAGTCCTTAGGGGTTTCCTGGGCAAACCACCAGGGGCTGGAGCATCCTGGCGACATCTGCAGGTGGCTTGAGGTGTGACAAGTCCGAGATCAAAATTTTACCTTGGAAATATTGCAAAATAGGTCCCCTTTAACCCAGAGGTCTGTGACTACTCCAGCAATAGGCTGATGAGTTTGGGTGCTTTTTAAGTTGTAAAAACCCTCATCGATATTCTCACACAAACCAGAAATTCCTTTGTCAGATGATGGTGCCATTAAGATAATGGGGGTAATCCTGCATACATGAGAATGCACAAAATTCCAGCATGCAGGTTTTCTGACACTTACACCCATATCAACAGTATTTTTGATTGAAGTTCAATCACAACCACGTATGAACATCTTCACTGCAAGAGGAACCAGAAGAATTTGATCATTTGAATACATGTCGAGACAAGTACACTTGTTTTAACACGGCCAAAGGCAAAAAAGGCAACCCAGATGCAATCAATCAATGCTCACCTGACACCTTGAGCTCCTCTCGCTCTTTAGGTGTGATCGCATCAGTAGGCTAAGTGACGACTCAAGTACGCTGGGTAGCTCCAAAAAACAGTATATTAGTTTTGCTTTAACAGCCTGTTGAGCTGATGCCTCTTTCGCCTGACATGGATATCTAGAGAACTACATGTGCCACTGCTCTGAGGATGGAGTATCAACGGTCTGCCTCCTTTCTGCTGTCGTCAGCAAATCAGCTCTGGCAAACCTGCCATAGAGCGGGCCTTAGATCAAGGGCGTAGGTTTAAAGTGAGAATTGGTTGGGACACGTATGCGAGGCGAGGCTGGAAAATTTTTGTAAATCTGAGTACACATCCTGCCTTTACTGTATACAGACGTTATCGAAATGAGTATTTCTCCGCTTTTTTTTTTTAATTATGCTTCGCAAGGTGCCTCCAAAATTTTCATACAAAGATGCCACTTAATAAACACAACCTTAACTGACAGCAGCCAACCATCTCAGCGCACTCATGTAACCCGCTCAGATCTAGTAACCTGGACATTGATAAGTGAGAGGATATATAACTACGTTAGCAAGCCAGCTTGCATTCCTCTCTATAAAGCATCATAATATGCGGTAACGCAATTGCAGGCACAATAATCGCCTCAAAATGGACCGCCGACTATGAATTGGACAAGCCGCAACCTGAGCGTTAATCGGACTGGATCATGTTAGATTTACGGTTATGTGTTTCTTTCATTTTCCCCACTGAGCCAAAGTTGGTTTGGACATTTTGACTTTCAAAGGTTATATTTGCTGAACATCATGAGACTAACTTTAGGCCTAATGCTTTTCATATAATTCCACAGAGAAAGTCATAATTATGACCTCACCTGAAGCCCCGATACACCTGTATCCTCGACAGCTTGCTCTATTTCTCTACCTTGCTGCTGTGGTTCCAGCACAAGGCAATCAGAGATAGCAGACCTGGCCCCAGCCACGGGCTCACAGGCAGAGTGACAGACACACACACACACAGACATGATCATTGCTTAACCTGGCCCCCTAGAGGAAGGGCCAGGTAATAATTAATTAATAATGGCACCTTTGAAGGATTTCTCCACTGAAATTTCACCTCATAATTTGACATATCCACCTGGCTTATGAAGGTATCCTGAAATCTGTCCGGTTTGGACAACGCCTCAGTAAATCTCGGTTAAATTTTCCCGAGACACACCGAGGATTGTCTGGCCCATTGAAGTTCAGAGACATCAGTACTCCTTCAGAAAATTTCACCGAGGTAGACCTAAGTTTGCCTGTTTGGCCTATGCCAGTGGTTTTCAATGCCGTTCCTGAGGACCCACTGTGTATGCTTATTTTTGCTCCAATCACAATTGTAATCACAGGATTTTAACAAGCTGTTAATGCCTTAATTAGTTGTTTTTCATATTTAGCATTGTTACTTACTGTTTTTAGCCAAATGTTACATAAAAACATCCATACATGCTATGAAGAATAAAATATACTTTAAGATTGTGGTTTCATTGGCTCCCCCCGCTTGCGGTGCCGGAGCTATGGTATCGGGCTCCGTCTGTTTGCTTTATCTCATCAACGATTTCAGTGACAGGCTCCTAATTTTTTACTGGTCATGCATCTCATAAAGGCCGATAAATGACATGCCTAAAGGTGACCTTGGCCTATTTTTTAAGGTCACTGGCCTAAAAAATCACCACAAACGTAAACATTTTGCTTAATTTCATCAAAGATTTCAGTTACACGCTGCTGATTTTTACTGGACATGCATCTCATAAAGGCCTACAAATGACATGCCTAAAGGTGACCTTGGCCTATTTTTCAGGGTCACTGGCCTAAAAATATCACCAAAAAACTGAAAAATTTTGCTTTATCTCATCAATAATTTCAGTTACAGGCTCCTAATTTCCATTGGGCATGCATCTCATGAAAGCCTACAAATGATGTGCCTAAAAGTGACCCTGGCCTATTTTTTCAAGGTCACTGGCCCAAACATATCACCAAAAATTTCGACATTTTGCTTTATCTCATCAACATTTTCGGTTACAGGCTCCCGCCGCCTAAGTGGCACGGAAACTATGGTGTCAGGCTCCATCCGTGAGTGCGTGCGTCCATTTGTGCGTCTGTCAACAAAAACTTCGACATTTTGTTTATCTTAATGACGGGAGCTTCTGGGGCCGCCAGTGGCCTATATTTTCTATACTGCAAGACATTTCATGCATTGTAACATTTGAAACAGATCAAATTAGATACTGAGGAACTCATAAACCCCAAATTAGGCTGAGGGACACAACTGTTTCAAGTTCTTTAAAAAACTTCAGGTGACCATTATTAGATTAACATAACACAAAACTGGTTTGATTCATTACCATTTGCTTTTCGACTAAATTTGTCATGATGTGCCAATTAGTTTTCTCCATTTAGGAGCCAAGAACATCTTTAATTTGTTTGGTTACATTGTTTTCTCCCATTTTATGCTGTAATTTCCAATGCATAGTAATGTGGGCATGGCATTTTTTCATTCTGGATGGCAAACATAGATATTGGTTTTATCTTGTGAATAAAGAGGGCAAATAACTGCTCTAAATATGAAATGCACTTAATTAAGACGAATGAACAGCTCGCTTAAACCCTGTTATTACAACTGTGGTTGGAACAAAAGCCAGCATACACAGTGGGTCCCCAGGAACAATGTTGAAGATATCTGGCCTGTGCTCACACCAGAACAAAGGGGAGGTGTGAAGACAGTCAAAACACATGCCTCATTAAAGACCTCCCACCAGTACTGCAGTCCAAACACCAATTAATTATGCAAATTACCAGTACTGCCTTTTCAACAAAGTTATACCGTAATTAAGCGAGCCACTAGATGCAGTCCAGATGAAGTACAGGCTTACAGTACTAGCCATTCCAAAGTTCCCCAATCCGAAATTCACCAAATTTTCAGTGATAATTCGTTCTGCGTAGGCCTAGCATAGGCCTAGCAGACAAACTTCTATCTACCGGGTGAAATTTTGCCGAGGCATACCATTGTGGTCTCTGAGCTTCAGAGGGCCAGACAATCCTTGGTGTGTCTTGGGGAAATTTAATGGAGGTTTACTGAGTCTACTGTTGTCCAAACTTAAGTAAACCGGACAGACTTTCCGAGGTTAATCGAGTTGGCCTCAAATCTTCAGTAAACCTTGGTGCATTCTGTTTTAATGGGAATTTCCCGGAAAAAGGTGCACTTTCTTAGTTTTTAGGTGCTAGTAGCGTGAAAAAGGTGAGCCAAGGCATTCGAGGTACCTGTGTAACAGGCCTCATAAATGTTGCCTCAGTTACCGTAGGATATAGAAATGATTAATCTCATCAGAATTCTGTGTGCCTATGTACAAAAATATCTTGAAGTAAAAAAATACATATGTACAGAGAACCACATCATAAAAACTATACGCAAAATCCTAGGTGCTTAACAGCTCCCCATTAAGAACCTTGAGAGGTCTGACTAAAAAAGACCATCTTTAAACTGCTACTGCAGTTTTTTAATCTGAGAACTTTGTAGTATAAGTAATGAATTATTTATTTATTTTTTAAATTATTATTACTATTATTATTAGTGCACTGTGTCATCACTTGGGCTATTATTTATTTATTCAATTATTTATGTATTAATCATTTTATCAGCTTTCACAGCTGTGTTGTCATTTTTGTCATTTATCGACATTCGTATTTAGTTTTAAGTCATGCTTACTTTGTCATTTTTCATCTTACTTACCATTTAAGTGAATGTCTTCCGGGGTCTGCGGTGTTGTATATTTCTGCGTCAGTGCTTGCATGCTTGATCCTTATATCAAGGGTGTGTCTTGTCATTTTACGTTGGCTTTCAAATATCCATCAAAATCAAGTTTCCTGTTTGTAGGATACAGTAAAGTATTGATCTATCGATCTATCTATTTATGATCATCTGTTAATATCTTTTAATGTGAAACTTACACGTTCCAAAACAAATCTGTCATTAGTTACCTCATTTTGCAACATCAAGCACATTATGTTCTTTCTACTGGTATTGACTGCCTCCCCAGTTTGGACTGTTTATCCATTCCTGATGAATAGGCTTCTCATTATAATGATCATCTTTATGGTCTCCTAAATGCTCTACAAATATATAAACCCTGACGGTTTCCTTCACCCATTCTGGCCCATGGTTTACATCTGCACTACGCCAACTGAAAGCAAAAGGCCGTCAACTGGAATGCACCTGAGAGAAAACTGGATTTATTGTACACAAAGAAATGTACAATAGTCATATTGTTCATTATAAGGATTCTTTCTCCCCGGCTACATCTACTTACTATGCCGGTCTAATTCGCTCAGGAGAAGGACAGACAAGGGCCCTGTTTTTCACTGTGAACAAAATGCTCCGACCACCAGACTCTTTTGCACCTCATGTATATTCAGTTGGGTACAGTAACTCTTGAATGCCATTTTTTATTGCCAAAGTGGACAAGATTCACCAGAAGCGCACGTCTAACACCTGCAGTTTGTCCCCTCTGGTTCTCTCAGCCCTTCTGTCTGATTCGCTCTCGGATTTCAAACTTCCATCTCTTGATGAAATACCTGATCTAATCCAAAAAATCCAAATCATCCTCAAACCCCAATTTCAATGAAGTTGGGACATTGTGTAAAACGTGAATAAAAACAGAATACAATAATTACCAAATCCTTTTCAACCTATATCCAATTGAGTACACGTTCCCTTCAGTTACTTCCTACGGAGATCACTTTAACCCAAAATACATAACAGCCCTATTTTGATTTAATGCACCATTTGCGCATGGTGCGTGGCCTTCCCAACCCCTGCACAATGTCACACGCTGAAATGAAAAAAAACTTGAAACCAAGGTATATTTTTCTTTCCTGTACAGGTATATACATTTAAAATCACTTGTTTAGTTTTAATGGTGAACTCAGGATGACCCCCTCCCCCTGGCCCTACCATTCCTGCAGTAACATTGCTCTCTCAGAGTTCTCATGAAACACATTTTAGGGAATTTTTCTCTGATGTAAGATTGTTGAATTAATCACAGCTGACCAGGTAAGGGAACTGAGTGACATGGGTCAAACCTTGCAGATGTCTAATGTCATGAACTTGAGATCATCACCTGATTTGGTTTCCAATGTGACCTCTGCAGCCAGGTTTATAATTTAGCATAGCCCTACACAGACTTTGATATCTAAAGCAACCATAGTGTGTCGCAGACCTTTAGCATGGCTTCCACTGGTTTAGAACCTGCTCGTGTCAGACTGGCATTAAAGGAGGACTTCCAAAAGAATACAAACTGCTGCAAAGTTGGGTTAACAGCAGTATCTGATCTCTTAGATGAAAATCGTTCAATGGTGGCCTTGAGCATTTTCATTTTCTAATGAAAGTAAAATAAGCTACCACCATGAAGTCTACATGATTTGCTACAAAAATCTGCAATGGCAATGTTGCGACCATTTCAAATGGAATTAGAAAGCAATCATAGGTAGGTTCCATATTTTTATGTACCACACATTCTAACACGTGGTTTATTTTTACTCTACAAAGGAACAGGGGTATGTAGTGGTCACGGTGCTGTGCAACATGTCTGGTGTTGTTCCCATTTAAGTCACTGGATGAATATTTCTTTCAGGATCCCTTAAAATTGTGAATCAAGAAATGGTCAGTTGAAAGTGAGCCCAGTGCATATATACCTTATGTAACTGTACATATACATAGGGCGGTATATATTTATGTTGGAGATCCCAAGAACCTCAGATCTCATGAATCGGTGTAACTTACCATCATCTGCTTAGCATAGCTTCTGTATAAGAAAGAGAAATAATACATTGGAGAAAAGGGTAATGCAGTTTTGAAACTTGGTAGGGGCAGGGGGGTGGCCAGGGGCTCATCCTGAATACACTATTAAAACTAAACAAGAAAGAGAAATATACTTTGCTTTAAAGTTCCTTCATTTCAAAATATGACTTTGTATGATTTATATCCCAGATAGCAAGCTCCTCCGCTCCGGATCTGCCGTGGATCCGCCCCGGCTGCAGCTGATCCGGGGCAGATCCGGAGCGGAGGAGTTTGCTATCTGGGATATGTTTTGTGTACATTCCAGAACAGCTAAGTCTGACCTGGGAAAAAAGAGTGGAAGGAGGAGAGAATCAAGGAGGAAAACTTACAAATAAAAAGATGAAATGGGTAAAAAATTGGTGAGGCTGGGTATTGCCCCACATGGGTTTTTTTTTTTTTTTTTGTAATTTTCAATTGCGGACTCTTTTTAGACCTCTACCAATTTATGAACACAATATCAGGGGCGGTTCAGAAGCCTTTTGCTCATAGATCTGTGCCCATATTTGATAACCCTGCAAATATGACCTCTCTCAGTATGTGGTCTCAAGGTCCCGACTAACCCCCAGAGTCCTAAGGTCAGTCCTGTGAAGGTCCTCTCTTCGGGAACTCACAACTGCTAAATGGTGCAGCATAATGTAAATCTAAGCACAGATTCTGAAAGACTGACGAGATAATTCCTTCAGTAGTATGTTTCACCCTTAATGCTCTTTTCAGGTGTAAACAGACAAGTCTGCATGACAGCTCATCATATACCTTAAATGCCCTTGGAAACCTTGAGGCTTTGATGCAATTGTCAATCTTATCTGCAAGGATTAATTTGCTTCATATCTTTTATTTACACACTTTGTTTGAACAATATTACCTGTAATACCTGTAACACCTTATGGGGTGTCTTGTAAAGACAAGAACCTGTCAGTTTGGTTGCCTCCAGGGAGGAGGCGCAGAGGGCTAGGCAAAGTCATGTCTATGATGCAGTGATCATTATAGCAATTGATCCGCCCTTGCCCAAATTTGCCAGGGGAAACAAACAATCATTCTAGCAGACTACATTCCAGGAAAAAAAACAAGGAACCAATCCAAGGAATCAAAATGACTGAATGATTCAAATGACTGAATGAATGATTAATAACTCTCATAGCTTACAGACAGAAGTTGATGTAGTGTCTTGTCAAAGCTTCAAGCAATAAAACAATCCTGATAAATCTGTTTTGAATATATGCTTCTGTTTTTTTTTTTCTTCTTTTTTTTTCAGGACAAAATCTGGATTGATGTTGTTTATTTCTTACACACATTATCCTGTTCAGATAAGAATAAGATTGACAAACCAACATAACCTCCTTGGTGGAGGTAAAAACAGACAAACATGAACAACAATTGTTCTTCAATTGAGCTGAATTGTTTGGTGACTTTTTTAACCACCAGAGACTCTCATTTTACCATACCACCTGTCCCATTTTAGATCAAAATGTTGCTGGAGTGAGATAAGGGGTCTTCATGCTTTTGAAGGTCCAAAGTTTCGACAATGTTTTTTTAAATGTATATTTCCTTCACATTGTACCAAAGAGTGTCACAAATTATCTGAACTCACCCAACTTAACACTTGAAGGTGTGTCTCTGGATGAATGGAGCGTTGAAGCCGATTTTACGCTTGTAATTAATAGCAATGTATTGATATAATCTGTCCCAAAGACAACAAACTCCTTTATCAAAGATGTTTATCTTCTCTGCTATACACTCCACCCAAAACTTAGACATGCCATTGATGTATGGACCAGTTGGGGAATCATAAGGGTGAAGTCAGAAGACTGAGATCATAAGGGTGAAGTCAGGAGACTGAGGTCATAAGGGTGAAGTTAGGTAACTACTGCACACTGGTGAGCCAAAATGCTGAAACACAAACAGATAAAGCAAATAATGTTGCGTATCCCAGAAAAATTGTCTTACTTTACAAAGTTAAGGTTTATACAGTTGACTAGATCAATGTGTTGGCTCATTAAAATCCCAATTCATTTGTAGACCTTGACTGTCCCATTTATTGAATCATCATTTATTGAATAATGAATATAGTTAAATAAATCGAGGGAGCAATGGATTATCAAAATTGCAAGAACATTGTATCCCAATAACAGCCCAGCATCTTTACGATGAAGGAGGCAGCAGTTTTGATAACATGATCAGTGGATCAGTCACACCAGCCAGACATCTCTTGGAAACAGACGAGATTAGTGACATGATTTCAATCATTGTTCTTGGTCAACATGTTAGTTTCCCTCATAATGAAATGTTTAGGCGAGTGAATAACAAATTCTATAAAATGTTTAATTCACATGCCTTAATAGGCAACTCTTCACAAAAAATCCACTGTGGATTTTCCTCCTAACATTTAGTCACATCCTAAACAAATCGTCAAACCTGTGCGTAATGATTGTTTAAATGAAAATGATTGAAATGCGCTCTTTTTGCGTTCAACTGGTGCGTTTGATTACTTAACGAAGACGATTAGCTACACCTGAGAGGGGAGAGTTCAAGTGTCTTTTACCAGGGAAATTGACAGAAAACAGATCAAGGCTAATAGGCAGTTAAAAGACGTGTTTATCGCCCTCCTTGTTCTCTGTCCACCGCCTGCCACTGAACAGGATACAACTTTTTTCTCCAATAGACTTGTTCAGGTCATCGAATCATTTCTCACTGGGCATATCGGGTCAGTTCCGGTATTATTAACTGGTGCTTATAATTCTCTGAATGGACGTTCTGTGGAAATAAAGTGGCAAAAATAGATACCAACTGCCTGGAGCAAAGTTTAACTTTTACGTGAGTGAGTGGGCAGCCCCCCTCCCCCTCTCCTTTCACGCTCACTTGAAATTTGAGCACATTTATTTGTTACACAATATCCTCCTTCACTGGCAGGCAGAGATGACAAGCTACAGCTGGTGTCCTCCAACACCCGTGTCTGCCCTTGTACACCCCCCCCCACACACACACACAGACACACACGCATTCAAATAAAAATGGATGAAGGATGAGGATTTGGAACTGCATTAGTGATGAAAGTAGATACCGTTCCCAGTTTCAAAAGGACTCAATCAGTCAGTCGGCCAGAAAGAGGTATTACCGGCAATATTGTGGCCCAATTCTCAGTGTTAGTGACAAATTGTCTAAGGTATTTTGAGTAACAGCATTTGCTGAATTCTCCTTTATTTGACAGTCACACAGTGTAGAGAGACAGGAAGGTTGGGGGGAAGACATACAGCAAATGACCTGAGCTGGAATCGAACCCGGGTCGCGGCGGGAGGGGCACAGCCTTGATGGTGTGCGCGCTTAGACCAATGAGCCACCAGGACGCCACCATTTGCTGAATTCTCATTATGCTAGACTATGTAAGGCAATACGCCATACTCTTTATCCCCCTCCCCCCCGCCTTCCTCGTCCTCATCCTCCATCAATTTTTATTTGTGTGCGTGTGTGTGTGTGTCTGTGTGGGGGGGGGCAGGGACAAGGCACGCACAGGGGCACTGGAGGACACCAGCTGTAGCTCATCCTCTCTGCCTACCAGCTTAGTTTCCTGTCATTCAAACCAATCACTCAATCATTAGTTTAGTCTTTCCATTGGCTTTGTTTTTCCCCGTTTTGTGCAGTTGGCTTTGTCGTTCAGACCATTCACTTCCTCATCTCTAAGCTGCTTTGGTTTCCTCCCTACCAGAGACGAAATTCTCTTTATTTTAGAGAGCTTGTGCTTCTGTGCTTCTAAATTGCTTCTTCCAAATTAAACTCCGTTTCAGAGCTCATGTACTCGCATCTCTGCGGCTTTTAATTCTTATTTGGGCTTTTCTAAATTCTCCCTTTTGGGAGTTTTGTGAGCCCGTTACTGTTTTGTATTTTGCCTCAGCACTGCCATTGTTTCTGTGTGCTTGTATGCAAGTTCAGACTTTGTGCAATGAATAATAATAATAAACCAGTCGTTTTTGCCTGCCGCTCTGCGCTTGGGGTCTCCCTCTCTTTCAACATGTAACACTCCTAGTGTCCACAGCTAGTGTCTGTGGCCAGTGAGACATCATTGCTAGAAGACCTAGCTAGCATACCTAGCTAGAAGAGCATAAGAAAAGGGCTTTTTTTACTTTGAAGAATCTGCTCCTCTCGCGTTTCCGCATGTCAATGTAACTATGTGACTGTTAGTCTAAAACCCGTCCCTTAAAAATAACAGTTGGTCATGACCTGCTTTCCATCAAACTGGAAGCAGTGCATGCGTTTCATGATTGTTTAAATGCAACAAGATCATTTGAAATGTATTTATGCAATATCATTGCTTCCAACCCCCAAGAAAAGAAAAACGTGAGAAGTCCGAAGTCATTATCGCCGTAAACTCATGTGAAACTGATAAGCCTCCATGCACAAGGACTGCACTTCAGCGCGAGAATCTCTTACATTCGCGTTGATTGAATAACTGCTGACAACAGCAGAGGAACGTAAATATGCCACCTAATTCGCACCAAATGCATGATAGCTGGCAGATATGTGTTATCAATGAAAACTGACCACACCTGATAATGTTGAGAGTTTTCTGAGTTTCCCTAATGGTAATATAAATGATTGAAAACAGATCATGACCAATCGTTATTTTTAAGGGATGATTTGAGCGCCCCCTATCACCAGTTCATCAGCTGCCACTGAACACAACACTGCATTTGAGCAGATTCAAAATCCTGGCCGACAAAGACAGAGCTCGCTTCTCTCACTAAACAGGAGAAAGTAGGCAGTGGGAGGGAAAGAAATTCATTTTTATTATTAAAGTCCTTAATATTATAATCCCCTGTTGAAGATGAAAAAAGTTAAAACTCTACAGTTCATGAGACTGTGGAGGGAAGAAAGGAAACTTAAGTTACACTTTTTATCTATTTTTTATAAAATGGTAGCACTTATAGAGGCACAGTCATGTCTCTCAGCTTTGATTTGCTTGTATGTTATTTTTCAAATGGAGGTCTTATTTGACTGGAAGTGAGTGCATTTGCATTACTATTATTTACTATTATTTATGATTGTATGTGACTGTATTATGATGCAACTTAGACATGATGATGCTGTGGACCTTGATATGCAGAAATGTTTACTATCCGGACCTCTTTGATTTGTAATTAAATACCCCTGCTTTAGGGCTTTAATCTCTAAGGCCTAAAAAAAAAAAAAAAAAAGTTTGGTTCCTGTTGGTAGTCAGTTGAGGTGATGGGTCGGTAGGGAATTTATTATATTTTATTTTTCCAGTGGCAGCAAGGGATAGGAAGGAAATATTTTTATTTTTTATTTTCCTTTTCCTTTCCTTCTCACTCAAACAATATTTCATCCAATACCTTTAATAGTATTAACTTCAATACTCTTACAAACCTCCTCAGAAAAACCTTCAAAATAAAATTTAACAGTTCAAAACGTTCAACCATAACCACTGAGGCATGAAAGGCAACTCACGGCAGCCACTGACACTGGGCCACAATGGCCTTCTTACCAACTCCAATATTAACTTGGCAGCACGGTAGTAGGGCAGCTCTACTGGATCCCCCCATGAAAGAGCCAGCCTGACCTGGACAGCTGATGCAAGAATATCTGTTGGCTCCAGGATGTGACTCCCACAGATGTAGTGCGCCCCAGTGGCGAGAGGAGAGGAGCCGCGTTGAGTCGATATCTCGTGGTCTGAACATTCCATGCAGCCGACTACTGCCCGTGCATGTTGGGCAGTGAACAGTCCGGATTCTTTCTGCTGATTCTCCAGCACGTCCCATATGAAGAAGTCAACACACGCAGCTCGCTTGTTTTTGTGGGACTGTCGGGCAAAGGGTCGATGGGCGTCATCTGTGTCTTTGCCCATAACCTCAGCCAGAGCCAAAAAGTGGTCACCTATTTCAGTAAAGCACAACAAAAACATGTACACTGAACAAATATATAAACGCCCCATGTTAAATATTGATGCCACATGGAGTTAACCACTCTAAGTGAGCATATGCTGACTTTTACTTGTACAGTAGGGATATTTCTCTTGATTTGTGTACAATTTTTTAATCCATCTCTCTGTCAGTGAGCGTTTGCTCAGTGATGCAGTGATGTCACTCAGTACATCGGTGTGGCATTTCCAGAAGGTGATCAGACAGAATGAGCAGTACCCAGACACTCCTTATACTGGGGACAATAAAAGGCCATCCCAAAATGTCAAATTTTGTCAAAAGTCATCATGCCTAAGATGTCTCAGGTCATGCGGGAACATGCCATTGGCACGCTGGATGCAGGTATGTCCACCAGAGCGGTCGCTGCCCAGCTGAATGTTAACTATCGCACGATAGTCCGTTTGAGAGTTTGTTTCTGACAGCTTTTTAGTACTGCAAATCGACATCATCCATGTCGGCCACGTGTGACCACACCAGCACAAGATCGCTACATCCGGCTCGTCCACCGACGGGATCGGCTCAGATCAGCAACACGCACAGTGGACGAAACCGCTGGACGGCACTACAGACTCATGACACCACAGACAGTCCGTAACCGCCTGCGAGAAGCCGACTTGCACGCTCAGCGTCCTCGCTGTGGTCTGGATCTCACCGCTGTCCGGCGTCAGAACCGACTTGCATGGGCAAACGCATGCGTTCGATGGCCCTTGGCACGCTGGAGAAGAGTGCTATTCACAGACGAATCCCAGTTCCAGTTTTGTGTGAATACGTGGGGCATTTCTATTTTTATTCAGCGTTTTAAAGTATTTTGCTTTCAGCTGTGGGTGTAATATGAATACGTGAACAGGTGTAATATTAGGCTAAAGCATGTTAAAAGTGGATAATTCACAAAGTTTGCTTACTTTACAAAGTAATGAATGTTAAAGTAAAATTGAAGCACCTATCACTAAAACCCCATAAGTCACACTTGACTTGACTTGACTTGTGGGGTTTTAGTAATCAGTGCTTCAATTTTTACCAGAGGCATCAGGCATTGGGCCAGGGGTCCAGATCATCCTTTCAGGTGGGAGGGCCGGTACTGAACAGCATTCAATCTCATCACTTCTGCCTATCTGAAGAAAGAAAGATAGAAAGACTTATTTAGCTATATAGCATCTTTCATACATGGAATGCAGCTCAAATTCCTTTACAACTAATATATAATAAAAGAATCATTACAAGTTATACAAAAAACAGAAAAACACAAGGAAAATAAGAGCATTACCTGAAACAGATACTGGCCCTGCCTGCAGTGTCTCTACACCCACTCAGTGAATGCTGGATCCTTGTCTGCTTGATGCATGGTCATGGTTACAGGTTTGAATCCTGGGAAGAGTGTGGTTATAGCCTGCATGACAGCATCTTCCTCTGCATCTGTGACTACATCCATGATCATGATCGGCTTTCCCTTCAACTTTAGCCGACTATAGCGTGCTGCCACTGTGTCCAGCACTGGCACAACTGATGTGCTCCAAGCCTCAGCAAGCTGTGGGTTTTTCTCGCCAGCTTTGCGGATCTCTGCCATACAACTGCACCTCTTCCGCAGGTTTTTCATGTCCTCTG
The DNA here is from genome assembly GCA_029721435.1 of Gymnothorax reevesii. Taxonomy (NCBI): domain Eukaryota; kingdom Metazoa; phylum Chordata; class Actinopteri; order Anguilliformes; family Muraenidae; genus Gymnothorax; species Gymnothorax reevesii. The sequence continues at coordinate 95,319,591 of CM056582.1, read as the reverse complement.
CTGTCTTGTCTCTCTCCAATGCACAGCGCTGCAGTCCGATGCTGAGTGCAGCCTTTTCCCTCTCGACTGGATTCAGCCAGCTGTGGCCTGGAGCTGCTCTGCACACCATGAGCATATCCAGTCCCAGCATCTTAAATATTGCAACTAGACTGAGCTGAACTTTCACCAGTAGGGTGCGATGTTCTGTTCCACCAACACCGTTGATGAATATGACAAATTTGTCCGAACGCAGCTGATACATGCGTAGACGCAAGAACTTGAAGAGTGCAGCACAGAACTGTGCGTCAGGGTGAGATGCTCGGAGCGGTCTTTGCTGGATCTTGTACTTGAGTTCAAAGCGTGAAGTGAAGAGTAGGGATTCCGTGGCGCAAATTGCAGTCTCACAAGGGCTTTGCTGGGCACCCTGGTTCCTTCAAGGCATTTCGAATTCACCTGTTCAATGAGATCCTCAAGCAACAACCACTGTGACAGGTGGGCAGTGCCATGTCTCCGATCATCTGCTGCAGTGACTTCATTGACTGCTTCTTCCATCTTAGAGAAGAATTCCTCAAAGTTGTCACCAGGACGACGACTGTTAAATGTGCGCAATTCAACAATAATGCCCGATGCGTTAGTTCATGAGAGGATTCGATGGGGCTGAAGAATCATGGGAGATTTCCTGAGAGATACCCTCTACAATGCTTGGTGTCACCCATGCCACGTTCGCTACTTTCCTCTTGAATTCTTTCTTCAAGTACCTGGTGTGGTACTGTGGGAGAAACGGCTGCAGAGAACTGACAACTGAAGTGGTCTGGGTCAGCTGCTCATTTTGTGTTCTGGTCCTTTCCACTTTCAACAGAAAGGTGATGCCAGTCTTGCTGCCCCCGGGTTGGTATTTCAGCACATCGACGGGTACAGACAGCTGGATTCTGTTGATGAAGTCACATCTGTGCCATGAACTTGCAAACGGTTCCTCCAGGTGCACAGTCTCATCCAGGAGCACAGGCGTTAGAGTATCTGCTTAACACATAACATTGTCCAGCAACTGATACCTGGCAGCCACCTCAGTGGTATTTTTGTGGTGTGTCACGGCATTGTTCTCAGATACAACTCTGACAGGTTTACTTGAGCTACGATTTGTAGATGCAGTATCACTCTTCCTCTTCAGGTACTCCACATAGTTGCAAAGGCAGGTGGCAAGACGGCGAATATCCTACAGTGCTCTCCAAGCATCAGTTGAGGACATGTATGGTCACAGAAAGACAACAGGGCTTGGGAGCGAACGTCCAGAATGGCAGCACGCATGGGTTCCTCCTTCATTTTCTTTCTCTTCACTTCATTGTATCCTTCAAAGCTCCAGCTGTAATGTGTAGAAACGTGAAGGGTGATGCGCTGAGTTAGTGCTTGTGCACACAGAGTGTCAGGGGAAGAAATGCAACTGAAATCCGTCTAAAAGTGATACCCCGGGGGACATCACCACAAATGCCTCTACTTCTAAGGCAAACCAAAAGGGAACGCAACCAAAACCAAGGAGAGGAGACCTCAAATAAGGACTAATATGACTGCGACCAGGCTGAGTCGCAAAAACTAAATATGCTAAAAACGCCAATGATCCTCCCACGGAAAAGACCGTGCAGGGAGGAAGAAAGAGGCAAATGAAAAGAAAAGGACTGACTGCCGGTACCCACCTTGGGCAGCCAGCAGAATAATTCTCAAAGAAAAAAGAACCAAAAGGCTTAGAAGCCAAAAAAATATATTCACAACCTAAGTAGCAAAAAAACAATCTTAACCACAGGCATGTAGACTTTACACTGAAGTGCTGGCCGGCAAAACTGAAGGGATTAAATAAGCTCAGCGCAGCTGGCACCAATAAGCAAGACCACGCCCCCCAAATCAGCCCTCCGATAGCCGATTAGCCACCATAGCAAAGGAATGACAGACCTAATAACCTTAACCCATGAGACCAGCATGATGGAACAGGAATCACATATCTGTCTTGGTGAGATGCATCACGTATCACAGTCTGCTGGTTTGTGATGTACCAAAGGCAACTTGTTAGAGTCTGAAAATACAAAAAAAAAACCAAAAAACAAAATGGCGTCAGGTATTTAATATTAAAGTTGTTTAATATTTTAATATAAAATTTTATTACATGCTATATTACATTTAAAAATTTTATTACATTTACTTATAGTACAAATACAACAAAGTGTATATTGCGCAGATATGTTAATACATGGCTCAAGAGTGAAGCAGGCCACTGTAAGCCTAGAAGGATTGGATAGTTCATGCGTGAAGCCTATTCAAGTTAACATAGTGACCAACATGTAGCTTCTACTATTCCGCCTAACACAAAACAATTGAAATATTTTTGTTTATATAGCCTATATGTGTGTATATGCATAAAAAATGATATGATCAAATTAAATCATGCAAAGGCAGTTGTGATGTATTCATCTGAACCCACGGTGGCGCCCTATGCCCACTTGAGGCGTGGACTGCATGTACTGGACAGAGCAAACGAGGGTTAACTTTGACCTGTGGAATGCATTTCACATACTGAAAAAGTGGTGTATCCCCAAAACCCCTCAAGTAAACACGTATAGTGTCAGCGCGTATCGTGAAATGAACTTTGGGTTATTCCTTCATTTTTGCACGGCGCATAACAGCAGTGCATGTAATTATATTTAAATGCATGTGGAAAAGTTGCGCAAAATTGAAGTGCACTCCACAGGACTCAAGCGGGCCTCAGCGAGCCTTAATATAAAACGAATACAACTCTAATAAAATGCCAAAGAAAAAAAAAAATACGACTATTTACCCTCCAAAGACCATAAGACATCAAACCAAGGTCTGAGAAAATGTTCAGGTAAAATGGGACAGCCGGTGTTGGTTAAGCAGCAGGACTGTGCAGAGACCTTTTCAAGGGCAGGGGCTCAAATTTAAAAAGGGGGCACATGGAACACAAAGTTTTTAACAAAATATAGTAACTTTATTTTCCAGGATGTGTGTGTGTGTGTGTGTGTGTGTGTGTGTGTGTGCGCGCATGTGTTCATACAAGTAAATGTGCATGTGCTTGTGTCAAAGAGGGCCAATGCAATGGCTTTAGAAAGCTCTTGGAAGCACACACATTGTCCTACGTTGTGAGCGTTAGAATGAGGAAGATGCATGCTAACGGTTACATGCTCATGTAATTGCTACATGCTTCTGAATACAGCATATTCACAGCTTCCTTTTCAATATTTTCACGAAAAACAAGTTACTAAAAAGATCTGCAATATGACTGTATGACAAAAAGAAAGCAAATTCACATGATTTTATGAATCCCAGTGGCTTAGAAACTTATTCATTCGATATCGGAAAAGTGTCCCATTTTAGCTGATTTTTTGTCCCAATTTACCTGATGCATACCATAGTCACTTAAATTACTTTTACTTGTGTACAGTCAAAATATTTTGATATCACGTTAAACCACACATAAAATAAATCATTATCCAATCATATATATATATATTTTAAAATTGTTTATAATATTGTTTATAATCATAATTTGTGTTATATTTTCATAGATTTGGCTGTAGTATTCATATTACCACGGAGACAAAATCAACATGTCAGGGGGCTCACCTTGCAAATTCTGCGTCTGGTGTGATTTTGAATCTTTGCTCCTCCCACTTATGTTATCTCAGACCAATCAAAATGACTGTTTCTTGTAAAGAACATTTGCACTAACCATATAATAACATGATTTGTGATTGGCTGCGGATATTTAAGAGATAAGGATGTAAACCCACATTTGTCCCATTTTACCTGATGTCCCAATTTACCTGATGTCACCTTACACCCTATCTCGACAATGAAAATGAAATCCCACGCTACAATTTAAAAGCCGTTATAACGCCAGTGCTAAACTGAAGCACAAGCTACTGATAAAGGCAATGCGGGACCTTTTTTAATATGAACCCAGTCAACAATTTGATGTCACAGTGATGTCACGGGTGATACCACAGCGTGAGTTTTTTTGTGATTTTACAGTGGCCTCAATTTGAAGCCTCACAAAGTTCTCACAGTGATATCACGATGTGATATCAAAATTAGACAACTACGTGATATCACAGCTGTAGATCTCACTGTGACATCACGTAGACATCTGTGCGCTACATCACCAACATTTCACATAGATGTCTCATAGGAATGTCATAATCTGATATCAAAGCAAGTCATCAGTGTGATATCACAGTTAAAGGACTCACTGCGATGTCACATTCACTTCACCGAGATATCTACACGATGCATCACCCATGTATCACATAGCTGTCTCAGTGTGACATTGAAGTGAGGCATCTGTGTGATTTCACATCTGAAGGTCTCGCTGTGATGTCACATTGTGAAATGACATCTCTAGTACCTTATCATAACTCCCACATGCTGTATTTACTCACAGAAAAGAAAAATCGCAGATACAAGTACAAATAAGGTGGATTCGAAATTGACATTTGTTGATGAGATAACGCGAAGACGAACACACAAGGTTAATTGTTTTTACCGAGTGCCTAATTGGGCCAGCCGGAAGTGACGACACCGCAACTTTGAGAATTTCAACGCGCTTTATCTCGACGTGGCAGAGGACTCCAGAGAATCAAGATATTTTGAGAAACTCAAAGATGTTTCACGGTTACTGTTCGCACAACACACCACTTTAGGTTTGCTTATCAACATGGCGGCGGATGCATAAGTGACACTATTTGGGCATATGGCTTCACAGTTGAGTCATAATGATGACATCACATAGTTATCATACTAATATCTCAGTGTGATGTCACAGTTGAGTCACAATGATGGCGTCACATAGTCATCACGTTAATATCACAATGCGAGGTCACAGTTGAGACACAGTGATGACATCACATAGTTCTTATATTAATATCATTGCGCGATTTCACAGTTGAGTCACAATGATGACATCACATAGTTATCATATTAATATCATAGTGTGATGTCACAGTTGAGCTCCAATGATGACATCACGTAGTTATCACAGTAATATGACAGTGTGATATCGTAGTTGAGGCATAGTGATGACATCACATAGTTATCATGTTAATATCACAGTATGATGTCACAGTTGAGTCACAATGATGACATCACATTGTTATCAAAGTAATATCAGAGAGTGATATCGTAGTTGAGGCATAAACATGACTTCACATAGTTATCATGTTAATATCACAGTGTGATGTCACAGTTGAGACAAAATGATGACATCTCAGTTTTCATTTTAATATCACAGAGTGACATCGTAGTTGAGACACAATGATGACATCACATAGTTATCATGGTAAAACAGAAATCTGATGTCACAGTTGTGACACCATGATGACATCACGAGGATGTCATATTACTATCACAGTGTGATGTCACATGTGTGACATAATTGCGACAACAGAGTGATGTCACATTAATATCAAAAGTGTGATGACACAGTTGTGAGATAATTGTGACATCAGAGTAATATCACATTGAGCTCACAGGCTAATATCACAGTTGTGATATATTTGTGACCTCTCAGTGATATCATATGACATCACGTGTTGACTGGGAAGTGTCTCTGTGTCCGACAGTTGGATGAACTGTGCCCAGTAGATTTAAAGAAATCTTCAATAAACTGCGGACTGTTGGACACGGAGTTATATTAAAACTAATCCGACTGACCGGACACGGAGACACTGCCTTTTTAATAAGGGTAATGCAAGCCACCTGCGAAGAAATATAATTGCATGATATAGCCAGCATGTCATTTTCTGGAAATATAAAATTATGTTAATAAACTACGGTACTTTATACACTCAACAAAAATATAAACGCAACACTTTTGTTTTTGCTCCCATTTGTCATGAGATGGACTCAAAGATCTAAAATTCATTCCAGATACACAATATTACCATTTCTCTCAAACATTGTTCACAAATCTGTCTAAATGTGTGATAGTGAGCACTTCTGCTTTGCTGAGACTATCCATCCCACCTCACAGGTGTGCCACATCAAGATGCTCATCAGACACCATGATTAGTGCACAGGTGTACCTTATACTGCCCACAATAAAAGACCACTCTGAAATGTGCAGTTTTGTCTCACAGCAAAATGCCACAGATGGCGCAAGCATTGAGGGAGCGTGCAATTGGCATGCTGACAGCAGGAATGTCAACCAGATCTGTTGCTCGGGCATTGAATGTTCATTTCTCCACCATAAGCCGTCTCCAAAGGCATTTCAGAGAATATGGCAGTACATCCAACCGGCCTCACAAACGCAGACCACGTGTAACCACACCAGCCCAGGACCTCCACATCCAGCAGGTTCACCTCCAAGATCGTCTGAGACCAGCTACTCAGGCAGCTGCTGAAACAATTGGTTTGCATAACCAAAGAAATTCTGCACAAACTGTCAGAAACCGTCTGAGGGAAGCTCAACTGCATGCTCGTCATCCTCATTGGGGTCTTAACCTGACTCCAGATCGTCGCCGTAACAGACTTGAGTGGGCAAATGGTCACATTCGATGGCGTCTGGCACGTTGGAGAGGTGTTCTCTTCACGGATGAATCTCGGTTTACATTGTTCAGGGCAGATGGTAGACAGCGTGTGTGGCGTTGTGTGGGTGAGCACTTTGCTGATGTCAATGTTGTGGATCGAGTGGCCCATGGTGGTGGTATGGTTATGGTATGGGCAGGCATCTGTTATGGACGAAGAACACAGGTGCATTTTATTGATGGCATTTTGAATGCACAGAGATACCGTGATGAGATCCTGAGGCCCATTGTTGTGCCATACATCCATGAACATCACCTCATGTTTCTGCAAGATAATGCATGACCCATGTTGCAAGGATCTGTACACAATTCTTGGAAGTTGAAAATGTCCCAGTTCTTGCATGGCCAGCATACTCACCGGACATGTCACCCATTGAGCATGTTTGGGATGTGCTTGACCGGCGTATATGACAGCGCGTACCAATTCCCACTAATATCCAGCAACTTCGCACAGCCATTGAAGAGGAGTGGACCAACATTCCACAGGCCATAATTGACAATCTGATAAACTCTATGCGAAGAAGATGTGTTGCACTGCATGAGGAAAATGGTGGCCACACCAGATACTGACTGGTTCTGAGTCCCCAGACCCCCAATAAAGCAAAAACTGCACATTTCAGGGTGGCCTTTTATTGTGGGCAGTATAAGGTACACCTGTGCACTAATCATGGTGTCTGATGAGCATCTTGATGTGGCACACCTGTGAGGTGGGATGGATTGTCTCAGCAAAGCAAAAGTGCTCACTATCACACATTTAGACAGATTTGTGAACAATGTTTGAGAGAAATGGTAATATTGTGTATCTGGAATGAATTTTAGATCTTTGAGTCCATCTCATGACAAATGGGAGCAAAAACAAAAGTGTTGCGTTTATATTTTTTTGAGTATATTTTACTGCGTTTAATCTCAGCAAGGGAAATTCTGAAGCCAACGTCACGATTCATTTCCAATATCCAGCTAGGCGATGAAAATGAGGTCCAGAGTAATTAAATCCTACTTGCGATCGAGCGCTGTCCCACGATGGAAACATATTTGAGCAAAGTCACGAAAAACGGAACACCTCAGTAAAAAATTAGGGTGTGTATTTTATTATTGCCAATTAAGGAATTGTTTACTTATATTTTTACATTAAGAAAAACCACTGCAATTTTTTATATGCATTTATACAAAAAAATCCTGTTTTTTTACCTTAATTTCCCTGCTGCATTGCCAAAAACCAATGAATCCCACCAAAATTTACTCCACAAGTAGTCAAGACCATACTTTCTTCATTTAAGACACACATCTAAACCATTTTGTTGAAAAACCTGTTCATTTGTCCACATTTCCGAGAAAAATGAACTTGTACCGTTTTTTGTGCCTGCGCTCATACGGAGGTGGGGAGCACTTTTTATCAAGGCGATTCCATATTAATAACGTATTCAAGGTAAGGTACATTGCAAGTAACCGTTCGGGGGTACGTTTCTTGTAACCTTGGTTTGAACCGGACAACGGAGGAGTTGTTGAAAGTTAGCAAATAGCAACGCTTTTGGGAAACATAACCCCCAGCTGAGTCAATTGCAGTGCGGTTGCCCACATTCTGTTACAATCTTCCTGAGTTGCTTGGCTACAACAGCAGTTAAAGGCGATGTGTTATTCACTGGTCCATCAGATTTTTTTTAGAGTAGACCATGGCAACAAATCAAGGACACACATTTTCTGGACACGAATATTAATTCCAATATGGATTCAGCTTCTAAATCTGCAACTGCAATCCTAGACGACTTGCATTAGCCCAGTGGTTCCCATAGTGGGGGGCGCGAATTTTTTTCCCCCACTAGAGAACCAACAGAAAATTATTTGCATACAGCAAAGCAGCAACTTTGTTCCGGACCACTGAAGGAGTGTCTGGAGACTGGTTAACTGTTTCTGTCTTTACTGGCCTTGCACTGAGGTACGGTCTCGGAACCACTGACTGCACAGTCCATTCGCTGCCCAGAATACTGCGGTAACATCGTAAATGCCTGCCTTACTCTCAACATAACTGTTGGCCAAATCATTCATCTTGCCTGCCATTTTCACCAATAATTTGTTATAAATGTAGTTGTTCAGATATTTGAAGTTGGTGAATTGAGCTGGTTACAATCAATGTAGTCTAGCGATACCCAACTCGCCGCATTTTTATCCTACACTGATCTGCCATATTAATAAAAATAGGCGTGCAATGCACGGAACGGGCAGAGAAAGTTTGGGAGCCACTGCATCAGCCTTTCAAAAAAATGTCCCGCATTACCTTAATCAGTAGCTTAACTGAACGGGGCAGCTACGAAAACTATTGCAGGGTTTCTGCACCCCAACCTTATATATATATATATATATATATATATATATATATATATATATATATATATATATATATATCTACACGAATATTCAGCCTTTATTCGGAAACGTATGCCTGGGAAGAAAATTATCTTACGAGAGCCTGTGGCTTAAGTAGAAAAGTGGAACTATCTTTAACAAATGTAATAATACCACATCAAATATTATAGTTCACTTACGTCAGCAAAAATGAGCCTTGGTGTGTGCTCTCTGGAAGAGAAAAGCCCACTCCCCGGGTCCGCAGGCTCTCCAGAATGTCATTTTTCAGCTCGCCTTTATTAGTCTGTACAACTTTCGTCGGGGGCAAATGAGTACACTGCTGAGCACGAAACAGCGTCTCGAAGGCGGACGGAGTCGGGGTACTTTGAGCCGTCTAGGGCACAGGTTCTGGGGCGCACTTCGGTGCAAAATACCTGAACTGAAACGACGCCACTGACAAGCGAACCCAGCTGCCGAGTGAGGGTCGACACCGCAGTCCTTTTGTCAGCTCTATCCACTCTGCCGACTGCTGATACAAATGTACAAGGGCGCTGTTTGACTTCGTGAAGCACGTTTTAAAATTATTTTATACCCAATCTCTCAATTTTAGCTGGCACGCTAGTGTTGCATGGGAAAATAATCGACACAGCACACATTCAACATGCTCCCGGCCCTTTAGCGTTTTAAAGTAAATCCTTAGCGAACAGCAAAACTGAGAAATATACTAACGCATCTATACCATATAAAAGCGCTTCCGATATCTAGTCGTCTGCTTTGACACGGAGGATTTTTGGAAATTGCTACGTACAACCCTTAAAAAAGAGAGACTGAGCTCATATCTGTATAGGATGAAGGTGTGCTGTACAAAAACGTTATTATAGTAGCCTACGCCTCAAACTTTTTATTTGTGTATTTATTTAATTTGTATTTTTATTTTCCCCAAGCTCATGAAATAAATTTGGGTCGCATATATATTGATAGGGTCGGTCGGAAACCGGAACCAAAGTTTTTTTTTTTTTTTTGTAGTCCTAATGTGAAGTGCTGTCCAATGAGTTTTGAAGCGTCTGATTGAATCTGACGTGATAAAGATTTCATCCTGCTATTTATTTAGCGGTCATATCATCAGTCAATGCAAGGGAACCAGCACCAGTGACAACCATACCAACACAATTTTCATCCTGTCTCATTATATCATGATGCACTAGTGACTCTCTGACCAACTAGATATACCACACAAAGGGAGTCCTTTGGCATCATTGATTTATGCCATTGGTTTATGGTTAGCTCTTGGCACCACACCTTTATGGTCAGGTTTAGGTGCCAAAATGAGGCTGCGTGTTTGAGTTTTTTTAAGTTAGTTACAAAACTAAATGGTCAGGTTAAGGGACCAAAACTACTTGGTAAGGTTTCAGTACCATTACTATTTGGCAAGGTTTTGGCATGGTTTGGTATGGGGAAAGATCACGGTCTGAGTCAAAAAGCTTCCTTTCACAATGTCAATAATATGTTACAAAAACCTTCTGCCAGAAAATGGAGTGGCACAATGGTCAGCACAGTTGTCTCGCAGTAATAAAGTTCCTGGTCTGAGACCTGAGTGGTACATGCTTTCGTCACTTTACCATTGTTGTCAAATACAGACGCTGTCAGTTTTGCATTTAACTCTACGTGGAAACCTGCAGAATGCAAATGTGATGTGATAAATGTTTTTATCACAAAAAACTTTTATAACAGCAACTGGGAGGCACAGGGTGGCAACACCATGCCAAGATCATGCTGCTGAAAACAGATATTGGATGAGCAGGTTCAGACATGTTTTACTGGAGGGTGTCTTATTTCTATAATTATATATTTCCTCAGATATCAATTGAAATATCTTCCTAACATTATTAATGAGGAGGTGAGGTCATCTTTTTGGCATTTTCTCCTCCCCTTCACATGGATATTTATATTGGCATCAAATCAACATTGAACTCACATCAGTTCTGAAGAGGAAGCCAGTAGCTTCTATTGACCAACTCATTCAATCATCTGCTTGCCTGATCAAACTTGCCATCATGCTTGAACAATTTGTCGGCACCTGGAAGATTGCTGAAAGCAACAATTTTGGAGAATACCTGAAAGCTATTGGTGAGTTTTCTTGAAATTCAAAAATGTTTGTGGTAGTCTCTCTAGAAAGTGAGAGCATGTGTGAAGTTATAGCCCTTTAATGTTTTTTTGTGAAAAAATATTCATGTTTTGAAGAGGACATTTGGCTCTGACAAAACAAGTATGGGCCAGGTCACGTGATAACAAAGTTACAACAACAAAGTTGGTGTATTTTGTATCATAGCTCCAAAACTGAGTAAGATAGTTACAATTTAAATGGCTTTTTGTAGGTCTTCCCTAGTACTTCAAACAAAAAAAAAAGCTAATTTTGTTCATTTGGTTTACTTTGGGTGAAAATGGCAAAAAAAACTGGTTGGTAACACAGTTACAAAGGAGGTTTTGCAGGGTAAAGGAAAATGTTCCCACAGCCCAATTTGAACCATCTTCAGGTTATATGTATATACTTGTGGGACTGTCCAGAAAATAAATTTGAAATGTGAAATTTGCATTCAGGAAGTGAACTGTGACCAATTTAGTGATCTCAAGATTTTCGTGGGACAAGGCCTCAAAAAATCCACATTTAAACCCATAAATGATTGTTCTGAAAAACCAGATGATTTTTAATGGCTGCACAACAACATGACAGACATTTTGATACCAGACATAAGCATATAAGTGAAAAACTGAAGAGGTTTCAATTTTCTATTGAAAAATGCATCTGTCTTGGCCAAAATTGATGTAAAATGTAAAGTTCATCTTGAAAAACAACCAGGTTCCTATGAAAACACACCTAAGATATTTTCACAAAAGTTGCCTCATATAGTCGGCTAAATAATGTGCGAATGTCATTAAATTGCGAGACCGGTAAAATGGATCCGGATTGCGAAAATTGGAACCATCCCTGTATTCACCGCACTTGACTTTTTCCTCATTAAATAAGTATTAAGCAAATAGGGCGTCGTGCCAAAGTCTCCAGGCCTGGTGGGTGCGTAGGTTCCAAGAGCAAAATCAGTCCATCGATCAAAAGAAACTTATTCACCAAAATAGCCAATACAAAAAATAATTAGGTTTTATTACATCAGAGAGTGCAAGATTCTTTTGATTGATGGACTGGTCCCAAATAAGGAAATAGAGAAGTAGCCTCTTGGGTTATTTCAGATCTTCAGTCCCAGGGGACTGAGAATCATCAAAACACTTGTGCACAGGAGCATGCAGGTTGACTGACTGCTGTATTAACTTACTGCAGGTGCCCCTGCGGAGTTAAGTAATAATGGTGACAAAACCAGTCCCACACTGAAGATCTCCCAAGAAGATGGAAACAAAATGACGGTGGATATAGACAACGGGCCTCCAACAAACTACAAACTTCAAGTGAAGTTTACACTGGGGAAGGAGTTTGACGAAACCACATCCGATGGTAGAAAAGGCATTAAAGTATGTGTATTTCTGAACTGGACACAATAAACTTTAATGATGGAAATATGAATATTCACAGACAAAAACTATGCAGAGATGAGATCCATCATTGCTTTTGTGATAGACAATGGGCTAATAACACAAATCAAGAACTGCAGATGCATGGTTGTGAAAACCATGCTGAGGTTAATCATAAAAAAAACAACAACAAAAAAAAGCACAACATTGGCCACAAATTCATTTATATGGATGTTGGCAGCTTGGGTTACATTCCACAATGGCACCAGCGATGATTTGCCACTCCAGATCAAAGATAAGATACCATTCACTAAGAAATATCGCTCATTTCATCTCGCTGGACTGTGTTATAATGTTGTTCTGTCCGTTTATTAGCATTAGACAGTAAACTGTGCATTGGTAGAAAGGTTGGTATGTTTAGTGGTGTCTTTAGAAACACATATCAATGGCTCAATGCACTCTCTGAATTGTAGACTACCGTGACTTATGAAGATAACAAACTGGTGTACGTACAGAGGTGGGATGAAAAGGAGGCGACAACCTACCGGCAGGTTGTGGATGGCATATTAGTCACGGTAAGCCAGCTATAATAAATTATTGTGATTCTCATTCAGTATTACCTGTGGAATGGCGAGAGGTTTGCAAGTCAAAAGGCGGGTAAATTTGTTAAGCCCTGAAAAATGTGTAATCTTCACTTCCTGTTGTTCAGAAAAACTAGTCGCATGCTAAATGCATTGACGTGGCTGACCTAATACAGTCATGAGAGAAAGAACGGACACCCACATTCAGTTATACAGTTTTACTTATCAAGACTTTTAAAAAATCAACTGGACCTTATCAGGTCCCAAAATCGGGTAAATCTAACTCCAGGTGTTAAGGGGTCAAGCCTGGGTTCACTCAATTTAAGTAATTCTAAACACTAGAAACACATAAAAATTGTGTCAACTGAAAAATGCTCAGAATGGAATTTGATTAAAATCAAAACCGTACATTATAACTTAGAAATTTTGCAATGCGAGAAAATCGCGTTTTTGTTGCGAAACGAATGCGCTGGAGGCATTCACATGATAAAAATCCACTTAAAAGATAGTTTTTTGGTCTTAAAATCACCATTTTTGAATGTTTTGAAAGATTTTTAACAAAATGAAAAAAAAAATGTTTTTCAAGTCTGTACCTAGTCTTGACCCCTAAGACTACACACAACAGATTCCACTATGCCATTATTTATTTAAAAAAAAAAAAAAAACTCATGACTGTATGTGGATCAGTTTCGGTTAATATTTTGTTTGCCTTCGATAGTCTGAGCAGCTGTAATCATTGTTTTCTAAAATTAGGTAGAGAGCAAGAATATGCTGAAGTGCAAAAATTAGCTGCATGAATTGGCTAATACTATAACCGTAATTACTGAACTGACCGGCACTAAAAACCCACCACCTTAATTTTGTGGCCAAAATACAAATTATGCATGCTTGTGATGTTTAATTGTTATCAAAGTGTATTAAGCCTCCTGAAGAGATGGCAAAATGCAAAATTAGGGCTTTGGTGCCTTTTAATGCCATTTCAGGCTGAAAAAGCTAAAAATCAAGATTTTTGTCACCAGGGCAAAATGCAATAAAGTCTTTCTCAGTCTGCTCGAGAAATCTGGTCTTTCAAAAGGAGGCAAGGCAAAAGCCACCCTAAGTCAGCTGATAAACGTCAGCATTAGATGGCTAATGAGGCAAGAACTTGATAAAAATGAAGAAAAACATACCCTTAGAACGCGCACACGCATACATGTTGCGAGCGCGCATACGAGTCTGTGCTCTTGCTGCATGGCAGTCTTGTTGTTGATCTATCCCTGGGAGGATTGGCCAAAAGTTTGTACGTATCTGTAGGTAGGTATTCCAGCCACGGTATAAATTAAAGAATCGAGATCATTCAAATTGACTCGAACGGCTCACCACTGTGATGTCAGAGGGGTCGAGGAATCCTCACTCACAAGTTGCCCAACAAGTGCAACATTGGTGAGCTAAATCCCTACTTCAGTCTATTGTCAACAGACACGACTGCAGTACTTTTTAAAAGCAAGGGTTGCTCAACACTAGGGACAAGAAAACTTAATCTAAATCATTTGGTCTGTGTTCAGTTTGATCATTAGAAATGTCATTCTGATTTTGTTTTTTATAACACATCATAAACATACATAATTTGTATCTTGCCCGTGAAATTAAGGTGGTGCATTTTTAATGCTGGTCAGTATATTTTCATGAAGTGGTATGCAGATCTTCTTCGCATGTAGCTTAACTGTTTCATTTTGTTGTTTCCCCACAGAAACTTACATATGGAAATGTCGTCAGTGTGCGCAAATACAAAAGAGAGTAGACTGCTTGATTCAATGCCGCTGGATTCGACGAGCATTTTTGCATTTAATTTGCTCAAATTTTTTGCAATGCAACATTCCTGCTTTGAAATAAAAATGCCTCTGGCTTTAAACACGCCATGTGTTGTGGAGTATTATTCAATTAGTGCTCTCCCTCTTTCAATGAAAATACGTATATCACAACAAAAGTGTCATGCATTTACCTTGTTATGTAAAAAGAATTTGATTAAAAGTAAATAAATGAAAGATTTTTCATCTATTGATTGATTGTAGGCTTATGGAAAATCAGCGCATAAGGAACTCAGAATCTTTGACAGGCAAATTATGAATCAATAATGATTCATGTCATTATTGATGTACAAAATAGGAAAACATTAATCCCTGTCGAACTGACTGTGGGGAGATTTAGTATTAAAACGTTCTTAGATTCGGGCGCGGTAGGTTGTTTCATGGATATTGGGTGGGCTAGGAAATACTCCGTTCCCACTTTTACGCCTCCACAGTCACGCTCGATCAGAACTTTGGACGGTTGCCCGCTTAGTTCGGGAGTGATATCTGAAGTGTCTGAACCGCTAAATATGTTCATTTCATTTGGTGGCCACTCGGAGGAGGTTTGGTTTTTTTCAGTTTCCCTGCTTTTCTTATTGTTTTAGGGCATTCTTGGTTACGGGAACACAGACCTTGCATCAGCTGGGGGGAACAGAACAACCCTATCGTCCGCTGAGGCACCAATTGTAGCTCTTATTGTAGAGATAATGAAACTTGTTTTCCCAGACATCAAGCCACAGGGCAGGCTGATGCCTGGAGCGAGTGTGAGGAGGCTATCTCACCGTAGCCTCCTAGACTAGAAACAGGGGCAGAGGAGGGGTTGGAATGGGATTCTCAGTTTGACTGGCGATGGCCAGAAGACGATTACCTCTTAGAGAGTTTTAGCGATTCGGAATCAGTCATGGAGTCATTAGATTCTAAGCAGGGTAAGGAATTCGGGGCCACCCTGAACTTTGACTTGCCTCCGAATGTTCCCAGGAATTACGCAGATCTTGCTGAGGTGTTTAGTAAATAGCGAGCCTCTACGTTACCCCCGCATTGTCCGTTCGACTGTGAAATTAATCTTTATCCTGGGACAACTCCGCATAGGGGTTCGCTATATTCGCTGTCAGGACCTGAGCGTCTGGCTATGCGAGAGTATATTCAGGAGGCTCTCGCCAATGGTTTTATTCGGCCGTCTACGTCCCCTGTTGGACCGGGATTCTTTTTCATGGGGAAACAGGATGGCGGTCTGAGACCCTGTATTGATTACAGGGGTTTGAATAAAATCATCATTAAAAACCGATACCCCCTTCCATTAATGAAATCCGCGTTTGAACGTCTGCAGGAGGCGTCATTTTTTACGAAGCTAGATCTTCGTAATGCGTATAATTTGATTCGCATTTGGGAGGGGGACGAATGGAAAACGGCTTTTAACACTGATGACGGGTACTACGAATATCGCGTCTTACCGTTCGGGCTTGTTAACGCCCCCTCAGTGTTTCAGGTATTCGTCAATGACATGCTCCGAGAGATGTTGGAGAAATTCCTCTTCGTTTATCTTGACGACATTTAGATTTTTTCTTCAACACACTGTTGGAGCACAAACAACGCGTCAGACGTGTACTGGAAGCCCTGCTCAATGCCAAACTTTATGTGAAAGCCGAAAAAAGTCTTTTCCACGCCCAAACAGTCTCATTCTTGGGCTTTATTGTTTCTAAGGGGTCGGTGAGGATGGACTTTGACAAGGTGGCTGCGGTCAGGAATTAGCCTGAACCGCAGAATGGTGAAGAGGTCCGACGCTTTCTTGGCTTTGCAAATTTTTATAGGAGGTTTATTCGTAATTTTAGCGTGATTGCTGCCCCCATTATTACACTCACTAAAAAGAATACCTCCTCAGCGTTTTTTTTTTGGTCTCCTGCAGCTGATGCTGCCTTTCAGGAATTGTAGAAACATTTTAGCTCAGAGCCTATTTTGGTTCTGCCCAATCCCTCCCTCCCATTTGTCGTGGAGGTAGATGCTTCGGAGGTGAGCGTGGGTGCTATTCTGTCCCAGTGCCCTCGTTGGGATAATACGCTTCACCCTTGCGCGTACTTCTCCTGGTCTTTGTCTGCCGCGGAACACATTTATAGTATTGGTGACCGGGAGTTATTAGCGGTCAAGCTGGCCCTCGAAGAGTGGCGCCACTGGTTGGAGGGAGCTGAGCACCCTTTTGTGGTATGGACTGACCATTAAAACCTCCAATATATTCAGCACACCAAGCGGCATAATTCCCTGTAGGCGCGATGGTCATTATTTTTTGACCGCTTTGATTTCACACTCATCTATCGCCCGGGCTCTAAAAATATTAAGCATGACGCCCTGTCACGAATGTAGGATTGCACTGATTGAGATCCTACTCCAGAGCCTGTTATTCCTACTGCGCTGATTGTGGCACTCATTCAGTGGGAGGTTGAGGCGGTGGTTCAGGAGGCGTTGAAGTCTGATCCCGGTCCTGGGGGGGAGCCTCCTGGCTGATTGTTTGTCCCACATAGAGTTAGACCACAGGTTCTCCAGTGGGTACACTCTTCCCACTTGGCGGGGCACCCGGGGGCCCATCGGACCAAGCAGTTCCTGGCCCAACGTTTTTGGTGTCCAGATTTGATGAGGAACATTCGGAGTTTGTTGCTGCCCGTGGCGTCTGTTCCAGGAATAAGACTTACCATTTCCCTCCCGCTGGTTTGCTGCGACCTTTGCCCGTTTCCAGGCGCCCTTGGTCGCATATCGCGTTAGATTTTGTTACAGGGCTGCCTGTATCTGACGGCAACACGGTCAATTTGGTTGTGGTTTTTACCGTTTTTCTAAAGCGGCTGATTTTGTCGCGCTACCCAAGCTGCCTTCGGTGCGCGCATCTTGTGGTCAACAATGTGTTCCGGTTGCATGGGCTCCGCAGGATGTCATGTCTGACCGAGGCCCTCAGTTTACGGCCAGATTCTAGCAGGCGTTTTGTAACCAGTTGGTGGCCACAGTGAGTCTCTCCTCTGGGTTTTACCCGGAGACCAATGGGCAGACGGAACGGACTAATCAGTCTCTAGAAAACACCCTCCGATGTTTGGCGGCGGATAATCCCTCATCGTGGAGTCGATTTTTAGCTTGGGTCGAGTAGTCCCATAACTCGCTGTGTAATTCCTCCACGGGGCTTTCCCCGTTTGAGGCCCAGGTGGGTTACCAACCCCCACTATTTCCAGAGACTGAGAACGATTCCGAGAATCCCTTAGTCAACCATTTCATTTGGCGCTGTCGGTCGGTCTGGACTAAGGTCCGTTCTTCGCTGTTGCGCTTGGGGTGCAAACAAAAATCCTTCGCTGATAGAAGGCGTTGTTGAGCCCCGTCTTATCGGGTTGGGCAGAGAGTTTGGCTGTCTACTCGGGACCTCCCGTTGAAGGTAGAATCCCGAAAACTGGCGCCTTGCTATATCGGCTGGTTCAAAATATTGCGGAAGATCAATCCGGTCACGGTCCAGTTGAAGCTCCCGAGATCTTTACGCATACATCCGTCATTCCACTGAGTCATTCCGTCATTCCTGGGCCAGCTGGCAGTAATTGGGGGCGTTGCCTGGACTGTATTTAAGCTCCAGTTTCGCCTCGTGTTCCTTGCTAGAGAGTCAGTGCTTCCTTGGCACTTTAGCCGGTAAGGTCTCTTGAAAGATTATTGTCAGGGACTTAGCTGCATTTAGGATCAGTGTTAGTGAGTAAGGGAATCTTTGATTTATTTCCCATTTCTTTTGTTTTCTACCACGGATGGCATCTGGTCCGTCAGTAGCGCGAGTCTCATTATTTTTATCTGTTTTTGGTCTCTCTACAGGCTGTGAGATTAGCCTTTTATATTTGGCCGCTGCTCTTGGCGTCCTCTTCAAGCAGCTATCACAGCCTGAAGATTAGTTTCCTAGCTATTGACTGTAGGAACAGAGAACAGAAAAAAAGAGCTGTATAGAGTGTCTTCAATTGATGATTACAGGAAAAAGGTACCAAAATCCGGTTAAAGTAATGGGAATAACTGATATTTACAGTGCCCAACACTGAAATAGGAACCCTTCATGTATTGCCAAAAAGGTCGTGAAAAAGGTGGCTGATATTAGTCCCCAGAGTATGTGTGCCACAATCATTTGCACCCCGAGAAAACATTGAAGAAAAAATCTATGTCATCTAAATTGCCATTCGTATTTTACTTTTTACATCTACCTGTGATGCGGTGGAAGTTAGCAGAGACCAAATGCCACCAGAATTGAGCTAAAAGCTGGCGCTAAGAAACAACCAGCCACTAAGGTCTCGATAGAGACAAAGGAAAAACAAAATAAAAAAAATAGAGAAAACCCCTTCAGGAAGTAACCCTCCCAATCTTCACCAAAATCGGGTTCCAGAAAAGGAAGAAATTAAGGAGAATAATAAGTGCAAATTTTCTAAATATCTGTCTATGAAACGCAGAAATTAATTTTGGTTCTAGAATATTCCTGGAAGGAACCAAGCACTGCTCCCCGAGCCATAACCCTCCCAGTCGACCAAAAACTGTGCCCCTCTTCACACACGTCTCTCTGCCAAAATGCGATGCACAGTGTATACTGGGCTTCCGCCAACCATCCGCGGTGGCGGTGGTGGTTTATCAATAGGTGCCAGAACGCTGGTGCTTACAGGCTTCAGCCTGGACACGTGAAAGGTTGGTGAATCTTGAAAGAACGTGGGAGTAACAATTATACTGTAACTGGATTAAACTACTGAATAATTTTAAAAGGACCAATGAATCGAGGGGCTAACGTCCATGACTTCACTTTCAGCAGAAGAACCTGTGTTGAAAGCCACACGTTTCGGCCCTTCCCATATGATGGTGCTTGACGGCACCTCCCGTCAGCTTTGTTCTTCTGCTTGTGGAAAGAAGAAGAGAAGAACGGACCTTTCCCCAAACTGACTGGCATCAAGCACATTTCATGAATCAGACCAGTATTAACATATTACACCACAAAATCCTTTAAAAAAATTCAGGAACATTAAAAGATTTGTCAAATAAAATGTAAATAAATGCTCTTGGTGCTCACTGAGCATCGCATATATAACACTGATAACATAAAAACAAAGTTTGCTCTTTACAGTCAAAAAATAAATGGTTTCATGGCCTTTATATTTAGCTTTATAAAACACGCCGGTGCCAGTTCCGAAGGTTAATGAGCAATGTGATCACGTGTGGCATCATACCAACAAAAACAAAACGAGACATGCAACTGTTGCTGCACGACTCACAGGATTTCGTCTGTCATCTTCCGTCATTGAAGACAACCCTATGAGCACTGAAAGAACTCATGTCTGTCATCATCTAAATGAAAAAAAAAAACAAAATTATTGGAGTTTGACATGTATATCATAGCCAGAGACGATTGAAAACAGGACAATTTGCAATATAGTATCATGTTTTTGTCATATTTACTAATATTCATTTATGATGATTTAATGCTAAACGCACTATTACTTCCAATATATTCAGTATATCAATATGACTATTTTGCCCCATCATATAATCTCTGTCTGGCCATTGGCCTATTCCCTAGTCTATATATATATAGATCTAGCTTTCCTGCACCCATCATATCTTCTGATACGCACTTCGATGAAGTTCAGAAGTGGCTTCTAGTGACTCAGACCTGGCCTCATCACAAGAGGGATGTCAGAGATCCATCCATCCAGACAAAATTCCAGTAAATAATTACCTTTTGTAAAATGAAACCTGCTTTGAATCGTAAAGAATTAGAGTTTAGTTTTGTACCGCTGAATTGACTGAAATCATTATGCAATCATTTATACTTGAATTTTAAGGGAAATTTCAGTTGAATGTTCGCAAAAAAGTGACCCACTCAGGAAACTGTCCCATTAACTGCGGCCTAGCTTACAAGTGTCCCCAATTTGCCTTTATTTCGGGATGAGAAGCATATTGTACTTGAGAGAAATTGCATGAGCGCAATCTGCTGTGAGCTGAAGGGGAGAAATGTTTCTGACAAGATAAGGGAATCCAGTCATTTCTCCTCTCTTTTCCTGTTGGAAAGGCATGGAAATACAATCCCTTGTGTCAGGATCTCTCTGGAAATTTTAGTATTATAGTGCAATACTTTTCATTATCCACTAGATGGAGTTAGTACAGCATGTAGTTTCATGAGATCACTTACTTTCCCCTTTTTACATACAGCCCGACTGACTAATGCATTCAAAGTGTTTCTACTCTAAGCCTTTGGCGGGTGCACTTGATATTTCAGTCCACAGTCCTTTACTTCTTCTTTCTTGGTGTTGTCCCCACGTCCCTTCCGGGTCGTTTCCCTGACCGTGCAGGGGGTGTTTTCGTTGAGGTTACTGAGCTTTCACGCTCGGCAGTCTCCTCTCCAATAACTCGCCAAACGCACAGGGTTTTATGCATCTGGTCGATAATGCATGACAAGAGCGGATTCATTCGGAATAGGGTATGGAACGTCTCACGCACCTGATTCGGGGGCGGTACTCTAACGAGTGACGGTAGCTGGTGATATGCATAATAAGACAGCTGCTGGCAAGAGAGCCAGAGGCTTGTAGCCCCGCCCTCCCTTCTGTCTGCTTCTACTCTGTGTCTGGCAGCCTGGTGGCCGTGCCTCGTTGCGCTTGTGCTCAAAGTGAGGCCCTGGTAACAATGACTCAATGGCTGCCTCCAGTGAAGGAAATCGAAGATGGCCGACCAGGTAGGTTTATCATTGAAATGTCTTCGTTTTGATATTTCTAGGAGGTGTCGTGAAACGTCATTGTGGTCATAAATACATTTTGATATACCATGTTGATTACCGATCTCTATAAATTTTTAGAAGAAAGGGATAATTTTATTTTGGCACGCGTATTTGCCGACAGTGGCGTAGCCAGCGGGGGTGCTGAGACACGTCCCTTTTTGACTGCAAGTAGTAGTTCTCAATCATTTTCATTTATTGACGCTGTAATGTGAATATAGGCCACTAGATGGCAGTATTTACCTTTTTTTTGTTAAGCTCAGACTGCAGTCATGTATAGACATGTCCTGGACATGTCTGGGGCAAGTCTCAGAAAGTTAAAAAAAAGAGGTCTAAATGTGGGTGGGGTCTGCAAAAGAGTATATAAGGAAAAGAATTGAGACAGTAAAGTAGTAGGAGAAATTGCAAGAAGATGACCAGACCTGCCATTCTGTTCAAGACCTGTGACGTTTCTTTTGTGGATTTCTTTGACTGTGTTTGAGCATTTTCTTCATCCAGGACATCACCAAGCCACCCCACTAAAAAGGGACTGTAATTATTTCTGTTTTTTCTTATTTATCAATCTTGGTCAGTAGTTTAGTCTTTGTCTTTGTTAAAAATTAAATGTGTTTTAGTTGTTAAAACTGTGTTTGTCATCCCTTGCTGTTGCTGTTGTGTTATAAATGTAATAACAAATTGGGGCCATAACAAATTGGGGGCTCAAGGTCCGGGATAGACCATTGTGTGAGTAATTTATTGAAAATCTAACATTCCAAATTGTGAAATTGTTTTTGTGAATTTTCCTAGATATATATTGACAACAGCAATGGATGATTTCTTGGCATCACCAACCGTAGGGGTTTTGAAGTCTTTTAAAAAGACAGAACTGCTAGAAATTTGCAGACAGTTGGAGCTGACAGAGGTAAAACCAGCCATGCGAAAAGCAAGACTGGCTAGAGAGATAGTTGAATATTACATTGATGAAAATGTGTTTGCACCAGGAGATCTGGAACAGTTTCCAGTGGAAAATCCAAATATAGAAATGGAACTTAAATTAAAAATGCTAGAGATTGAAAGGGAGGAAAGAGAAAAAGAAAGGGAGGAAAAAGAGAAAGAAAGGGAAGAAAGAGAAAAAGAAAGGGAGGAAAAAGAAAAACAAAGAGAATTTGAGAGGGAAGAAAAAGAAAAACAAAGGCAGTTTGAGTTAGAAAAATTAGCAAGAGAAGAAAAACAAAGAGAATTTGAGTTAGAAAAATTTGCAAGACAGAGAGATTTTGAATTAGAGAAATTCGATAGAGAAGAAAGACTCCAAATGGAGCAACTAAAAATAAAAATTGCAACTGAAAATAAATTTCGGGCTAGCCAGGAGGTAAAACTGGTGCCTCCATTTTCGGAAAAGGATGTTGACAACTATTTCCAGTGTTTTGAAAAGGTAGCAAAGAGTTGCCAGTGGCCAAAGGAACACTGGCCTCTGATGTTGCAAACTGTCCTCAAGGGTAAAGCTCAACAAGCCTATTCGGCTTTGTCTGCAGATGATTCCTCTGATTATGAGGTTGTCAAAAAGGTTATTATGAGAGCTTATGAGTTGGTTCCAGAGGCTTACCGACAGAAATTCAGAGGTCTGAAGAAATCTGAAAATCAGACTTATGTTGAATTTGCTAATGAAAAGCAGGTTTGCTTTGAGCGCTGGTGTACTTCTATGGAGGTCAAGGATGATTTCAACTCACTAAAAGAGATGGTGTTAGTTGAAGAATTCAAGAACTGTGTTAAGGATGATGTTAAGACCTACCTTAATGAGAAGCAAGCACTGAACTTGCAATCAGCTGCCAAATTTGCAGATGAATATGTTCTCACTCATAAGTCCAAATTTCAGTCTAGCAGTAACAATAAATGGTCCCAATTTCAGAAAAAGGGTTACGGTGATACCCAAGATTCCTCACCCAAAGACAAAGACAAATCTGGTGATGGTGCTCAGAAATCCAGTAATAGGTCTGATCAAAGTGTGAAAGCTGACAGTGACAAAAGTGGTCTAGTTTGCAGTTATTGCAAGAAATCTGGTCATGTTACAACTAACTGTTGGTTCCTTAAAGCTAAGAAAGAAAAAGAAAAGGATACCAAACCAAATGCCTTTGTGAAAACAAGGTTAGAAACCCCTGTAGTAGATAACCAATCTGCTAAATTGCCTGCTTCTTGTGGGGCTAAAAAGCCTAATACAGCTGACTTTGTGAGGGAGGAATTTCTTCCATTTGTGTCAGAGGGATTTGTGGCTCTGAATGAGCATACTACTCCTGTCCCCATATATATCCTAAGGGATACCGGAGCTTCTCAGTCACTTTTGTTGATGGACTCCTTGGAGTTACGTGATGAGACCGCTTCAGGGGATTTCATACTTGTACAAGGTATTGAAGGGAGGACTGTATCTGTACCCCTGCGCTCTATATTCTTGAAGTCAGATTTAGTTACAGGACAGGTAAAGGTGGGACTTATGTCAAGTCTACCTATAAAGGGTGTTTCTCTGTTGCTAGGCAATGACCTGGCTGGGGGCAAAGTAGTTCCCCCTGTACATCTTACTTCACAGCCGAGCACTGAAAATGGGGATGAGGACCCATCTCTGTATCCTTCTTGCGCAGTGACTCGTGCTATGGCCAAGAAGGCTAAAGAAGATGATGTTGTGGTGCCGTCCAGTACATTGAATAGTCAGGACTCAGGTGGTTCGCCTCATGACTCTGATTGGCCTACTATGGTTTCTCCGTTTGAGGACTTATCAGATACTTTTATCAGTTCTCTATTCAGCCAGCCGGATGGGTCTGGTGATTCTGATGTGTCTGGAGACTTATCTCTGTCCAGAAAGCGGTTGATTGAGGAGCAAACTAATGATCCTGAAATTGGTGTACTAAAGAGGAGAGCCCTTCCTGAAAAAGAAATAGATGCAGTTCCAGTTGGGTATTATCTCAAGGATGGTGTGTTGATGCGGAAGTGGCGCCCTCCTGATATCCCTGCCAATGCAGATTGGGCAGTGGTCAGGCAAATTGTTGTTCCGAAGGTCTATAGGAATGAGATCTTAACAATGGCTCATAGTTTACCTTTAGGAGGTCATCTTGGTGTTAACAAGACTGTTGATAAGATCATGAAACACTTCTTTTGGCCTGGGCTTCGGAAAGACGTTTCCAACTTTTGCAAAACCTGTCACACTTGTCAGGTAGTTGGAAAACACCAGTTAGACCCACCTGTAGCTCCATTGCAGCCTATCCCAGCATTTGGGGAGCCATTCTCTAGGGTCATTGTTGATTGCGTTGGTCCATTACCCAAGACTAGATCTGGAAATCAGTACTTGTTGACAATCATGTGTGCATCTACCAGATTCCCCGAAGCCATACCTCTACGTAACATCAAGGCAACTGCAATCTCGAAGGCTTTGATAAAGTTCTTCACGTTGTTTGGTCTTCCCAGGGAAATTCAGTCAGACCAGGGTAGCAATTTCACTTCAGGATTGTTTCAGCAGGTTGTGTATGAACTAGGTGCAAAGCAGATTCTTTCTAGTGCCTATCATCCAGAAAGTCAGGGTGCCTTAGAGCGGTTTCATTCCACTCTCAAGACAATGATGAGGACTTATTGTTATGACCATGAGAAAGACTGGGATGAAGGGGTTCATTTGCTGTTGTTTGCAGCTAGAGAAGCAGTGCAGGAGTCTACTGGATTCAGTCCATTTGAGCTAGTGTTTGGTCATGAAGTGAGAGGACCTTTGCTATTATTGAGTGAACAATGGCAAGAGGAAGAGCCGCAAATCAGTCTGTTAGACTATGTTAGCAAGTTCAAGGAAAGATTGCGTGCAGCTTGTGACCTTGCCAAAGAGAACTTGAAATCAAGTCAGGGAAAAATGAAAACTTGGTATGATCATAAGGCTAGAAGCCGTGAGTTTAAACCAGGAGAAATGGTCCTTGTGTTGTTTCCCTTGCAGTCCAATCCATTGCAGGCTAGATTTCATGGTCCTTATGAAATTCTGACAAAACTCAATGATCTCAATTACATTGTGAAGACTCCAGATAGGAGAAAACCAAAACAATTGTGTCATATTAACATGCTAAAGCCTTATCATGACAGAAATGCTAGGGTTGCAGCTGTCACTTCAGATTCTCCAATGGTCGAAACGTGTGAAGTTGAGGGGGAGTTTCAAGATGATGAACCAAGAATTAAAGCTGAAGTTCTTTCATGTAAATTGTCAAACACTGAAGTGTTGCAAAATCTTGATGTAAAACTCCAGCACTTAGAACCCTCACAGAGAGATCAGTTTGAAAGGTTGATCAAGAAATATGAGGATTTGTTTCCTGATGTTCCAAAAAGAGTTACTATAGCCTCTCATGATGTAGATGTTGGTGATGCCAAATCAATAAAACAGCATCCATACCGGATGAATCCTGAAAAGAGAAAGATTGCTGAGAAAGAGGTTGAGTACATGTTAAAACATGATATTATCAGACCCTCCAACTCCGATTGGAGTTCACCCTGTGTGCTAGTTCCAAAACCTGATGGAAGTACTAGATTCTGTACAGATTATCGCAAAGTCAATGCTGTAACTAGAACTGATGTGTTTCCAATACCTAGGATTGATGATTGTATTGATAGTGTAGGGCAAGCAAAGTTTCTGACCAAGATTGATTTATTGAAGGGTTATTGGTGTGTGCCTTTAACTGAGAGGGCCAAGAGCATCTCTGCTTTTGCCACACCATCTGGATTGTACCAGTATGAAGTCCTACCCTTTGGCATGAAAAATGCCCCAGCCACGTTCCAAAGGATGATACAGTCTACAATCGCCGGATTGCCACACACGGGTGCGTACATCGATGACCTGATCACATGGAGTGACTCCTGGGAAGAACATCTAAAAGATGTAGAGACGTTGTTCCAGCGCCTGACCCAGGCTAACCTGACTGTTAACCTGAGCAAGAGTGACTTTGGTTGTGCTACTGTCACCTATCTTGGCTACGTCATAGGCCAGGGTAAGGTGGCACCCATAAATGCTAAAGTCCAAGCCATCATGGACTTTCCAGTTCCTGACAACAAAAAAGCTTTGCGCCGCTTCCTTGGAATGATCGGGTACTACCGCAAGTTCTGCAAGAACTTTGCTGAGATTGCTCTCAGTCTAACTAACCAACTGAAGAAAGGCGTAAAGTTCACCTGGGATGATGCATGCCAGAGAGCCTTCGATCACCTGAAGTCTCTGCTGTGTCACTTCCCCGTGCTCAAATCTCCTGACTTCAACAAACCGTTCTCCATCGCGGTCGATGCTAGCGACCAAGCTTGTGGATCTGTGCTCCTACAGAGAAGTGACTCTGATGACATTGAGCATCCCGTGGCATACTTCTCCAGGAAGTTCAATCGCCACCAAAGGAACTATTCCACAATAGAGAAGGAACTGTTGGCTCTGGTCCTTTCTTTACAACACTTTGAGGTTTATGTTTGTACAGGACAAAAGCCAATGATTGTGTACACTGACCACAATCCGTTAACGTTTTTGAGTAAGATGAAAAACAAGAATCGGAGATTGTTGAATTGGAGTTTGATTTTACAGGAGTTTGACTTGGAAATTAAGCATGTGAAGGGTACAGACAATGTAATTGCTGATTGCTTATCCCGTGTTTGAATGTGTATATATATATCATGTGTTTGAATATTGTATGATATGTATATATAGACAAGTGTTCACTTAACCATTTTGTATTGAAAAGAAAAATTTTGCCTTTGTGAGTCAAAATTTTTCCCTTTTGGAATGGAGGTGTAATGTGAATATAGGCCACTAGATGGCAGTATTTACCTTTTTTTTGTTAAGCTCAGACTGCAGTCATGTATAGACATGTCCTGGACATGTCTGGGGCAAGTCTCAGAAAGTTAAAAAAAAGAGGTCTAAATGTGGGTGGGGTCTGCAAAAGAGTATATAAGGAAAAGAATTGAGACAGTAAAGTAGTAGGAGAAATTGCAAGAAGATGACCAGACCTGCCATTCTGTTCAAGACCTGTGACGTTTCTTTTGTGGATTTCTTTGACTGTGTTTGAGCATTTTCTTCATCCAGGACATCACCAAGCCACCCCACTAAAAAGGGACTGTAATTATTTCTGTTTTTTCTTATTTATCAATCTTGGTCAGTAGTTTAGTCTTTGTCTTTGTTAAAAATTAAATGTGTTTTAGTTGTTAAAACTGTGTTTGTCATCCCTTGCTGTTGCTGTTGTGTTATAAATGTAATAACAAATTGGGGCCATAACAACGCGTTTTCCAATTATCGTAATTGGCAACTGAAGACACGGTTTCTCTCCGTATGCGATCTAACAGCGATTAAATTATGTGCTAAATTCAGTCCAGTTGTGGAACACGAACAGAGTTGCACAAAACTTCCGTTTAGAACAATTATTAGTCCTGACCTGTTCCTAATCGGGGAGAACAAGCTGCACCTGTTAACTGTGGAGTGCTCTCGGAGTGAACCTTCTGTTAATTATGAAAATGACTGAGAACAGGTCAGGACTAATAACTGTTTTAAACGGAAGTTTTGTGCAACTCTGTTCTTGTTCCGCAACTGTACTGAATTCTCAGCACCCCCGCTGGCTACGCCACAGTCGGCAAGTACGTGTGCCAAAATAAAATTATCCCTTTGTTCTAAAAATTTATAGAGATCGGTAATCAACATGGTATATCGAAATGTATTTATGACCACAATGACGTTTCATGACACCTCCCAGAAATATCAAAACGAAGACATTTCAATGATAAACCTACCTGGTCCGCCATCTTCTATTTCCTTCACTGGAGGCAGCCATTGAGTCATTGTTACCAGGGTCTCACTTTGAGCGCAAGCGCAACGAGGCACGGCCACCAGGCTGCTGTGTTTGGGTGCGTGCTTACGACTTCCTAGTCGTATAGCATATGAATGTGGGCTGAGGGAGGAGTCAGGGGAAGTACTGAGACCACAACTGCTTGTTGGAGCAAGTGAGGGAAAAAATTCTTCCACCACATCGTCTAATGTTACTTTTTGAGATATTTGTAATTGATGTGGGGCTTGTGGCCTCAAGTCAGATAATTCTGCCGGGTTAATGCAGTTTAGCCAGACACTTGTCTTTCGCCGAGTTGGAATTGCAGCCAACAGCAGCACAATACGGCATATTCTCAATATAGGGTCGCAGTAATTTGTCAGTGATTATAATGGCTTATTCAAATTTCCCTAACAAAACACTGGCGATTTGCTTGTGTGACGTCACTGATGGCAAATGCCGAGCAGTGCCGGGAAAATATGCATACGGTTACCAGCGAACGGAAAAATGCAGGTTTTGATTTATTAAATCAACACATTGCGTTTTTAATGCACTATTTTTCCCAAAATTATATTTCTGAACTAAAAATCCCAGCAAAATGTGCATATTTATTGATATTTGTCATGTCCTTTAAAAGTGGTACTTCAAAATTTCCACATTAAAAAATGAATTTACTTGTAAATAGTTCTGTTTTTGAATCTGCTGGGAAACTCACTATGTCTAGGTTGGTCGTCTTGTAATTCCATCCCATCGGATGACACGACGTCATCCGATCTCCAGTAAACAGCTTTGATTTACGCGGATTGTCACTTGTTGCCCAACCTAACCCTAACCCTAATCCAAACCCCAACCCCAATCGTGGCCCTCAACCTAATCCTAACCCTAAATTTTACTGTAATCCAAACCTTAAATGTCAGTTTGGCAAATGGATTAAGTGATGTACTTCCAGGTTGACATAGCCACTATTTCCTCTGAACTTTGACCCTGGCAGCACTTCACAATTTTTTTTGTGATTTGAAAATGGGAGTTTTTAAAGGGGACCAATTATGCTACATTTCCAAGTTTATATTTTGATCTTTGACTCCCCTAGAGTACTACAAATAGTTAAAAGTCCAAAAAAAGGACCTCATTTAGCTCATACTGTCATCCTCAGAAAACCCCATTTGTAGTCCATTGCAGTCCCTGCCTGAAACGCCTCCTTTAGCTGGCTCTTCTACTATGGCCCTCCCTCCCCGTGTGCCCACTTTCTTCTGATTGGCCAGCTCTGTGGGGGGCGAAGCAGAATGCAGTGTTCTAGGGCCGCCTCCCCAGTGTGAAACATGAGACGTGTCTGCCATCTGAGCTAAGCTATCAGCAGGGAAATTCTGCATTCAAACTCAGTACATATGTATAGATCTAATGAAATGAACTTGTTCTCATAAACGCAGCGGCGAAAGTGGAGAATACAGAGCGAAAGTCTGGTAGCTCAAGCTCGAATTTGCAATCTACCTACAGCTACTGTGGTGAGTATACCGGTGTTTCGACTCTAAAGTTAGGATTGAGGGAAAGCTAGAATCCACCCCATACAGTCACATTTGTAGAAGGGGACGACATACCCAAGTGTAGTCTAAGTCCAAATCTAAATCCAGTGGGTCTAAGTTTAGATGGAAAAATGAACAGTGAGGAGCAGCAAAAAGTGGACCAACAGCTTATGGACTGCTTAGGTGTGTATTATAAGGACCTGCTGGTTTGTGTGCATAACTGTGGTGTGTCGTTAGCGTGGAGTAATGAACAGCTTCTGCGGTGGTATAAGACGGAGTGGTGAAAGCTCCAGGCTGTATGGCCTTTTCGGAAATTTCCTGTGGAAATGGTTTACTTATTGTGTCGGAATGACCAGTGTTTGCTCGCGAAAAATGGGCTCGATAAGCCACTTTCACACCGGACAGATTTGAATTTACTTGCATCTTTGTATTGACTTTGAATGTAATGTATCGCGCAAAAAATTCATTTTGTGTCTGATGTGAAAGCAGCTTTATGGATATTGCGACAGCAAGAGAGAGCTCTGGTTATGATATGAACATAGCACAGGTTTTACAGACCATAGGTTCCGTTGGCATGGACAGTTGCTCTTGTGGAGCTAGTGAATCGATAACTTCTACAGGAAAGAATATCCTTTTCAATCTACGCCTTCTTCGGCTTTTTATTAGCTAAAACAATTTCTTAAGGGGGATGAAATTACCATGGCAGCGCAAAAAAATTGTTTGTTATACAATGTGCCAACGTCTACAGCAACCCCCTCTACCTGCTCTGCGTTTTATATTTCCCAATAGAATGAGCCCAAATACAATAAAACGGGCAATAGAACTTTTAAAACCTGGGACCCCACCCAGTTTTTTCTCTCTTGGCACACTTCCCACTGAGGAGGTCACGCTCTATTTTAGAGCATCTTATCCCAAGGAAAGCACACTCACTCTTGGCTCGACACCCCCACGGGGAGGCCAGAGTGACTCAAGACCAGACTTCCCTCAAGCGAATAGACAGTACACATATTGGAAGTCGCGCACCCTGTACAATTCTATTAGGCCTATCTGCTAAGTGCTCACATTTCTCCGAATCTCCATTTAAATTTAGGACTGCAAATCTCCTTGAGCTAGCTTGTGCTAGGTGCTATTGCTAGTTGATCACGGAACAACTGCGTAAAATATCTTTTCCAAATCAACAAGGACATTCCTCCTGACGACCTAAACACCTGAGCAGCACGCAACTCCAAGTGGACACAGGACGTTGGATCTGCGCACTCCATAGGACACTGTAAGAAAAAAAAGGAAGGGACAATTCCAATCTTCGTTTGAAAAATGGTGTTTATTCCCAGTAAAACGGTAGTGGTCAGAAATACGAGTAACGTGGCCTACTCTGGGTTCAGCGGAGTCAAAGTGAACCCCTAAACCTCCCCAACGTACACTTCTTATACATGAAAAAGACTTTGAAGTTGGCCAGACATATTAATTGCATTAATGACATAGACAATGCAGATTACAGTCTCTTTTTTTATGAAACAGCTCTTCAATTGCTCACTCCTGGCCGCTAAACTATAATTGATGGCTATGCCTGGTAGGTGCAACAAGTCATCGTCAGAAATTACCAAGTGTATTGTACTAATGATCAGTGGATCCTGACCATTTGGCTAACTGATTTGACTGATTCACAGTGTTTGTGACTTGAGAAGATTAGCATAGGAATGAGAATCTTACAACATCCACGCCAGAATTGCATTGTTCGATGGACTGGGAAAGGAATCCCACGCTATGAATTTCAGTAAGACGAACTGAACATCCCTGGCAGTAACGCAGTTTAGCGGTTTCAACTTAAACTGTACAGCATTTCAGTTTGTCCATTACTGATGTAATTGTATAATCCCATTGCGTCTGTTTTTATATTTTCTGAGGTTAAATAGCCATTGATAGTTTGTCTTTACTGCAGAGTCTTTTTCAGGCTAACTTTCTAATGCTGCAATTACTAACACTCATGCTGTAGTATGGATGATAACTCAAATAGTATGACAAATTGCATATGAGCTGAAGAAAACGCTTCTTGCAATTCATTGAAGCTAAACGGAGTTATCCAGCAGCGCATCGGCTCGCCAATACATTCATAAATTCTTAACAGCTTGCCCACTGCTTTTCTCCCTTTTTCCCAAGACAAAGGAACTCGTGCCCACGAGCACACATGCGCATCTGCCACGCGCGCAGACATGTGCCTGCCCACTCCCAAAAGAGTGCACACGCTTACAGGCACATGCGTGCCTACACGCGCAGCCGCACACTAACTCGCACAAACACACACCATTGTTACTCTATCCAGTTTGTATAAAGTCCTTCCATAGATTGGCCCATGCGTGTTCTGTGTTTGTTTGTTTAATAAATTAATTTATTAAACCTGGTGTCTGTTTTGGTGTGGTAACAAGTGAGAGTCTGAGTCAAAATAGCCTATGCAGAACTCAAAAATCTTTCAGATTATTAATTAAATCTTTGATTTAATTGCTGTTAATAATTACCTTTGGTTATTTTAATTATTAATTAAAATTCCATATTTTTGGTTATATTCGTAATTTTATGAGACAGGTTGCTAAATTTGCAGGTTTTCCTGCTGAATCAAGTGGTTATCTTGCAGGAAGGGTTATTAGGATGAAACGTCTGAATTACCCATCCTCACTATTTTACGTATCGTGAAGGTATATTGCCAGAGACATCTTGATGCCTCATGGGAGAAACTTTCATATTTTTCTTGAAGTTTTAATAAACAATTAATGACTAATTTTAGTAGTTATTCATTACATTGGATAGCCATTTAATGCCCTTTTAAGACGCTGCACCTACAAAGTAAATTCCTCAGAAGCATTAAGACTTGCTTGCGGGTCATGCTTTTTTCCAGCAATTGACATTTTCAAAGACAAAAAAAAAACTTATTCAGTGATAAAGACTCAAACCATTCATATTGTTTAAGAAAATGTTAAGTTGTACACTGACATCTATAATGTCAGGTGTTTTCTTTACTTTCTTTCTTTTTTTAAATAATAACAATAATTATTTTATGACCTTAAAGTCAAGGAACAGGTTTGTTAACATATTGTGACCCTATGGCCTTCTAAAAATATCCATATTTGTGATGGATTGTGTAGGCTACAGAGTTGGAAGGATAATCGGATTGCAGATGTATTGTTTTTGCACTTTTTAATACCTTTAGCACTACAAGCTATCATGACTAACTTGCTGTAACAAACTATAATACTCATGCACTGCGTTTTCCCTGTAAGCAATTCAGGTCTGTGATGGTTTGGGCTGGAATAAGCAGTAGACACAAGACAGACCTCATTTTCATCGATGGAAACCTCAGTGCGGCCCGTTACAGTTACGACATACTTACCCCTGTCGCAGTTCCACTCGTCCATCGCTATCGCCTAACGCTGCAACAGGAGAACGCGAGACCACATGTCGCCAGAGACTGTCAGGACTGCCTGAGGCAGAATAATATTCAGTGTCGTGATTGGCCTGCGTATTCCCCATATTTAAACCCTATAGAACATCTATGGGATACTCTGAATCGCCGAGTGAGAAGGCGTGATCCAGAACCAGCCACAATCCAACAGTTGCGTCAAGCACTCCAGGAGGAATGGGACCGCATCACACAGGCTGAAATTCGGCATTTGATTGACTCCAGGCATCGCAGAATCTAAGCTGTGTGTGACGCCAGAGGAGGCCATACAAGATACTGACTTCGGTGATCCAGAATTGCGCCTTCAACTGATGCAATGAATTGGAAACCAGAAGAAATCTGTTCTTCATTCCTGACTCTAAAACTGTGTTTTTGATTTGAATCTTAATATTTGTTTTGTATTGTTAAATTTATCGTAAGAAAATGACGTGTTGCAATAAACCCGAGTGTTGCGTTGGAAGTTTTGGTCAGTATAGATCTTTATATTTCTTGATCAACCTCTCAAACTGATCTTTCTGCGTGGATTCTAAGTGCTGGAGTTTTACATCAAGATTTTGCAACACTTTGACAATTTGACAATTTACATGAAAGAACTTCAGTTTTAATTCTAGGTTCATCATCTTGAAACTCCCCCTCATCTTCACACGTCTCGGCCATAGGAGGATCTGAAGTGACAGCTGTAACCCTAGCATTTCTGTCATGATAAGGCTTCAGCATGTTAATGTGACACAACTGTTTTGGTTTTCTCCTATCTGGAGTCTTCACAATGTCATTGAGATCATTGAGTTTTTTCATAATTTCAGAAGGACTATGAAATCTAGCCTGCAATGGATTAGACTGCAAGGGAAACAACACAAGAACCTTATCTCCTGGTTTAAACTCACGGCTTCTAGCCTTATGATCATACCAAGTTTTCATTTTTCCCTGACTTGATTTCAAGTTCTCTTTGGCTAGGTCACAAGCTGCACGCAATCTTTCCTCTAACTTGCTAACATAGTCCAACTAGACTATGTTAGCAAGACTATATCTAGACTAATATGCAGCTCTTTCTCTTGCCATTGTTTACTCAACAATAGCAAAGGTCCTCTCACTTCATGGCCAAACACTAGCTCAAACGGATTGAATCCAGTAGACTCCTGCACTGCTTCTCCAGCAGCAAACGACAGCAAATGAACACCTTCATCCCAGTCTTTCTCATGGTCATAACAATAAGTCCTCATCATTGTCTTGAGAGTGGAATGAAACCGCTCTAAGGCACCCTGACTCTCTGGATGATAGGCACTAGAAAGAATCTGCTTTGCACCTAGTTCATACGCAACCTGCTGAAGCAATCCGTACGTGAAATTGCTACCTTAGTCTGGCTGAATTTCCCTGGGAAGGCTAAACAACGTGAAGAACTTTATCAAAGCCTTCGAGATTGCAGTAGCCTTGATGTTACGTAGAGGTATGGCTTCAGGGTATCTGGTAGATGCACACATTATTGTCAACAAGTACTGATTTCCAGATCTAGTCTTGGGTAATGGACCAACGCAATCAACAATGACCTTAGAGAAGGGCTACCCAAATGCTGGGAAAGGCTGCAATGGAGCTAAAGGTGGGTCTAACTGGTGTTTTCCAACTACCTGACAAGTGTGACAGGTTTTGCAAGAGTTAGAAACATCTGTCCGAAGTCCAGGACAGAAGAAGTGTTTCTTGATCTTGTCAACAGTCTTGATAACAAGATGACATCCTAAAGGTAAACTATGAGCCATTGTAGGCCTTCGGAACAACAATTTGCTTGACCACTGCCCTGCAATGGCAGGGATATCAGGAGGGCGCCACTTCCGCATCAACACTCCATCCTTGAGAATAATACCCAACTGGAACTGAATCTATTTCTTCATCAGGAAGGGCTCTCTTCTTTAATATACAAATTTCAGGATCATTAGTTTGCTCTTGAATCAACAGCTTTCTGGACAGAGACAAGTCTCTAGACCCATCAGAATCACCAGATCCATCTGGTTGGCTGAACAGAGAACTGATAAAAGTGTCTGATATGTCCCCAAACGGAGAAACCATAGTAGGCCAAACAGAGTCATGATTCGAACCACCTGAGTCATGGCTACTCAATGTTCTGGACGGCACCACATCATCTTCTTCGTGAGCCTTCTTAGCCATAGCACGGGTCACTGCACAGGAAGGATACAGAGATGGGTCTTCATTGCCATCTTCAGTGCTCGGCTGTGAAGTAAGATAAACAGGGGTAACTACATTGCCCCCCGCCAGGTCACTCCCTAGCAACAGAGAAACACCCTTGATAGACTTGACATAAGTCCCACCTTTACCTGTCCTGTAATTAAATCTGACTTCAAGAATACAGAGCGCAAGGGTCCAGATACAGCCCTCCCTTCAATACCTTGTACAAGCATGAAATCCCCAGAAGTGGTCTCATCACGTAACTCCAAGGAGTCCATCAACAAAAGTGACTGAGAAGCTCCGGTATCCCTTAGGATATATATGGGTACAGGAGGAGAATGCTCATTCAGAGCCACAAATCCCTCTGACACAAATGGAAGAAATTCCTCCCACACAAAGTCAGCAGTATCAGGCTTTGTAGCCCCACAATGATCAGGAAATTTAGCAGATCGATCATCTTCTACAGGGGTGTCTAAACTTGTCTTCACAAAGGCATTTGGTTTGATATCCTTTTCTTTTGCTTTTTTAGCTTTAAGGAACCAACAGTTAGTTGTAACATGACCAAATTTCTTGCAATAATTGCAAACTAGACCACTTTTGTCACTGTCAGCTTTCAAACTTTGATCAGACCTGTGACAGGATTTCTGAGCACCATCACTAGATTTGTCTTTGTCTTTGGGTGAGGAATCTTGGGTATCACCGTAACCTTTCTACTGAAATTTGGACCATCTATTGTTACTGCTAGACTGAAATTTGGACTTATGTTTGGAACATATTCGTCTGCAAATTTGGCAGCTGATTGCAAATTCAGTGATTGCTTCTCATTAAGGTAGGTCTTAATATCATCCTTAACACAATTCTTGAATTCTTCAACTAACACCGTCTCTTTTGGTGAGTTGAAATCATCTTTGATCTCCATAGAAGTACACCAGTGCTCAAAGCAAACCTTCTTCTCGTTAGCAAATTCCACATAAGTCTGATTGCCAGATTTCTTCAGACCTCTGAATTTCTGTTGGTAAGCCTCTGGAACCAACTCATAAGCTGTCAAAATAACCTTTTTGACAACCTCATAATCAGAGGAATCATCTGCCGACAAAGGCGAATAGGCTTGTTGAGCTTTACCCTTGAGGACAGTTTGCAACATCAGAGGCCAGTGTTCCTTTGGCCACTGACAACTCTTAGCTACCTTCTCGAAGCAGTGGAAATACTTATCAACCTCCTTTTCTGAGAATGGAGGCACCAGCTTTACCTCCTGGCTGGCATGAAATTTGTTTTCAGCTTCCATTTTGATGTTTAGTTCCACCTTTCTTCTTTGTGTAACTTCTGTAAATCGACATCTCTCTGTCTCTCTCTTTCTGCTCTTTCTTCTTTCTCTCTCTCAATTTTTTTCTTTTTCCTCCCTTTCTTATTTCTCTTCTCTTGCTAATTTTTCTAACTCAAACTGCCTTTCTTTCTCTCTTTCTGCTCTCTCGAATGCTCTTTCCTCTCTTTCAATCTCTAGCATTTTTTATTTGAGTTCAATTTCTACATTTGGATTTTCCATTTGAAACTGTTCTAGATCTCCTGGTGCAAACATATTTTCATCAATGTAATATTCTACAATCTCCCTAGCCAGTCTTGCTTTTTGCATGGCTTTACATCTGTCTGCATATTTCTAGCAGTTGTGTCTTTTTAAAAGACTTCTACGGTTTCTACGGTTGGTGATGCCAAGAAATCATCCATTGCTGTTGATCAGTCAATATATATCTAGGAAAATTCAAAAAATAATTTCACAATTTGAAATTTTACATTTTCAATAAATGACTCACACAGTGGTCTATCCCGGACAAGCCCTAATTTGTTATGGCCCCAATTTATGACATATCGATGACAGACAAAATTTTAAAACTTGAATAGATTTAATAAAACCAAGACTGACCAACTTCTCCTACTACTTTACTCTCTGTTTTTCTCCTTACATACTCTTTTCCAGCCCCCTCCCACCTTCCAGACTCTGGGATTTTCCCCTCTGAGGCATGCCCAAAAACTAACTCTAGACTGGCTTAATAAAACAATTTCAATATTGAATGTCCCCTCAATGCAACAATACCACTAAAACCAATAATTTTCCGCACCCACACACTGGTTAACCAATTTGTATCAATAGTGTTATCGCATGCGCGTCTACACATGTAATATACATGATTCTTTGTCCCTGCGGTCTGGTGTATGTAGGGAAAACCATAAGAAAATTGAAACAAAGGATTAGTGAGCATAAAAGCCCAATTCGCTGAAATGATCGGGATTACCCAGCAGCGGTACATTTTAATGATGCCCACCATGACATCTCCTCCCTTCGGTTCTGTGAACAGGTCTCTTTGCCTCCTAGAGGAGGCGACCATGATAAACTTTTGAAGCAGCGGGAGGCGTACTGGATTTACACCCTCAAAACTTTGTCTCCCAATGGACTTAATGATGAATTATCATTTAACGTATTTTTGTAATGCTTTGTGTGCTACTGTTCTGATGCCAGTGTCTTCTGCCACAAAAAACAGAATTTGTAACGGAATTTGTTGTAATTAAACTATAGATTAGCTTTTATAATGACATGTACAACTGTGATATATGGGCGATGTGATAGGGATCCTCTGAATATAATCCCCTATAAATACCTCTGTGTGCGATGTGATTTTTTCTGGTTTTTATGCATGTTTTTTGGGTGTTTTTCAGGAAATAATGGGTGCCACGTCATTCCATAAAACTATGGGATGGATTAGCGCGTATACATACGGATGACGGGTCGACACTCTACCACACCCTATTTATGATGGCTTCTTTCAATGTGGTTTGTATTTGTCTGATGAAGGTTTAACTGCTGAAACGTCACAATAAAACTTTTGCTATTTGCAAGTTAGACAGTGTGTGGGCCTCCTTTGTTTTCCTCTGAACTGTTTATCCTAGTCCGACGCCCCTGTCGTTAGAAATAGATGTGCAAAGTGTCTACTCGTCTGTGCAATTGCAGCTTTGGTGCATAGAAGCAGAAGTTTTAAAAAATAATTTCATTAAAGCAGAGACCTCCCCAGTAATGGAAGAGACTTTCAGACCCCTGGACTTTCCAGCTCTTCATGCAACATACAGTAAACTCTTTCTTCACATGCATTTTTCAGGCTATGCCCCAAACGCACAAACACACATGAATGAAGACATGTTAGTTAATTCAGGAGATTTATTTAAGGTTCCTTTTAAATCATAATGTTCGATTAAAGAATTACTGAATCTGCTTGAGGGTTTTTCAAATAATCATTTAATCATCACGAATAACATGCAAAGTTTGGGTCGGCTGGGAGCTGACAGAGTTCATGCCCTCACGTAGGTACGCACAGACTTCACGTCTCCACATGAAAGTTCCTGTGTAAAACACCAGTAGCAGAATAATAAATATACAAATAAATAATGTTTCAGTGATCAAAAAACATATTGGCCCACAAATAAAAAGAACAACTATTTGCACTTTACAGATTCCTCATCAACAAGAAAGTAGAAAATAACTGCACATCAAAGTGTAATACCAATGAGGGCAAAAAAGACATGGTTTTACAGTAATTTGACATATCGCAACAGTTAACAGGTTAATAAAACCATTAATATCTAAAAATAATTTTCCAGACAAGATTAAACTTTTTTTTGACATGACAACATGAATGAAAAATCTGCTAAACTCAATCCCGTAAATAAATCAAAGAGAATCATGATAATTTGTAATCAAGCTTACCAAGAATAGCTTATCATCCTGGATATATCGAACTGCTCTTGACTCCTTGTCGTCATCCCACTTC
Source organism: Gymnothorax reevesii (assembly GCA_029721435.1). Taxonomy (NCBI): domain Eukaryota; kingdom Metazoa; phylum Chordata; class Actinopteri; order Anguilliformes; family Muraenidae; genus Gymnothorax; species Gymnothorax reevesii. The sequence goes on along the minus strand of CM056582.1, from coordinate 95,280,280 downwards.
TGCATGTACACCATACTGTTGCCTTCCATGTTTACAACAGACTGCAATTCAAAGAAATGCATAAGTATATGCTATTTCCCCTTGATACTTATTCAGTGTCAGCCCTTCCCAACAGCAGAATGTCTCATGTTTGTTCAAGGGCTGAAGGATAGTTGTAGGATGCAAACAAGTCCAAAGATATAAAAGGTGTCACATCTGAGTAAAATTTGGCCAGCACTAAATACAATAAAATGGACTGATTAATCACTTAATAATGGTATCACGTGACTAAGCGTTATATGCAATCCATTATCTAAAAAAAAAAAAGCTCTTTCTTGTGTGGAAGACGTTTTTGTGCGTGTGGTGTGTGTGGGATGTGTGGGATGGTGTGGGGTGGTGTGGGGTGGTGAGTGTGGTGTGGTGTGTGTGTTGTGGTGTGTGTGTGGTGTGGCGTGTGTGTGGGGTGTGTGTGTGTGGGGTGTGTAGGCTACAAGTTCAGTTATTTCCATGTGCTCTTAATGTCTGCCGCAAGAATAATATATCAAATATATTAACGTATATATTGAATATTTGTTTCAGTATACAATAGAGAATCATTTGAAAGTGTATCTACTGCATCTAATTAAGAGACTGTCATACTTTGCATCTCCTGCCATCAGAAGTGTGTTCATCAAACACCTCTCCAAGCTTGAAGACAACTTCAGCGTTGGTCATTGTCGGAGGTCCATGCTCTATTTTCACAGTACATTGGTCTCCCTCCTTGATGAAGACTGTTGTTGGGTCTGTAGAGCTTGCATTCTTTATTATTTGTCTGGGGGCCCCTGTAATGAGGAAATGCAAAAAAAAAAAAAAAAAAATGCATTCTCTTGTAACGTGTGTTCACCATAAAATGAGCCTTTGACACAGCCAAGAATATGGATTCACCTGACTAAGACAGGTAACCTTTCTGTTAGCTGCGGAGACTGGAGCGACATGGAAATTTTAAGCATGCACCAGAGCAGAAATGACTATATTTTTACTCAGGCTTATGTATAATTTGCAATGCGTTTTCCATGCATGAGTTTAGGGATGATCAAAAACTTAGACTTGTAAATAATTAGTCTTTGTCAGCCTCATGACAGTGATTTTCTTTGCCTTCTTAACCTGTTACATGAGGATGCAAATGATCCACTCCAAAAATTAAACACTACAAATCACTGCCTTTTGAGTTAAGACTGTAGCTTTGGTGTTGTCATGCCGAACCTGAGCCCTATTGGGGGGCTCCCACATTTGTTGTAATACAATATGTATGTTACAGTCAGATGGTGAAACCTGTCATTTCATGAAAAAAAAAAAAAAAAATTCCATCATTTCTAGAATGGCTCGTGCTATACTTCAGTCATTTCACAAAAATTTTAAGAAATGTCTGTTTCAAAAGGACACTTCACTGAAACATCATTGACACTAAGAAAAAAAAAGAAGAAAAAAAGTAAAATTTTAAGTCTGAAATTTTTGTTGACTTTGGAATTCATTGGTCAATATGGCCTGAAAGGACAGGCGTCAGTTCTCATTTCAGGGTATTGCACTGCAAGCTCTTTCAGCTTTAGGATTTTTAGCACACGGTACTCCTTCACCCCCTCTCTTTCTGAAACTAGCCAGAATTATGAAGGGGGGGGGGTGGGGGGGATGGGGGGGGTGGGTTGTTATGGTAGTCTGTCCTATCACCTCATACTTACCAATGAAATGCTATTTTAATTGTAATGACAGATAATGTAACTATTTTAAATAGTGATGTAACTATTCCCATTTTCAATGCATAGGGGGCAATGCATGACATTTCCATTAACTCTTTGCTCAATTTTGGCTATGTAGTGTCTGAATAGCTGAAACTTGAAGTGTAAGGTTGTGACCCAGTCTCCATATTAGGCATATTTGTTATTGTCCTGCTGCATGGAGCAGGGCAGTGTGTTTGTGAAATAGGTGTAAGAAATGTACGCATTTAAAAAATTAACTCACCGAGTGCCACCAGGTAATCTGCAAAATTTTTGGTGTCGACACATTTCCAGGTGCCACAGAATGTATCAACCATGATGACAGGATAGAGCTGATGGAGAAGATAATGAAGATTCTTTTGGAGTCCTTGCTTCTCTCTGCAGGGTCACTGTGCACTTACAGCGGGTCCTAAGCGAATATAAATACCCAACTGACTGGGTGGAGACTGAAAGATATTCATGGGTCGAAGGTGGGGGGCTGTAAAATGCATTGACTCACATTCTTATTTTTGTTGTGCTGCGATCAGGAGCCAGATGCGAGAACCAGGAAATGCAGTAGAGCTTGTTTTATTGGTTAAGAGGGGTGACCCCCGCAGGGCGAAAAACAGTACAGAGTCCACAATCCAAAAGTCAAAATCCAGTTGGGCAAAAATAGTATCAAAAACCAGGGCAGCAATCACAGTAATCGTAGTCGGACAGAAATGGGTCTGGTTCACAGGAATAGGTATGTCAGAGAGACAAGCCAGAATCCTCAGGACGTAATCCGAATCGTTACCAGGGCAGCATACAGATCTCGTAGTCGGGCAGAAAAATGGTCAAAACACACAGATGCAACAGTAATCCAAAAACACAGAGGCAAAAATCAAAAGTCAGGCAATCCAGTCAGAAAGATAAACACTGAGAAATCGAGGCGAGAAACGTGGCACAAGAAAACTAGGGAGAACGATCTGACAAGAGTGTGAACCAAACAGACATCCTATATACACATCCGGGGTAAACACATGACCAGGGAGAACAGGTGCAATCAATGGTAACAATGATCAGGGAGAGACACATGAGGAATAAACTAATTACATGATTTTGGCTGTAGCCAAAACGCTGACAGGGATCACAAGACAAACCTAAGTACAAACAACAGCTCCGGTTAAGGAGTACTAAAGTGCCAAGATAAAAGAAAAGGAAAGCACAAAGTATAAGTGGAAATCCACGGAAACTTGCAGCAGAGATAATCAGGGATAGGCAAGGAGGCGGAGATTAGAATTGAGCGACTGCTGAGAGATCGTTAGTCAATTAGTATGTGCAGCTATACAATCCCAAGTGCATGTTACAAAGTTAGTAAAAATATACAAGATTAGTGTGGTTAGTAATTAGCAAAAAACAATAAACTGTTAGTATGTGTTAGTAAGATAGTAAAATAGAGAGGAAGGAAGAACACGAGATAATGAAGGAAGATTGAAACCCAGAAACCAATAAATCACCCGAATGAGTGGCACACAAGACAAGGGACCGTGAGCAAAGATACACACATGACAAGACAGGGGAGACAAAGTGCAAAGCATGGAAATGAAAACATGGCATGGAAACTAAATGATCTACACATGAAAAATAAACAGGAAATCTAAATTACCAAAACACAAAACACAATCCTAAGAATAGTCAGACATATGCAGTGGTCACTAAGCACAGAATCAAACATGGCATAGCCAGGCACAGAACTTAAACATGACATGCAGAATGCTCAGATCACAACAATTTTTTTCCATTTTCGCTGATTTGTCCTATGTGAACATATCAGATCTTCCAACTAATATAATAAGACAAAGTAAACATGACTGAACACAAAATGCAGCTTTTAAATGATCATTTCATTTATTGAAAGTTTTTCAAAACCCCTATCACCCATGTGAACATTAATTGCCCCGGGAAGGGTGCAGATACTTCTTCACCGCATTGTATTAACTCCAGATTGGTATTAATTCCTCCAAACCTTCTGTTGCTCGTAAACGCAGCGCCGGCAGTTTTGGTCTTCTAAAAACCACATGACATCAAAAATATTGGCTTCTTATTGGTTATTTTAGATGTTATGCAGTTCTCTGAAAGCCAGAACTGCTGGCACTGTGTCAGTCTGATGTCACCCACTGTAAACCTTGCACACTGAACATGCATATATCCTAATATGAACTATGAATATGGAGGCTGACGTACTTCGGTCAGTGTGTTGAGTGACAGTGTATTAAATCTAACACAATTTTTCTGCATTGTATTCCTTCAGCAGGCAGGTTTTCAGTAAGTGTAAAATGTGTTTGTTTTCTGGTGCAAAGTGTCCCTGTCGCATCCGCCATTTTTTTCTCCTCGGTGAAGCGTCTCCTTTCACCCATAAAGTACCGCGCAACAGTCTATCAATGTCAGCTTCTCATTAGTTTCTCAAAAGGAAGCTTTATCCAACAGTGAGATTTAAGTGTCTATGGCAAGTCTGACTGGAAGATACAGTATATTTCAAAGAGCAGGTCTATTTTATAATACCGCTGTCACAGGTGTGGCAAAGGGTATGCGGATTGGAAAGGGAATTAATTTATTCCCTTCAGCAAGCCGCTGCCAAGGGGGTGGCGAATTCTACCATTCCCTATGGTAAGCTGGTGCCAGCGGTGTGGATGACCATTCGCTGTCCGGTGAAAACATGAAATCAGTTGACGATCGCGGTTATGGGCCACCTGTACTTCAATACTTTATACTGTGTAATTTTCAGGAAAAGTATTCCATACAAACCCGACAGTTTTGTATAAAAGTATCCCTTAGGGAATGAGGTAATGAGGCAATTTGACAATAAAAAGATAAATGAAACATGCAGGCAGAATGAAAAAGGCTTCATAACGTGGAGACAGGGTGTGATTCACTGTCTTGCTATTTGAATGGGGTGTGTGGGATGAATAAGTTTTGGTAAAAAAAAACCGTAAATCTTGCAGAAGTTCTTGAATTGGGTTTGCCGTTTCAGCTGAACTGGGCTTTCGGAGTTTTAATGGCATTACCGCCCAAATTTGACCGAAGGAAGCAAGTTACATAAACATGAACGTCAAAAGGTCGGGCAGAGTAGTCTATTAAAATGAAGTAAAGCTTTGATCAGAATTTCAATGAGCTGTTTTTTCTTTTAATAGACGTATTTCATGTTTTTTGTGGTTAGGGGAGACCAGGGTTACTTTGGACACGAGGTAAGGTCTGTCACCCCAGTTTGTTTCAATCCAAACGCACTGGTGGGAAAACGAAAAAGTACAAATTATGTGACATCCCAGTGACATAATTGTTTGGAAAGGACTGGTAGTGTCATGTAAGTGTTTTCTGCCTCTAAATTTGAATTTTACCCAAACTGTAAACTTTAAGTTTCTGAAAGAAATGTGTTTAGCTTCTTTGAAGACAGAAATTTCCACAGTGGTTTTACTGTTTCATAAACATATGTAACTAGAGTTATTTACAGCCCATAAGCTAAAGGCCTTCTGTGATCATGAGATGAGAGATGCGGCCTGATTTCCACAATTGCCACATGTTGCTAAACCGGCCAAGCAGCATGGGGTTAGTTCGTCAGGGTTAGTATCCCCAGGCATGCCCCGCTAGTACACAACTTAGCTCTCAGGAACTACTTACTACTACTACTAATAATAATAATAATAATAATAATAATAATAGCCTAATAATAATAATAACAACTACTACTACTATTACTTATAATAATAATAATAATAAGAATAATAATAATAAGCTTGAGCTGATTACCAACTATGACGATTTTACCCCATCCATCTGACGAAGTAACCCTGGGTATAGGGTTGTTTCGGCATGTTTGTGATATATCGAAAATTGAATATTGTGACATAAATATATGTTCTATTGAGACTGTATCGATACAAGTTTTGTAGGCGACATTCTGCACTACACATATACCATAAAGGTATTTCTCTAAGTTTTAGCTACAAAGAGTTAAGGGGCCAAATAGATAATCATGATGAGGTAACCCAGGTCTCCCCTATTTACCCCCTGAAGCTACAGTACATTTTCCCAGAGATTAAGTCTTTGATCTGAAAATTGTCCTTCAACAAAATCACCAAAAAATTATGTGATTTTGTTTGGCCCTCATAAAGTCCCTAAATGAAATTATCAGTCAACTTTGCCATTAATGCTTTGATTCAGACCTCTGGTTTGACAGCCAGATAACCTTGTCTGTCAAAGATAGCTTTTTAACTCCACTGTGATGACAGTCACAGTCAGCGGTGCTTTTCTGATGCCGAGTCGTCCAGCATTTAGGACTAAGAAAATCAGTGTTTGCTCTCATTTTTTCAGTCTTTCATTCATATCTCAAAAACTGATAGCTTTTTTACTCCACTGTGACCATAGTCAGCAGTCAGCAAAGCTTTTCGAAAGCCGGGAATTGTCCGGCGTCCGTCTGTCTGTCCATCCAGCGTCAACTTTTCACTTCAAATTTCAATATTTCAAAAACTGTCAAATAACTTTTGTTCTATTTTGGAGTGAGCCTTCTTTATGATATTCTGAATATTCACTGTGAAAATTAGAGAATTCTAAGTCCCGGTTTTTGAGAAATTCAGCATTTTGGATGTAGAAAATCAGCGTTTGTGCTCATCATTAATGTCTGATAATTTTTTGTCTAATTTGTTGTGAGACTTTCTTATGATGTTCTGAATATCCCTTGCGAAAATGAGAAAATCCAGGTTTTTGAGAAATCCAGCATTTTGTACAGTGTTTTGGCTAATTTTTTCAGTCTTCCATTAATGTTTCATTTGTGTTAATATTGCAATAGTCTTCAAGAATTTCTGAAATTAAGTTATGACATGGACATTTCAGCCATCCTCAGCAGAGCTCTCTAGTTATAACTTGTAATGACCACTAACATTGAAATCAAATAATTCAACTCCTTCCAAGAGCTTCAGAAAGTCGTCATATATAACCTTGGTGGTGAACACATTTACTCTTCATCAGCCGCACATGTTCACTCGATTGTGTGTACACACAGACACACGCGCGCGCGTGCACACACACACACGCACGGACGCAGAGGCAGGGGCGCACACCAAAAAAAGATGACATTCCAAAACTAGAAAAGTTTGCAATTCCAGAGGAAACTGTGTGGGCAGCTGGAAGCTGGCGATAATGTGAAGTTTGGATTGCTGACAATGTTAAAGCTGCTGGAAATGAGTTTAAAGCTTTGTAAAATTAAAATTATTTGTCACAGTGGGATATTGTATCGTTTAAAGGGATAGTTTGGATTTTTTGACATGAAGTTGTACGAAAGCACTTATTAAGGAAGACCTACCCAAGATGCAATGTTACCACACATCAAACCTACTTCATATGTAGCCTCTTCCTAAAAAAAAAATGGCTAAATTAAAGGCTGCACATTGTTCAGCTTTACCAATGAGTTCATTCACCCTATAATTCCCAGACACAGACATCATTATCGGAAATATATGACCCAGTAATATTTTTGAAGTATTGAAGTTTAGTATTCAGATCCACTGAATCCATCATCAGGTTTAATGACACCAAAATATACATTGCTGAACAGAACTTCTAATTCCAGGAGTATCATATCTGATACAGTCAAAAATCAGCACCCCTCCAGAACTCAACACTCGAAATTTCAAATTATTTATATGCTCTCTTCTATCTACAGCTATCCCTTAACATGTATCAGAATAAGTTTTTGTGTAATATTTACCTTTGAATGCCGAACTTCACTGCCAGAGTCCAAGGAAATTCATGAATTCCCATTCACATAGGAGCTACTATCTTGAAGTGAGACTCTTCTAGGGGAGAGACTCCTGTAATCTCACATCTTCCTTCCAGGTGGCAGCACTCTGTATTAGATATGATACAGTGAGCAGTCACAGTTGTGTTGCATGTTACCCGGGGGACATGGTCCTTCAAATTTGGTGTATCATACAGCGCCCTCCATAATTACTGGCACCCCTGGTTAAGATGTGTTAAAAGCCTTAAAATAAAGTCCATTTTTATTGCAGAAGCATACTCTCACACTGAAAATTGTAAAAAAATGTAACTCAAGTGAAATTTTAGGAAAAAAAAATCCTTGGCACCCCTAATCATTTCTAGGAATTAAATGTAATTGAAGTATTTCTGTCATTTCTACAGAGGTTACAAAGTTGATCAGAGTATCTAGGAACATTTAATTAGTGAATCATCACTTCCTGTTTCTCTGGGCAATAAATATGACGTGACACAGAGGCCATTTCTCTTATCCACTCTTCAACATGGGAAAGACAAAGGAACACACCATTCAAGTAAGGCAGATGTGTATTAACCTTCACAAGTCAGGCAATGGCTACACGAAAATAGCCACTCGCCTGCACCTGCCCATATCTACTGTCAGAGGAATCATTAAGAAGTTTAAAACAACTGAAACAGTGGTAAACAAGCCTGGACGAGGACGCAAGGTTATTTTGCCACCACGCACAGTGAGGAGGATGGTAAGAGAAATAAAAAGTTCTCCAAAGCTCACTGTTAAAGAATTGCAACAAATGGTTGCATCTTGGGGTCACAAAGTCTCCAAAACAACCATCAGGCGCTATCAACATGCCAACAAGCTGTTTGGGAAGCATGCACGGAAAAAACATTTTCTCACTCACAATCATAAATGCAAATGTCTGGAGTTTGCTAAACGGTACTGGGACTTCAACTGGGACCATGTGCTTTGGTCAGATGAGACCAAGATAGAGCCTTTTGGCAACAAACACTCTAAATGGGTCTGGCAGAACACAAAAGATGAGTATGCAGAAAAGCACCTCATGCCCACTGTGAAGTATGGGGGAGGATCGGTGATGCTGTGGGCCTGTTTCTCTTCCAGAGGCCCAGGGAACCTTATTAGGATGCATGGCATCACAAATGCTTTGAAATACCAGGACATTTTAAATCAAAATCTGGTGGCCTCTGCCCGAAAGCTGAAGATGGGTCGTCACTGGGTCTTTCAGCAAGGTAATGACCCTAAACATGTGGCCAAATCTACATAGAAATAGTTCAACAGACACAGAATCAAGCTCCTCCCATGGCCATCTCAGTCCCCAGACCTCAACCCCATTGAAAACCTGAGGAGTGAGCTGAGGAGGAGAGAGCAGAGGAGAGGACCCAGGACGCTGGATGATTTAGAGAGATTGTACAAAGAGGAATGGTCGAAGATCCCTCTTTCTGTATTCTTCTATCTTGTGAAACAATATAGGAGAAGATTAGGTGCTGTTTTGTTCGCAAAAGGGGGTTGTACAAAGTATTAACATCAGGGGTGCTAATAATTGTGGCACACATGATTCGATGTAAAATAATTATTTCTTAATGTGGGATTTTTTCCCACTGAATAAATGCACTTGAATAAAAGGTTGGATTTTCCTCTTTTTTTCATTGTGGTCCTATATTATTTAGAAAAAAACTGAATTTATTAGTTTTAAATGAGCCCTGGTCCACAGAACCCGGCGGCGCTTCTGGATCATGCTCAACAATGGCTTCCCTTTTGCATGATAGAGTTTTAGGTGGCATCCGTGGATGGCACAGCAGACTGTGTTTACAGACAGTGGTTTCTTGAAGTATTCCTGGACCCATTTAGTAATGTCAATGACAGAATCCTGCCCGAAGATCAAAGGTATCCAGAAAAGGTCTTTGGCCTATGTAACGTGGATTTGGAAGGAAGCTTAGCCACGGAGGCTGGTAGCGTAGCTCCCGCATGAAAAAAAGTGCAAAGCAGGAGGCGAAGTGGAGGGATTTCCACACGGTACATTTATTCACAAATAAGAACCATACAAAGCCAGGCCTCACGGCATATTCTATAACACTCACGGATTATAAAACGCTCATGGCTCGTTGTCTTCTCGACCTTCCATATTACTGAAGTTGAGGAAGAGATAGAGAAAGATGCAAACTGTGATACCTGCAGTACCAAGCGGTGAAAACAAAAGGAGGCGCCACCCTGTGGCATAGACTGGTAATGCTCTATGTATTACTCTGGCTGTTACACCTCGTCACTTATGCACAGTTTTTCCAGTTTCTCTGAATCTTTTGATGATCTTATGCACTGTCGATGATGAGACTTTCAAAGCCTTTGCCATCTGACATTGAGGAACATTGTTTTTCAAGTATTGCACAATTTTTTTCACGCAAGCCTTCACAGGTTTGAGAGCCTCTGGCCATCCTTACTTCTGAGAGACTCAGTCTCTCTAAGACATCCTTTTTATAGCCAATCATGTTACACCCCTGATACCAGTTAACTTAATCACTTGCGAAATGTTCTTTCAGCTCATTCTCTTCTATATTAATTGCTTTTTCAGCCCTCTTTTGCCAATTTCCCAACTTTTATGAGACCTGTTGCAGCCAGAAAATTTGAAATAAGCCTATTTTGTGGATAAAAATGTAAAATGTCTCAGTTGCAACATTTGAAATGTTATCTATGTTCTATTGCAAAGAACATATTGGCTCATGTGATCTGAAAGTCATTGCATTTGATTTTATTCACAATTTACACTTCGTTTCAACTATTTCGGAATTGGGGTTGTATATTTATATATAAATTATTAAATCAATTTATTTTAGGTAACTTTATAGCTTAGGTAGGCAAGATGACCTGAACAACGAGCAGCATTGTAAATTGGGGTGTCATTATTTACCAATAAAAACTTTCGTTAAGTGATTGGTCTCGTTTTCCAGCAAGACTCAAGCGATAATGTAAAAAGTAGGCCTATAATGATAATAATAATAATTCAGCAAATAACCTTAGATGGCGGCATTGATCCATTTTTGGAAAGCTGAACTACTAGGCGCTACTGCAGCATTATCAATGGGTTGTGTTTATCAGAGTTTATCTGACTTTGGTCTTTCCGACATAGTCCGCTAAATACATTTGAATTATCCATCTGAGATTGTTTCACAGTCAATGTCACTCTCTTCAGCTGACCCGCCTGTCCCCAACAAACAAAGAAAATTTGGCTTTTTTTCTCAACCTAAGACCCCAACATCAAAGGTAGTGTCGGCTTTATGGGATTGTCAGAGGCATATATAGAAATCCAAAACTTTCCCCGAATTCCATTTCGCTGATAGGCTATATCGGCAAAGAACCTAAAACATACAATATTGTTAGAATGGCAATAATACAGATAATCAGTAAATTCAAAACTTTCTCAATTCAGTTTCCCATTGATACACTTTTTCAGCAGCGTACCTTCATTTATGTCAAGATTGCACTTAACTTGATCAAAATGTTTTCAGCGCTCAAAACAGACTACATGTGTGAAGTAGGCAGGCACATTTACATCGACACGATGTGATGATAATTTATTAAATCCCAACATTTCTTGCAGCAAAACATTGGAAATGTAATAATGCAATCGATTCATTGTCATCCCATTGTGGCTATGAGTGCGCGTTTACCCTTTTGTATTTGTATTTCTACCTTAGTTACTGGTGTGTGGTCTTTCTCTCTTTTATCTGGTAAGAAGGAATACATTTAAAATGGGAAACAACTTCTTTGGCTTATATTGTTCAAGGCCTATGGAAAATAGCACAAAATTGTGTCATTTCAAAGTCTAGCTGACGAATATGAACCGTTTTATGAGCTACGGATTTTAAAATTTGGAGGTTAATTGAAATATTTACAGTCTATGGTGGTCCTGCTGCTTAACCAAACTGAGCATGAACTATAGGTCAAAAACCAACGGCCAGGCATTTTCCTTTAGGATTTCCTGGTAGAGAGCAGAATTCATGTTTCATCAATCATGGCAAGTCATTCAACGTCCTGAAGTTGCAAAGGAGGCCCAGATCATCCGCTACCACCACCGAGTCTGACTGTTGGTATGTTATTCTTTTTATGGAATGTTATATTAATTTTATGTTAGATGTAATGGGACCCATGTACAAGAGAGAAGCAGCCATTTTGAAAGTGTGGGTGTTCAACGGGTTGGATATGAGCACTGCGACCCCAGCTTTCAGCCCCCCACTCGTCTGCCCTGCGCGGCAAATTAAAATTAATGCATACCTTTTTTTATTGGTATACAAGGATAGACATACTGCACATACAATAACATGTACATACGTGCATACATACCAAACATAACGTAAAATGTACAGAGCATCCAGAAAGTATTCACAGCGCTTCACTTTTCCCACATTTTGTTATGTTACAGCCTTTTTTCCTCAAAATTCTACACACAATACCCCATAATGACAACGTGAAAAAAAGTTTTTTTGGAGATTTTCGCAAATTTATTAAAAAAAAAAAAAAACAAAAAAACTAAGAAATCACATGTACATAAGTATTCACAGCCTTTGCCAACCTGTGGTAAATTCAGCTGATTGGACATGATTTGGAAAGGCACATACCTGTCTATATCAGGTCCCACAGTTGACGGTGCATGTCAGAGCACAAACCAAGCATGAAGTTAAAGGAATTGTCTGTCGACCTCCGAGACAGGATTGTCACAAGGCTCAAATCTGGGGAAGAGTACAGAAAAATTTCTGCTGCTTTGAAGGTCCCAATGAGCTCAGTCGCCTCCATTATCTGTAAATGAAAGAAGTTCAGAACCACCAGGACTCTTCTGAGAGCTGGCCTCCCGTCCAAACTGAGTGGTCAGGGAGAAGGGCCTTAGTCAGGGAGGTGACCAAGAACCCGATGGTCAGTCTGTCTGAGCTCCAGCATTCCTCCGTGGAGAGAGGAGAACCTTCCAGAAGGACAACGATCTCTGCAGCAATCCACCAATCAGGGCTGTATGGTAGAGTGGCCAGACGGAAGCAACTCCTTACTAAAAGGCACATGGCAGCCGCCTGGAGTTTGCCAAAAGGCACCTGAAGGACTCTCAGACCATGAGAAACAAAATTCTCTGGTCTGATGAGACAAAGATTGAATTCTTTGGCGGGAACGCCAGGCCCCATGTTTGGAGGAAACCAGGCACCGCTCTTCACCTGGCCAATACCATCCCTACAGTGAAGCATGGTGGTGGCAGCATCATGCTGTGGGGATGTTTTTCAGCAGCAGGACTGGAAGACTAGTGAGGATGGAGGGAAAGATGAATGCAGCAATGTTATGAGACATCCTGGATGAACCTGCTCCAGAGTGTTCTTGACCTCAGACTGGGGCGACGGTTCATCTTTCAGCAGAACAACCACCCTAAGCACACAGCCAAGATATGAAAAGAGTGGCTTCAGGACAACTTTGTGAAGAACCTTGAGTGGCCCAGCCAGAGCCCAGACTTGAATTCGATTGAACATCTCTGGAAAGATCTGAAAATGGCTGTGCACCAATGCTGCCCATCCAATCTGTTGGAGCTTGAGAGGTAATGCAAAGAGGAATGGGTGAATCTACCCAAAGATGGGTGTGCCAAGCTTGTGGCATCATATTCAAAAAGACTTGAGGCTGTAATTGACATCAACAAAGTATAGAGCAAAGGCTGTCAATACTTATGTACATGTGATTTATTAGTTTTTTGTTTTGAATAAATTTGCAAAAATCGCAAACTTTTTTCACGCTGTCATGATGGGATATTGTGTGTAGAATTTTGAGGAAAAAAAATGAATTTAATCCTTTTTCGAATTAGGCTTTACCATAACAAAATGTGGAAAAAGTGAAGCGCTGTGAATACTTTCTGGATGCCCTGTATGTGTCTTGGTGTGTGTGTGTGTGTGTGTGCGTGCAAGAATGTGTCAAGAGTGGGCTAATGAGGATGGGGTACAGAAGTATTGCAGTTCAGCATAATTGTAGGTATTTTTGTGTAGCAAAATAATAAGTGATGTTAATGCAAATAGCTGAATATGATGAAGAGATGACAATAATAAAATATTTTGAAATGAGGACTTTGATGGGCTGCTTCATACCATCCCTGGGAGGCAGTGAGGAGGGATACCACAGGGTCCAGACTAAACATTCCTAAATTTTCTTCAATGCCTTATGCAATCAATATTGAGTTCAAAATGTACAGTGTAGCATCACTCCCCAACGTAGCATTCAACCCCAAGATAGTATATTCACCGGCATTTACATACCATAGCATTAAGCAATAACTTTGACATTTGCGTGTCTTTTAAAAATTTATTTATTTATTTTTTTTAAATAAAGAATAAGACTTCGATTCTCTTTATTCTAATTTTAGTTATGACACACAACAGAGGAAAACTGACCTTCATTGTCCAGCTCGACCATACCCATTAGTCATTCGAAATCAGTGCCAGTGGGCAGATTGAATGGTCGCTTCCAAGGCAAAAACCCAGCGAGCACATATCACTGTAACTTCAATTATTTGTCTGCTTGACTAGAAAAAGGAGTCAATCTTCTTCTGCCTGTTCTTCTTGTCTATTTCCCTGTATCTTGCATAACAAAAAGGGCAATATGCATTTTGAACAATGAGTATGTTACGTGCCACATTTTTTTTTGTTTTTCTCTGTCCCCCTGCTTTCCCTTGTGCTGCTGTGTTCTCCATTGGTCCAGGTCCCTGCCAGTCATCATCACCCCAAGTCCCGCCTTCATCGCTCAGAGGGATCCTTTTCCTGCCTGCTCACCCAATCACCTTTCAGCCCTTCATTCTGAAGAACAAATCATCTTTCAGCCCCACTATTTTAAATCTGGATCTTGTGACTGGAAAGGAGCTGTTTTGTTACCGTCATTTTTTATTGTGTGCTTTTTTTTGAGCCTTGGAGTCAGTTTATTTTTTGAGTTCAGTCTATGTCTTGTTCTGGTGTATGAAGGTTTGTGTTGACCACACTGAGGCTGGGGAAGGGTAAACCAGAGGCCTGTATACACTAGCATTTAGGAAGAACTCCTGCTAGACACACTAGTTTAGGAGTGCTTGCCAACCGCTGTATTTTTTTTTTGGTAGTTAGTGTAGTTAGAGATGCTTTTTCTTTTTGCATATATGAAAAAACAGTAAGCTAGCTTCCCCTTTTGGTTTAGAGTAAGTGGTATTTGCTTTTTTCCATTTCTTTTCTTGGGCAACACTCAGGTTGGATGTGTGTCGTGTTTGTCTATGTTTTGTGCTGTAAATGTTGTAAATGTTGCATAGGCGGATTTGGGGGGGGGGGGGGGGGGGGGAATTGGTGATCTGTTAGCATCTCCTAAAACCACAGATGCATTTAGCCACTGGGTTTGCATGTTAGAAATAAAGTAACACTACAATTATTTTGGCGGAGGCTATTTGATGTTATATGAACTGAAACACTAATAATATCAATATTTTGTGGCAAATATGGTCAAACCCTTTCACTGCTAGTGTTGATTTTATCAACATTTCTGAAACATCCAAGTGTTTGAAAATCGCTTGAACCACAGCACATTGGTATTCACTGGAAAGCTCTCATCAAGCATTTTCCAATGAATACCAACACTGTAGGGTTTAGACGATTTTGAAAGCTTGGAAATTTTGACCAAGTCACCAACAGCAGTGAAAGGATTAAGGTCACAAACTTTGACAGGAATATGAAAGTCTTAGGTAAGGGTTAAAGTTGTCAGTTAATGTAAAACTGCGTTATAATGGCACTTTGAAAGTTTTTTTTTAGCTTAATTTTTGGAACCTTGGCAGGAAAATCATTGAACAGATACGCCAGATTTTTCTCCCAGCACATTCATTTTTCAATTTTTTCTGGGGGAGGGCCCCAGACCCCTCCTTGCTGTGCCCCCCCTTTAACTAATTTCTGGGTCCACCCCAGTATTGTATATAGCCTTTTGCACCAGTAAACATCATTGCACTTTATTTGTTCTGGTCTCTGTGTGCATATTTTGCCCCCTCTTCAGGGTGAGGAATTTGGGGCCACCCTGAACTTTAGCTTGCCCTCTAATATTCCTAAGGACTATGCTGATCTCGCCGAAGTATTTCGGTAGCAACGAGCATCAACGTTACCTCCCCATCATCCGTACGACTGCAGGATCAATCTCTATCCGGGTACAACTCCGCCTAGGGGTTCGCTATACTCGCTGTCAGGACCTGAGGGGAAGGTCATGCAAGAATATATTCAGGAAGCTCTCGCTAATGGTTTTATTCACGTCTCCTGCCGGAGCGGGGTTTTTTTTTCGTGGGGAAGAAGGATGGCGGTCTGACACCCTGTATTGATTATAGGGATTTGAATAAGATCACCATTAAAAACCGATACCCCCTTCCGTTAATGAATTCCGCATTTGAACATCTGCAAGAGGGGTCATTTTTTACGAAGTTAGATCTTTGTAATGCTTATAATTTGGTTTACATTCAGGAGGGGGAACGAATGGAAGACGGCATTTAACACTCATGACGGGCACTACGAATATTTGGTCTAACTGTTTGGGCTGGTTAACGCCCCCTCCGTGTTTCAGGCACACTATTTTACTTTAAAAAAAAAAAACTGAATTTATTAAAAGCTAAAGAACACATCTAAACCAGGGGTGTTTATGTTGGAGAAATTCGTCTTCTTTTATCTTGACGACATTTTGATTTTTTTTCAACACTCTCGGAACATAAACAACATGTCAGACATGTGCTTGAGGCCCTCCTCAATGCCAAACTTTTTGTTAAAGCCGAGAAATGTGTTTTTCATACCCAAACTGTCTGGTCCTTGGGCTTTATTGTTTCTAAGGGGTTGGTTCGTATGGACCCGGACAAGGTGGCTGCGGTCAGGAATTGGCCTGCGCCTCAGAGTGTTAAGGAGGTTCAACGCTTCCTGGGCTTTTCTCATTTTTATGGGAGGTTTATCCGTAATTTTAGCGCGGTTGCTGCCCCCATTATTGCGCTCACCAAGAAGAATACCTCCTCAGCGTTTTTTTTGGTCTCCAGCGGCTGATGCTGCCTTTCAGGAATTAAAGAAACGCTTTAGCTCAGAGCCAATTCTGGTCTTGCCCGATCCCTCCCTCCCATTTGTTGTGGAGGTAGGTGCTTCAGAGGTGGGCGTGGGTGCTATTTTATTCCAGCACC
Organism: Gymnothorax reevesii; assembly: GCA_029721435.1. Taxonomy (NCBI): domain Eukaryota; kingdom Metazoa; phylum Chordata; class Actinopteri; order Anguilliformes; family Muraenidae; genus Gymnothorax; species Gymnothorax reevesii. Next base: position 95,263,629 of record CM056582.1, on the reverse strand, counting down.
CTCATTGGGATAATAAGCTTCACCCATGTACATATTTCTCCCGGTCTTTGTCAGCTGCAAAACGCAATTACAGCATTGGTGACCGGGAGCTATTGGCTGTCAAGCTAGCGCTCAAGGAGTGGTGCCACTGGTTGGAGAGAGCTGAACACCCTTTTTTGGTGTGGACCGACCACAAAAACCTCCAGTATATTCAGCAAACCGAGCGATGTAATTCCCGGCAGTCCGCGGTGGTAATTATTTTTTTACTTTTTGATTTTACACCGACCTATCACCCAGGATCTAAAAATATTAAGCCTGACGCCCTGTCATCCTACCCCGGAGCCAGTTTTCCGGCTACTCAGGTTGTGGCACCCATTCAGTGAGAGATTGAGGCAGTAGTTCAGGAGGCTTTAGAGACTGACCCTGGTCCTGGGGGGGAGCCTCCTGGCTGTTTGTTTGTTCCGTCTGCAGTTAGGCCACAGGTCCTCCAGTGGGGACATTCTTCCCACTTAACTGGGCACCCGGGGTCCCATCGGACTAAGCAGTTCCTGGGCCAAAGTTTTTGGTGGCCTGGTATGATTAGAGACATTCGGGAATTTGTTGCAGCTTGTGGCACATGCTGCAGGAATAAGACTTCTCACCTCCCTCCCTCTGGTCTGCTGCGACCTTTGCCCGTTCCCAGGCACCCTTGGTTGCATATCGCGTTAGATTTTGTTATGGGGCTGCCTGTATCTGACGGCAACACGGTCATCTTGGTCGTGGTTGACTGTCATTCTACGGCGGCTCATTTTGTCACGCTACCCAGTTGTGGTTAACAATGTGTTCAGGTTGCATTGGCTTCTGCAGGATGTGGTCTCTGACTAAGGCCCTCAGTTTATGGCCAGATTCTGGCGGGCATTTTTTAAGCAGTTGGGGGCCACTGTGAGTCTCTCTTCCGGGTTTCACGCAGAGACCAACGGACGGAACGTACTAATCAGTCTTTAGAAAACACTCTTCGATGTTTGGCGGTGGAAAATCCCTCCTCATGGAGTCGATGTTTAGCTTGGGCCGAGCATTCTCATAACTCACTGAGTAATTCATCCACAGGTCTTTCCCCGTTTGAGGCCCAGGTGGGTTACCAATCCCCACTATTTCCTGAGACTGAGAATGATTCCGAGGTTACCTCGGTCAACCATTTCATTTGTCGCTGTCGGTCAGTTTGGAGCAAGGTCCGTTCTTCTCTGTTGCGCTCGAGGCACAAACAAAAATCCATCACTGATAGAAGGCGTTGTTTGGCCCCATCTTATCGGGTTGGGCAGAGAGTTTGGCTGTCTACTAAGGACCTCCCCTTGAAGGTAGAATCCCAAAAACTGATGCCCCACAATATTAGCCCATTCAAAATAGTGCAGAGGATCAATCCAGTCACGGTTTTGTTGTAGCTCCTGAGATCTTTACGCATCCATCCATCATTCCACGTCTCTCGAATTAAGCTGGTTAGCACTAGCATCCTGGCACCTGCCAACACACCCCTGCCGCCGCCACGGTTTACACCATGCGCCGCATTCCGGCCGAGAGGCATGTTGGCCGTGGGGCCCAGTTTCTTATTGACTGGGAGGGACATGGCCCCAAGGAGTGTTGCTGGGTCCCTTCTCAGGATATTCTGGATCCCACTCTCATCTCTGAGTTTCATGCAAGGGGTTCTCTAGGGACTTCTGGAGCTGTCCCTTTGAGTAGGGGGGTCCTGTCATGGTTTGGTGGATTTGAGAGGTTTCTTTGCTGCTCTCGTCCGGGAGGACATCGTTCTGCTCTCAATCGAATTCTTGGGCCAGCTAGCAATAATTTGGGGCGTTGCCCGCATTCGGATTGCCCGGATATAAGCCCTAGTTCCGCCTCAATTCCCTTGCTAGAGTGTCAGTGTAACGTTTGCACTTTAGCCAGTACGGTCTCTAGTAAGAGAGTCGTTAGGAATTTAGTTGCATATTTGAGGACAAATTTTAGAGAGCAAGGGAATCTTTGTTTTTTTTTTGATTTTCATTTCGTCCTTTCGAGCTCACTTTGCTTCCTTCCCCAGACGACATCTAGGTCTGTTGGTAGCGCGAGTCTCGCCTTCTTATTTTATTTGTGTCTCTCTCTCATCTGCTGTTTTCCCCTTTTATTCTGGCCACTGCGTTTTCTCACACAGCTAGTTTTCTCTGAAAATGAAGTTTAGCTTGGTACCATTCTGGGGCGCGTACATAGTTTGTCCATTCACCATCAGTGGGCCCAACGATGAAATGTAGCATCTGTGATTTTGGGAAATGCACCCCTGGGTCGATAACCATCTGACCAAAGGTGGTGCTCTAAAGACCAAATATTCTGCCGACCTAATATTCCATATTCCCAAGCCTGCACTAAAGTTCAGTGTTTTCACATAAAGTAATTGTCACAGTTAAACATAAAATTTCTTTGGTATAAAGTTGGGTTGGTTGTGAATTGGAAAAGAATATTGGTGGTGATTGTAGCATTGTGTCAACATGCAAGAATTTTACCAGTAGTCAGTACAGTGTACAGTTTCGTAGTGTCGGAGAGTTGCAGAAAATAACAAATTCTTTGCATTTCTGCATTACTATTTGAATCAGACAGCAGGCCTCAGTGTTACTTCTAGGATTTCCCTAGGGTATGGTGCTCGGGTATGAAAAAGGGCACAGCACTCGCGCCTAGAGATTGGTAATCCTGATAAAGGGCACAGAGGTCCTAGCAAGCAAGCAGCACCCTGCCAAGAAAAGGGCAGAACATTTGCAGTGGTAACCTGCAAGCCTTCATTCCCAACACCTGCCATGATGCCTAGCCTACGGGATGCCCACTGGGCAGGAGGGAGGGGTTTCTTTTACAGACTTCCAATATCCATGCATACCAAGCCATGGGTGTTGATTCAACTATTGTGCCATATAGGCTGCAGCCTGCAATTTAATTCCGAAATAGACATGCTCACGATCAACGGCCTGTAAGCAGCCCTGTAAAGACCCAGGATGTAGTGTAGTAGGGCTTGCCTTGGGATTGACTGGGGGGGGGGGGCGTGGTTCAGGGGGGAAATAATGGTTATGGTGTGAAATAAAAGCCCATATAGGAGTTCCTAAATGCTCAAGATCGTAAACATCTGTCTATCTGCTACTGTTTTTGATGTTTCATGGAAAATATATTATTTTCACCGATGACCTTGACCCCCCTGACATTTAACCCCCAACTGCTACGAAGACTATCAAAGCTCCCCCTTGAATCAGCATATGGTTGGAAGCATAATTGAAAGATGGTTTTGGTTTGAAGTGAATGTGATGAATTTAAAGTTATCGTAAAAACCAAATTTGACCTTTCTGGTGACCTTGACCTTGACCCAATCACCCATAAAATATAATCAAGTAATTTACAGACCATTGCAGATTTCCTCTGAAAGTTCTAAGTCAATGAGTGCAGCCATCTAGACGTGAGATTGTTAACACTGAAAAGGCTTACAAAAAAAAAAAAAAAAGAAACCAGACAAACAAACTGCGCCAATTACAATATCTATCTCCGCTGACTCAGTCACGGGCAAGGTAATTATTAAAGACCCTGAATCTTCTATTTGGACAGCAAATAGAAGCAAAATATCAAAATTGTGACCATCGTGAAACTAAATTAGCACTTATATTTCTGGTTGTTGGAAATTTGAACACGTTATATCTGTAGAATTCTTTGGTCAAGCCATGTCCAACACGCCCAAGTTCCCAAAGATGTGCTTCACTTGTAGTTTGCTTCCCATCTACTTTTTTGCCCAATAAATTCCAAACCAGCTTGCCTTCAATTTGGAGGTTAGAATATGGAAAGTCATTATTTGTCTGCTTACTTTGCAAAATATGGCTTCTTTGAGAATTCTAAAATTTTTGACACTATTCAAACAAGTAAATTACTCTCTTAACTTCTGACTGTTTACCTCTTACCAGATTCCATGTGACATTATATAGAAAAGTTCAGCTGGTTAAACTTCTCTAAAAACAGAGTACAAAGACATTAGCATTACATTAGCAAAGATTGTCCAAACTTTTGACTGGTACTGTACATCTGTTACAATTTTTGCCAAGGCATTATCAAATGTGGCTAAAATCAAATCAGGCCCTACCCGATACTGGCTATTTGTTTTCATGTGGATATGTTAAACCTTACGCATTTGCCCTGTTGAGTCCTTTAACATCAATCTCTTACAGTCACCTTCCTGAAAGTAATAATGCAATAACAGCCCTTTTGCTGGCCACTATTTAAAAATTTTATCTCTACCTAAATTTTGCCCGGTCGTTACCACATGTGGATCAGATCATCTCAGGTGCACCCTGATATTGGCTCTATTTTACATTTGATATGTCAAGCTTTGCAAATGTGACGGCTCTGTGAGGTATCGATCTGGAACCAAATGCGAGGACACGGGATTGCAAAAAATAGGTGCTTTATTGAATAAGGGGGATAACCCCCGCAGAGAAAAAGGCAACAGTACAGAGTCCGCAATCCAAAACTCGAATTCCAATGGGACAGAGCAGAGTTTGTTACCAGGGCACCAATCACAAAAACCGTAGTCAGACAAAACAGATCCGGAACACAGGCGTAGGTTTGAGGGAGAAGCAAACTCATAAGCCAAAGGACAGTCCGAATCGAATACAGGGCAGCAATCCACAAAATCGAGGTCGGGCAGAAAAAGGTCAAAAATACACAGATGCAACGATATCCAAAAGGGCAAACCAAGAATCAGTAGTCGGGCAATCCAGTCAGAAAGATAAATCACAATGAGTCAAGGCGGAACACAAACGTGGCACAAGAAACAAGGAAGTTACGATCTGATGTGGAAGAGCATGTGAAGACACCTTAAATACACATCCGGGGTGAACACATGACAAGGGAGAACAGGTGCGATCAATGAAACAATAATCAGGATTGACACATGAGGAATCTAATTACATGAATTTGGCAAATGCCAAAACGCAGACAGGGATCACAAGACAGTCCTATGAACAAACAACAGCTCCGGTTAAGGAGTACTTAATGTGTACAGTCTAAAGAGAAGGAAAGCATGAGATATAAGTGAAAATACACAGAAGCTGTAACAGAGATAGGCAAGAGGGCGGAGATTAGAATAGGGCGATTGCTGAGAGATCGTGAGTCAATTAGTAAGTGCTGCTATACAATCCTGAGTGCATGTTAGTAAGTTAGTAAAAATATACAATGTTAATATGTGTTAGTAGATAATCGAAAACAATAAACTGTTAGTATGGTTCGTAAATAGCAAAAGGAGAGAGGAAGGAAGAACACAAGATAATGAAGGAAGATTGAAAACCCAGAAACCAATAAATCACCCGAATGCGTGGTACGTAAGACTAGATCATGAGCAAAGACCTACACCAGACAAGATGGGGTAGACGTAGTGCAAGGCAAGGCATGGCAGAAATATATACAAGGCGAGAGCAAGGAAACATGGCATGAGAACTGTGGCAAGAAACATAATAAAACATGAAATCTAAATGACCAAAACACAATACGTAATCAGAGAATGGTCAGATAACATGCAGTGGTCACTAAACACGAAAATCCAAAACATGGCAGAGCCAGGCACAGAACTTAAACATGGAATCGAATAGCATGGGGAAAAAGCAGGAGTGTGACATGAACAGGCAGATCATAACAGGCACACTACATTTTTTAGAGTGAGGCTGTGACAAGAACCAGCTGAAGCTGCCTGCCAGCATAGTTTACCGCCACACTCACCCATTATTCAATTATTAGTTTGTATCTCTCATTGGTTTAGTTCTCACCTCCATTCAGTATTTAGTTGTTGCTTTGTTCACTTTTCTTTTTTCAGTCAGACCATTTACTTCCCTTACAATATGCTGGTTCAGCCTAATTCTCTCTTTTATGAGAGTTTGCGTTCATTCGCGCATCTAAATTTCTCCTCCTAAATTTTACTCCATTTCAGAGCTCGCTTATCCACGCCTCTGTATGATCATTAACAACTTGCAATTGACTGTTTCCTCCCTTTTGGAGTTTGTAAGCTTTTCCACTTCGTATTTTCTATTGCCAATGTTTCTTGTGATTGTGAGCTCTTTGTTAACTTTGTACAATAACAAATAAACCTGTCATTTTGCCTGCTCCTTTGCACTTGGGGTCTCCCTATATTCCTCCACGTAACAGAGGCTTAGGCTGACATTGTCAAGCTCATGCCTGGTATGTCCGATCAGTTTGCTTCATGACGCATTGAATGATATGATCTTTGACCTTCAATTTGTACATCCACCTTTCTGCACACAGCACACGCATGAAAAAGAACAAGGCAAATGTCATCAGTTGTTGACAGCAGAGTATATGCCAGAATAACAGCATTCTCCCCAAAGGCAAAATACATAGTTTGGCCTTGTGGACGTGCAACAGGAAACGGTATGAGGTCCAGAAAATCAACAGGATACATACTCTGGGCTTCAGGAGTTAGTGTTTGAGATATTGTATTTCAATTTTTAAGAATGAAACCTTAAGCCTGTTGGTGGCACTGCAGCAAATGATATATGGAGACAAATGTCAATAAGATCCCTTTTCTATGCACCTCCCAGAATCACAAAAAGGTGAGATGATTCAGCTATTGCATTTGGAAAAGTTTGACCGAGTTTTGGTGCTGTGGGTAAGTTTGTTGGGTCACACAAATCAATAGGGTTAATCATGTAAACATGAGGAATGAACACAAGAGGCTTCATCTGATTCCCATAAAAACTATCAAGTTATTGTAATTTATAAAAAGAAGATTTTGTCCTGGTGGTGGTGGCGGCGCTGTAGCAAAGGTCACATGGTGACCTAGATGAATAACATGCCCTCTTTTTGTCCCAGAAATAATCACAAGAAGTGTGATGTAATTCCTATCAAAACTGCTTCAGGTATTGTATTTGATATATTAATATTGACCTGGTGGTAACAGAAAAAAAGTTGTATGGTTACACAAAACAAATGGGCTTTGTTCTCTATACACTAGGAATGAATGCAAAAAGTTTTATGCAATAATAAAAATGTAAAAAAAAACTGAGGTTTGAATTATCACACACATGAAGGGCCTGCAGCAGTGGGAACCGAGGCAAAAAATAATATCATAAAACGCTTCATTTTAAGGAAATAACAAGATGATGTTAGATCTTCATTAGGCTGCTTTTACAAGTGAAGTCAACTTCCACCTCTTCAGCAATAGTTTAGTTTTTTGTTTACAAAAAAAAGAAACTTCAAAACAATGTGCAATGAAACACCATTGGGCGCAATGTTTGATGATGCGACTTTTAATGACAAAGCAGTGCCTTTATTTTCAACCGAGCAATGAAATTATTCATGGATATGCGTCCTGTCACTTCAGGAACTCCAGGGATTTCCTGTCAATAAAATATAGTTTTTCAATAAACATCCTCCCTGCCCCCAATACAGTCAAATTTCCCAGACTCAACAAGCTCTTCTCACTTTTGAAAGGAGGTTTCTTTTCATCTTGGATCCCCTGCTGAAAATTAAAATTCAAAGCTAGCTGAGGTGGTAAGCTAGTTAAAAGTCATAAAAGTCATTAAAGCTGTGTTTTCTAGATGGTCTTAGCTGGTCTGCACCTGGTCAAAGCTTGTAATGATATCTGGTCATCCAGTGGGCTCTCTCACTGTATAGTCTGGCAACCAGGTAAATAGCTGGGTTAGAAGTTGAAACCAGTTTAAACAAGTTTTCTAATCTTGAGGCAGAAATAAAAACAAGTAATGGGTTTATCAACAAGATTTTTCATTTTTCATGGTGGTATTTCACAGTTCTTTTAGTTTTTACAGATTTTGATCATGTAATGTTTCCACAAACCCAACATCATCCACACATCATGATATGGAGAAAATGTAGACTAATAATTGCCATCCTTTGCTGATTTTCTCAGGCATATGGTCAATTTTCAAAGGGCAGAGTAAAAATAATGCCATTTTTTAATTTTGTGCATGAGCCTATTTGGCTTTATAACTCAGTGTTAATGTCACAGACACTCTAGAAAATTATTCCAGTGAAGCTAGACATTTGGAAATTCAATTATAATACTTTTTTAATTCTATTATTCAAGAATTAAATTTCAGAATTTACGGACATCAGCGTCTACATCTGCACAAAGGGATTAAAATAAACAAGCCATGATATTGCGAATATTCCATTCTTGGTGATGGCGACAACTTTCTGTGGTGATGCAACCCTGAAAGTTGCTATAAAAATACAACATTGACCTTAGCGAAGGTATGTTTCATTTTTGACTCGCCATTTACGTATTCCTCTTTTGAGTGCTGGGGCAAATGAAAGGACATGATTTAAATCTTACCACAGGGAAGTATGTAACTCTTCGCATCGGCTCCTTAGATGTTAAACCTATAAGCAGTCATAATGTTCTGTTTGTATATGGTAATTTTCCATGTGATTGGTTGCTGATGGACAAAAGTCAACATGTCACTGTTTCAGCTCCCGGCGGTAAAATTTGACATGAGTAGTTATTTCTGCCTCACTATGTGGTACTTACTGGGAATTAAAGGATTTCTTTTGGGTGAAAAACTAACAGGAGTCCCGCCCACAAAGTGAGACAATGTTAAGGAATCATGCCTCAGGGCCGCACCAATCAAAGTTTTGCAAAGTTCCGCCGCTACGATTATTACCAATTGGGGGCAATCAGTACTCTGACAAGCAGCCTTCTATCGTCATTACCTTGTCTGCAGTGGCTGTTTCAAATTTTACAAATTCCACATATAGAATAAATGGGCCATTAAAGGCACTGCCATGTTGCAGTTCACTGAAAAATATTTTAAAAGCTTTCTGAGATAAAAGGAGCATGACAATGTGCCCCAGCATTGTATAAAATTGTTACAGCCTGTACTCCACTTGTAGCCAGAGCCACCACCAAAATAAATGCAATGAAACAGACACAGTTGAGTCAAAAATGGTGTATGAAAAATAAGAAGGCATTTTGTTACAGCAAACTAAATAATTACCAAAATTATAAGTTTACCAAAGGATATTATGAATTAAGGCAAGCGCATCGGCTAGCCCCATTCCCGGAAAGTTGGGAAGATATGGGAAATGTCAATGAAAGCATAAAATGCCAATTTGTAAGTCATCCTTGACACCTATTAAATCAAAATGAAAGACAATCAATTTCTTTCAAATCAAATCAAATATTTTGCAATGATAGCATGCATTTCCACGAACAAGACTGATGTCATCTCCGGTCAAAGAGAGCCAAAACAAGCACAACAGTTCATAAATCCACAAAAAAATAAAAACAAATAAATAAAAACAATACAAAAAGTGCTGAGACCTAATTTAAATCATCATTACAGACATGATTAACCCATTAGCGAGCACAGGCCCGTGGGCTGCCAGGCACAATTTAATTTTTATACCGTCAAATATTGTGCTACGTTGTAGAACTATATTGTTTGAATGTTTGAAGACTCAGCATTCCAAATGCATAAGCCATTTTTTTTAATGTGAATACATTAGCAAAATGTTATTTAAAATTCTGTCACGACAACCCTTGACCTGACTATCCAGTCCCGTTAGTTTAATCATTAAGCATTGTTCATATTTGTCAAAATATTTTGAAATCGATGTTCTTACTTCAGTCGCGGTCCAGACAAAGACCAGTTGATATGGGATCAGTAAGACACCAGATGCGGGGAGATGGGAATGAGGATTTATTTCAAAACAAAACAAAACAGGCACGAGGGCCAACGAAAAACTTGGCCCAAAGGGTTGCAAAAAACAAACTAAGGTATGCTACACAGAGCAGGGAACTAAAGAGCTAAAAAGGCAAAAACAAAAAACCACTGGAAACTCCAGGGAGAAGCAAGAACAGAAATAATCAACGATACTAAGGCTATATACAAAAACGAGAACAAGGCTTGGGAACATGAACGTGAGCGTGAACTAGAGAACAAAACTTGCACATGGAACGAGACTTGGAAACAAGAACTTGAACATGGAGCGAGACACTGTCTGCCAGCCAACTTCCACCGCATCCAGATAAAGGCTTAGAAATCATGACACATGAGGGGCAACACCTGGAGAAGGAGAACAAGAGGCTGGGCAAGATCATGACATGGACAAGATTGGTTGACAAGGCTTGCTCATTAAGAGAATGAGCGGCTCAGCTTAAGTACCAATTAAGTATGCAGTTTGGAAGCAAGCATGAATGTTAAGAACAGAAAAGCACAGCAAGATCTTGAAATAGCAAAGCAGGAATCATGACAATAAACTCCCTGTCTAAATTAGTAGTATTAGTAATGTGCCTATCTAAGAATTACACCAACCCAGTGAGTGTTAGTAAATGTTAGTAACTTAAAAACAGTTAATTGTCAATTAAGCTCAGAGAGCCCCGAATCAGCACAGCACAGAAGGAAGAGGGAAATACCAAAGCCAACCAGAGCTCTGAAATGTGCAACAACGAAGGCACGAGGCGGAACGCAGACAAGCGGTGGAGTGGCATGGCAGACCTGGCAAAAACAAAAACATGGAAAAGTAAAAACATGGACATGGAATGTGAAACATGAAATGTGTAATCCTAATACAAGAAACTGTTAAAACTGTCTATGAACATGAAATCTTGAACATGAAACTGTTAAAACCATAAGCAATACTGTTCTGGCCAAAGGCCAGAACCCCGGAACACAACACCAGTAATATGCAAAGCAAGCAAGCCTGGACAAACGTCACTAAATTGACTTTGACATAGAGGTAGTAGCTGCCTGTTTTGGAGCTCTTTTCACTCATGATACAGAGCTCTAAATTGTATAGTAGCCTTTCAGGAACAAAACAAGTGCACTCACTGGCTATTATGCACTGATCTAACAGAACAGTAAGTGCTTTAGCTTCTCAACCCTCACTCCACTATAACGGGATAATATAATTCTTTTAGTCTAGACAGACGGCCAGTGGTCTAAAACTGTCAAAAGAAAGATGCGTATGGTAGCCAAGAGATTAATTTTTCAAGGAGGAATTGTTTCAAAGATTTCTGAAATGGGGGAATTTTATGAATTTTATGAATGAAGCAAAGGAATTTTAGAAGGGGCTTTATTACGTATATAGAATCGCACACCAGAGCAGGGAATTGAATGGGTATATGAGAGACAAAGTTTAGCCACATATCAGGATGGAGACCTGATTGAAGCAAGTTTTAGAACTGTTGTAAAAGCGAACGTGGCCATGGCGAGGAAAGCGGGGAAATTTGCAGTCTCCAAATTTGTTTGTCATCCATAATCCATAAACCCATAAAATATATATATATTTTTTTGTTACTTGAACCTGCAGTTATTTAGCTGTCTGGCTGTGGCTGTATTATTTTTCTAGGCTGATAAGGCTTGGTCGCAGTGCCATAGGGACTGAAGAAAACAAGAATGAGCAAACAAAGTTTAAAAGCCAAGTATGAATATACCTTGTAGAATAACTGTATATAAATAGTCTGCATTACACTAGTTTTGTGTAGTGTTGGCTTCTTTGTTACTTTGCCTGCAAGACTACAGCAAAGTTAGATACACTGAATACTTGTTCTACTCCACCTCCACCTGAATCCCAAATAATGTAGGGTTGTGTGTTGTAGGTGCCTTAAATAGCTCTGTATTTTCAAGTGAGACACATCATTGCCACCCCAAAATGATCACTGGCCCCATCCTGGCCACCCCATTGAAAATTTTCTGGCTCTGTCCCTGCCCCTTAGTCTCTAAAGCAACCATTTAAACAAATTTAATCGAAAATTGTGTTCGATTTCATTAGACACAGGCAGGCATGGTAACTGCCAGCCCTGAGGAATCTAAACATGTCTTAAATAAAACTTGTCTGGCAATGTGAAGTTTTCGCCACTGCCAAAATTTTTGATACTATTCTCTGAGCTTTTCATACCTATTTTTGTTGGGAGATCCATAACCGTAGACCCTACATCATATAACAGTGAAAATGATTATCAGCATATTCTCGTCAATGGCGGGAGATGCATTCTGTCATTATTGACAGGAAATCTTGTCAAAGATGGGGAATGAATTAATCTCTCGCCAAATTTGTATTGACCGCAGCATGTTTTTAGACGTGTTTAGCCCACTTGAGATTGCTGGAAAAGTTGTATTTAGTTGATGTTGAGATTAAAACATAGAGGCAGTGGATTGCTTGAATGAGATGTGTTGGTCATAAGGGCGAAGTAGAACTGGTCTCCAGCCATGCCCCCATGATTCTGTGAAACTAAACTGCTTAAGCTAGTATCTCACTGAGCGGCGAATGCTTACGAATGTAGCAAATTTTGGATAAGCCAACATTCTTAAAAACATTTAATACATTTAGCAACATTTAGCGTCAGCAACATTCGCGTAACTGTGTGCGAAAGAAGATGGCTTTCTAGAATATGAAAATGACCTTAAAAAACCGCTTGCAAATTCTTTTGCAATCTTGACGAAACCTTGATAGTATTCTCACGAAACTCAATATTTGTCTACATTCGTAGCTCTGTTGTATAGTGGTCTCTACTTTGCGAACCAAAAAGAACTTTAGCGACACGTGTTACAACCGTTTGCAAAAGCTTTCGACTTATTTACAAACGCCTGCAGCTGTTCGTGAGAAAGTAAATTCGCAAAGAAATTTTGAACATGCTCAAAATTTCTTTGCAACGAGAAAAACTGTTTGTGATCCTAAACTTTTAGCGAACTGCTTTGTGCCCTTTTACGAACTCTGAAGAAACTCAAAATTCGCTACATTTGTAAGCATTTGCCACTCAGTGAGATACTAGCTTTAAAGTAGGCTTGGCAGACCTCCTTGTTCTATCTTATTTGTTGTTTTTTACTTTCGCCTTTAAAATTAACACAGTTCGTACGTGGAAAGTAAAATATGTTTTTCCAGTTTATGTTTTACCAGCACATTCTCAGAATATATTCAGCCATTCTCGTGTTATTCTGTTAGTCCTTGCAGAATTTAATGTTGATTGAATTCAGCAGTGAAAGTCAAAAATTAATTCTGAAACCAAATGGGCTGTAGTCCTCTCGCAAGTTACCAGTATTCACAGCTCACATGGCGCTCAATACATTGTGAGAGAATGCAACAGATCTTTTTGCTTCAGGCAACACATTGCTAGTCAGTTCGCAATACTTGAAAGCAGTCATTAAAAGCAACATTGTTGTCAGATTTACGGTCAGTAAGCTCTCCTCCCACTGATATCTGCCTCTGGTCAATGGACAAGGATATACGTTTCAAGACTTCTGAACATTCCGTGACTGACTCCATTTACTGATTTCTGCAGTCTCACGTCAACTCTCTGGAACAAACGTGAATAGTGTCACTCGGGGCCACGTGAAGGTTGACTTTGCACAGAGAGATCTGTAATAAACCATTCGCTTTTATGACATTTTTGGATTTTTGGATTTTCAATGCGAATCACTTCAAGTGTAGCCCAGATATTCCATCACTGTTGAATAATGCCTCTCTAGTGCCACATATGCTCTGAGGAAGTGGTTCACTCATTGATCACCCTTGATTTTTCCCGATAGAAAAGACAATTCAATTTCACAAACTTCATAAATGCATTTTAGAGATGTTCAATGGAATTTTGCATACAAGAATATGCAATCAATGTGAACAACAAAAGAGGTCAAAGTAGAAGTCAATGCAAAACTTTGACTGCTATGCGTCTGCCAGCCATAGCTTTATATGCCCTAAAAGTTGATCTTTGTTCCCTGCATACAGCTGACCTTGACCTTTGACACGATGACCTCCAAGACCTAATCAGTTAAGGTACCTTCTTTGGGGGGGCACTTTGTGTGATTTGGTCAAAATTTGTTCTCTCCCCCTTTGGTAAATATCGCTCACATAAGATATGTGTGATGGATGGATGAAGGGATAGATGACCAGAAATTGTTATTCCTCCCACCCAAAGTGTGGGGTGGAGGCATAATTATTCACATTATTTGTCCACAATGACTCATTTTTACTCTGAAATTTAATTTGTCATTCTCAGATGATTTATTTGTATGCTCGCCATGGAAATTTCATGAAGACTGAATGGTTGTCTGTCCTCTTTGTATCTCCACAGTCGATTCTGTTTTTCCTCAAGGTTAAGCAAGGATTTAAGATTAAAAAAGTGTCATGATGCAGACCTTATTTTGAATTCTTTTCCCCACGGGAGGACCTGAGTTTGGTTTTACTCTATTTTTTCCCCATGTTGAGTTCACACGTGTATTATCCTCTGCTGGGGTGTATGCATGTTGTCGCTGTGTATGCATTTAGTTTGGCACGTTTTATACTGGTTTTATCGTCATTGTGCTATCGACGCCTTTTGTGCTAATCGGCTAATCGTTTTTTGGTTGGTTTGTGGAAGCACTGGTTCCGAAGGAGCCTGATTGTTAATTGGTTGCATCTGTGTGTGGTTTATTTAAGAGATGCAGGCGCAGAGTTTTCCTTGCGCGAGAGTCTTCTATACTCGCGCGCCGGTACCGCTTGTTGTGCAGAAAGAGAACTAAAAAGAATAGTTGCGATTAAGTTAGCTGAATATTCATTCTTTAAAAAGCTCTTATTTAGCTGTTGCCTTCTCATGAGTTTTTCTCCAGGAAGGATTACTGTTTCGTTTAGCTTCGGTCACTTGAGTAGTAGCACTGCCTGTTATAGAGTGTAGAGCTGCACTCCTCAAGCCTCCGTTCGGTTCCCTGTGTTTTCTGAAGGCAGGTATCTTTTTCTTTAGTTGGAATACCTTCCCGCAGGAGTTTTCAGCCACCTTATTTTTATTTACGGGGTTTGCCCCTCCTGTCAGTCTCAAGGAGTCTCTAATGGTTGGAATCTTCGTGGTTCTGACTTTGTGTCAGGAGATTGCGTGCATATTGAGTCCCACTCATTCCCCCCACCTTACAAAAATGGCAGCTCCAATGTTCAGGATGGTAGCTACTGATAAGTCGCTCTGCGCGTTAAACTCATACATTGGCATTCTTCATGATGCATTGGGTGATCTGTTTCATGAGCTTTAATTTTTTTGTCTACCTCTCTGTAAACTGCACAGGCATGTAAAACAATACGATGTACCGGTAACGTTATACTCAGACTGATTTTATGATACAGGAGAAGTCAACTTTCATCAGTAAAGCAATAGTATAGTCACACTGTTTGGCAAAAAGGAAAAATAAAACTTAAAAAGCAATTGATTTATAGGTGGGCACTACTATCAGTGCATTTGTGGCAGGGACTTTTGATGAAGCAAGGCAGCATCAAGTGGATGAAATCAGAAACGGGCTCTTTTTCTTTTGCTGGTACATCAAATATTGAACTTTCTAATGATTTGAATAACTTTTACAATCGTTTTGATATTTATGATTTTAACTCAGACCTGTCTGTGTTTAGAAACGCTCCCCTTCAACAACTGAACTTACAAATTGACAGTGACTCTGTATTAAAACTCTTCGGGGGAGTTAAAGAGAGGAAGAGTCTTGGGGCCGGTTGCACCAAATGTGTTGTAAGTACTATCGTAAGATGCCCAACTTAGGACCGCTCTGAGACATGTCGTAACTGCCGTTTCACCAAAAACTCTCATGCGTGTAGTAAAATCCGATTCTTAAGATATGTCTTAGGACATGTCCTAAATGGCACACAAACATCCCTGACCATGAAGTCCTGATTGGTGTCTCCAACCTTAAGGAAGGTCAAATCTGAGAGGCAAATAGTCAATTTTGGATGGTGGAATGAATGCATGCATGAGTAGTTTATATGATATATACAATAATATATGAATAAACATTAGTATCATAGAATGAATGGAGCTAAGCAAAGGGCAACAAAATCGTCTCTGTTCAAACAATTAGGCTCAGGGTTTCCTCCTGGATTTTCTGAAACTGTGGCGGAGGGTTTCAGCATTGGGTCAAAACTCAGCATTATCAGGTTTGGCCAGTTTTCATTAATCAGAACATGGCCGATGTAGTTAGTGAAGTCTATGCGCACGGAGGTTTATCAGTTTCACGTGTGTAACGGTGGTTTTCATATAATATGAAAACCGATTATGACTCCAGAATTGGAACTAAATAATCATGAAGATACAATTAGGAAAAGCAGGATGTGCTCACAGCAAACACAAAAGTTAACATCGTAATTATCGTTTTGCATAGTGAACAAAATATTTTTTCTCTAATCGTTACACACATTGCATTAAGAAGAAGGCAGCGCGTTTTACTGCCGATAGCTAATTTTTATTAATTGGAAAATCTAGCAAAATGATTGACAACAGGTCAAGAATTATGACCACTCATTTTAACTAAACAAGGATAACTGGCGACACCTGATTGCCCTTAGGATTTTTGGAGTTTATGTCAAGTCATTTTACATAGGCGTGGCGGCTTTCATTTTCCCTTGGCGGTGCACCATGATCAATTACATGTAGCGGAAACCCTGAGGCTACTCTAAGCCTGTGCCCATTTACTTTGCTCAATCAGTAATCAAACAGTAGATTTGCTTAAGTTGAATGAGTAGATGGCCTACTCCAATTTATCAACATAGCATTTTTGATTATCGCATTTTGAAAATTAAATGGCCATAGAACGGCACAGTTTTGCAAGAATGTGATTGCACGATTTTTTGTGGGCTTACATTTGGCCATTTTGCGCGATTGCGATAATTTATATTTCAATGTCAGGTTTCTTTTGTTATACAGAATGTTTTCCACTTTGTGTATTTCTTTTTATATGCCTAAAATCCTCAGCGATCTTAAAATTAATTTCTTAGTTTAATTAATCTGTATAATCTCCTAAAAATGCAACAATGAGAGATGAATTCAGAGTTGGGATGTGGCAAAGTTCAACCACGATTTTTTAAAAAAGCGTGACCACTTGCCGATGTGTGGTATGTAGACAGTTGTGTGCAATTCCTACATACTTGAAGTGGTCTCACTGTAGCAATTTTAGATGATTATTACATATAAATTAAAAAGAGATTTATTTTAAGATCGCAGCGCACTTAAGTCCCCTCCCACCACACGTACGTTTCTGTCGTAATTCCATGTCCTGACTTGTGTTGGTGCAATGGCTCTTTTCGCCGTTGAAACCCGTTGCACCAATTTGTCTTACGACACATCACTTAAGACAAGGCTTGCCATAAGTCATCGTTGGTGCAACCCATTTTCGTGCCTAACTTTAGGACAGCACTTAAGACAATTGGGGCAACCGGCCCCTGGCCCAGATAATATTAGTGGTTGACTTCTTAAGAACTGTGCAGAACCACTGAAGATGCTGTGGTTACCCTACTACATTCAGGCCAGAGCCATCTTGATGGTGTGAAGCACTTTGCACGGTTGCTTTATATTGATTTTTCCTCAGCTTTTAACCGTGTCCAACCTCATATTTTAACAGATCGACCCTCCAGCATTCACATTGACCATGATCTTATATGTTGGCTGATTGATATTTCAACAAACAGACCTCAGAAAGTGAGAGTCAATGGTGTTTTATCTGATGTCCTTTTATCCTCCACCAGCTCACCGCAGGGTTGCGTCCTCTCAACACTTTTATTTGTTTCATATACCAATGAGAGTCAGTATGAGTGCAGACACATTTTTAAGTTTTGCGGATGACACTGTTATGGTCTCCCTGCTCAGTAATGATGACCCGCACCATGGCGCCATACTAGAGAATTTCAGTGGTGTTAAGAGGCTGGAAGGGAAAACAGTCGGAAACAAGGACTCGGAAACACGGAGACAAAGGGGGATGAGACGCCAAATGCGGGGATCCAAAAATATTTATTAAATAAAACCAGGAAAACGGGGCACTCCGGCTAACAGAAACACCGCGCAACTGCACTGAAGGAAGGAGAACTCAGGAATCCAAAACTAATTGAAGGGAACACCAGGGGGCAGACTCGGGAACTGACAGGGGCAGACTCGGAATAGGGGTAACTCGGAAGGGGGAACTCTGAAAGCTCAGGAACGGGGGAGCTCGGGACAGAGGCTGGAGACAAAAGGCAGAGGGCAGGCACAGGACGAGAAGACGGGCACAACTGGCAGGTGGCTGACGCGGAAGTCACAGCTGACCGGGAGAAGGGTCAGGGAAAATATCAGGAGGGGGCAGACGAGAACGACTGGAACATCTCGGGTCAGCGACAGGAACATCTTGGAGCGGCGACAGGAACATCTTGGGGCTTGGGAGACGACTTGAACACTTAGGGCTCGGGAAACACCAGGGGGCACCAGGGGGCTCAGAGACGACAGGCAGGGCGAACAGGACTGGACGGCACAGCTGGCAGACTGGCATAGCTGGCAGGAAGAAGGCTCTGGTAACAACAGGTGGGGGGCAGACTCAGACAGAACAGGAGCGAGAGAAGATAATGGGGACCAGAGGGAAAGTGCACAGGGGCAAGGAGTGGTGGCACGAAGCGAGCGAGCGAAGTCAGATCTCAATCTGCTTGCAGGCTGGAGACAGATATTGGGCAGGAGCACGGGCAGACACAGGTGCAGAAACTTAATATAATTAACGAGGGGTGGAACATGAGGGAAACCTAATTACATGAAACAAATAAACATTAACGCACAGACGAGGATCACAAGACAATCCCAAAGACGGGATAAATAAAGTAAATAAATATTTCACAGTGAATAGAAAGAGACAGGACAGATAAGATAAATGCAGAAGGTTCTGCAGGAAAACTCAGCAAAGCCCGCGAAAGAAAAGCAAGAGGCGGAGACTAGAACAGGGCGAATGCTGAGAGATCATTAGTCAATTAGTAAGTGCAGCTATACAATCCCGGGTGCTCATTAGTAGGTTAGTCTAATATACAATGTTAGTTTGGTTAGTAAATTCTAGAAAATAACAAACTGTTAGTGGGGGTCAGTAATATAGAAAAGCAAGGGGAAATTGGTAAACGAGAAAGGAAGGAAGGCTGAAACCCAGAATCCATTAAATCACCCGAAATAGTGTCACAATCAATTAAGACAGAAACTGCTACAAACAATGACGCGACCGGGGAGAAAGCAAAGACAGTACATGGGTAAGATGTGGACTGGAATAACACGGTAGAGGAATGAAATGTGAAACACTAAGACATGGACTAAAAACCGTCATCACCAAAATAATAAACACCTAAAATTGACTAACCAAACACACAGACCCACAGAACACAACAAGTGGATGGTGTAAGCGCTCTTTTGTGGACAGTAATATTGGCATGACAATGGAATTGATAATTTATTTCAAGAGGAAGTCTTCTTTCATCCCTTCTTCTTTGATTTTTGGCCAGACTGTTGAGGTGGTGAAGAAGTATAAATATTTGGGGACAGTAATTGATGACGGTCTTACCTTTCATGCAAATATTGATGCTGTGTGTGCTAAGGCCCACAAGCATATAACATAACATAACATAACATAACATGAATGGTGAGAACAGGCCGCTCAGCACAATTATGCTCGCCAGTTCATTTATACTATTGTGAATATATCCCTTCATATACTCAATGGTATCTAGCTTTAATTCAAGCCTGCTCTTGAATGCCCCCAAGGTCTCTGCCTCAACCATATGGTCAGGCAAGCTATTCCACATTGAAATTACTCTTTGGGTGAAGAAATATTTCTAAATATAAGTGCTAAATTTACCTTTGGTCAACTTCCATTTGTGACCCCGAGTTCTATTCACAACACTTGGTCGTAGGAATCCTGCATAATTCACTTTGTTAATCCCTTTAACATATTTAAAGACCTCAATCAAATCACCCTGAAACTCCTTTTCCTAAGACTAAAAGAGATTAAGGCTCAGCCTCTTCTCGTAGCTTTCATCTTTTATACCTGGAATAAGCTTAGTGGCTCTTCTCTGAACTTTCTCTAGAGCCCCTATATCTTTCTTAAAGTATGGTCCCCAGAACTGCACACAATACTCCAGATGTGGTCTGACGAATGCGTTGTACAGAAGAAGCATCACCTCCTTAGATTTGTACTCAATACTTTTGCCAATGTATCCCAGCATCCAATTGGCTTTTTTAACTGATACGGCACAATGGCTAGAACCTGTGAGGGTTTGGTCAACAATCACTCCCAGATCTTTCTCGTGTACAGCACATTCCAGTTTTAACCTCCAATGAAGTAATCTCGTCTAATGTTTTTATTATCTACAGGTACAACATTTTGCTAGATTAAATTTCATTTGCCACATTTCTGCCCAATTCAGGATTCTATCCAAATCATCCAGTTTTGAATTCACTCCAGAGTACCTCCTGTAACTCCAATTTGTCTCTTCTGCGGTACTGTATCAAATGCTTTCTGAAAATCCAAGTATATGATATCATAAGCCTTGCTCTGGTCATAAGTCTTGGTGGCTTCTTCAAAAAATTACAGGTTTGCCTGGCATGACCTTCCTTTACGGAAACCATGTTCGCTATCCCTCAAGATATTGTTACCTTCAAGAAATAAGTCCAGCTCATCTTTTGATAGATTCCAATATTATGCATGCAAGGCAAGTTAAACTGACTGGCCTGTAATTTCCTGGCTCGGTACGGTCCCCTTTCTTATATATTGGTATTATATTGCCCTGTTTCCAATGATTTGGTATTTCTCCAGTTTTTAAAGACCGTCTGAAGATGTCGGATAGCGGCTTAAAGATGATCTCACCAACTTCCCTGAGCACTCTAGGATATAAGCCATCAGGACGGCCTTATCTGCCTTTACTTTATGCAAAATTGTCTAATACTTCGTTATCCCTGACCAAAATTTCCGCTAAATAATCCTGAGCATTTAACATGCCCTCTGGCCGACTAAAGACCCACTCTGAGTTAAAATTTTCAAAAAAGTAACTGTTTAAAGCATATAGCAGCGATCCATTTTTATTCTTCATGCACTTAACCTACTCTTTGACTTTCCTTTTTCTGCTACAGTACTGAAAGAAGCGCTTAGGATTAGTTTTTGCCCCCTCTGCAATTTGTCTTTCATCCAGTCTTCCAGCATTCCTCAGCTCTTTTTTGACCACAGCCCACATTTTACAGTATTCAGCCCTAGTATTCTCATTGTTATCCTTCATGTACATCTTATAAAGATTTCTCTTTTCCCTCAAAATTTTGGTCATCCACTGAGGATTCTGCTTTTTCAGCTTACTTTTGGACACCTTTGGAATGAATCTGCATCGTGGTTCAAGTAAAACCCCCTTAAATCTTTCCCACATCTCATTTACTGACTCACAGTCCACGAGTGTCTCCCATTTTATTTCACTTAGATATGAGCGCATGCTGTCAAAGTTTGCTTGCCTAAAATTGAAAATATTTGTTTTAACATTTTAACTTCCCATGAAACATCAAAATTAACAGCAGAGTGATCACTTGTCCCAAGTGGCTCCAGTACGTCAATATTGCTAATTCTATCTGGGTCATTACTGAGCACTAAGTCTAAAATTGCCTTCTCTCTTGTTGGTTCATAAACATACTGCACCAATAAATGATAATTTTTAACATCTAGAAATTCTTCCTCCCCCCTACCCTGTCCTTTCATTATTTCCTAATCGATACCTGGATAATTTAAGTCTCCCATAATAATAGTCCCTCCACCTCCACAAGCTTGCGTAATCCTCTTAGAAAGCATTCATTGACTGTACTGTCCAAAGCTGGTGGTCGATCGGATACTCCTATGTTTAAACCTGTCTCATGTTTGCCAATGAGCCTGACCAAGATATCTTCACAGGGCAAGGAATGTTCAATTTCGGGAATTTCCTGTACATTTAAGTATCTTTACATAATCTGCTTATCTTTATCGTAAGCAGAGGGATTTTATCACTGATTGTGGTTTTATGAAAATGTTTTGTGTCCATTTTAACCTTTTCTTAATTTCCTGGTTTGGAAATTTAAACTTTAAAAAATAGGAAGAGGCTGGAGCATATTGTGAAAATCTGTAGTAAAACTGCAGGAATTAGTCTGGAGAATGTGCCACTTATAAAAAGAATCAGAGCCACAGGCTGTTCTAGATGATGGTACCCGCTCGCTTCATGGTGAATACAAGCTCCTGCCATCTGGCCGCAGATACGCCCTGCCGAGGTGCGGACAAACAGACTTAAAAACTCGTTTGTGCCCGCTGCCATTGAACTAATCTCCAGTATCCCGTGACACGTTTATTTATTTATCTGTTTTCCTCCTTTGATGTTTGTATGTATCTGTGTGTGAGTTGTATAGTTGCGTTGATTCACTGCTGGCTGTTAAGCAAATTGCCCCTCAGGGATAAAAAAGTTTGACCTTGACCTTCACCTTATTTGTCAACCCAGCAAAGAAAACATCCATCACCATGGCACCTGACAGGTTACCTATTTTTGCCTGTGGGGACTCCCAACACTGAAACAGAATGGTTCCCAAACCTGGTCCTGGAGGCCCCTGCATATGCTGGTCTTTGTTGCTACAAGCGGCTACTTTTTCCTTCAGTATGTGCTTTTGATTCTTAGATGGATCATTTATCTTACTGATCACTAGCGTACACGCCATTGTTTCCATGTTGCCAGGAAATACCCCACCATGGTATTGAAATGACTCGGTGTTTTATTGGCCCACACTGACCCATGTCAATTGGTGATTTCAGGATTCGTTGGCAGAATGTACGATCGGCTGTCAATTAAAAAAAAACTCTTTGTATGCAAGCCTGAAATAGACCAATACTGGGTAAGAGGATGCCAGGTTTCCCTTCCTATCGCACAAGATTCTGTTTTCGTTCTACAACAGTCCCGAACGCAGCCAGGTGGATGTGAAACAGCCTGCAGGCAAGTCATTGTTTAAATTTTTTTTAAAATTTATATTTATTACTCTGTAACCTCAGCTGTCCGCTGTTTATTTCAAACAACAATCAAAAATAAAAATATTTATATTAATAAAAAAACAGCAACAAAAAGAAAGGTGGAACAAATAAAAGTAATAATAAGAAATAAAATAAGCCGTCATCATCAATAATGGAGAAGAAAAAAGAAACAAACAAAGCATATGTGTTGGAGAGGGAGCAGTTGAAAGCAGAATGTTTATTTAGACATATCACTACCTCCACAATACTATGTTCAGCTATACACCGACACAACCCTAAATACACCCACACACACACACACACACACACACACATATATACTCTGGTATAAAATTATCACAGTATATAATATATAACAAAATAAAAATAATAGAAAATATTCAAATATATGCACAACATAAAGCAAGATTAAAAATATAATTTACTGCACTTACAAGTATTTTATACTACAATATTACAATAACCGTTAAACATATTTCTAATATCTTGTAAATATTGCATCATATTATATGAAGTACTGTAAAATATGTTTATTATAGCCAATCTGGTAATTACCATACCACATTGCATACTGCATTACATTATATTTATTTTAAACACACTATGATATGCTTATATTATTATACTATAATTCATAGTATAATACAGTATATACACACCTGACTCCACTAATCAACCCCAAGAGTCTTTGCTGAAGAGCTTGATTAGTGATGTCAGGTGTGTAAGTGATGGGTTTGAATGAAAGCTGCACCCACACCGGCCCTTACAGGATAAAGTTGAATAGCCCTGCTTTAGTGTGTATATTGTTTTTTTGTGCATGTGTTAAAAGTAATTTATCCTTCTGTACAACCCACCCTTTTTTTTTTTTTTGAATGTGATGTTTTTTCCATGTAATGCATGTTGAGCAACCTGATTTGGAGGTTACTGATTTTCTCAGTACCGAAGTTGATCTATTTAAAAATGTTATCACATGAAATTGCTTGAAACATCGCAAAAAGAACTGTATATTCAAAGGTCTTTAATTCTTCATTGCATACATGGATTTTCCTATTAAAATTTGGCTTTAGACAGCAAAGAACTTCTTTAAACACAAAATGCACCTAATTAGGACAAATTAACAGCTTATTAAAATCCTATGATGGCAACAAAAACCAGCACACACAGGGAGGAGGACCGAGTTTGGGAACCCCTGGTCTAGGAGGAGATAGAAATCAAAGGTTTCCCAAACAATTCAAAATGGTGAAAAATTTGCCTGTACGCAAATGGGCATGGCTTATATAGATTGATTCGTCTTGTTCCACAGAATCTAAATAAAAAGTGTTTGGTTTCGATGACTAACGGTTCAGAGGATATAGCTTAAAACGCATTATTCATCTCTGTAGCATCACCATAAGGCCAATCGGGTTTTTTTTTTTTTTTAAATCTGAGGAGTGGGTGACCAATGGAACCCATGAGCCAAATATGGTATGTCTGACACATAGTTTTTGTTTTGCAATCATTTTTAAGGCAGAAAAATTTATAATACTAATAATAAAAATCAGAGAAGACACAATAAGGTTCCAGCACTTTGTGCTTGGACCCCCAAAAACAGCAAACTAAAAGAGGTTAGGTTGGCCTTGGCTGCATTCTGGCTGCCCTCCTTAGACTCGCGCCCCAGTGAACCGCTTTGACAGCCCCTCTCTGCTCATCGCTGATTCACTTCCGCTGTCGATGTGCACTCCTTCAAAGCCTCTGTAAAACAAATTGGGTTTAAAAGAACATGCAGCACCTAAACTAGCATTACAAAAAGCATCTTTTTTAACACCATTCGAAAATGATTATTCACCAAATACTTGGATTTAATTTTTTTTTCTTCTAATACTCACTCACTATCACATCTAATACATAATGGCTTTGTGAGGTGTGTACACATAATCATAAAATAACGAAAATAAAATGGTGCATATTAAAAACCTACAAAGCTGTTTTTATAACCCAAGGGAAGCAGGTAAAAGAAAACAGGCACCGCAAGTTCTAGTTTATGATCAGAAAGTGCAGCAATCCACTGTTGCTGTGTATAGAGTCAGGCAGCTTGTTAGTGTCTCAAGTGTTGTAAGAGCAGCACGGCTCCTTTAAGGAACAGAGCGGTGTGTGAGGTGCATGGCGTGGATGGCATGGTGAAACAAGGGAAAAGCGAGAGATGGAGCGTGATGGTGAAAGGAGCAGAGAAGAGAGTTTAAAGGGCATCTAAAGTCGAGTCTCAGACGAGACGTTGAATATCCATTGTTAACAAAGAAATCACTCGCTTTTGTTGATTTCTTCCATTGTCACATGACCAATTTCATTCATATAAACCAATGTTCTGTGTACATGCATAGATAATCCTTCTCTTTCGGGTTATTTGCGCAGGTGTGGCTCGCTGATTGGCCGATAAAAAAAAAAAAAAAATGGGAATCCATTTTAGATGCCGTTTAAGGGGACCTACAGCTATGCAAATGCCAATTTTGGTTCAAAATTTTAGTTTTGAGGTAAGAACATGAACTGGTCCTTCAATTAGTCTACATTCAGCACATATATTCACTTTCTGCCTGATTGGTCTTAAACTTGCTCTAAAATTTCTCTGAAATCACTCTTTTACACTAAAAAGCACTTTAAAACATAAAGTAGATAAAATTGATAAAAAAAAATACAGATTTCTCAGCGACTGTAATCCAATTAATTTCATATTTGGCAGTTTTTTTCAATTTGTGATGATCTATGTCTGCACAGAGCAATTTTGCAATATGTACCTCTGAATATCAGTAAATGAAAATATGCATATTAAATTAAAATACTAGAACATAAAAACCTGAAAAAAAAGCTCTGTAGTGACCTTTAGAATGTTTTTTCCTTCACATTGCTGCTGAAATTTTTCAGGAAAACAATTTCAGATTCCCAAACACACTAGCACTTACACTTAACACTCTCCTCCTACTCCTGAGGAGTGTTCCTACTCTTTTGTTTACTGGAGGTTCTTCACTGTAGCTGGCAGTGCTTTCATCATTGTGTAAGTCGCATTGAATAATAGCGTCTGCTAAATAAAAATGTAAATGTATTAAAGGGGACCTGTTATGCTGATCCTTCTTTTAATGCATATTAGTAATGTTATAATGTTGGTTGTCCATACTCAACCTCTGAAAAGTTTCTAAACATAAGATACAGAGGTTTTGCTGTAATCCAAGAACGTGATTTTGTGAGCGTGATTTCCTCTCTGAACATCTTCACGAGATCTGGGCAAAACCTGTCAGGTTGGGCCGTCCAATTAGTACAGACCTTGCCAGAGCCAATCACGGCACTGGACCTGCCCACACCAGAAACTATTCTAGCAGTCACTAACAACGGCAGATCATATTAAGCCTTAGTAGTGTCTACACTTTTGGAAATAAATAAGAAGAACCGCAGATCATTTGAGGAGCAATTTTGTCAGAATCTCTCCCAAAGCTGCTTGTCAGTTTACTTTTGGACATGAAGAAAATTTCTCTTCCAAAAGACGATGCCACCCGAAATCTGTGGGTATCTTTTTTTTTTGCAGGCAGTAAACAGCCACAGCCAAAGGGAACGTTAGCTGTTTGTGCTCAGCATTTCAGCAAAGTCAGCTTTGTCAATAAAGGATAATTCAACACAGGATAAGCGTTTCAGCTGCTTCTTAAACTTGAAGCAGTTGCAGGAAACAAGCGCTCGGAGCCACAATCAGCCTGATTCATGCTTCTTGCAGTCGGCATGGTTTCAGCAGTGTGAACGGCGCACATGGTCCCCACGAACGTCGAGTCGTTTCAGGGTCAGTCCATATCTAAGCATCCAGACCTTCCCAGATGACCTACTCAGAAATTTCTCAAAAAATTCATATAGGTACCTCTGGACTTATGAAATAATACCATGTATTAGACCAACATCCCTAATAGTTTTGAAGTGATAGCCTGTCACAATTTTAAGTTTTTTTTTTTTTTTTTGATTTTGACGAAATTGTTTTTCGTCCAACTTTGGGATTCCACTGCTCCTCCATTATTTAACCTACAGATCAGATTTTTGGTTTCTTCAGCCAAATGTTCACCTAGAATCAGAATTTCTGGTCAGATTAGGTATATCTACCTTGGTTGCTCCACAATAAAGCTCTAAATTTGGCCAAAAAGCCAAAAAGTATTGGCCTTGAAAATTCCTATAAATTAACATTTGCAATTCTCACGGGCATGGCCCTCGATTTTTGGGGGGAAAGCCCTTGGAGTAAGACCCTAAAATTTTGCATGTGTTCATTATAGATATAGATGTACCCCTAAAATAAATTTGAGCCAAATCCGTGGACTTCCGGGTGACCTCATATGGAATGACCCTGCCTGCACCTCCTCGTCCACAGCCTGCACCTCCCCGGACCACTGCCTGCTCCACAGCTTCAATGGTCATTAAATGCTGCTGCACACTAGCTTTGATTCTCTTCCTCCTAGTCCTCCAACTGCCATGGAAGTATTCCATTTCACTAAAATGCACCAAGACCACAGAGATACAGCATTTCACAAACGTATCAGGAAACTGTAGTAGTCAGGGATTTTGACACAGAAACCACTGAATGTGTGTAACAGTTGGCTGAATGGCATAATACTAGGTTTGTAGCATTGTACACTTAATCATAAGAGATGATGAAAATATTAATTTATAAATGAGCTGTGCACACCAAAAACATTTTGGAAACAAATATGCTGGAAAATAAGTGAATGCAGACATGTTTAAAATTATGTTGTAACCTGGTTTCCCACTACATTAAGTCATAATTGTGTTATGGTATACAAAGGGTTAAAGGGATAGTTCATTTTTTATGAAGTGGGGTTGTATGAGCTACAAATTGCCACTTCTTACATTAGATGCAGTAGAAAGCTCACTGATCTCCTCCAGGTAGCCACACCAGGGCATAGTCCAGGGTGGAAATTTTGGCGATACACTGTTGTGAACGGAAGCACAGAAACAGCATATTTTTGCGGCCTAAAAGAGGTCCTACCTGAAAATAATACAACATTTCAATTGTAAGCTATATTTTAAAAAATGACAGCACTTTAGTTGCTCGGAAAAAAAGACAGTTGCTCTTGAAATAATCAACTGACGTATACCTGCGCGAGGTGCATCGTAGATCACTGCGCGCTGTAGATTGTCAGCATCTGGTTTCTTCATTAAACTCTCTTCAAATTTTTACGAACACTGACCTGTGCCAGACATTGCCACAGTACCATCAACTGGACTTCTCGGAGACTACATTAGCAAAATAATTTGCATTGCTTCCTATTCATGAATTTAAGGTATTTTCCCCCACTTATTTAAAATCCAAATTTCACCCACAATGTGAGAAATATAACCTGTATTTCTATTATATTGTATGATTAGAGCTGATTGTTAACATTATTGCAAATAATCTTAGTAATTATGTACTGTACCGGATGCTTTACGGCTTGCATGGGGAATATTTTGAAGGGGTAAGAATTGTATCAAACCCTCATTTCATAACTGTAAAAAGAATATCCTTTTCTAAATTTCCCCTCTGGCGGTGTCCCTGCCCAAATTTCCTCCGAGGAAGGGTCACGTTTCTAATTTGGCTACCCAGGTAATTTATGACCCTGCCATAAAAGCCATTCTAGAATTTAGGCATAAAAGATAGGGAAACAAACCATTTGGGGAAAACCGCAAATGACTTCCCACAAGCGCTATCGCATGCCGTGTGTAGCTCATATAGTTATGGAAGATCACAAGCCACACCCACACGGGCTTCTGCATGCGGTGTGTAGACGATATAGGTATGGAGGATCGTAAACGATCTTCCTCACATGCCTCTGTAGGCTGTGTGTATTAAACTCGTTCAGAAGTTCAGAAGAACAACTTCCCACACGTACACTTTGTGAATGCATGTAGCCGCGCCAGGTATGACTTCATTATTTCTTTAAATTTCTTGTAACAATGTAATTTGGTGTTTATGATTTAATCTTGTGCCTGCCTGGCGAAATAAATTGTTAAATGCATTCTGTTGTGGTTTTCTGACTCTAACTAACTTATATTCTTTCAGCTCGGAGTCCTGTCACCCAATGTAGGGCTATGAGGCCCACCAGGCCTCCCTGCTAGGCACACGGTGGTGTTCCATGCTACGATTGGTGTTATTTTGATTGGCTTTGAGAATATGTTGTGGAACTTAAGATTCCCTGAACGCTTTCCCTTTTTTTGGTTTATGCATTATACTGAATAATCAGTCCCTGAACGCCTCTCTGGGTCAAACTTAGAGGGTTTGAACATTAATTCTGGCCCCCAGTGGTCTCTAGTCGTAGCTATTTTTTATGTCAAACCACCGTGCAGAATAGGACCGCCAGCTTCTGAGT
This sequence comes from Gymnothorax reevesii, assembly GCA_029721435.1. Taxonomy (NCBI): domain Eukaryota; kingdom Metazoa; phylum Chordata; class Actinopteri; order Anguilliformes; family Muraenidae; genus Gymnothorax; species Gymnothorax reevesii. Next base: position 95,234,534 of record CM056582.1, on the reverse strand, counting down.
TCTCCACTGAGTTGGGCTGTATAGATGTTTTTGCTCCAGTGGACTTAGGGTATAGACCAGTTAGTCCAATGCACAACAGAGCTCTTAATTCATAAATTGTAGTCAGATTACATTAATAAATTGCATGATTTACTTGTAACCGCGATTTATTAAAATTTTATATTCAAAATTTTATATGGAGTCAAATGAGCTGTAACTGCTATGCTATGCGCCCTCTTGCTACGAACAGAGAAAGTTGATAAGTAACATCTGTTTCATCCCGATTCACTCCAACTGAGGAAGAACGCGCTATGCCCCGGCTATTTTCGTCATTAGTATAGCAGTGAGGTGTTTACAAGTTCATATAGAAGGAGGTTGATAATCAAAGTTTTTATTTCATGAAATGAATGTTTAAATATGTACATTTGTCTACAACCCCAATTCCGAAATAGTTGGGACAAAGTGTAAATTGTGAATAAAATCAAAACGCAATGACTTTCAAATCACACCAGCCAGTATTATATGCACAATGGAACAGATATTATATAGCAAATTTTGAAACTGAAAAATTTTACAATTTTATCCACAAAATGAGCTCATTTCAAATTTGATGGCTGCTACAGGTCTCATAAAAGTTGGGACGGGGGCCTGTTTACCATGGTGTAGCATCCCCTCTTCTTTTTAACACAGAGCGGAGATGTCTGGGCATTGAGGAGACAAGTTTCTTGAGTTTAGCCATTGGAATTTGATCCCACTCTTGTTTAATGCAGGCTTCTAGCCGCTGGAGAATTTTGGGTCTCCTTTGACAGACTTTTCGTTACAGGCCAATTCAGCACACAGACTCTTCTACTACGAAGCCATGCTGTTGCAATAGCTGCAGTATGTGGTTTTGCATTGTCCTGCTGAAATACACAAGGCCATCCCTAGAATAGATGCTGTCTGGAGGGGAGCATATGTTGCTCTAAAACCTTTATATACCTTTCAGGATTCAAAGCGCTTTTTAAAACATGCAAGTGTCCCACACCATTTGCACTAATGCATCCCCATCAGAGGTGCTGGCCCTTGAACTGAACGCTGATAACGGGAGGGATGGTCTTTTTTCTATTTAGCTCGGAGGACACGACGCCCATGACTTCCAACAAGAATGTCAAATTTGGACCCGTCTGACCACAGGACACTTTGCCACTTTGCTACTGTCCATTTTAAATGAGCCTTGGCCCACAGAACACGGAGGCACTTCTGGATCATGCTCAACAATGGCTTCCTTTTTGCATGATAGAGTTTTAGGTGGCATCTGTAGATGGCACGGCAGACTCCGTTTACAGACAGTGGTTTCTTGAAGTATTCCTAGGCCCATTTAGTAATGGCAATGACAGAATCATGCTGAACAAATCAGCAAAGTTGTTCAAAGACAAAATATACGCCCTTGAGTTTCTAATTTGGGAACGAATGGATGTCCAACAAGGGAAAAACCAACAGAAGTCATATACCCCAAAACCACTAAGTGAGACAAAACGGAAGCCTGCCTTAGGGCTGCAACAGTCAAAGAGATTTGTAACATTCCAGGGCTATGATACTTGCCAATTAGGAGCAATCAGTACTCTGACAAGCAGCCTTCCACGGTACTTATCTTGTCTGCAGTGACAGCCTTAATGTTGCATTTTCCAGATTCGGGGTCATAAGTGTTTCATTTTTTTTTTTTTTTTTTTGAGATAAATGTGCATCAGTATTGTATCAAATTGTTACATCCTGAAATCCACTTGTGTCCAGTGCACACTTCTGCCTTACCACATAGCCATCTCAACAGGGGCGCTCCTGTCATTAGCCGGATTAGGCGGATGCTAGGGGCGCTCGCGAGCAGAAAGGGCGCCAGGGAGGGGAGAAGTTTTTTTTTTTTTTTTTTTTTTAATAAATACTTTTTATTTCACGATATAAAACAACAACAACAAAGACACAGCAATCTAACAACAGTACATACAGTCGTAAAGTCTTTAAGCAATGGCTAAATAAAGCATCTTTATAAAACGGGTGCTTCCCATCCTTAAATGGGATTGGCTGAGCCGCGTTCCGTGCCGGTATAAAATTACTGTAACCCACTGTGGCAGGCCGCAGCACAAAATATCCCTGCGCGCAACAAACTGCTCTGCGCTCAGCTGACTCGTCAGGTTTCGTTTGTTTGAAGAGTTTAAGCTCGCTATTTCAGTCTCCGCGAAGTTTTGCCTTTTAACCAGATAACCAGTTGGCTATCTACCTAGCTAGCTATTGCATTACAACGTTCGATATCACTTTTGTGTTGCAAGCTATGTTGCTAACTTGCTTGTTATTTCAGTAGCCTAAAAATTGTTGACTTTTTCTTGTGTGTTTATTTTATGGGCTGTGTATAGGGTAACCACATCTATTGTAGTGAACGCTAGCTAGTTGACAAGCTGGCTAGCAAACTAATGCACAATTCAACATATTTTCCTGGGTACCGGCAAGTGTGGAGGACAAAGTCAATAGTTCCCCACCCTCGCTGCTGGTTGTAATGATTTGGCCGATCGGCGCAAGTTGAAAACAAGGAAACTTTTCCTTTATTGACGTCTTTTCCAATTATCGTAATTGGCAACTGAAGACATGGTTTTTCACCGTATGCGATCTAACAGCGATGAAATCATTGGCTAAATTCAGCGCAGGAAAATAATTTGCTTATTAATTGGCCAATGCTTCGCGTGATTGAACTGGTCCGTGTTCCAATGAAAGGCGGGCTCTCACTCTTGGTATTTCGTGGGTTGATTAAAAAAAAAAAACAGTGGCACTCGGCACTAGGTTATAAAAAGCGTGCGGCTAAAGCAATTAGCGAGAGTCGACTGGTAGGCTATGCAATTTTGAATAACGTAGATTTAAATACAGCAAATACACGTCCAGATGAATAATTGTCGTTTTACCTAATTGGGGAGAAAAAGCAGCACCTGTTAAATGCGGAGCGCTGTCGGAATGAGCCTTTTTTTAATCATGAAGATGACTGAGAACAGGTCAGGATTTATAATTGTTTTCAATGGCTGTTTTGTGCAACCCAATTCTCTGTTCTGCCACTGTACTAAATTTAATCCGCGATTTGATCGCTGTTAGATCTCATATGGAGAGAAACCGTGTCTTCAGTTGCCACTTACAATAATTGGAAAAGACATCAATAAAGGAAATTGATTGAGATCTAGCCAGGACTAAAAGGGACATGTCTTCGCCCCTCCTGTAGGACCGCCACTGTTCAATATCACTTTGGCTTGCTACCGAGGAACTAGCTCGCTAACGAGAATGACAGTGTACATATTGAAAGCGAACTGCAGTCTTTGTATCTCGCTAGTCAGTTGACTATGTAGCTAAATACATTGGCGCGCTAGCTATACCATTGCTTACTAGGTAGCCAACTAGCTCGCTAGCGAGCAACACTGTGCTTTTTTTTTTTTATTGCAACACAAAAATTACATACAGATAGTTGAAGTCATTAATACCTACAGATTGAATCACAAACATAGCCAGGGGGGAGTTTAACAAAAAACATTAAACAAGGAGCACGCAGCGACAGTCTTAGCAGCTTTTTTATTTTTCGAGTTGGAGATGGTTTTAATGTATTGCCTGGTTTCTTCTTCAAATACAATGAAAGCAGGTTTACTATGACTAAATTTCGATTTGTGAATATGATATTTTGCTAAAATGATTATTAAATTTATCATATATGCTTCTTTAGATTTATTACCATCGTTGTTTAAGAAACCAAACAATATTTTTTCCCATTTAAGAGAAAAAGTGGAGTCTATATTATCAACAATAAACCGTGATCTATCTTTCCATAACTTACATTTATTTGGCAATGCCAATATACTAATGACACTGTCTCTGGGTACATATCACATAAAGAACAATTGACATAAATATCTTTCTTAAACTTGAGCAGATAATGACTTGCAGGGTAATAACTGTGTATAATTTTGAAAGAAATTTCCCTTACTTTGTTGGTTAGAAGATATTTGTATGGAAGAGTCCAAATATTTTTCCAATTCATGTCATTCACAAATCTAGGCCAATAGGATACAACAGCAGAGGTAGTGGTAACATTTTTTTGAAATAATGAACGTACATTATGATTATTCCTAAAATTATTACTCAAACAGATATTACCATTTTCAGTTTCCTTAGGGTCAACTACTGGAGAACGCAAGCAACAGTGTGCATAAACAATAGCCTTATTTTGTCGGCGTAATCATGACGCAAATTGACGCGCATAAAGAGAGGAAAGTCACATGGGGGGGACCAGAATTCCAGAATAGCGATGCATTAACGGTACGGAAAAAAATTTCGCTCCCCACCCCCCTGCTCTCTCCTGTAGTCCTACTGTAGACATCTCTCTATTTTCTCACGCAAGTCGTAGAAAATAATGGGATCTCAGCAGGTCGCAGATGGCCTACTGCATCGGTAGTGTTCTCTTTCTCCGTTGATGTGGGTCCCCTGGTGAATAAAGGTGGGCTGAGCAGTAGAATAGCAGATCAGTTGGATGCCTTACAGCCAGACTGAATCAATCCACGTGAAGACGTTTTGAGATATCGGCCATTTTATCTTTCTAACTGTAAGATCTGAATGAACAAGTTTGAGAGAGGTCACGCAAAATCATAAACCACTCTTTGATGCAACTCAATAATCTGTCTCAAAACCTTTAATTGTTTTGAAAAGAAAAATGTATGTGTTAAAAAAACTACTTCGACATGGTTGGTTCATTATGACTCATGCTACATAATATATTGTAAAGTGGAAATGCTAAAGAAACCCATCCCCTTGCAACAACGTTTTTAAAGAATAATAACACTATGTTAAGCAAAATTTAAGGCCAACTAATAGTTTTAGACGGCCTGAACAAATATAGTCAGCTGTTGTCTGCAAGAGAAAAAGAAAGTGGCAAAGCCCGCTTGGCCAAATATGGCCAGAATGGAACGCCTCCTTTTGGCCAAAGTATCGGTCTGATTCGGCTCAAAATCAAACTTGGTCTAGACCTTATGACCATATATACTGTATACATATGAAATATGAAAAGGATTGGTCAAAAACTGAAGATACCAGTGCGCAGACAAGCCAAAATTTTACACACACACGCACGGACGCAAGCATTACAGACCACCAGTAAAGACCCCAGCATAGCATAAGCCCCTCGGGCCTTTTGGCCAAGCGAGTTAATAAACCACTCTATATATTACCATAACCTTGGCCAAGGATAACAAAGGTATCACATGATGTAACTGTGAACCACAGAAGTCTCTGCAGTCAAACACAAGTTAAAGAAAGAGTAACAATGTTCAAATGAAAAGATCATGCCCTCTAGAAAAGACCACCAACACACAAATTTCACAAATTTGCTTTGAATTCAAATATAATTGAATTGAGTGTGACTGTTGTGCAAGTGTCACAGACAGGAATCTGATGGGAAGGGTTTTCATCAATATTATTGTAATGCTCTTAACGCTGATACAAGTAGTAAAGTCTACTGTCAGGGACTGCAGATGAGGAAGGTTGACCACTATGCTCAATATACAGTCAGGAGAAAAGGAAAGTACACCTTCTTTCAGTTCTACAGTTTTCTGTATCAGGACATTATAAAAAAAAATCAGCTGGTCTTTATTAGATTTACCTAATTTTTGGACCTAATCACAGGTGTAAAACAACTCACATCAGATTCCACCGTGCCATTATTTATTACACCAAAATTCAGAAGTCATCTCTGAAAAGTACATCCTATGATTCAATAGCTTGTGGACCACCTTTAACAGCAACTACTTGAACTAATAATTTCCTATATGATTTTATCAGTCTCTTACACCGTGGTGGTGGAATTTTGGGCCACTCTTCTCAACAACATTGCTTCAGTTCATTGATGTTTTAGGGCATTTGTTTATGCACAGCTCTCTTTTATTGAGGGGGGTCACACTAGCAGATGATCAATTGATCAAGTACATTAGATCAGTAAGACCTGGCTGCTAATTTCCACGTTCATTCCTATGGAGACAGTAAGAATGTACTTAGTTTTTCACACATCGCTTCTTCATTTTCACTGAATTTTATGTAAAATAAGTAATTGCATGATGGAATCTGTTGTGTGTTGTTCCACACCTGAGGTTTGATTTAAATAATATTAGGACCTGATTAGGGTCAGCTGATTTTTTAATCATGTCCTGAAACGTAAAACCATAGAACTAAAAGCAGGTGTACTCTCTTTTTTTTCAGGATGGTGTCATTTTTGGGAGGTATGAGTGCTGATGGCGTCGGGCCCCTCGGTATTATCAAGTCAACAGTCACTGCAGGAATTTACCTAGAGTTGCTTGAGAGTTACATGATACCGACTGCTGAACATCTTTTTGGATCTGATCTGACTTTACTTTCCTGCAGGACTAAGCACCTGCTCTTTCCACCAAGAGCACGTCAGATTGGTTTCGGGCTCACAACACTGAGATTTTGCCGTGGCCAGCGAATTCACCCGACCTCAACCAAATTGAAAACATATGGAACATTGCTCAGAAGAAGTTAATCTCACTGAAGCCAAGCAATCTTATTGAGCTGAAGGAATGCGTGAAAAGATCTTGGAATTCTGTTACCAGAGAGCAATGCCAAAGACAGGTTCATTCCATGCCGCGTAGAATTAGAGCTGTTATCAATGCAAAAGGCGGAGCCACCTCATATTGATTAAAATGAACTATTACAGGGACAATGTGTAACATAAACATGTTTGATTCTATTTTTTGCACCAAAGATTTCGTGATTCAATTCATTTGCTCCGATTATAATTTTTTCAATGCTTGATAAATCATGCTGAATAAATATTGGTTGTCAACTTATGGGTTCACCCATCAGGAAATAAGGTAAACGTTTTTGTGTTACATGCCATTAAACGGTCAATAAAGAGTTATTGTTAATAATGCTACATTACATAAGATCACACCCGACACGTTCAAGTGATTCTAATATTTTGCACTGTACCTGCAGATACCTCCCACCTCCCTTGTTTTCCAACGGGAAGTTTTTGTCTCTGCGAAGGTGGCTATTTAGCTGTCCCAGCTTCGCCAATACTAGTTTGACCCTGGGAAAGATGCACGGCGTCGAAACATTAGTCTTGGCACCTAAACGAATTCACGCAAACGATTTGAGTGCTCCCGTCTTGTCCTTCCTCCTATTCGTGTATCCTGTCGTCTCTGAGAGCCCCAACCTCTGTTGATAGAGGGGCTGAAGGGCAAGGGGTTCCCTCATCTAACAAAATACTTGCATTTTATACATTTTTAGGCACACACCTTTTGTAGTTTATTTTAATGCATTTTTCTGGGGCAATTGTAGGTTAAACCCAGGTTACTTTTGGTAGATTGCCAAGAAAAAAGACTAATATTCTGAAGACTGCCTTAAGTGTTACTTTTAGAACTTGTTTTGGATATACCCTGTTTTTCTAAACAGAAAATATTTTGCTGAATAAAATACTGTAGAAACCTCAAACCTTAAAACAAATCAAGAACTCATACCTATCTCCGATGACATTTTTATGTAAAATGGAACAGCTACTGATGGTTGACCCTTAGAGCGCGAAATGCAGTTATTGTTGCTCAATGATGCAAAATCAAAGCAGCTGAAAACCTCTCATGTGGCAACAAGCTGCAAACTGATTGGTTTTCAACAGCACAAGAAAATGTAATTTATGTGTTTAGAACATCTATCTCAGTGCTCTAATGGTAAGCCGAATTGAAAAACAATTGTACTTTATGCTTCTTTCTTTTTTAAATGGTGCAATCCATTTATTTATAATAAGTAATTTATTTTCAATAGATTCCAAAATTTAGGACGGAAACTTTCAGACATTCGTATTTTAATAGAATATTTTACTTATGGAATGGCAATGCACTTTATCAACCTTCTGATACCACAGCTGTTTTTAAGTCGAAGTTACTCAATTATTACATAAAAAAGTTCAGCGATAATTTTTCGCCCAACAACTCTTGTACATGGGTTGGCAAATGGCATTGCACACGCTGCCGCCTAATATAGTTAAACTTTTTTTCTGTATTATGCTTTTGTTCTGTATTTCTTAGGCTTCTCTTCTTTGTTTTTAATTGTCATTTTCTTTTTGCAATTTTCTGTATATGTAATTGGACGATTGGTCACTATAGGTGCCTTGTCACCTGTGCGATCGCATCCTGACCGCTGTCAAAGTTTAATAAATAAATAAATAATTTCAGCCATAACCTTAGTATGATCAGGTTCCCAAATTCAGTCCTGGAGGATCCCCAGGATACTAGTTTTTGCTACAACTATGACTGCGGAAAAGGAATGTTAACAAGGTGCTTATTTTTCTTGAGTATGTGCTTTAGATTTTTAGTTGGATTACATATCTTATTGATCAACATTATACCAGAAAAATGCAATAGCACAAGGAATATTTTCCCTGGGCTCATAACGTACTTCTTGCAAAATGGCAAACAATTACTTTAAAAATGAGGTAACATTTACCACTGTGGTAATATGCTCCTAACTTGGTTTGCATTGATTATTTTTATTAACATAACACCAATACAATGCTGGTTTCCCACATGATCATGTACTTTGTCTTTGAACTGTTCATTATCTATCAAATGGCCAAGTGGCTGGACTTCCACTAATCAGCAGCCCATTGATTTAGATCAGTCTTAATTTGATCAATACGTATTTGCCTCCTTTAATGTACTTGTACATATTTGCAACATATCCAAATGAGCGCTACATCTCCACAAAAATGTACTTGAAAATTTGGTTACACTTTACTTGAAGGTACCGTCATAAGAGTGACATGATACTGTCATAACTGTTACACGTGTCATGTAACAAACAAACTGCTTTACATGCTATTCATGTTTCTGAGTTTATTCAAGATTTCTTTTTCATGAAGTATTTTTCAGTACACACAGTGCCGTGAAAAAGTATTTGCCCCATTTCTGATTTCTTCCTTGCAATTTTTCACACTTAAATGTTTCAGATCATCAAACAAATTTTAATGTACAACAAATAACCCAAGTAAATACAAAATGCAGATTTGAAATGATTTCATTTATTAAGGGGAAAAAGCTATCCAAACCTATCTGGCCCTATGTGAAAAAATAATTGCCCCACTTGTTCATTATCCACTTTTTTTGAGTGCAATTTCACTAGCAATACCCGGGCCTGTTTACCGCCAGAACTCTTGAATCAAGAAATCACTTAAATAGAACCTGTTTGACAAAGTGAAGTAGGCTAAAAGATCTCAAAAAGCATTATGTCATGTGGGGAACTAAAGAAATTCAAGAACAGATGAGAAACAAAGAAATTGACATCTGTCAGTCTGGAAAGGGTGGCAAAGCCATTTCTAAGCCTTTGGGACTCCGGGAAATCATAGTGAAAGCCGTTGTCCACAAATGGAGGAAACTTGGAGCAGTGGTGAACCTTCCCAGGAGTGGCCGACCTACCGAATTACCAAAAACGCATTGACGACTCATCCAGGAGGTCACAAAAGAACCCAGAACAACATCTAAAGAACTGCAGGCCTCACTTGCCTCATTGAAAGTCAGTATATATGATTCAACAAAAAGAAAGAGACCCATGGGAGGGTTCCAAGACGAAAACTACTGCTAACCAGAAAAAACACAAGGGCTCGTCTCACATTTGCCAAAATAAATCTTGATGATGATCTCCAAGACTTTTGTAAAAATATTCTGTGGGCTGACGAGACAAAAGTTGAAATTTTTGGTAGGTATGCATCCCGTTACATCAGGCATAAAACTAATATATCATTTCATAAGAAGAACACCATACCAAAAGTCAAACATGATGGTGGTAGTGTGATGGTCTGGAGCTACTTTGCTGCTTCAGGACCTGAGTGACTTGTCGTAATTGATGGAACAATGAATTCTGCTCTCTAGCAGTAAATCCTGAAGGAGAATGTCCAGCCATCCGTTGGTGACCTCAAGCTCAAGTGCACTTGGATAATGGAGCAGGACAATGATCTGAAACACACTAGCAAGTCCACCTCTGAATGGCTGAAAAAAAAACAAATTGAAGGTTTTGAAGTGGCCTAAGCAAAGTCCGGACTTAAATCCAAATGTGATGATGTGGCATGACCTTAAACAGACCGTTCATGCTCAAAAACCCTCCAATGTGGCTGAATTAAAACATTCTGCAAAGAAGAGCGGGCCACAATTCCTCCACAGCGATGTGAAAGACTGCCAGTTATCACAAACACTTGATTGCAGTTGTCGCAGAGGGTGGCACAGCCAGTTATTAGGTTTAGGGGACAATTACTTTTTCACACCAGGCCAGGTAGGTTTTGATAGCTTTTTCCCCTTACGAAATTAAATCACCATTTAAAAACTGCATTTTGTATTTACTTGGGTTGTCTTTGTCTAATATTAAAATTTATTTGCTGATCTGAAACATTTGCGTGACAAATATGCAAAATAAAATAAAAAAATCAGGAAGGGGGCAAATACTATTTCACGGCACTGTAAGTGCAAAATAAAAAGATACACATAAAATGTATGTGTATAAAAAGATAATTTTGTGTTTTAATGCATCTTGTTATGTCTGGATGTAGTGTTTAATGAGCCCTTCCTAAAAATATTACTGTATATGCAAGCCTAGATAAATTTATACCTTCTGCACGCAAAAAGTTAATGAAAAAGTTGTTTGGAACTAATTACTAAATACCAATACAAAAGTGCAGATGTACATTAAAATGATGAACAGATAAATTGTGATTATTTCCAGTGGATTTTGTAAGATGATACACTGAACATTATGCTGCTTTTAATAATGCAGGGACTAATTGCACTGTCAGTTAATACTCATTGATAGTCATCTGTCAGTCCTCCGTCCTTTCTGAAAGTCATGAAGTTTGCGTAAGTCATTATAGAATTGATAACTTAGATCCTCCATTTTAATGGGATTATTAAAACCCAAAACAAATAAAGAAATGAAAATTAAACTGAAACGTTCCCTCCCCTCCCTCTGCGTAATAAACATTAGGATGGGATTAAACAAGCATTGTAGTCAAAAGCAAATACAAACCAAGAATTCAAAGCAATCAACAATAGGAACATGCTCTTTAAAATGACTAAAAACTTGTTTTACTCGGAGGCACTAAAACCATGACGCTATTTATTGACTAGTAATTACCGAGGATTGCAGAAACTAGATTTTACGAGATTTCAGTCGCACAGCGTACTTGAACTACTCTGGATCTAGCTTCACCCATCACTTAAAACCCTTTCCCATATAAAGTAAAGTTTATTGTGAAAATATTTTGACTATAAATGAGACAGTAAATAAAATGCATCATCCTACAACCATTTTCGGTGTTATACCTCTGTCTTTATTCATTTTTTTGGCAATAAGAGTACCATATCAAAATGCAACATGGCTGGCCCTGGCAGTACAGTATCATGTGAGGTGATTGTCTCCAAATATTTAATGGAGCCCAAGACAAATAACTTAATTGTCCCATTTTACCTGATGTCCCAAATTACCTGACTTCACCGTAATTTGTAACAAGACGCATTTTGATGATTTTTTCCCCATTTCTGCTCATAGTAACTAACTTCCATGAACCTTTTGAGCCCCACAATTCCCATGGCAAATTCTTCTCAGGATCAAAAGAGCAAAACATGACTGACCCTGCACGTATATCTTCATCCTGTGCTTGTGAGTTCTGTTCATCCACTTCCCACCTCCCATACCAGAACTGTTGTGACTGACATCATTTACCCATTATGTCAGATTGTTATTTCTGACAGTCAATGATTATAACGATGCTTTGTCATTGTTATTGCCGAGGGGCGTGCTACATAATTTGCCGTCTTCAGTTTAGAGGGCTTTTGTGAAAGATGTAGCCCATGTGACTCCGACCCCACCCAACCATTCATCCACCTCCATAAGACACATAATTGACAGAATGAACCTAACATGTCAGATTGCTATCGGCAGTGATATACGCTTCCCTCTTAGAGAGATGGAAGGCTGGATTTACCCCACAAATCACCACATAAATCACACAAGACACTGGGTTTTAAAGACAGTGAGCCTTTAGGCATCCTTCAGGGCCACTACAAGGTAAATACCAAGGCAGACCTTCCGAACATTGTTTTTATTGTGCATTTCATATTATATTACAAAGAATAATTTAAAAAATCAAAAACGGCAAGAGGTAAAATAAGGACAGTGAATTCTGTTTAATTATGCAGCATGTCCTCCAACTTCTTCAACTTGGGACATGTGGCATAATATACTGCTTTCCCAAACATGAACGTTTCCCAAACAAGATGTTTCAGAGCTGAAAAACACTGCAGTCCATTTAACATGTTCTACAGCATGCAGCCTAAAATCCTTGAAGCACAAATAGCCTTTAATTCACATCTTCGATTCAGTTAAACATTTTTGCAAATTTGCATATTCAGGTAAATACTTTCAGGTGACCTAGCAGGTTATCACATGTCCACTGGCCAGTACAAACAGATATATACATGAACGCGCATAATCAAGAACGTGTAATCTCATATACATTGAATAAGTGCCCTATAGCAGCGATTCCCAACCCCGGTCCACGGACCAGTGCCGGTCCGTGGACTTGTCACTACCGGGCCTTAAAATGTTTTCTGAATAATGTGGAATGATGGTCTTTTTTTAGCCTATTTTCCCCCTGGAATAATGAATAATGGTGTTTTAAAAATGTTTTCTTTTTTTTTAAGTGTTAGAATTCAAACCGATGCTATACCAGCCGTTATTTCATTCAAAACATAAACAATTAAAGCTGCAAGCAGCGATGAACAGGCCCTCACTCCCTTGTGCACGTTGTGGGTAGTGGTGAGTTCCTGATGCATGCAGGTGTAAACTCACAACCATTGGACAGGTCAAGTACAGGCACCAGCCTGTGATGAAGTTTCGAGCGAATCGAACATAACACGAAGGAGTTCTGATAAGTTGAGAGTTCATCCACCAGGGGGCGCTTGGAGCGTGACCATATGTGGGCAGGTTCATTGAGGGGCGGACCCTCAGCACAAATGTGAAGTTTAGAGCAAATCGGCCAATGTCAATGTGAAATATGGCATTTCCTGTTTTCACAAAAGGGGTGCCATGAGCGAGATTGCCTATGAGCAAATGGAGGCGTTCAGGGCGGGGCTCTTATTATGTACAGGAATTTTGAAGCTGGTTGATGAAGTTTGAGGGAGGGAGAGCTGATCGAATATGCATGCCGAAGTATTAGAAATGGGGACTGCATAGCGGCCACCTCCATTGACCTACAGGCATGCAGAGCACAACTTTTGATCAGCTTGGTCTCAAGATAATTTGGACCAAATTTGAAGTCTGTCGGGTGGAATACCCACGAGGAGTTCATTTTAAAATTCAAGACAAAATGGCCGACTTCCGGTTGGGTTTAGGGAATGGCTCCAAAGAGATTTTTTGCATGTCTGGGTATGATACATATTTGTATCAAATTTCATCTGCTTACGACAAGATAACCAAACTACTCACTTCCTGTTACCACCTGGGAGCGCAATTAGTGAAGTGGGAAGTTATTATATCCTGACATTCAGGGCGAAGCCATCATCATCTTCAACAAGAATGAAACTGCTACGATCAAGTTTGTTGGTGAGAGAGTGTTTTGAAATTTTTTTGGCGAGTCGCCAAACTTTGTCATGCCCTAGCAGCCATGCCCTTTGACCTACAGACATGCAGAGCACAAATTTTGATCAGCACGGTCTCTTGATGATCTTTGCCAAATTTGAAGTCAATTGGCTGAAAATTATAGGAGGAGTACGTTTTGAAATTCAAAAATTCTAATCAAAATGGCCGATTTCCTATTGGGTTTAGGGCGTGGCTGCAATGAGCTTTTTGTATGTCTGGGTATGATACATAAGTGTATCAAATTTCGTTAGCCTACGACAAAGTAACCGAAATGGACACTTCTTATTACCTCCTGGGGTCTCTATTAGTAAAGTGGGAAGTTATTACATCTAGACGGTCAGGGCGGAGCCTTCATCAACTACGGCAAGTTTGAAGCTTCTAATCAAGTATGTTGGCGTGAGAGCATTTTAAAAAATTTTTGGCGAGTCGCCAAATTTTGTCATGCCCTAGCAGCCACGCCCTTTGACCGACAGCCATGCAGGGCATAACTTTTAATCAGCTTGGTCTCCAGATGATGAGTATCAAATTTGAAGTTGATCAGGGAAATCCCTAAAAGGAATTTGTTTTAAAATTCAAAAATTCTAATCAAAATGGCAGACTTCCTGTTGGGTTTAGGGCGTGGGTGCAATGAAACTTTTTGTAGGTTTGAATATGATACACATATTTCCCGAATTTTCCTACGACAAAGTTTTGAAACGTGTATATAGGGCGCTATTTCGGCATTTGGGGTCAAATGTGGGCGAGCGCCCAAAAATATCAAATTTCGGATCCGGCCGTACGAATGTGGAAAGTTAGACGCGTTTTCACAATTGGGAAAGGGGCGAAATTGGCCTTTGAAATGTCGGAAGAATAATATTAAATAATAATAATAATAGGGCTTCAATAGGGCCTTCGCAGATGACATGCAGTCGGCTCGGGCCCTAATAAATAGGTCAAAAAGTGTTTATTTGAGCAGCAGCCTTGCGATCGCTTGGCGGGTAGTTGGTTCCGGACACCTTGAAGGCTATCTGATCAGGCTGCGGTGAATGCAGTGTGAGGGTGGGAGGTGCAGGTGCAGAGATGAGCGGCCCCCAGCAAACCTCCATGGCTCGTTTCAGAGCGTACTTTTCAAATAAAAGAAAGGGCGATGCTGAGCTGGAAAATACTGGGAAAAGGAAAAGCAGGTCAAGCTTCAATTGGAAATACGATGCTACTTTCATTTAGTGGATTCACTGCGATAGGCGATTCTGTTGCGCCAAGCCCATTGTGCGTTACTCGTTCCAAAATACTCTGCAATGTAGCAATGAAGCCTTCAAAACTTTGGAGGCACTTAGCTGCCAGGCACCCCACTCTCAAAGATAAACCTGAGGTGATTTTCGAAAGAAAAAAAGGTGAGTTGGATGCCCAGAAGTAATTTTTGATATCCACAACATCAGTGAACGTCGCTGGTACGAAGGCCTATTATCTTGTTGCTAACCGAATAGCTTGAGCTAAAAAACCGTTTACAAATGGAGAAGAGTTCATTTTGCCAGCTGCGAAAGATACGTGTAGGGAACTTTTGGGGGAAAAAGCAGCTAGCAAGTTAGGATATGTTCCACTCTCACACAATGCTGTTGCCAGGAGAATTGACGATATGGCTAAAGATATTGAGGGGCAACTGTTAGGCAGATTAAAAGCATCGTGTTTCATTTCTATTAACCGAAACTAAGCCCCTGATAAAAGAGGCTTGTAATCCATTTACAGAGTTTCCCCACAGTTTCTACTGTGACTGCTGCTTGGGGCTTCTTAGGTTAATAAATTAATAAGTTGTGGTTCCTCAGCTTCTGTCTCGGCATTAGTCATTTTCTTTTATCTAGGGTGAGTGAGTTCATTAGGTTGGGGGTTCAAAATGTGGCTGAACTATGTGACGGTTGTAGGATGATCGCACTTTTGGAAAGAGATTTCCAGGGTGGGTTTGTCTGCCACCGGTGCCAGCTAATTGAGCATCTGGAGAGCAAGATCCTTGATCCTCAGGGCCAGTTGGCGGCACGACATAGTTCGCAATCAGTAGAGTTCCTAGAGGAAGTAAGTAGTATGTGGTTTAGAGAAATGGTGTGTACGCCTAAGCAGGGTGGTACTGGGATCCCAGAGCAGGCAGGGAGAGAAAGTTGGGTGACTGTAGGTCGGCAGCGCAGGAAAGGGCGTGCACGCCGTACAGCGACAGCTCCTCCAGTGGTTGAGGTGTCCAACCGATTCTGGCCCTTGCAGGAACTCGAATTGGCCCCTGTACCTGAGAGTGAGGGGACTGATGAGCAGCAGGGCACCCTGTTGGCCTCTACCCCTCAGAAAAGAGAGTTAGTGATAGTGGGGGACTCAATACTGAGAGGAATAGATAGCTTAGTCTGTTCGTGCAACAAGGAGTCTCGTACGGTGTGTTGCTTGCCTGGTGCCCAGGTAGGAGACCTCCTTGAGCATGCAGACAAGCTCCTGGCCAGAGCGGGGAGGGATCCAGTTGTCATGGTCCATGTTGGGACAAATGACATAGGTAAGGTAGGTTTGAGGTTCTGCAAGGCAAATTTGTGGAATTAGCTGAGAAGCTTAGGAGCAGATCCTCAACGGTAGTGTTCACCGGGATTCTATCGGTGCCATGTGCAAGTAGAGGAAAGCAGAATTTCATCTAGAGGTTTAACACGTGGCTACAAACCTGGTGTAGGAAAGAGGGGTACAGGTTTATGGGGCACTGGAACTTTTTCTGAGACAGGGGTGACCTGTTCAAGCCTGACGGGCTGCACCTGAACCAGAGGGGTACCTTTGCACTGGGCCAGCGTATGTTGAGGGTAGTACAGGATTACTTAAACTGGGGACTTGGGGGTCAGGGAGGTTAGTGAGTGTTAGACATAGGGAAATGCTGACTGCCCCGATGGAAGCTGACGGCGTTACATGCAGTATTGATGAAATACTTTTAAAGCAACAAAGCGTAGTGGCAGGCTTGAAGCAGCGGCCGCATAGGGAATCAAGAGGGAAGAGCATTAATAGTAAAATTAAATGTTTTTATTTTAATGCAAGAAGCATAAAAAATAAGTTTCCAGAGCTTGAGGCCGCTATGATTAGTGAGGGCTATGACATAAGCTCTTTGGGAATGATAGATGTAATAGGCGAGGAGGGGGCTTAGCAATCTATGTGAATGAAAACATAAATGTACAGGAAATTCCCGAAATTGAACATTGCTTGCCCTGTGAAGATATCTTGGTCAAGCTCATTGGCAAACACGAGACAGGTTTAAACATAGGAGTATGCTATCGACCACCAGCTTTGGACAACACAGTCAATGAAATGCTTTTTAAGAGGATTACGCAAGCTTGTAGAGGTGGAAGGACTATTATTATGGCAGACTCAAATTATCCTGGTATCAATTGGGAAATGGTGAAATGACAGGGTAGAGGGGAGGAAGAATTTCTAGCAATTATAAATTATAATTTTTTGGTGCAGTATGTTAATCAACCTACAAGGGAGAAGGCAATTTTAGACTTAGTGCTCTGTAATGACCCAGATAGAATTAGCAATGTTGAGGTACTGGAACCACTTGGG
This sequence comes from Gymnothorax reevesii, assembly GCA_029721435.1. NCBI lineage: Eukaryota > Metazoa > Chordata > Actinopteri > Anguilliformes > Muraenidae > Gymnothorax > Gymnothorax reevesii. The sequence continues at coordinate 95,217,323 of CM056582.1, read as the reverse complement.
ACAAGTGATCACTCTGCTGTTAATTTTGATGTTTCATAGGAAGTTAAAATGGTGTATTCAAAAACAAAAATTTTTAATTTTCGGCGAGCAAACTTTTACAGGATGCGCTCATATCTAAGTGAAAAAAAATGGGAGAGACTCCTGGACTGTGAGTCCGTTAATGAGATGTGGGAAAGATTTAGAGGATATTAAGAGGAGTCTTTATAAGATGTACATGAAGGATAACAATGAGAATACTAGGGCTGAATACTGTAAAATGCGGGTTGTGGTCAAAAAAGAGCAGAGAAATGCTAGAAGACTGTATGAAAGACAAATTGCAAAGGGGGCAAAACTAACCCTAAGCGCTTCTTTCAGTACTGTAGCAGAAAAAGGAAAGTCAAAGAGCAGGTTAAGTGCATAAAGAATAAAAATGGATCGCTGCTATATGATAACAAGGATATTGCAGATGCCTTAAACAGTTACTTTGTTGAGAATTTTACCTCAGAGGGGGTTTTCATTCAGCTAGAGGGCATGTTAAATGATCAGGATTATTTAGCAGAAATTGAGGTAAGGGATAACAAAGTATTAGACAAGTTGTATAAACTAAAGGCAGATAAGGCGGCGGGTCCTGTTGGCTTATATCCTAGAGTGCTCAGGGGAGTTGGTGAGATCATCTTTAAGCCGCTCTTCGCCATCTTCAGACGGTCTTCAGAAACTGGAGAAATACCAAATGATTGGAAACAGGGCAATATAATACTAATATATAAAAAAGGGGACCGTACAGAGCCAGGAAATTATAGGCCAGTCAATTAACTTGCTTTGCATGCAAAATATTGGAATCTATCATAAAAGATGATCTGGACTTATTTCTTGAACGTAACAGTATCTTGAGGGATAGCCAACAAGGTTTCCGTAAGGGAAGGTCATGCCTGACAAACCCATTGGAATTTTTTGAAGAGGCCACCAAGACTTATGACCAGAGCAGGGCTTATGACATCATATACTTGGATTTTCAGAAAGCATTCGATACAGTACTGCATAAGAGACTAATTATTAAATTGAGCTCCATTGGAGTTACAGGAGGTATTCTGGAGTGGATTCAAAACTGGTTACAGGACAGAACACAAAGAGTGGTGGTCAGTGGTATCTCATCTGAGCTGGGTATGGTGGGGAGTGGCGTCCCCCAGGGATCGGTGTTGGGACCCCTGCTGTTCCTCATCTACATTAATGACCTTGATAGGAATATTGAGAGCAGATTAGTTAAATTTGCAAATGATACTAAATTGGGGGGTTTGGCAAGTAGTTTAGAGTCCACTAAAGTGATTCAGGATGATTTGGATAGAATCCAGAATTGGGCAGAAATGTGGCAAATGAAATTTAATGTAGCAAAATGTAAAGCTGCACATGTAGGTAATAAAAACATTAGATGGGATTCAGGGGCGGAGCTATGGGGGGGCAAAGACACTTCCCTTTTACTCCTGGCTAGATCTCAGTGATTTTCCTTTATTGACGTCTTTTCCAGTTATTGTAATTGCCAACTGAAGAATTCTCTCCACATGCGATCTAACAGCGATCAAATCGCGGGTTAAATTTAATACAGTGGCGGACCACAGAATTGGGTTGCACAAAAAAGCCGTTTAAAACAATTATAAATCCGTACCTGTTCTCAGTCATTTTCATGATTAACAAAAGGTTCACTCCGAGAGCACTCCACACTTAACAGGTGCTGCTTGTTCACCCTGATTAGGTAAGATGACAATCATTCATCTGAATGCTATTTGCTGTATTTAAATCAACGTTATTCAAAATTGCACAGCCTACCTGACGACTCTCATTAAAATGGCTTGAGCCGCATGCTTATTATAACCTAGGCCAGGGATGGGCAACTCCAGTCCCGGAGGGCTGGTGTGTATGCAGGTTTTTATTTCTATCAATTGCCCTGACTAATTGAGTTAATTGGTTGCATACACAAATATAGATTTGTGCAAAGGTTTGATCAAAGAAAAATGTTTTATGGAGGGGAGACAAGAACAGTCTTTGGTGGTCTTTATGATAATTTGAAGAAATGCACCTGAAATGTCAGATTTCATTAATAGTTTGGCTAATTTAGATAATCAACTAATTAAAGCCCAGAAGTTGGTGTGAAAACCAGGGACAGATACGGCCCTCGTTGCCCATCCCTGACCTTGGCTATTTAACTGCTGAGTGCCACTGTTATTTATTTATTAATTTTTTAAATTAACCCACGAAATACCGAGAGTGAAAGTCCGCATTTCATTGGAACACGGACCAGTTCAATCACGCGAAGCATTGGCCAATTAATAAGTAAATTATTTTTCTGCACGGAATTTAGCCCATGATTTCATCGCTGTTAGATCGCATACGGTGGGAAACCGTGTCTTCAGTTGCCAATTACGATAATTGGAAAGCATTTCAATGAAGGAAAATGATTGAGATCTAGCCAGGACTAAAAGGGACATGTCTTCGCCCCCCCCCTGTAGCTCCGCTACTGACAGGATTACTTCATGGGAGATTTAAAACTGGAATGTGCTCCAAACGAGAAAGATCTGGAAGTGATTGTTGACTAAACCTTCACAGGTTCTAGCCATTGTGCTGTAGTAGTTAAAAAAGCCAATCGAATGCTGAGCCAAAAGTATTGAGTACAAATCTAAGGAGGTAATGCTTCTTTTGTACAGCACATTCGTCAGACCACATCTGGAGTATTGTGTACAGTTCTGGGGACCATACTTTAAGAAAGATATAGAGGCTCTAGAGAAAGTTCAGAGAAGAGCCACTAAGCCAATTCCAGGTATAAAAGATGAAAGCAATGAGAAGAGGCTGAAGATCCTTTCGTCTTAGGAAAAGGAGACTAAAGGGTGATTTTGGTGATTTTCTGCTGTTCTCTTAATGGAAATATTCTTAAATGTAATTTCATCATGCACCAAAACACAAAAGCAAATTCCTTGTAGGCCTATGTGTTAACTTCTGTGGCAATAAAAGTCAATTCTGATTCTTATTTTGAAGGTGACGATGGTCGGAACCAGCTCTCATCAAGTCAAGAGGACCAGCTGCTGGAGCTCAGGAATGATGGAGGCCTGAAAACTTTCTTTACTTCATCATCATTGACATCGAACTGGATCAAAGCATCGAGAGAATACATTGAGATCAGCACCCTTGTGCTGAAGACACTGCTCCCGTTCCCGACTTCATATCTGTGCGAGGCAGGTTTTTCTGCCATGAATGCCACTAAGAACAGACTTAGAAGCAGCTTGGATGTGAGGAGTACCTTGCGTGTCTCATTGTCAACCATAAAGCCCCAGTATGATGTTCTTGTGGCTGCCAAGCAATCCCAGGGGTCTCAGTGACATGGATATCAGACTGTAAGTTGATTTTCATTCATATTTGTGTAGCGCAGTGGTTCTCAAACTCGTCCCTGGCGCCCCACTGTGTATGCTGGTTTTTGTTACAACCATAAGTGCAATCTTAGAATTTTAACAAGGTGTTGATTTGTCTAAACATGTCTTCCATGTTTAGAACAGTTATTTACCACCTTTAGCTGCATTTTTATGGACATATCCACTGTGCCGTGAAAAATAAAAATCCTCAAGCATGTTTTGCTTATTTTTCCATATTGTGAGGATTTGTAGGTAAAAAACATTTCTGAACAGATCAAACTAGACTCTGAGAAAAACAGTAAGCTCCAAATTGGGTTGCTGAACACAGGTGTTTTGAATTCTTTCAAAATAATTTGCCTGAACTCAATAAAATGAACATTAAACGAAACAGGTGTGACTTTACTGTTTGCCAAATAAATTGTTGGTTTTTGCATCCATGTGAGGAACCCATTGATTGTTCACGTTGATTAAGGGTTCGGTCAAATTGTTTCCCTCTGCAGTTATTCATACTGGTTTCCATCTCATTGTGGATATGGAATTTTAATTCTTCATTGCATGTGTAGATTTGTCAAATGTGGCTTAAAAGGACAAATAACTGCTCTAAAACATGAATGCATGTTGAAAAGGCTGCCCGTTCCCTTATGACTGTGGGACTGAGAAGCTGACCTTGGCCAGCAGATGGCGCACCTTTATTGTCTGCTTTGTTAACAGAGAAGAAGACGACCGCTGGAAATGGGAGAAGTCCAGGCAGCTCACTCGCGGGGAAGTTATCAAGAGAGTTCGCCTATACTAGTTGAGAGTTAAAAGTTACCAATAACAGATTCAGTGTTTCTTATTTCCCCTTTGTGTGATTTGTGCGTCCATGAGAACCGTGAGTAATCCCCTGTATTTTCCCTGTGACTTGTAGTTCTGTAACGTTAACTGAATGCTGATAGAATTAGCCTAGCATCATGTGTCACGTTGCAATGCTAACGTTAGTCTGTTTGCCGGTGGAATTACTGATTTAGCTTTGAGATATTTTACGCTGTCTGTGGATCGCCTTTTCTGTTACACTAAAGTCATGATTGAGTTGGGTTTGAATAGTTAAGGGGAATTTGTTGCGTAGTAGATACCACGTTTTAAGAGTTATAAGTTGGAATCAGGGTTATAAGAGTAACGGTAGCCTAACATACCTTGAGAATGTGCGTATGCGCACTAGTGCCCATGCGTTTTGCCTGTGAATGTGTAGGCTATTTATTAATGGATCGTAGCTGTACTATACTTAGGCAGAGTGGTTTGTACTGCAGTTTACTATAGCCTATCCTTTCAGGTTCATGTTGATGTTTATAGAATGGATGTATATATGATATTTGTACTATCTATATTTCATCCTATATATATATTTATATTAATATTTTGTATTCTGTTTAAATTACAGAAACCACACTTGTCACACAAGATAATTAAAGGGCTCTTAATGGAACTTCACGGCCTGGTCATTGGAACATCTAAGTAGACAAGACAACCGTAGTTCTAACCGGACTATCCACAGCTATTCAAACTATCCTACCAGCCTCCATAAGCCTATTTTTCAGTGCACCTAATTAAGGCAAATAAACAGCTTGTTAAAGTCCTAAGATTGCAACTGTGGTCAGAACAAAAACAAAAACACACTGTGGGGCACCAGGACCAAGTTTGAGAACCACTGGTGTAGCGGTTCAATTTATTTTTATTTTTTTGGTTTGGGCATGTCTTAGATCTGTGCATTCTTTTGGGTGCAGTTTTTTTTTTGTTGTTGTTTTTTGGAGTGGAAGCCCTGGAAGAACAGCTTGTCTTGTGCACAGCTAAATGTGCAGTAATATAACCGTCAATCACCAGTTCATGCTCACATTCAAACAGTTTTGTTCTTGTTGGTCTATTCTGGTATTTTCTGTTGTGCTTTGGTCTTAGCATGATCTCTAATTTTATACCCTTAGAAATGATTGGGTGAAATCACTGAGTTGCTATTGTAATTTTGTAATGTGAAACTGTCTGACTGTAAAAGTGGACTCTTATTTTCATACAATTAGCCTTTGTTGTCACCTTTTGGTGAGTGAGAACACAGAGTTGCTGTTGAAGTGATTGTGTTTAGTGATGAATAGGGAACGATTCTGAAGAGATTTCACAGTTGAAATGGGCTGATATATTCATACAATGACCTATTGCTGCCACCTAGTGCATAATGAGTAACTAACACCACTGTAAATAAACCGCTGTGTAAAACAGAAACAGCATATGTTTAAAAATATATTGTTTCCATGATAAAAATTAAAATTGAAGCATTTAAATTGAAAACCGGTCCCTGTAATTTTTTTCAAGAATATGCCGGTCCTTGGCACAAAAAAGGTTGAGAACCTCTGCCCTATAGTCCACAAGAAAACTGCAGTTTCATGAATCCATAGAAGCTTCGTACGGAGGCTACAATAATAAAAAAGGATGCAAAGTGGGGAAGCAATAAAGGTTACATTTCTAGAAAGTAAATCCAGGCTTGCCATATTTTTAAAAATCTCAATGAGTTTATTTTACACTGCCCATCTAAAAAAAGGCGCCATCTAGATTAAAATTAGAAAACACTCCAGAGCCTATGATTGAATAATTATTGCAGGGATCAACATGTTTTGGCTGGCAATAATTCTTTTAATCCTGACTGATTCAGTCTGGAATCTCTCATTTCTCAAAGTCCGTGTGAAGCAAAATATATATAAAAAAAAAAAAAACCAGTATGTGTTCTGACCTTGACTGACCACGCAGAAGTGTGTAATTAAGCACCCAGCCAAAATGTCATGATCAAAAAAATATATATATATTGCTAACAAAATAATATGCCAAAACAGTGAAAAAGTAAGCCCTATTCTCAGCTTTAAAATGCTGTGGACGTGCCGTAGCTACATGTTTGAGCCATCGAAGCCAGAATCCAATTTGAAACCAGCAGGTATTGACTTTCTCTGCAATCAACCCTGTGCCTTTTAGTCTGCAATGCAGTTGTATTTGTTGATTGCATTGTAAGCCATTTTTAGTAATAAAACCAGACCAAATAAACTCAGGCTATCAATCAGTAAATAGCAAGAACAAAAAAATATTTTTTCACATTTCAAGATGGACGTATTTGTCTGTGGAGTATTTCTCACTGAATTATTCTATTTGTGGTAGTAGCTGACCAGGGTGTTGGGTTATTTAGCCTGTGAAACCCCTGGCTGTTCATCAGAGGTCCATCTCCGGATCATTGGTGGGGATGACGGCAGTGCGCCCTCGCTAACTAGGTGGTGAGCTACTTAAACAGAAGTTGAATTTTGATTCTGAAAGAGGTATCCTGCCGCTTTAGCTCCTCTCATTTGAGTTCTGATAAACTCTAGCTTCATCAAATACAGACATTTGAATTTTTTTCAAGCTACTGATGCTCCAGTAACTGTCAAGATTCTAATTTGCCAACTGCAGACCAAACTTTCTTCTGCCCTACATATAACATAACCATGACCCAGTTGAAAATAAATTTTCATAATAAAATAAATTCATTGAAATCAGTTAGGAACTGTAAACATTTTAGTGCATTTTTCCTCCAAAAAATAGCTGTTTAATAGCTAACTAGCCTGTATTTTTTACAGGTCAATATAGCCCGGTGCGGTATGTCAAACAAGTTGAAGTGACTTACTGCAGTTAGTTGCCAGGCTGTCAATGCATCTACGACTACGCAGCTAGCGTTACACAATTTTAGAATCACGTTAATTAGTGGCACATCTCAACGTACACAACTTAGTGCATTAACAGTGGACAACAAAAAATGAATGCTAATCTTTTAAGAAATCAATGTTGAAACATTGTATAAGATTGAAAGCAATGCCACGACAGATGTGCGCCGTGATCAATGCTAAATGTAGCTCAACAAAACTTTATAGTATCCGACTTTTTTCTGGATGGGCAATGTACACAATCTTGTCTAAGGACATATAGCGGGGGTTTTTAAGAGGTTAAGGTAAGGGTGTAGGGTTAGGGATAAACGATTGTGCTTCATTCTTAACCATGGTTTTCATGGAAAAATGAGACATATTCCAAAATGCTCTCCGGAGAAAAATACTACCCTAAATAAGAAAAAGTTGGGACAGTATGTTTAATTCAAAGTAAAACTCTAAACTGTGATTTTTTAATTATGTTTGACCTGCATTATTTTGAAAACAACACAACAGCACAGTATGATGTTTCATTGCGTGAATTTTATTGATTTCTCAAAGTATAAACACAATTCAATTTAGACTCTTGCAAGATATTTTAGAAAAGTTGAGACAGATAAGTATTAAAGACTTTCTTATGTTGCCATTTCATTTTAAGACTTAACATGACAACATTGTCATCGCTATCCCCCGCCACAATCTTTTTCTGACAAAAAGAATTGCATTGGAAATTAAAAGGTTGTCTCCATTAGAAATAGACAGACACACAAATGAAGACGTTTCAATCCAAGCACCATAACTCCGTTAATAAAAAAGTTGTGACATCAATTTTCGAACGCAACCTAGGTCATGACTGGTTAAGCAGGCACGCAAAATAAGACTTATGTACTTCTCATAGTTTTTGAGAAAACTAGTCTCCATCGAAAGTGTGACAGACATAAGGAAGGACAGACAGACAGATGAAACCCAATACTATATCCCCAACACCACTTCGTGACGGGGGATAAACATGTTTCGGGACTAAGACACTGAGTGATTTAATATTTCATGGGACATTATTTTTCCATTTTTTCTGCATACTAGTCTAGCAGCTAAAAGGCATAGTTTGGATATTTTGTAATGAAGTTGTATGAAATGCATTGCAGTGTAGTGCATGAGAGATGATTTCATTAATGTGTCTTGTGAGCGGAATTCTGGCCTCCTGAAGTTTTGAAGTAAGTAGTTCTGGTTAGTTTTCTGGAGTCACAAAAATTATGTTTTGCTTTCCAAAACAAAATGTGTTTTAAAGTGGAATATATTTGTGTCACAAATTCCACATCGTTTTTTAATTATTTTTTGTCCAAAAATAAACGTGTCTCTCCCTGTGTAGCTCTCTGAGTCGCGGCAGTCGACATGAAAGCGTGTTACCTTTGAAATAGGTCATAGCACGCGACGCGTGCAGTGATAACGAGGACGGGAAAAACAGTGCCAAGTGATTGTGAGGTGCGAGTTATTCACTGACCATGGTTTTGTGACACAAATATATTATCCTTTAAAACAAACATTGTTTTGAGAAACAAAACTTATTATTTTTGTGACTCCAGCAAACTAGCTGGAACTACTAACTTTGAAACTTCGAGAGGCCAGAATGCCGCTCACAGGACATGTTAACGAAAAAAATCACCACTCATGCACTACACAGCTAAAATGTATTTTTTCCAACTTAATGTCAAAAAATCCTAACCATCCCTTTGAAGGGAACATGCCTGAAATTCTGCCTGTTTTGACTGATGTTACAAAAACTGTGCAACTCAAAAAAAAAAAAAAAAAAATTGCAGATTAAGGTTTGTTTTCAGCTGGAGAACTGCACCTTTGTGACCCAAACAATTATTTTACCATCTAAGTTCAGTGTCTAATATTTATTTTCATCTCCTTATGTACAGAGAATATTTTTTTTTAAAACTCAAAAATCGAAAAAATCAAATTCAAATTTTGAACAGGCTGGGTCTTCCCCTGGTTCTGCGTCTGAAACAAAGAGGCCACATTAGCTTATGCACTCACAGGCTTAGGTCTGCCAACTCTCTGCCCGTGGCTGGGCCTTTTGTAGGCAGGCAGCCAATCAGGATTATGAGCTGCAGCTGGTCTCCTGTGCTGGAGCAACTGGCTGCCTGACTGAAGCTCCTGCCTCTGTCCAGGCTTGAGAGGGGAGGAGTGGTGCTGAATGGTGCAACGGCGCTGTCCTCGGTCCTGAAGTCTCCTACTGTGAGACAAGGGGACAGACAGAGGCGTGGTCCGCGTGCGGGCAGGGGCGGGGATTTCTATCCCGGCACCACAGTGGTAAAAAATATGAATAATGATGTGATTTGAAACTGCTGATTTCAACGGGTGACGGTAACCATGTGTTAAGGGATTGTCAGGTGGACACCAGATGCAGGATCCAGACGTGTTTATTGAAACACAAAACACTGGGAGAAAATTGGCCGACACGCCAGAAATAAAACACCGTGCACAGGCACTGAACAAATGGGAAAACTAAGGTACTCTGCCCAAGACAGTGGGGAACAGAAGTACTCACTCCTCGAGTGACTAGACTAAGGAAAGAAAAAACTGGAACTAACTAAACTGACGGGAGCACTGGGAGACTTGGACAAAGGGCAGACAAGACTTGGGCGCAGCACACACACGAGACTCGGGGAAAACTCAGGAAACACAACAGAGTCCCGTCTGAAGGTCTCTTCGATCTTCCCTGCTTAAGTACACATGAGAGGCGGGGATACGGAAGGCAATCTCCCGTGGAAAGAGAAAGACATGGGATTAATGAAGAATTTCACGAGGACCGGGTTAACCATAATGACTCGAGACAAGACGCTCAAGAAAACTAGCCAGTTTAGACTGAGGTAATCTAAATGTGACAAGTAAACACCCTCAGGAGAACAGCAAAGGAAAGCATATCTTTAAACGCAGATAATCAGTGAAAGCTTTGGAAGGAGTTTGCAAAAGCTAGAAACACTTGCACTCGATGCTGAGTTAATTTGGTTTATACTATGTGAGGAATTATATACCCACCCTTAAATAAGTGCTGGTTAGTAGGGGTTAGTAATGACCCTATCAGAGAACGCATTCACTCAGAGTTTTGCAAGAGCCAGAATTAAGGTGGAAACCATGAATGAAATACCAAAGCCGAAACCGAAAGAGGAAACGTGGCTCAGGCATGCCGAAGGCTGTCATGCGACATCACAGGAGTCAGCGCAAGAGGCAATCAATGGTCAGACCGTGGGAATGGAGATGAAAAACAAATCAAGAGAGACACGGGGGAGAAAAAAACATACAAGCACAAATACACACGAGGCAGAACCATAACATCATGATTTGGTGCAAATGCTGCATCTAGGAAAGGCCTTGTCCTTCAGCAGCAAAGTGGGCTGGGAATCGCCATTTTGCCTGCAAATGTGTGATAAATCATTAAAAGGCTTTTAAATAGTTGTCCTGAAAAACAGAACGGTATTTCGAAATTAATCCTTCTATGATGCATAACATATTAAACAAAAGATTCAAGGAATCTGGGAGAATTTCTGTGTGAAGTGCAAGGGGGCAAACCCGAGCTGAATTCCGGAGGTCTCGGGTCACTCAGATTGTACTGCATCAAGAACAGGTCATTAATAAGTGATGGGCCCAGGATTGCTGTGGTAAACCTTTGTCAAGTGCTACAGAGCTTCAGAACACTGGTTTCACTCGATTTCCATGAAAAGCAGGGCGAATCCTTCTCAGGTTACGGGGTAAGTGGAGTTAGACTCTCCACCTCAGCAATGGGGAATGGGCTGATGAAACAGGGAGAGGCAATTTTCGATAAAAGTTCATGGGTAGACAACCAAACTTCTGTCTTTAAATGTAAGGTGGCTCAGGAACCCAACGATGGTCAAGAGCCCCTTAATTCATTGGTGAGCTCTGAGGAAGCCCAACCTGGGGCCTATTGCATGAAGGCAGGATAAGGGATTTGCCCAGGATCAGCACAGGATTAGTCTGATCTCAAGCCCCATTTCGGGTGCCCAGAGCGTGTGAGCTTAGCCATGGCACTAGTCACTATGGAAACAAAGTCTGTGGAGCTAGCCAGCTCTGGAGCAAGCTTACGAACTAGCTAAGCTCCTGCCTCCAGCCAATTTCACCTCACCTCATTCAGCAGTGACCCAAATTGAAAATCAATGTCCTTAACAGTCGTTCTGAATTGTCCATTACACATTGCTATCTCAATTAAAGTAGGCCCAGAGTAATTATCTTAGAAACTTTGGACCATTGCTGTCAGTAAAATAGCCACTATTCAATAATTATATTCAAGTATCCATGTGATGGTGACCATCGCAGTTTAATCAGTCCCCTGTCCATCTCACATTTTAACCATATTTAGAATCCGTCATTATCAGATTTGTCCTTATTCCCCAAGTTGAGGCTTCCATCAGAGTAAAAAATGAGCGGTGCTGCATGAAGTAGGTGACTGTGTTTCTGCGCGGTCTTAAATCGCGGCAGTAACCCCCTACCTACAGCACTGCTGCTACTTTTCTCCGTCTTTACCTCACACGTCGCAGTCTGAATAGAGTCGTTGCCTTAGTGCTGGACATGAGTACAATGTTGCTCGCTTTACGATACTGGAATCAAACATTTTCAGGAGGCTCCTTGACGGAATTTTCTGACGTTAACATTTTACTTTTTAACTTGAGTATACCTCCCTCAGAGGTGATTAAAAGCAGAAAGTAAACTCTGAAAGAAAGTAATCTGAAAACGTCTTCTCGATCAAACTATCAATTCAGTTTGTACAAGACCTAAACAGGACTTATTGCAAAATTGTGAAGCATTTATGCGACATTACTATGCTTCAAAAGCTTTATCATAACCATTTTCACCCTCACAGGTATTGTGCGCATTTCATACACAAACACATTTGAAAACGGCCTCGCTTGATCTTAAATCTGTTTCATAGCAGCGACTTATCTTGTTCACGGCAACGCCGAAGTGCATCAGCTACTCCTTTGTGACGGCGCTAAAATATCTACCGAGTTTACTTTCACTCGAGTTTAGCTCACTTTTATACTCCTCTCAAACGTCTCGCACCATTCAGACAGAAATAGAAGGAATAGCAGGCAGAGGTATTTCGCCGATCCCATTGTTCCTCTGTCAGACCTGTGGTGTTTGAGTGTTGCTGGCGCATGCGTCTGCTGCAGTTACTTTGTGTCCATGGTGATGATCAGCGATTCTGTGATCGCTCTCGGGGTCTATTTGAGGTAGGTGTGTGCGTGCACACCGTAGGATCAGCGGCACCCGGCTTCACTTAGCCTGTCCTCCTCCAGCGGCCGTTGGCTTTGTGCAATCAATTAAGCCAGCAATGCGCTGTTTGGGATATGGCAATCCTCGCTTTGGCGTTGATCCAGGATCTCAGGATCTGACTTTTGTGCAATAGGCTCCTGGTCTTTTCCCAGGATTTCTGACATGGGCGGATGAAATTGTCTACGGAAGAAACCCCCACCTCTTCAACTTAGCCAGGGAACAGCGGTGGTTGATAGCCTAGTAAGGGTTTGGCCCCTGCAGTCCCTCCCCTGTGGCTCTCTCTCATATTCATCTTAACAAGCTGCAACTGTTGCTCGTTAGGGTGGAGGTGATTTCCAAAGTATATAGGGCTTGCACCTGCCAGTTTGTATCGGTGCTGCATTTTGGCTTTTGTCCCTAATGCTGCGATTTCATTCCTGAGGACTTTTATGCTGCTCCCGGTTTTTATCACCATGTATTTGTTTTTAAGGCATTTATTAAATCCTTTATTGCTATACCAGCCTGGCACTTGGGTCCTGTTTCTCTGTCAGGTCCATGTTCCTAGCTCTCGCGGGACAGCAATTTTGTATCCGGCGGGGGTAAAACCATGACTAGCCTAGGCAACACTCAAAGGGTGACTGGCCTGTAGAAGAACTAAGTGTTCCAACTAAGCTCACTATTTTCTTTATACTATTGTGAATATATCCCTTCAGATACTGAATGACTCAATGGTATCTAGCTTTAAGTCAAGCCTGCTCTTGAAAACCCCCAAGGTCTCTGCCTCAACAATATGGTCAGGCAAGCTATTCCACATTGAAATTACTCTTTGGGTGAAGAAATATTTCCGAATATAAGTGCTAAATTTACCTTTGGTCAACTTCCATTTGTGACCCCGAGTTCTACTCACAACACTTGGTCGTAGGAATCCTGCATAATTCACTTTGTTAATCCCTTTAACATATTTAAAGACCTCAATCAAATCACCCTGAAACTCCTTTTTCTAAGACTAAAAGAGATTAAGGATCTTCAGCCTCTTCTCGTAGCTTTCATCTTTTATACCTTTAATCCTTTATTGCTATACCAGCCTGGCACTTGGGTCCTGTTTCTCTGTCAGGTCCATGTTCCTAGCTCTCGCGGGACAGCAAGTTTGTATCCGGCGGAGGTAAAACCATGACTAGCCTAGGCAACACTCAAAGGGTGACTGGCCTGTAGAAGAAGATGGCAAAGAAATAATTGGGTAGTTGACCTATGGTGAGTACAGGCTCCAGGAGGCAGGATTGGAAGATGTGAGGCATCTGAGCATGGTTGCCATCTGCTGAAAAGCCCTCTCCATCTGGCCATCAGATTGGGGATGACAGCCAGAGGAGAGGCTTAAAGAAGCTTCCAGGAACTTAAGCGAGGTACACGCACAAAGATAATCTGGCTGATTTTTGCCCCGATTTTTCCCCTCTTACCCCGCCTTAGATAATGCTTGCCAGAAGTGAGAGGTGAACTGCGGGCCCTGATCAGAGACCATGTCTGTGAGGAGACCATGCACTTTGAAATTGTCATGAATTAAGTTTTCCGGCATCTGTTTACCAGTGGCAACTTGGGTCGGGCCACTAGATGAACAGTTTTGCAAAGATGTCCCACCAAAATGAGAATTACACTCTTGTCTTTGGAGTGAGGTAATTTTGTGACAAAGTCAAGGGTGATGTGGGACCAAGGATGCTGTAGTACAAGCAGGGGTTGCATGTTGCACTAATCGGGCAAGCCTTGATGAACTATTCTAACATAACATAATAAGAATGGCAAAAAAAGGCCTTTCAGCCCAACTAAGCTCACTATTTTCTTTATACTATTGTGAATATATCCCTTCAGATACTGAATGACTCACTGGTATCTAGCTTTAAGTCAAGCCTGCTCTTGAAAACCCCCAAGGTCTCTGCCTCAACAATATGGTCAGGCAAGCTATTCCACATTGAAATTACTCTTTGGGTGAAGAAATATTTTCGAATATAAGTGCTAAATTTACCTTTGGTCAACTTCCATTTGTGACCCCGAGTTCTACTCACAACACTTGGTCGTAGGAATCCTGCATAATTCACTTTGTTAATCCCTTTAACATATTTAAAGACCTCAATCAAATCACCCTGAAACTCCTTTTCCTAAGACTAAAAGAGATTAAGGATCTTCAGCCTCTTCTCGTAGCTTTCATCTTTTATACCTGGAATAAGCTTAGTGGCTCTTCTCTGAACTTTCTCTAGAGCCCCTATATCTTTCTTAAAGTATGGTCCCCAGAACTGTACACAATACTCCAGATGTGGTCTAACGAACATGTTGTACAAAAGAAGCATCACCTCCTTAGATTTGTACTCAATACTTTTGGCAATGTATCCCAGCATCCGATTAGCTTTTTTAACCGCTACGGCACAATGGCTAGAACCTGTGAGGGTTTGGTCAACAATCGCTCCCAGGTCTTTCTCGTGTGCAGCACATTCCAGTTTTAAACCTCCCATGAAGTAATCCCGTCTAATGTTTTTATTACCTACATGTACAACTTTACATTTTGCTAGATTAAATTTCATTTGCCACATTTCTTCCCAATTCTGGATTCTATCCAAATCATCCTGAATCACTTTAGTGGACCCTAAACTATTTGCCAAACCCCGCAATTTAGTATCATCTGCAAATTTAACCTATCTGCTCTCAATATTCCTATCAAGGTCATTAATGTAGATGAGGAACAGCAGCGGTCCCAACACCGATCCCTGGGGGACGCCACTCTCCACCATACCTAGCTTAGATGAGATACCACTGACCACAACTCTTTGTGTTCTGTCCTGTAACCAGTTTTGAATCCACTTCAGAATACCACCTGTAACTCCAATGGAGCTCATTTTAAAAATTAGTCTCTTATGCAGTACAGTGTCGAATGCTTTCTGAAAATCCAAGTATGTGATGTCATAAGCCCTGCTCTGGTCATAAGTCTTAGTGGCCTCTTCAAAAAATTCCAGTAGGTTTGTCAGGAATGACCTTCCCTTTGGAAAACCATGTTGGCTATCCTTCAAGATACTGTTACATTCAAGAAATAAGTCCAGCTCATATTTTATGATAGATTCCAATATTTTGCATGCATTGCAAGTTAACCTGACTGGCCTGTAGTTTCCTGGCTCGGTACGGTCCCCTTTCTTATAAATTGGAATTATATTGCCCTGTTTCCAATCATTTGGTATTTCTCCAGTTTCTAAAGACCGTCTGAAGAAGGCGGATAGCGGCTTAAAGATGAACTCACCAGCTTCCCTGAGCACTCTAGGATATAAGCCATCAGGACCCGCCGCCTTATCTTCCTTTACTTTATGCAACTTGACTAATACTTCGTTATCCGGAACCTCAATTTCCTTTAAATAATCTTGAGCATTTAACATGCCCTCTGGCCAATTAAGACCCCCTCTCAGGTAAAATTCTCAACAAAGTAACTGTTAAAGTTACTGTAACTTTGTTACTTATTCCAAATAGAGGACTTGTGGCACATTTTGAAATGCAAAATTTAAGAACAAAGACCCTCTACTGTTGCACACCTTAAGACTTGTTTCTGCAAAAAATGGGACAAAATTGCATCTGAAACACTGGATCACTTTGGCTTGTCAGTCCAAAAACCTTTAGTAAGTTTTGTAAAAGTTGATGGCAACTTAAGGTGGTAAATACTTTACTGTCCCAACTTTTTGAACAATGTTACAAGACAAAGTGACGTTGTATTGTTTTTAATGTAATATAAATCAAAGTTATTAATTGCTGCTTTCAGTTTTAATTCTAATTTAATGTACCATCCCAACCTTTTCTAATTTGCAGTAAAAAGTGTTGGGAACTATTTGTCATAGATGCGGAAGTGAGACAGGAACTGGAGGAACATGGTCAAGGGCAGCAGAGAATCCTGTCCTATCCCCACATATAGTACTCAATTATAATTCTGACTATAAAGCCCAAACATATGATCAAAATAGCATGTGACATAAATAACATAGGAATCATTATACTTATGAGGGTGCAACTACTGTCTCGCCTAAAATCTCCAAACACAATATCGACTTGTGTATTGTAATATTAACATTAGTTACGCCCATCTATATGCCAAATAGACTTTCTGGGTATGTAAGACACATTTTTTTTCAAATAGGTGCCAACTTGGATTGTGCAGTTATAATCATTTCCACTAATAATATTATTGATAAATGGGACTTTGCAGTTTTTTCAACTTAATGCAATATTCTTCAATGTCCAAAAGGGAAGTTTAGACCACATGAACTTTTAGCAAATATAAATTTATAATCAAATAAATGGAAATCCATGATTGGAAAATGTTCATTTGAAAACTTCATTTGTGAGCACGACCTTCCAGAAATGCAGCACTTTGATCAAAGAAGTCAATTTGAGTCTAACTTGGTATATCACTGTGTCAACTGCTGGGTACACAGAAAATGCTCATCAGCCCATATCCTCCCCATTGTAACAGCACGATTGAGAGGTTCAACAGAAAACCTCTTGACCAGATAGCCAAGACACTTTGTCAGCAGCCTGGTGAAAGGCATGACAACATCACTTAAGTTGCATTAGCTTAAAATACCAGCCCACACTCTGCAACAGGTTGCACTCTATTCTTCCTAAAGCAAGGATACTTGCTAATCTGCTATTTGTCTTCTCTATTTGTACCACATTTTTTCTATTCCAGATTCTCCCGCTGACTGTACTGCACAAATGACCCTGACACTTCAGTCAGCCTTTATTTCTGCTGCATTGAACAGAGGCCGTGCCCACAACCAGCTTACACAACAGTATGGCAAATGTGTCAAGCAGATGTCTTATGTTTCTGGTGACCTCGTGTGGTGAAATGACCCCACTACATCGAAACAAAAAAATTGTTCATCGCTGAGAAGGCCCCTTTTGAAATATTCAAGTGCCTCGGATCTGATGTGGACTTTCCCTAGTGTGAAGTACAGGACTGTGTTCCCTCCTGGATCAGTCTGACAAGTCCCAGATTGCCCAATGAAACTGTCTGAAAGCGTAATATGATCTTGTGGTGGATTATAAATGTAAGACACCTGTTTATGACTCATTTTTGTAGCCTCACTTGACTGCATTGTCAGGTGCATTGCCCTTTAAAACTTCAACATCTTCACCAGTGAAGAACTACATCGTACATGGGCACTGCAGTCCTCCCTTACTTACCATTCCCACTTTCCCCAGTCATTTACTCCTTGAATTTAGTGTGCTTCTACTGTGACTTCTCCCCCCTCTGGGTAGATGAAGACATAGCATGCCAGCCTGACGTGGTCCCCTCTGCCACTGCTGGCCAAGACCAAGTTCTGCACTGCAGTGCATAAGACATCAAGTTGGATTTCCCAGATGTGGACTATGTTCTAAGGTGAGACTGTTGCTTTGTTGTTTTTAATAGCTGTTACCTGTTTCTCCTTCCCGTATGTGCAACAAGGAAGTTCCCCTTTTGAAAGGAAGGGGGGAAATGTATGGCATAGAAGTTCACCACCTTTTTATTATCTTTTTAATCCCCCCTTGCCATTTGGCGGGTCAACGGAATCAATTCAATTACAATAAACCCTACGCCCATACACATGCTGAAGTGACAAAGCCAACAACGCCAGTCAAGCCGCATGGGCTCTAACGCATGGCGTAGTACATATACACACACGCACACCGTGGTACATTAGATTGCACAGCATTTCCCATTTCACCTAAAAGGGATAAATTTCTAAGTGCTCGCCTAGTGGGTGCATCTGAGTTCTACAAAAAAAAAAAACATCAGTTAGCGAGTTTTTTAACTGCTCATATGGGCTCTATCCATCCACCAACATCCAGTGCAATATACTTACACACAGGATTTGCAGCAATAGCAAACATTTATTCAGTAATTCAGAGAAATACCACTACTCAGGAACACACCACAAACTAACATAATTCGTGGTTAATTAAGCCAAATCCTAGGAATATCAGCGATAGCTAAAATCACATATCCGGGATGATATACCTGTCATCTGATATAGACTGATAAGTGACAGAAGCAAACCGTTAATGTTGAAGCAACCCTGCATATTTCAGAAAGTACTTAACACCATCTTGTGCAACTAGCCAAAGGGCCATATTGAATGATCTTTTGTCATAAAATAATGGACAGTGACAATCACACTTTCCAACACAATAACAGCGCATATCTCTTGGCAAAGGTTGATGCTTCATCATTCTCAGGAGACGTTACGTCATTATCATGCGACCGTTGAAGCAGACGACAACAAGTTAGGGGGAATAAAACCTCATTTATCTCGTCTTTGGAAACAAAAATTCCACATTTTTGCATTTTACAATGCTTATTACCTAATTATGTTTGTATTGTTATGGCCCCTATTTGTTATGACATTAACGACAGCAAAGGATGACAGACAAAAATTTTAAAACTAAAACACATTTAATTAAACAAAGGCAACTAACAACAAACTACTCTACAGACCAAGATTGAATTTATACAAAAACAGAAATATTTACAGCCCCTTTGGTGGGTTGCTTGGTGATGTCCTGGGTGAGGAAAATGCTCTAACACAGGCAAAAATCCACTAAAAGCTTCACAGGTCTTGAACAAAATGACAGGTCTGGTCACATGTATCCTTCTCCTTGCAATTTCTCCTACTACTTCACTGTCTCAATTCTCCCCCTTATATACTCTTTTGCACACCCCTCCCACCTTTTAGGCTTTTTAAAATTTTTCTCTGGGACTTGTCCCAGACATGCCTAAAACATGCCCAAACCCAAATCTCCAGTCTGGGCTTAACAGAAAAAAGGTAAATAAAGGTAAATCTAGTGGCCTCTATTCACATTACAGTATAAAACAGCATTATGATTTATCCCTGAGTTCCCCTTTAAATTTGATCAGGATTGGATCACTGCTTTTTCAGATATAGCACCAACAAGAGCTTCCACGTTAAAGTTTTGGAAGGTATGCTGTAATCTTGAAAACGAGGTCAAGGTCACCGAAATCTACTGGTGTTGGAAGATCCTCATACTAGATCTTGGTGTCAAATTTGATCAAGTTTGGAGAACTGGTTCTGGAGATATCGCCTCAACAAAAACTTCAATGTTAAAATCTTTGAAGGCACGCTGTGACCTTGAAAATGAGGTCAAGTTCACCAAAATCGACTGGTGCCAAGGGATCCTCGTACTTGACCTTGGTTTGAAATTTGATCAAGTTTGGGTCACTGGTTCTTGAGATATCATGCCAAAAATTTGACTGGATGGACAGTCATGAATAGCTGTGTCCCACTACTGGGACCATAAAAGAAAAGGTGATGCAACGCAGTGGTAAATATCACCCCTGTCCCAGCTTCCTTGAAACATGCTGCTGTCATAAAATTCAAATTGAGCAAATAATTTTTCAAAAAACAATAAAATTTCTCACTTTAAACATTTGATATGTTGTCTCTGCACTATTTTCAATTAAATATAGGGTTTAAATTACTTACAAATCATTGCATTCTGCTTTTATTCACATTTTACACACCGACCTAACTTTGCTGGAAATGGGGCTGCACCCGCCTGATTCCATCTAGCTTGTTTTTGGTTAGTTCTCTGTAAGTAGTGTTGTTGCTGTGAAGCTAATCAGGTATGGAATACAGTAAAGTGCAGCTGAGGACATTTATCCCATTTCTATCCTGTTATTTTTTCTCATTAAGAGCAATTTAACCACCAGAAATTGAACTTGTGTGTTACATAATGAAAAGATGGACGGGAATCCTTTGGAATTTCTGTGAGTTGTTCTGCATGGCTTTAGTAGGGCTTAGTACCAGCTATTGTGCGCCTCCTGGTGGTATGTTCTCGTTTTGCTGCCCTGTGTTTCTGTGTCTCTTTGCTCCAGCTGTCTTCTCGGGTAAAGCCCCACTGCAATTAGTTAAGCACTGCTTAAATGGACCCCTGAGGAGCAGTAAAGGTGCATTCCGGAAACATCTGCTTGTGATCTACTGGGTAAATCTGAGTGGGCAGGGAGACAGTCATGCAAGTAGAGGTGCTACTGGGAGAGGGAGAGAGAAAAGAGAAGAGTTTTGGCTAGACAGGAGATGCAGCAGTGTGAGAGTTTGGAGTGCATGAAAAGAAGTTTTGTCCATTTGTAATATGGCCTTTAATTCCTGTGGGAATGCAAGAAACTCTGATCGTAAACTTGAAATAACTTCAAATCAAGGCAATATCAAAATTCAGATCTGGTGAGTGAGTTTTATGGGTATGGGCAATTTAAGTATAATGATTATGTGCAGGGCTTTTACAGGTGGGTCGAGGTGCCCAATACCAGAGAGCCAGCTTCTGTATAGATGGAGATCTAGGCCATTGTGTCAAAGAATTAAAATGGACCAGAGTGTATATATTGTTGAACTATATGCTATCTTGATGATACAAGGGCTACGCCTAGACTAATTAAGTCTCTGTTCTGTAAAGTCTCATGTCAGGTACAGTAATTGCTAATAATAATGAATAACAATTTCAATACATGCAAGAATAAGAAAACAAGGTGCTGAGATCATGATCATTTGAGTTCCTGCTTGTACAGGCATTCTGGGTAATGAAAGAGTGAACGAACTAGCCAAACAAGCTGCTGGAGAAGAAAACATTGTATGAGTTGTAAAACAGTGTATTGGTCTCTCAGAGTTAGAAGAAAAGGGCATAGTAGCAAGGAAATCAATAAAGAGTGGCAATGGCTCTGGGATTGGAGGATAAAAGTAAGACCAGTGCATTAAATTCAAAATAGAGATGTTTTTATGAGAAGGTAGATTCAGAAAAATAGAAGATATGACAATCACAACAAGGTTTAGAATGGATCACAGTAATCTGAACAATACAAATCACATTATAGGGAAGTGTCATGCATGTTTCTGTAATGGTTGTCAGGCACCAGAAACTGTAGACCATGTGCTTGTTAGTTGTCTGGAATAGGTATTTGAGAAAAAGGCCATGATGTAAGAAATGCATAGATCAGTAATAATAGAGGAAGGAGTACAGAGTATACTGGAGTCTGGTGGAAGCGCACAAGCGCTTGGTCAGCTTCCAAATGAGAGCAAGACAGATGATGAAAATCCGACATGCTGAACACTATTTTCCAGAAAACTCCAGAAGATGGCAGGAGTGCAACATTTAGGATGTACCCACTCTTGCAACCCACTGAAGAAGTGAAGGAGTACCTAGCCTTGCGTTGCCCATTGAGGGTATGTTTGTATATAGGAACTGGAAGGGGTGTCGCCGAAGATACTGGAGCCCTACTAACGAGAAGGAATAAAACTTAAAAATGAATGGGATTTCTTTGGTTGTAGTTCC
Organism: Gymnothorax reevesii; assembly: GCA_029721435.1. Classification (NCBI taxonomy): domain Eukaryota; kingdom Metazoa; phylum Chordata; class Actinopteri; order Anguilliformes; family Muraenidae; genus Gymnothorax; species Gymnothorax reevesii. Next base: position 95,195,653 of record CM056582.1, on the reverse strand, counting down.
GATCTCCTAAAGTGGGTGTTGTCCTCAGTAAATGCTCTTTGTGCTGAGTATTTTCAGCAGCCATTTTGAGAGGTGGTTGCGCATTAGATGGTTTGACGGAGGCGGCATCTGAATTGTCATTTTTGTGTAGGAAAGTTCCTATCTTCAAAAAAAATTATCCGGGGATAATTATGTGGCAGGCATGATAGGTGTATTCACATTTTTCAAACATTAAGAAAGTGTGTCTCAGCACTTCCTAATTTGCCTCCTTTAGCATAGGGTACACGCAACCATCCTTGTCAAAAAGAAGGGATATAACACTATCCCACAATTCTGTACGGCAGCAATATTTACAGCGACGATGATTCATCTAGCCATTGTGGAAAGACATGTATATGATGGGCTTGGGGCACATGAGCACGTTGCCTAGTATAAGTGCCTTCAGATTTGCAACGCAGTTGTCTTTCCAAGCTGTGAAGAATTCCCTTTTACACCTTTCCATTAGTGCCTTAATGGCAATTCCCATTATGAGCTAGCATTGAGATAACTCAATCACTTTGCGACTTAATCTTTTAGGCACGGCCATTACATTCGCAAGAGCAATGGTATCTTAATTCACTGTCAATCAAGTTGCTAACTCACTAAAAACACCCTGTTGCTGCTCTTTTTATAAAATTAGCAATATGGCTAGCTTAGCCTGCTAGCTAAATAGCCGCAAATTGATGATCGGGACACAGAAAGGAACTTGAACCATTCTGCAATCAAAATCTGAACACAAACACAGAATTGTTAAATTACTAAGCATTCATTTCATTTTTTATGAATACAATCCTCAGTTTTCTCATTGAGCAAGCCCGCATGCTAATGATTACATTACATTACAGGTCCTTAGCAGACGCTCTTATCCAGAGCGACGTACAAAAGTGCACAGGATCAGTACAAAAGTGCAGAGCTCCTAGGAGACAAGTGCTAACAGTAAGTGACAGAACACGTTCCATTGTTACAGATCTAAACCAATAACAAAAGGGCAAGTGAAGAAAATGGCAACTAAGACAGATGGAACAGAGGCAAAGTCAAGTGCAAAAAGGGCACAAAAATAAAATAAGAGCAACAAAAGGGTAACAGGTCAAGTGTAACGAAGGGGCAGGAACATGAAGTAACCAACAACAAAATGGGCTGCAACACAATGAAGGGCAACCAAATTAAGCAGTAACAACATCAGGATATAAAGTAAACAAAATTAAGTGCAACAAGTTTGTGTAAGGGCAACAAATCAAGGGAAGTAGGGACAGGATTCAGGGCAGTGGAGTAGGGAAAAGGTGGAGCCTGGAGAGGTGGGTTTTCAGGCGGCGCTTGAAGATGCTCAAGGATTCTGCTGTCCTGACCTCGATAGGTAGATCATTTCACCAACGAGGTACTAGGGCAGACAACAGCCTTGAGCGGGAAGTGGAGGAGTGGAGAGGGGGAGGAGCCAAGAGGGGGAGGTGCCAGGCGACCAGAAGTAGCAGAGCGGAGTGCTCTGGCAGGGAGTGCTATGGTCTAACATAACATAACATAACATGAATGGCAAGAACAGGCCTTTCAGCCCAACTAAGCTTGCCAGTTTCTTTATACTATAGTGAATATATCCCTTCAGATACTGAATGACTCAATGGTATCTAGCTTTAGGTCAAGCTTGCTCTTGAAAACCCCCAAGGTCTCTGCCTCAACAATATGGTCAGGTAAGCTATTCCACATTGAAATTACTCTTTGGGTGAAGAAATATTATCGAATATCAGTGCTAAATTTACCTTTGGTCAACTTCCATTTGTGACCCCGAGTTCTACTAACAACACTTAGCCGAAGGAATCCTACATGATTCACTTTGTTAATCCCTTTAACATATTTAAAGACCTCAATCAAATCACCCCTGAGTCTCCTTTTCCTATGACTAAAGAGATTAAGGATTTTCAGCCTCTTCTCGTAGCATTCATCTTTTATACCTGGAATAAGCTTAGTGGCTCTTCTCTGAACTTTCTCTAGAGCCTCTATATCTCTCTTAAAGTATGGTCCCCAGAACTGTACACAATACTCCAGGTGCGGTCTAACGTGTTGTACAGAAGAAGCATCACCTCCTTAGATTTGTACTCAATACTTTTGGCAATGTATCCAAGCATCCGATTAGCTTTTTTAACTGCTACGGCACAATGGCTAGAACCTGTGAGGGTTTGGTTAACAATCACTCCCAGATCTTTCTCTTGTGCAGCACATTCCAGTTTTAAACCTCCCGTGAAGTAATCCCATTTAATGTTTTTATTACCTACATGTACAACTTTACATTTTGCTAGATTAAATTTCATTTGCCACATTTCTGCCCAATTCTGGATTCTATCCAAATCGTCCTGAATCACTTTCGTGGACCCTAGACTATTTGCCAAACCCCCCAATTTAGTGTCATCTGCAAATTTAACCAATCTGCTCTCAATATTCCTATCAAGGTCATTAATGTAAATGAGGAATAGCAGGGGTCCCAACACCGATCCCTGGGGGACGCCACTCCCCGCCATACCCAGCTCAGATGAGATATCACTGACCACTACTCTTTGTGTTCTATCCTGTAACCAGTTTTGAATCTACTTCAGAATACCTCCTGTAACTTTAATGGAGCTCATTTTAAAAATTAGTCCCTTATGCGGTACTGTATCGAATGCTTTCTGAAAATCCAAGTATATGATGTCATTAGCCCTGCTCTGGTCGTAAGTCCTGGTGGCCTCTTCAAAAAATTCCAGAAGGTTTGTTAGGCATGACCTTCCCTTTCGAAAACCATGTTGGCTATCCCTCAAGATACTGTTACGTTCAAGAAATAAGTCCTGCTCATCTTTTATGATAGATTCCAATATTCTGCACGAACTGCAAGTTAAACTCACTGGCCTGTAGTTTCCTGGCTCGGTACGGTCCCCTTTGTTATATATTGGTATTATATTGCCCTGTTTCTAATCATTTGGTATTTCTCCAGTGTCTAAAGACCGTCTGAAGATGCCGGATAGCGGCTTAAAGATGAACTCACCAGCTTCCCTGAGCACTCTAGGATATAAGCCATCAGGACCCGCCACCTTCTCTGCTTTCAGTTTAAGAAACTTGTCTAATACTTTGTTATCCCGAACCTCAATTTCCGCGAAATAATCTTGAGCATTTGACATGCCCTCTGGCCAAATAAAGACCCTCTCTGAGGTAAAATTCTCAACAAAGTAACTGTTTAAGGCATCCGCAATATGCTTGTTATCATATAGCAGCGATCAATTTTTATTAACTTCCGCCGAGGAGGTTTATGTTTACGGTTCTGTTTGTTTCTTGGTTTGTCTGTTTCTGTACAAGATAACTCAAACAATAATGGCCGGATTTTTATGAAATTTTCAGGGTAAGTGGGTATTAAGTCAAGGACAAGGTGATTACATTTTGGAATATCTAGGCCAAAATACTGCTGAGATTTTCTCCAAAGTTCAAGATTTCAAGTCTTTCCAATGGGCCAGAGTTCCAATTGCCGTGCTTTTGGCTTTGCTGCCCCCTGGCGGCGGAGGTTCTGCGCTCTCTGAGTGCTCTTCTAGTTCTTTATGCACTTAACCTGCTCTTTAACATTCCTTTTTCTGCTACAGTACTGAAAGAAGCGCTTAGGGTTAGTTTTTGCCCCCTCTGCAATTTGTCTTTCATACAGTCTTCTAGCCTTCCTCAGCTCTTTTTTTGACCACAGCCCGCATTTTACAGTATTCAGCCCTAGTATTCTCATTGTTATCCTTTATGTACATCTTATAAAGATTCCTCTTTTTCCTCAACATCCTACGAATACTTTTGGTCATCCACTGAGGATTCTGCTTTTTCAGCTTACTTTTGGACACCTTCGGAATGAATCTGCATTGCGATTCAAGTAATACCCCCTTAAATCTTTCCCACATCTCATTTACGGACTTACAGTCCAGGAGTGTCTCCCAATTTATTTCAGCTAGATATGAGCGCATCCTGTCAAAGTTTGCTGGCCTAAAATTGAACATTTTTGTTTTAGAATGCACCTTTTTAACTTCCCATGAAACGTCAAAATTAACAGCAGAGTAATCACTTGTCCCAAGTGGCTCCAGTACCTAAACATTGCTAATTCTGTCGGGGTCATTACAGAGCACTAAGTCTAAAATTGCCTTCTCTCTGGTAGGTTTATTAACATACTGCACCAAGAAATTATCATTTATAACATCTAGAAATTCTTCCTCCCCCCTACCCTGTCCTTTCACCATTTCCCAATTGATACCAGGATAATTTAAGTCTCCCATGATAATAGTCCCACCACCGCTACAAGCTTGCGTAATCCTCCTAAAAAGCATTTCATTGATTGTACTGTCCAAAGCTGGTGGTCGATATTATGTTTATGTTTAAACTTGTCTCGTGTTTGCCAATGAGCTTGATCAAGATATCTTCACAGAGCAAGGAATGTTCAATTTCGGGAATTTCCTGTACATTTATGTTTTCGTTCACATAGATTGCTACACCCCCTCCTCGCCTATTACATCTATCCTTCCTAAAGAGCTTATAACCTTCTATATTATATTCATCTCCATCCTCTTCAGTAAGCCATGTCTCTGTAATCCCAACTATGTCATAGCCCTCACTAATCATAGCGGCCTCAAGCTCTGGAAATTTATTTTTTATGCTTCTTGCATTAAAATAAAAACATTTCAGTTTACTACTAATGCTCTTCCCCCTTGATTTGCCATGCCGCCGCTGCTTCAAGCCCCCCACGACACTTTGTTGCTTGAAAAGTATTTTACCAATAGAGCATGTAACACAGTCAGCTTCCATCAGGCCACTCTGCATTTCCCCATGTGTAACACTCACTAACCTCCTTGCCCCCCAAGTCTCTAGTTTAAATAATCCTGTGCTACCCTCAGCATATGCTGGCCCAGTGCAAAGGTACCCCTCCGGTTCAGGTGCAGCCCGTCAGGCTTGAACAGGTCAACCTTGTCCCAGAAAAAGTTCCAGTGCCCCATAAACCCATACCCCTCTTTCTTACACCGGGTTCGTAGCCACGTGTTAAACCTCCAGATAAAATTCTGCTTTCCTCTGCTTGCACGTGGTAACAGTAGAATCGTGAAGAACACTACCATTGAGGATCTGCTCCTAAGCTTCTCAGCTAATTCCACAAATTTGCCTTTCAGAACCTCAACCCTTCCCTTACCTATGTCATTTGTCCCAACATGGACCATGACAACTGGATCCCTCCCTGCTCCAGGAGCTTGTCCACATGCTCCAGGAGGTCTCCTACCTGGGCACCAGGCAGGCAACACACAGTACGAGACTCCTTGTCGCACAAACAGACTAAGGTATCTATTCCTCTACGTATTGAGTCCCCCACTATCACTAACTCTCTTTTCTGAGGGGTAGAGGCCAACAGGGTGCCCTGCTGCTCATCAGTCCCCTCACTCTCAGGGTCAGGGGCCAAGTCGAGTTCCTGCAAGGGCTGGAATCGGTTGGACACCTCAACCACAGGAGGAGCTGTCGCTGTACGTAGTGCACGCCCTTTCCTGCGCTGCCGACCTACAGTCACCCAACTTTCCCTGCCTGCTCTGGGATCCCAGTACCACCCTGCTTCGGCGTACACACCATTTCTCTAAACCACATACTACTTACTTCCTCTAGGAACTCTACTGATTGCGAACTATGTTATATATATGATAAGTTTTTATTTAGGATAGCCCCTTGAGATGCAGCATCTCGTTTTCGAGGGGGTCCCTATACAGAAACAATGCAAACAATAAACAAACAAGACATATTATTACAAAACACACGGAGACACAAAGCACAGCACACTGCTCACCCACTTCACCAACCCCCAAACCCCACCCAACTTATCATAGACTTACACTGAAAAATGCACATAAACCTACATACTGTGTAAATGTAGATGTGAGCAAGTATACACATGAGCAAGTACACAAATACACAAATGGGTCAGCCCCAATAACAAGAGCAACACACATCGGAGGCAACAGTAAACCACTGCATCAAAAACATGAGCAACTTGTTCTTAAATGGGAAAATAGATCTGTTCGAAAGATATAGAAGGAGGTGATGGACTTTAACACAGGGGGTAGATTGTTCCAATCAGATGGAGCTTTGTATTTGAAAGATCGGCGGCCAATTTCTTTATGAATCATAGGCACCGTGAAAAATAAATTTGCTGTGTGTCTAAGGGGGTAGAGAGATGTATAAGGGACCAACAACTGTTTTAAGTACGGTGGGACTTCTGAGTAGATACATTTATGAAGAAACAAAAACCAATGAACCTGACGCCTGGGTTTAGGATGGAGCCAGGTGAGGGCATCGTACATGAGGCAGTGGTGGGTTTTAAATGGGCATCTCAAGACAAATCTGCATAAAGAGTTAGTTAAAATATTGAGAGGTTTGAGGATGGAGTCAGTGGTGTTTTGATACACAATATCTGCATAATCAAGTATAGGAAATATCAGTTGTGTAACTACCCTTTTCCTGACTTGAAATGAAAAACAGTTAATGCTACGATAAAGAGAACCCAAGTGACCATAAATTCTTTTGCAAACATAATCAATATGTGGTTTAAAGGTGAGCTCGGGGTCCAGCCAGAGTCCGAGGTATTTAAATTCATCACATCTATCAACTGAAGCTCCATCACAGAAATTAATGGATAGTTCAGGTGAGTGTGATAAGCTATATTTAGAGCCAAACACCATTAAACAGGTCTTTTTCAGATTAAGAACAAGTCTATTGTTGTTAAACCAGTGTTGAACCATATTAAAATCATGCTGTAAATTGTACTGGATTTGTGATATATCCCGATTTGAATGATAGATCACGGTGTCATCAGCATAAAGATGGGCATGACAAGTTGAACACAATTGGGGAAGATCATTAATGAAAATAGAAAAGAGCAGTGGACCCAAAATAGAACCTTGTGGAACACCCGTTTCAACTAACATATGGCTAGATAGACAACCATTAACAGAAACATATTGATATCTATTATGAAGATATGAGTTGAACCAGAGGACAGCATTCTTATTCAGACCAATATGATTAAGTTTATCAAGAAGAAGATAATGATCAACTAAATCAAAGGCTTTAGTTAAATCAATGAATATTGCGCCAGTAAGTTGGCCAGTGTCAAAAGCAGAAAATAAATCATTTGTGAATTTAAGAAGAGCTGTAGTTGTGGAGAAGTTAGGTCGAAATCCAGATTGGTATGGGGACAAGATATTAGCTTGAGTGACGTGATGAGATAATTGAAGAGAAATAAGTTTTTCAAAAATCTTTGCAATTACAGAAATAATAGAAATTGGTCTATAATTATTAACATCAGTGGGATCTCCTCCTTTAAAAAGCGGAGTGACTCTAGCACACTTCCATATAGGGGGGATACAATGTGTGGACAGGGAGAGATTAAATAAATCGGCCAAGGGATACATCAATATGTGAGCCGCGAGTTTCACAAATTTAGCTTCAAGACCGTCAGGACCAGCACTACAGCTCTCTTTCAGCTCACAGATGGCATTATAGACATCAAGAGGCATTATTTTCTTAAAGGAGAACAAGCCATCTACAGAAGAGGGAGTAGGATATTCAGTCATAGCATAGGGAGTAGTATGCAAGGCACGAGAGACAGAGGAAAAGTGTTCATTAAAAGCGTCAGGAATAAGACGGGGATCAGAGATAATATTGTTGTCAACATCAAGCTGATGTATGGGGTTACTACTGTTTTTGTAAAGAACATTGTTAAGGTGACTCCAAAAATGCCGAGGGTTGTGAAAATCTTGCAACAAATGATCATTATAATAGCTGGATTTAGCATTCCTTGATTTAGTTTTGCATTTGTTCCTTAAAAGTCTGTATGTTTCCCAGTGATTGGGCTGTTTGGATAATCGATATTTTGCCCATGCTGTATCTCTCTCCTTGAAGAGGTGTATGAGATCAGCATTGATCCAGGGAAGGCGTGAGCCTTTAACTCTAATAGATCGTATGGGGGCATGCTTGTTTATTACATTAATCACTTCACAATAAAAGAAATCCCAAGCCTCATTAACATAAGGAATTAATTGAAATCGGTCCCAGTTAATATTAATTAGATCATGGATAAAAAGTTCAAAGTTCATTTTTTACACTGCCTAAATTCAATATATTTGGGGGGAGATCGTGGAATTTTTATTTTCCAAACACAATATATAATACAATGATCACTGAAGCAGTCTGACATTACACCAGACTTAACGATCCTATCGGGGTTTGTAACGAGGATCCAGTCTATTAAAGACGAAGACCGGGGATCTACTCTTGTGGGTGTTTTTATTAGCTGGGTGAGATTTGCACCATGAAACAAGTGTCTATCATTTGTAGAAGAGTGGCTAAGCCAATTGCTATTGAAGTCACCCAAAATAATCATTTCATTATGCTTCTCAAAAGAGTTGATAGTTGACAGAATACATTTGGTAGAGTCGGCTGGCGCTGAGGGGGGTCTATAAATGTTACCAATAGTTACTGTTTTATTTTCATGAAAGACAATATTAGTAAAGAGACATTCAAAATTAACTGGTTCAACATGAGGGGTGATATATTTAGAGTTCAGGTGAGAGGCAACATAAGTTGCCACACCACCACCCCTAGAGCCCCTGTCAGCTCTGTAAAGTACAAAATTGTCAATCTTTAACTCATTATCAGGAATTCTGTCATGCAGCCATATCTCAGACAAAGTAATAATATGTGGATTATGAATTTTAACCCAGGTCCGGATAAGGTCAATTTTGGGTGCAAGGCTCCTGATATTAAGATGGATGATCTTTAAACCTTTGATAAGATCAATGGTACCTTAGAAGTTTAGGAACAGAGTGGTGGGAGGGGGGGGTGAGGGGCATGGAGAGCAAGAGCAGGCATGGCAGACAAGCACACATACAACATGAGTGCTGACACACACACATGCACACACATACACACACACAACAACACATACACAGAAAACAAAACAAAAAGAGCAGTCAATGGAAGACAAATAGCCACACACTCAGACTGCATGAAAAAATCATTTACTTAAGGAGGGCCAGCAAAATATAGCCAGCAAGACCGTTGAAATCAGCAGAGCACATGAATGTGAATAAAATATAATATAAGCCATAGTGTGATGAGTAGGGTCAAGTGAATTCAAAGTTCAACAGCCTGCAATGACAGGAGGTGTCCTAACCTGAACACATCCTGAACAGGTTTTACGACAGTAGCAGTCTACAGTCGGTCGGTCGTTGCGGCATATGACGTCACCAAAATCTCAGTTTACGGCAAACAGAGTCTCAGGCTCCATAGAGTTCACTGCAGCAGGCAAAAAATAAAGTTCAAAGAAAAATGTTTCTGGGGTGGGGCTGAACAAAAGGAGGTAGAACTGAGATTCTGAGGATATTACAGTCAGTATAAGTCACTTGGTGAAAAAGAGGAGGATAAGGAAGCGACAATTAGGAGGGATGGATGTACTCACAGCCCTAACCCGGAGAGGAGGAGATGGAGAGGTCACGGAGAAGAGTTTCAGCTTCCGCAGGGGATCGATACAGCTTCGGTTTCCCCTCCACCATCACTCTCAGCGTACATGGGTACATCAGAGAGTATTTGAAGTTGGCAGCAAGAAGCTTTTTTTTGACGGAGTCAAATTGACGCCGTTTTTGGACGAGAGCGGCACTGAAGTCGGGGAATACATGGACCCGAACCCCCATGTAGGTGAGATCCCCTCTCTCCCTGGCCAGCCGCAGAATCTTCAACTTGTCTTGAAAGTGTAGAAACTTTACCAGGATGGGGCGAGGAGAAGACCTGTTGCTGGATGTGAAGGTTGGAGAGCGGTGGGCCCTCTCAATGATCGGTGCCGTGGAGAAATGATCCTTCCCGAGGAGTAGTGGGATTAAGTCGCTGATGAAGGCAATCATATCCTTTCCTTCACGTCGCTCGGGAATATTAATGAAGCGGAGGTTCGACGAACGGCTTCTGTTTTCAGCATCGTCGGCTTTTTCTTTCAGGTATGCATTTTCCTTTTCCAAGGTTTGTACACGCACCAACAGCTCAGTGTAGTTATCCTCGGTGGAACTGACCCGATGCTCGAGCTCAGTTACGTGGTCATTTAAAGTTGACAGGGATCCATGGATGCTGTTCAAGCCAGCTTGAAGAGTGTCAATTTTTTTGTCAAAATGATCCACCAGCTCAATTTTGACACTCTGAATAGCGTCACAGAGTTGAGACACATCGGCTGCCTGCATAGTGAGGATCAAACAATTGACACTAAGATGTTGGAAAGACGCTCTCCCAATCGGTAATATAGAGCTGCAACTTCAAAACTCGAAGAGTCAATATATCATCAGGTTAGGACACCAAAGCAACAAAAAGCCCAAATTTTAGAGAGACAGCCTGAGGTGTGTAACAAAGACTCAGGCTACAGCGGCCATCTTGAAAAAATATGCACCTGAATGAAAATGATATGTTGTGCTGACAACTGCCCCTGAAGATCAAGGATCTTGCTCTCCAGATGCTAAATTAGCTGGCACCGGTGGCAGACAAACCCACCCTGGAAATCTCTTTCCAAAAGTGTGATCATCCTGCAACCGTCACATAGTTCAGCCACATTTTGAATCCCCTACCTAATGACCTCATTCACCCTAGATAAAAGAAAATGACTAATGCCGAGACAGAAGCTGAGGAACCACAACTTATTAATTTATTAACCTAAGAAGCCCTAAGCAGCAGTCACAGTAGAAACCGTGGGGAAACTATGTAAATGGATTATAAGCCTGTTTTAACAGGGGCTTAGTTTCAGTTAACAGAGATGAAATACCTAATTGAGCCAGACTCTTTATGTCATAAACACTCCTAATAAGTCGACTTGAGTTTATCTAGTCCCAGTACTGTTAATATACTAACCTAAAAATATCGCAGGGCTTAGCTGAAAACCCAGTTAAAACAGACTAGATACAATGCCCAGGAGAAACTGGAGGAGGGAGGAGGAGGAGCACTCCAGTAAAACTTACCGTTTAAATTCCACGCTAACCGATTGGACAACTCAAGTGACTGCTGCCCTACTAACTAAATACTAAATCTCAGATCCCCAGCCAAAAATGCAAACAGAACTTATCTAGCTAGCTAGCCGCAAATACAACCAAGGGTAACCGAGAAAAGAGTAAAGTCCCGGTTCCCTTTGTAATGTGAATATAGGCCACTAGATGGCAGTATTTACCTTTTTTTTGTTAAGCTCAGACTGGAGTCATGTTTAGACATGTCCTGGACATGTCTGGGGCAAGTCTCAGAAAATAAAAAAAAGAGGTCTAAATGTGGGTGGGGTCTGCAAAAGAGTATGTAAGGAAACGAATTGAGACAGTAAAGTAGTAGGAGAAATTGCAAGAAGATGACCAGACCTGCCATTCTGTTCAAGACCTGTGACGTTTCTTTTGTGGATTTCTTTGCCTGTGTTTGAGCATTTTCATTATCCAGTTCATCACCAAGCCACCCCACAAAAAGGGACAGTAAATATTTCTTTTTTTTCCTATTCAATCTTGGTCAGTAGTTTAGTTATTGTCTTTGTTAGAAATTAAATGTGTTTAAGTTTTTAAAACTGTGTCTGTCATCCCTTGCTGTTGCTGTTGTGTGTAAATGTAATAACAAATGGGGGCCATAACAAATTGGGGGCTCAAGGTCTGGGATAGACCATTTTGTGAGTCATTTATTAAAAATCTAACATTTCAAATTGTAAAATTGATTTTTTTTTTAATTGAATACATATATATTGACAACAGCAATGGATGATTTCTTGGCATCACCAACCGTAGGGGTTTTGAAGTCTTTTAAAAAGACAGAACTGCTAGAAATTTGCTGACATTTAGAGCTGACAGAGGTGAAACCAGCCATGCGAAAAGCAAGACTAGCTAGAGAGATAGTTGAATATTACATTGATGAAAATGTGTTTGCACCAGGAGATCTGGAACAGTTTCCAGTGGAAAATCCAAATATAGAAATGGAACTTAAATTAAAAATGCTAGAGATTGAAAGGGAGGAAAAAGAAAAACAAAGAGAATTTGAAAGGCAAGAAAAAGAAAAACGAAGAGAATTTGAGTTAGAAAAATTAGCAAGAGAAGAGAAAAAAGAAAGAGAGAAAGAGGAAAGAGCAGAAAGAGAGAGACAGAGACAGAGAGATTTTGAATTAGAGAAATTCGATGGAGAAGAAAGACTCCAAATGGAGCAACTAAAAATAAAAATTCAAACTGAAAATAAATTTCGGGCTAGCCAGGAGGTAAAACTGGTGCCTCCATTTTCGGAAAAGGATGTTGACAACTATTTCCAGTGATTTGAAAAGGTAGCAAAGAGTTGCCAGTGGCCAAAGGAACACTGGCCTCTGATGTTGCAAACTGTCCTCAAGGGTAAAGCTCAACAAGCCTATTCGGCTTTGTCTGCAGATGATTCCTCTGATTATGAGGTTGTCAAAAAGGTTATTTTGAGAGCTTATGAGTTGGTTCCAGAGGCTTACCGACAGAAATTCAGAGGTCTGAAGAAATCTGAAAATCAGACTTATGTTGAATTTGCTAATGAAAAGCAGGTTTGCTTTGAGCGCTGGTGTACTTCTATGGAGGTCAAGGATGATTTCAACTCACTAAAAGAGATGGTGTTAGTTGAAGAATTCAAGAACTGTGTTAAAGATGATGTTAGGACCTACCTTAATGAGAAGCAAGCACTGAATTTGCAATCAGCAGCCAAATTTGCAGATGAATATGTTCTCACACATAAGTCCAAATTTCAGTCTAGCAGTAATAATAGATGGTCCCAATTTCAGAAAAAGGGTTATGGTGATACCCAAGATTCCTCACCCAAAGACAAAGACAAATCTGGTGATGGTGCTCAGAAATCCAGTAACAGGTCTGATCAAAGTGTGAAAGCTGACAGTGACAAAAGTGGTCTAGTTTGCAGTTATTGCAAGAAATCTGGTCATGTTACAACTAACTGTTGGTTCCTTAAAGCTAAGAAAGAAAAAGAAAAGGATACCAAACCAAATGCCTTTGTGAAAACAAGGTTAGAAACCCCTGTAGTAGATGACCGATCTGCTAAATTGCCTGCTTCTTGTGGGGCTAAAAAGCCTGATACAGCTGACTTTGTGAGGGAGGAATTTCTTCCATTTGTGTCAGAGGGATTTGTGGCTCTGAATGAGCATACTACTCCTGTCCCCATATATATCCTAAGGGATACCGGAGCTTCTCAGTCACTTTTGTTGATGGACTCCTTGGAGTTACGTGATGAGACCGCTTCAGGGGATTTCATACTTGTACAAGGTATTGAAGGGAGGACTGTATCTGTACCCCTGCGCTCTATATTCTTGAAGTCAGATTTAGTTACAGGACAGGTAAAGGTGGGACTTATGTCAAGTCTACCTATAAAGGGTGTTTCTCTGTTGCTAGGCAATGACCTGGCTGGGGGCAAAGTAGTTCCCCCTGTACATCTTACTTCACAGCCGAGCACTGAAGATGGGGATGAGGACCCATCTCTGTATCCTTCTTGCGCAGTGACTCGTGCTATGGCCAAGAAGGCTCAAGAAGAAGATGTTGTGGTGCCGTCCAGCACATTGAATAGTCAGGACTCAGGTGGTTCGCCTCATGACTCTGATTGGCCTACTATGGTTTCTCCGTTTGAGGACTTATCAGATACTTTTATCAGTTCTCTATTCAGCCAGCCGGAAGGGTCAGGTGATTCTGATGTGTCTGGAGACTTGTCTCTGTCCAGAAAGCGGTTGATTGAGGAGCAAACTAATGATCCTGAAATTTGTGTACTAAAGAGGAGAGCCCTTCCTGATAAAGAAATAGATGTAGTTCCAGTTGGGTATTATCTCAAGGATGGTGTGTTGATGCGGAAGTGGCGCCCTCCTGATATCCCTGCCAATGCAGATTGGGCAGTGGTCAGGCAAATTGTTGTTCCGAAGGTCTACAGGAATGAGATCTTAACAATGGCTCATAGTTTACCTTTAGGAGGTCATCTTGGTGTTAACAAGACTGTTGATAAGATCATGAAACACTTCTTTTGGCCTGGGCTTCGGAAAGACGTTTCCAACTTTTGCAAAACCTTTCACACTTGTCAGGTAGTTGGAAAACACCAGTTAGACCCACCTGTAGCTCCATTGCAGCCTATCCCAGCATTTGGGGAGCCATTCTCTAAGGTCATTGTTGATTGTGTTGGTCCATTACCCAAGACTAGATCTGGAAATCAGTACTTGTTGACAATCATGTGTGCATCTACCAGATTCCCCGAAGCCATACCTCTACGTAACATCAAGGCAACTGCAATCTCGAAGGCTTTGATAAAGTTCTTCACGTTGTTTGGTCTTCCCAGGGAAATTCAGTCAGACTAAGGTAGCAATTTCACTTCTGGTTTGTTTCAGCAGGTTGTGTATGAACTAGGTGCAAAGCAGATTCTTTCTAGTGCCTATCATCCAGAAAGTCAGGGTGCCTTAGAGCGGTTTCATTCCACTCTCAAGACAATGATGAGGACTTATTGTTATGACCATGAGAAAGACTGGGATGAAGGTGTTCATTTGCTGTTGTTTGCAGCTAGAGAAGCAGTGCAGGAGTCTACTGGATTCAGTCCATTTGAGCTAGTGTTTGGTCATGAAGTGAGAGGACCTTTGCTATTATTGAGTGAACAATGGCAAGAGGAAGAGCCGCACATCAGTCTGTTAGACTAAGTTAGCAAGTTCAAGGAAAGATTGCGTGCAGCTTGTGACCTAGCCAAAGAGAACTTGAAATCAAGTCAGGGAAAAATGAAAACTTAGTATGATCATAAGGCTAGAAGCCGTGAGTTTAAACCAGGAGACAAGGTCCTTGTGTTGTTTCCCTTGCAGTCCAATCCATTGCAGGCTAGATTTCATGGTCCTTATGAAATTCTGACAAAACTCAATGATCTCAATTACATTGTGAAGACTCCAGATAGGAGAAAACCAAAACAATTGTGTCATATTAACATGCTAAAGCCTTATCATGACAGGAATGCTAGGGTTGCAGCTGTCACTTCAGATTCTCCAATGGTCGAAACGTGTGAAGATGAGGGGGAGTTTCAAGATGATGAACCAAGAATTAAAGCTGAAGTTCTTTCATGTAAATTGTCAAACACTGAAGTGTTGCAAAATCTTGATGTAAAACTCCAGCACTTAGAACCCTCACAGAGAGATCAGTTTGAAAGGTTGATCAAGAAATATGAGGATTTGTTTCCTGATGTTCCAAAGAGAGTTACTATAGCCTCTCATGATGTAGATGTTGGTGATGCCAAACCAATAAAACAGCATCCATACCGGATGAATCCTGAAAAGAGAAAGATTGCTGAGAAAGAGGTTGAGTACATGTTAAAACATGATATTATCAGACCCTCCAACTCCGATTGGAGTTCACCCTGTGTGCTAGTTCCAAAACCTGTTGGAAGTACTAGATTCTGTACAGATTATCGCAAAGTCAATGCTGTAACTAGAACTGATGTGTTTCCAATACCTAGGATTGATGATTGTATTAATAGTGTAGGGCAAGCAAAGTTTCTGACCAAGATTGATTTATTGAAGGGTTATTGGTGTGTGCCTTTAACTGAGAGGGCCAAGAGCATCTCTGCTTTTGCCACACCATCTGGATTGTACCAGTATGAAGTCCTACCCTTTGGCATGAAAAATGCCCTAGCCACGTTCCAAAGGATGATACAGTCTACAATCGCCGGATTGCCACACACGGGTGCGTACATCGATGACCTGATCACATGGAGTGACTCCTGGGAAGAACATCTAAAAGATGTAGAGACGTTGTTCCAGCGCCTGACCCAGGCTAACCTGACTGTTAACCTGAGCAAGAGTGACTTTGGTTGTGCTACTGTCACCTATCTTGGCTACGTCATAGGCCAGGGTAAGGTGGCACCCATAAATGCTAAAGTCCAAGCCATCATGGACTTTCCAGTTCCTGACAACAAAAAAGCTTTGCGCCGCTTCCTTGGAATGATCGGGTACTACCGCAAGTTCTGCAAGAACTTTGCTGAGATTGCTCTCAGTCTAACTAACCAACTGAAGAAAGGCGTAAAGTTCACCTGGGATGATGCATGCCAGAGAGCCTTCGATCGCCTGAAGTCTCTGCTGTGTCACTTCCCCGTGCTCAAATCTCCTGACTTCAACAAACCGTTCTCCATCGCGGTCGATGCTAGCGACCAAGCTTGTGGATCTGTGCTCCTACAGAGAAGTGACTCTGATGACATTGAGCATCCCGTGGCATACTTCTCCAGGAAGTTCAATCGCCACCAAAGGAACTATTCCACAATAGAGAAGGAACTGTTGGCTCTGGTCCTTTCTTTACAACACTTTGAGGTTTATGTTTGTACAGGACAAAAGCCAATGATTGTGTACACTGACCACAATCCGTTAATGTTTTTGAGTAAGATGAAAAACAAGAATCGGAGATTGTTGAATTGGAGTTTGATTTTACAGGAGTTTGACTTGGAAATTAAGCATGTGAAGGGTACAGACAATGCAATTGCTGATTGCTTATCCCGTGTTTGAATGTGTATATATATATATATCATGTGTTGGAATATCATATGATATGTATATATAGACAAGTGTTCACTTAACCATTTTGTATTGAAAAGAAAAATTTTGCCTTTATGAGTCAAAATTTTTCCCTTTTGGAATGGAGGTGTAATGTGAATATAGGCCACTAGATGGCAGTATTTACCTTTTTTTTGTTAAGCTCAGACTGGAGTCATGTTTAGACATGTCCTGGACATGTCTGGGGCAAGTCTCAGAAAATTAAAAAAAAGAGGTCTAAATGTGGGTGGGGTCTGCAAAAGAGTATATAAGGAAAAGAATTGAGACAGTAAAGTAGTAGGAGAAATTGCAAGAAGATGACCAGACCTGCCATTCTGTTCAAGACCTGTGACGTTTCTTTTGTGGATTTCTTTGCCTGTGTTTGAGCATTTTCATTATCCAGGACATCACCAAGCCACCCCACAAAAAGGGACTGTAAATATTTCTTTTTTTTTCCTATTCAATCTTGGTCAGTAGTTTAGTTATTGTCTTTGTTAGAAATTAAATGTGTTTAAGTTTTTAAAACTGTGTCTGTCATCCCTTGCTGTTGCTGTTGTGTGTAAATGTAATAACAAATTGGGGCCATAACACCTCTAATTAAAACGGACCGAATAAACAAGTTGTTTACTATGTGAGCGAACTAAACACGGTATCTCCCCCAACAAGCTGTCCTAAGCACTCAAGCAAGCAGTTAAACTTTAATCAGCTGATCAAAGCACAGCAACCGGAAAAAAATACAAAGATAGGGTACTTCACAATGTGCTTAGTCAGAAAAGCCGGTCGGTAATAATAAAATGCGAAAAAGACAAAAACCCTGGTTCGCGTTAATATTCGATCTTGGCAATGCGTTTATGCGGTAATGCAGTCAGGAAAGAGAACGAAGGGGACTAAAATACCCCGGTGAACGTCAGTATTTATTGGCTAGGAGACTGTATGAAAGGCAAGCTACACAGTATGAAACCAAGCCGGGTTATAGTTAGATATCCAGGTAATTCGATAATATTCTTGGCGTTGAGAGCTTTGCTGAGGTTCGTTAGTTAAATCAACTACAGAAAAACCAGGCGACAGTACCTCAGTCCTTGAAAACAACTTTTTTACTTTGCATCTCGCACAAATTACTTAGACACGTATTTAGCATTTAATATATTCTCTAAATGTAGCGTTCATTTTACTTTACCTTACTTTGCTCCTGGGAGACTGAAACCCCCCCAAAAAACCCCTGTCGCCTTTGTTTGACCAGATTAGCGACTTAATTTGGCTATTTGCTCACCGAGTTGTTACGGGGGAAAAAGAAGGAGGAAGATTCCCCCTGTCCCTTCTGCGACAAAGGTTATACCTTGGGAGCAAATCGTCTAACCTTTATTATTGTTTGAGCTTTAACACATGAATTATTTTCATAAAAACCCGTTTACACAGGAGTAAATCTTCAGCTTCAATCCCACACGTCTTCATCTCTCAACTCAAGCAGAATGATCAACGAACAGCGCTACAGCACAGCCAAGAGGTCAGCAACAGCAACAGCCAGAAATCCAAGAATCCAGTCTGCCTGCAACGTATTCGTTCAATGCTTGGAATATCTTTGAGCCGGTGGTTGCGCGAGGAAGCGAAAGACAACAGAGCAAGTCTTCCTGCACCTCATCATGATACACGTACCGCACATAAACCAACATAATTGCCTTATTTTCCACGTCAATCAATTCATCTACTTTAAAAGCATCTCCGTGGTCTGCAATTCATCTGCCCAACAGTTGCCTCTCAATATCCTCGGCCTTGTCGTCAATTCTCCTGGCAACAGTATTGTGTGAGAGTGGAACATATCTTCCCTTGCTACCTGCTTTTTCCCCCAAAAGTTCCCAACACGTATCTTTCGCAGCCGGCAAAATTAACTCTTCTTCAATTGTAAACAGTTTTTTTAGCTCTAGCTATTCGGTTAGCAACAAGAGGAGCAAACACACATGGGCTTGGCGCAACAGAATCGCCTATCGCAGTGAATCCACTAAATGAAAGTAGCATCGTATTTCCAATTGAAGCTTGACCTGCTTTACCTTTTCCCAGTATTTTCCAGCTCGGCATCGCCCTTTCTTTTATTTGAAAAGTACGCTCTGAAACGAGCCATGGAGGTTTGCTGGGGGCCGCTCATCTCTGCACCTGCACCTCCCACTGCATTCACCGCAGCCTGATCAAATAGCCTTCAAGGTCTTTGGAACCAATTACCCGCCAAGCCATCGCAAGGCTGCTGCTCAAATTAATAGGTAAAAAAAGTGTTTGTTTTGAATGAAATAACTGGTATAGCATCAGTTTGAATTCTAACTCTTAAAACATTTTTAAAACACCATTATTCTAGAGGGAAAATAGGCTTAAAAAAAAAAAAAAAAAAAAAAGGACCATCATTCAGCATTATTCAGAAAACATTTTAAGGCCCGGTAGTGACAGGTCCACAGACTGGTACCAGGGTTTGGGAATTGCTGCTATAGGGCACTTATTAAATGTATATGAGATTACACGTACTTGATTATGCACGTGTATATCTGTTTGTACTGGCCAGTGGACGTGTGATAAATACTGGCAGGTGATAAATACAGGCAGGTGACTAAGCAGGTTCTGTATATACAAATTTGCAACAATGTTTAACTGAATAGAAGATGTAAATTAAAGGCTGCATGTGTAATGGTGCGATCAGGAACTAGTCGCGAGAACCAGGCAATGCAGTAGAACTTGCTTTATTAAGGGGGATCACCCCGGCAGGGCAGAAGGCAAAAGTACGGAGTTCAGTCCAAAAATCAAAATCCAGTTGGGCAAAAATAGTATCAAAATCAGGGCAACAATCACAGTAATCGTAGTCAGACAGAAATGGGTCTGGTTCACAGGAATAGGTATATCAGAGAAGCAAGCCAGAATCCAAAGGGCGTAATCCAAATCATTACCAGGGCAGCAAACAGATCTCGTAGTCGGGCAAAAAATGGTCAAAACACACAGACGCAACAATAATCCAAAACTCACAAAGGCAAAAATCGAAAGTCGGGCAATCCAGTCAGAAAGATAAACACTGAGTAATAAAGGCGAGAAACGTAGCACGAGAAGACTGAGGAAAATGATCTGACAAGAAAGTGAACCAAATAGACATCTTATATACACATCCGGGGTAAACACATGACCAGGGAGAACAGGTGCAATCAATGGTAACAATGATCAGGGAGAGACACATGAGGAATAAACTAATTACATGAATTAGGCTGTAGCCAAAACGCAGACACACAAGACAAAGACAAACCTATGAACAGAACAACAGCTCCAGTCAAGGAGTACTAAAGTGTATAGTTTAAAGAAAAGGAAAGCATAAATTATAAGTGGAGATCCACAGAAAACTGCAGCAGAGATAATTAGGGATAGGCAAGGAGGCGGAGACTAGAACAGGGCGGGTGCTGAGAGATCGTTAGTCAATTAGTAAGTGCAACTATACAAATACTTGGTGCTCATTAGTAAGTTAGTCTTATATTCAAGGTTAGTTGTTAGTAATCTCAGAGGAAAATAATAAACTGTTATTATTGTTAGTCGATAGAAAAGAAGAGAGAAGCCAGTAAACGAGATCGGAAGGAAGACTGGAAACCAGAATCCAATAAATCACCCGAAGAGTGAAAACACAAGACTGAGGCAGATTGCAATGACAAGACATGAGACCAGACGGATGAGACTAAGTGCAAAGCAAAATGGAAAACATGAACCGGAATATGATATGGCAAATTGCAAAACATGGAAAAGTAAACTAAGACTAAACATGACAAATTAAGGTAACTAATACACAATACATAATACAAAGAATAGTCAGACATTGCAACAATACCAAAACCAAAAGAGCAGTCAAGATAATCAGGGAAGCATGGACAGGACATAACAGAATCACAACAGCATGTGCTTCAAGGATTGTAGGCTGCATGCTGTAGAACATGTTAAAGTGTTTTTCAGCTCTGAAACATCTTGTGAACACATTGTTCATGTTTGGGAAAGCAGTATATTATGCCACATGTCCCAAGTTGAAGAAGTTGGAGGACATGCTGCATAATTAAACAGAATTCACTGTCCTTATTTTACCTCTTGCCGTTTTTGATTTTTTAAATTATTCTTTGTAATATAATATGAAATGCACAATAAAAACAATGTTCGGAATGTCTGCCTTGGTATTTACCTTGTAGTGGCCCTGAAGGATGCCTAAAGGCTCACTGTCTTTAAAACACAGTGTCTTGTGTGATTTATGTGGTGATTTGTGGGGTAAATCTAGCCTTCCATCTCTCTAAGAGGGAAGCGTATATCACTGCCGATAGCAATCTGACATGTTAGGTTCATTCTGTCAATTATGTGTCTTATGGAGGTGGGTTAATGGTTGGGTGGGGTAGGAGTCACATGGGCTACATCTTTCACGAAAGCCCACTAAACTGAAGATGGCAAATTATGTAGCACGCCCCTCGGCAATAACAATGACAAAGCATCGTTATAATCATTGACTGTCAGAAATAACAATCTGACATAATGGGTAAATGATGTCAGTCACAACAGTTCTGGTATGGGAGGTGGGAAGTGGATGAACAGAACTCACAAGCACAGGATGAAGATATCATACGTGCAGGGTCAGTCATGTTTTGCTCTTTTGATCCTGAGAAGAATTTGCCATGGGAATTGTGGGGCTCAAAAGTTTCATGGAAGACTTTAATTACTATGAGCAGAAATGGGGAAAAAATCATCAAAATGTGTCTTGTTACAAAATACGGTGAAGTCAGGTAATTTGGGACATCAGGTAAAATGGGACAAAGAAAGTTATTTGTCTTGGGCTCCTTTAAATATTTGGAGACAATCACCTCAGATGATACTGTACTGCCAGGGCCAGCCATGTTGCATTTTAATATGGTACTCTTATTGCCAAAAAAATGAATAACGACAGAGGTATAACACCGAAAATGGTTGAAGGATCATGCATTTTATTTACTGTTTCATTTATAGCCAAAATATTTTCACAATAAATTTTACTTTATATGGGAAAGGGTTTTAAGTGATGGGTGAAGCTAGATCCAGAGTAGTTCAAGTACGCTGTGCAACTGAAATCTCGTAAAATCTCGTTTCTGCGATCCTCGGTAATTACTAGTCAATAAATAGCGTCATGGTTTCAGTGCCTCCGAGTTATTAAAATAATTTAAATGAGTAAAACGAGTTTTTAGTCATTTTAAAGAGCGTGTTCCTGTCGATTGCTTTGAATTCTTGGTTTGTTTTTGCTTTTGACTACAATGCCTAATGTTTATTATGCAGAGGGAGAGGAAGGAACGTTTCAGTTTGTTTGGGGTTTTATACGTTATCAATTCTATAATGACTTACGTAAACTTCATGACTTTCAGAAAGGACGGAGGACTGACTGATGACTATCAATGAGTATTAACTGACAGTGCAATTAGTCCCTGCATTATTAAATGCAGCATAATGTTCTATGCAGCATCTTAGAAAATCTACTGGAAATAATTACAATTTGTCTGTTCATCATTTTAATGTACATCTGCACTTATGTATTGGTATTTAGTAATTAGTTCAAAACAACTTCTTCATTAACTTTTTGCGTGCAGAAGGTATAAATTTATCTAGGCTTGCATATACAGTAATATTTTTAGGAAGGGCTCATTAAACACTACATCCAGACATAACAAGATGCATTAAAACACAAATTTATCTCGTTATACACATACATTTTATGGATATCTTTTTATTTTGCACTTACAGTGCAGTGAAAAAGTATTTGCCCTCTTCCTGATTTTTTAAACTTTTTTTGCATATTTGTCACACAAATGTTTCAGATCAGCAAATAAATTTTAATATTAGACAAAGACAACCCAAGTACGAGAATACAAAATGCAGTTTTTAAATTATGATTTAATTTCGTAAGGGGAAACAGCTATTCAAACCTACCTGGCCTGGTGTGAAAAAGTAATTGTCCCCTAAACCTAGTAACTGGTTGTGCCACCCTCTGCGACAACTGCAATCAAGTGTTTTTGATAACAGGCAGTCTTTCACATCGCTGTGGAGGAATTGTGGCCCGCTCTTTGCAGAATGTTTTAATTCAGCCTGTTATGGCCCCAATTTGTTATTACATTTACAACACAACAGCAACAGCAAGGGATGACAAACACAGTTTTAACAACCAAAACACATTTAATTTTTAACAAAGACAAAGACTAATAACAACCTACAACTAAAGACCAAGATTGATAAATAAGAAAAAATAGAAATAATTACAGTCCCTTTTTAGTGGGGTGGCTTGGTGATGTCCTGGATGAAGAAAATGCTCAAACACAGGCAAAGAAATCCACAAAAGAAACGTCACAGGTCTTGAACAGAATGGCAGGTCTGGTCATCTTCTTGCAATTTCTCCTACTACTTTACTGTCTCAATTCTTTTCCTTATATACTCTTTTGCAGACCCCACCCACATTTAGACCTGTTTTTTTTAACTTTCTGAGACTTGCCCCAGACATGTCCAGGACATGTCTAAACATGACTCCAGTCTGAGCTTAACAAAAAAAAGGTAAATACTGCCATCTAGTGGCCTATATTCACATTACACCTCCATTCCAAAAGGGAAAAATTTTGACTCATAAAGGCAAAATTTTTCTTTTCAATACAAAATGGTTAAGTGAACACTTGTCTACATATACATATCATACAATATTCAAACACATGATATATATATACACATTCAAACACGGGATAAGCAATCAGCAATTACATTGTCTGTACCCTTCACATGCTTAATTTCCAAGTCAAACTCCTGTAAAATCAAACTCCAATTCAACAATCTCCGATTCTTGTTTTTCATCTTACTCAAAAACATTAACGGATTGTGGTCAGTGTACACAATCATTGGCTTTTGTCCTGTACAAACATAAACCTCAAAGTGTTGTAAAGAAAGGACCAGAGCCAACAGTTCCTTCTCTATTGTGGAATAGTTCCTTTGGTGGCGATTGAACTTCCTGGAGAAGTATGCCACGGGATGCTCAATGTCAGAGTCACTTCTCTGTAGGAGCACAGATCCACAAGCTTGGTCGCTAGCATCGACCGCGATGGAGAACGGTTTGTTGAAGTCAGGAGATTTGAGCACGGGGAAGTGACACAGCAGAGACTTCAGGTGATTGAAGGCTCTCTGGCATGCATCATCCCAGGTGAACTTTATGCCTTTCTTCAGTTGGTTAGTTAGACTGAGAGCAATGTCAGCAAAGTTCTTGCAGAACTTGCGGTAGTACCCGATCATTCCAAGGAAGCGGCGCAAAGCTTTTTTGTTGTCAGGAACTGGAAAGTCCATGATGGCTTGGACTTTAGCATTTATGGGTGCCACCTTACCCTGGCCTATGACGTAGCCAAGATAGGTGACAGTAGCACAACCAAAGTCACTCTTGTTCAGGTTAACAGTCAGGTTAGCCTGGGTCAGGCGCTGGAACAACGTCTCTACATCTTTTAGATGTTCTTCCCAGGAGTCACTCCATGTGATCAGGTCATCGATGTACGCACCCGTGTGTGGCAATCCGGCGATTGTAGACTGTATCATCCTTTGGAACGTGGCTGGGGCATTTTTCATGCCAAAGGGTAGGACTTCATACTGGTACAATCCAGATGGTGTGGCAAAAGCAGAGATGCTCTTGGCCCTCTCAGTTAAAGGCACACACCAATAACCCTTCAATAAATCAATCTTGGTCAGAAACTTTGCTTGCCCTACACTATCAATACAATCATCAATCCTAGGTATTGGAAACACATCAGTTCTAGTTACAGCATTGACTTTGCAATAATCTGTACAGAATCTAATACTTCCATCAGGTTTTGGAACTAGCACACAGGGTGAACTCCAATCGGAGTTGGAGGGTCTGATAATATCATGTTTTAACATGTACTCAACCTCTTTCTCAGCAATCTTTCTCTTTTCAGGATTCATCCGGTATGGATGCTGTTTTATTGGTTAGGCATCACCAACATCTACATCATGAGAGGCTATAGTAACTCTCTTTGGAACATCAGGAAACAAATCCTCATATTTCTTGATCAACCTTTCAAACTGATCTCTCTGTGAGGGTTCTAAGTGCTGGAGTTTTACATCAAGATTTTGCAACACTTCAGTGTTTGACATTTTACATGAAAGAACTTCAGCTTTAATTCTTGGTTCATCATCTTGAAACTCCCCCTCATCTTCACACATTTCGACCATTGGAGAATCCGAAGTGACAGCTGCAACCCTAGCATTTCTGTCATGATAAGGCTTTAGCATGTTAATATGACACAATTGTTTTGGTTTTCTCCTATCTGGAGTCTTCACAATGTAATTGAGATCATTGAGTTTTGTCAGAATTTCATAAGGACCATGAAATCTAGCCTGCAATGGATTGGACTGCAAGGGAAACAACACAAGGACCTTGTCCCCTGGTTTAAACTCACGGCTTCTAGCCTTATGATCATACCAAGTTTTCATTTTTCCCTGACTTGACTTCAAGTTCTCTTTGGCAAGGTCACAAGCTGCACGCAATCTTTCCTTGAACTTGCTAACATAGTCTAACAGACTGATGTGCGGCTCTTCCTCTTGCCATTGTTCACTCAATAATAACAAAGGTCCTCTCACTTCATGACCAAACACTAGCTCAAATGGACTGAATCCAGTAGACTCCTGCACTGCTTCTCTAGCTGCAAGCAACAGCAAATGAACCCCTTCATCCCAGTCTTTCTCATGGTCATAACAATAAGTCCTCATCATTGTCTTGAGAGTGGAATGAAACCGCTCTAAGGCACCCTGACTTTCTGGATGATAGGCACTAGAAAGAATCTGTTTTGCACCTAGTTCATACACAACCTGCTGAAACAATCCTGAAGTGAAATTGCTACCTTGGTCTGACTGAATTTCCCTGGGAAGACCAAACAACGTGAAGAACTTTATCAAAGACTTCGAGATTGCAGTTGCCTTGATGTTACGTAGAGGTATGGCTTCGGGGAATCTGGTAGATGCACACATGATTGTCAACAAGTACTGATTTCCAGATCTAGTCTTGGGTAATGGACCAACGCAATCAACAATGACCCTAGAGAATGGCTCCCCAAATGCTGGGATAGGCTGCAATGGAGCTACAGGTGGGTCTAACTGGTGTTTTCCAAATACCTGACAAGTGTGACAGGTTTTGCAAAAGTAGGAAACGTCTTTCCGAAGCCCAGGCCAAAAGAAGTGTTTCATGATCTTATCAACAGTCTTGTTAACACCAAGATGACCTCCTAAAGGTAAACTATGAGCCATTGTTAAGATCTCATTCCTATAGACCTTCGGAACAACAATTTGCCTGACCACTGCCCAATCTGCATTGGCAGGGATATCAGGAGGGCGCCACTTCCGCATCAACACACCATCCTTGAGATAATACCCAACTGGAACTGCATCTATTTCTTTTTCAGGAAGGGCTCTCCTCTTTAGTACACAAATTTCAGGATCATTAGTTTTCTCCTCAATCAACCGCTTTCTGGACAGAGACAAGTCTCCAGACACATCAGAATCACCAGACCCATCCGGCTGGCTGAATAGAGAACTGATAAAAGTATCTGATAAGTCCTCAAACGGAGAAACCATAGTAGGCCAATCAGAGTCATGAGGCGAACCACCTGAGTCCTGACTATTCAATGTACTGGACGGCACCACAACATCATCTTCTTTAGCCTTCTTGGCCATAGCACGAGTCACTGCGCAAGAAGGATACAGAGATGGGTCCTCATCCCCATCTTCAGTGCTCGGCTGTGAAGTAAGATGTACAGGGGGAACTACTTTGCCCCCAGCCAGGTCATTGCCTAGCAACAGAGAAACACCCTTTATAGGTAGACTTGACATAAGTCCCACCTTTACCTGTCCTGTAACTAAATCTGACTTCAAGAATATAGAGCGCAGGGGTACAGATACAGTCCTCCCTTCAATACCTTGTACAAGTATGAAATCCCCTGAAGCGGTCTCATCACGTAACTCCAAGGAGTCCATCAACAAAAGTGACTGAGAAGCTCCGGTATCCCTTAGGATATATATGGGGACAGGAGTAGTATGCTCATTCAGAGCCACAAATCCCTCTGACACAAATGGAAGAAATTCCTCCCTCACAAAGTCAGCTGTATTAGGCTTTTTAGCCCCACAAGAAGCAGGCAATTTAGCAGATTGGTTATCTACTACAGGGGTTTCTAACCTTGTTTTCACAAAGGCATTTGGTTTGGTATCCTTTTCTTTTTCTTTCTTAGCTTTAAGGAACCAACAGTTAGTTGTAACATGACCAGATTTCTTGCAATAACTGCAAACTAGACCACTTTTGTCACTGTCAGCTTTCAGACTTTGATTAGACCTGTTACTGGATTTCTGAGCACCATCACCAGATTTGTCTTTGTCTTTGGGTGAGGAATCTTGGGTATCACCGTAACCCTTTTTCTGAAATTGGGACCATTTATTGTTACTGCTAGACTGAAATTTGGACTTATGAGTGAGAACATATTCATCTGCAAATTTGGCAGCTGATTGCAAGTTCAGTGCTTGCTTCTCATTAAGGTAGGTCTTAACATCATCCTTAACACAGTTCTTGAATTCTTCAACTAACACCATCTCTTTTAGTGAGTTGAAATCATCCTTGACCTCCATAGAAGTACACCAGCGCTCAAAGCAAACCTGCTTCTCATTAGCAAATTCAACATAAGTCTGATTTTCAGATTTCTTCAGACCTCTGAATTTCTGTCGGTAAGCCTCTGGAACCAACTCATAAGCTCTCAAAATAACCTTTTTGACAACCTCATAATCAGAGGAATCATCTGCAGACAAAGCCGAATAGGCTTGTTGAGCTTTACCCTTGAGGACAGTTTGCAACATCAGAGGCCAGTGTTCCTTTGGCCACTGGCAACTCTTTGCTACCTTTTCAAAACACTGGAAATAGTTGTCAACATCCTTTTCTGAAAATGGAGGCACCAGTTTTACCTCCTGACTGGCACAAAATTTATTTTTAGTTTCAATTTTAATTTTTAGTTGCTCCATTTGGAGTCTTTCTTCTCTATCGAATTTCTCTAATTCAAAATCTCTCTGTCTCTGTCTCTCTCTTTCTGCTCTTTCCTCTTTCTCTCTCTCAAATTCTCTTTGTTTTTCTTCTCTTGCTAATTTTTCTAACTCAAACTGCCTTTGTTTTTCTTTTTCTTCCCTCTCAAATTCTCTTTGTTTCTCTTTTTCCTCCCTTTCTTTTTCTCTTTCTTCCCTTTCTTTCTCTTTTTCCTCCCTTTCTTTTTCTCTTTCCTCCCTTTCAATCTCTAGCATTTTTAATTTAAGTTCCATTTCTATATTTGGATTTTCCACTGGAAACTGTTCCAGATCTCCTGGTGCAAACACATTTTCATCAATGTAATATTCAACTATCTCTCTAGCCAGTCTTGCTTTTCGCATGGCTGGTTTTACCTCTGTCAGCTCCAACTGTCTGCAAATTTCTAGCAGTTCTGTCTTTTTAAAAGACTTCAAAACCCCTACGGTTGGTGATGCCAAGAAATCATCCATTGCTGTTGTCAATATATATCTAGGAAAATTCACAAAAACAATTTCACAATTTGGAATGTTAGATTTTCAATAAATTACTCACACAATGGTCTATCCCGGACCTTGAGCCCCCAATTTGTTATGGCCCCAATTTGTTATTACATTTACAACACAACAGCAACAGCAAGGGATGACAAACACAGTTTTAACAACCAAAACACATTTAATTTTTAACAAAGACAAAGACTAATAACAACCTACAACTAAAGACCAAGATTGATAAATAAGAAAAAATAGAAATAATTACAGTCCCTTTTTAGTGGGGTGGCTTGGTGATGTCCTGGATGAAGAAAATGCTCAAACACAGGCAAAGAAATCCACAAAAGAAACGTCACAGGTCTTGAACAGAATGGCAGGTCTGGTCATCTTCTTGCAATTTCTCCTACTACTTTACTGTCTCAATTCTTTTCCTTATATACTCTTTCGCAGACCCCACCCACATTTAGACCTCTTTTTTTTAACTTTCTGAGACTTGCCCCAGACATGTCCAGGACATGTCTAAACATGACTCCAGTCTGAGCTTAACAAAAAAAAGGTAAATACTGCCATCTAGTGGCCTATATTCACATTACAAGCCACATTGGAGGGTTTTTGAGTATGAACGGTCTGTTTAAGGCAGTGCTTCTCAAACCTCTCCTGGAGGACCACCTGTCCTGCATGTTTTAGATCTTTCCCTGTTTTAGCACAGGTGATTAAAATGCTCAGCTCGTTACAGACCCTCTAAAGCTGATCGATAACATCCTGATTATTTGAATCACCTGTGCTCAGGCAGGGAAAGACCTAAAACAGGCAGGACAGGTGGTCCTCCAGGAGAGGTTTGAGAAACACTGGTTTAAGGTCATGCCACATCATCACATATGGATTGAAGTCCGGACTTTGCTTAGGTCGCTCCTAAACCTTCAATTTGTTTTTTTTTTAAGCCATTCAGAGGTGGACTTGCTAGTGTATTTCGAATCATTGTCCTGCTGCTTAACCCAAGTGCACTTGAGCTTGAGGTCACAAACTGATGGCTGGACATTCTCCTTCAGGATTTACTGCTAGAGACCAGAATTTATAATTCCATCAATTACGACAAGTCACTCAGGTCCTGAAGCAGCAAAGCAGCCCCAGACCATCACACTACCACCATCATGTTTGACTTTTGGTATGGTGTTCTTCTTATGATATGATATGTTTGTTTTATGCCTGATGTAACGGGATGCATACCTTCCAAAAAGTTCAACTTTTGTCTCGTCAGTTCACAGAATATTTTCCCAAAAGTCTTGGGGATCATCAAGATGATGTGGCAAATGCGTGACGAGCCCTTGTGTTCTTTTTGGTTATCAGTAGTTTTCGCCTTGGTACCCTCCCATGGATGCCATTTTTTCCCAGTCTCTTTCTTTTTGTTGAATCATGTATACTGACTTAAAATGAGGCAAGTGAGGCCTGCAGTTCTTTCGATGTTGTTCTGGGTTCTTTTGTGACCTCCTGGATGAGTCGGCAATGCGTTTTTGGTAATTCAGTGGGTCGGCCACTCCTGGTATGGTTCATCACTGCTCCAAGTTTTCTCCATTTGTGGACAATGGCTTTCACTATGATTTCCCGGAGTCCCAAAGGCTTAGAAATGGCTTTGCCACCCTTTCCAGACTATGGGTTTGACACACCTATATAGGCTTGGATGGAAAATTGTGCTGAGAGATGAGGTGTGGTCTTTGTTTTCCTGCTTAGGTTATGGAACTCAAGTAGCTGTGATCAACTGCTTTTGCTGATGTTTAGGTATGGCAAATGGCAGTCTTTCAGACAAGAAATACAGTACCGCTCAATATTTTTAGTATTCAGTATGATTCCCCACTTGGGCCACACATTTTGGAAAATTAAGCATTGAAGGCTATTTGGCCAATACATTGTTTTCAATCTTCTTTTTAGTCCTCCAGCCTCCCTCTCCCTTAATTATCAATCCAAAATTAGCTGAGCAGCAACATAATATTGAAAGGTAATATCAACAGAACCACAAATCCTAAAACACTCAAACAAGAGATCACGTCTAAGTTTACTGAATAGAAGTAAAAAAAAAAAAAAGAACCAAGCTCCCACATCAATATAAATAGCAATGTATCACAGCAAACAATGGCTCTTCTTTATTATTCTGTTACGTTGACTTTATTACACCAGCTAACGTTAGCTACCTTGTTCTCAAAGAAAATCTCATTTCACCACATCCACTGCCATTACGAGTCTGATGGTAAATTTACGTTACTTCTCCAACATTTCACACCCCCAAACCAACTCCGCAAAAAACAAAAGATCACGTTTAAGAAGCACACGTTTAATTTTGCGTCTTTGGAGGAAATGGCACTGACATGACAGAGTTTACAAGTATGCTGCTGCTCATGGTTAGCGGTAGTAACTGTCGCTAACTGTACCAAGCTAGTATCGTAGCCCAATTTGTTGTCCGTAGACATTAAATATCTCAAGAATCGTGCAGGGAATAATCCAGTAAAATGCTTTACTGTATGTCTTATTTCATTCAGATGTGCTGACAATATTCAGTCTAATTCTTTAAAAGTCTTCCCTTTTGGAAGATCATCACGTACGGTCCATTCCGCTTCTGCTCAGCTGCCGGACAAGTCTTGTCGCACTTCCGGCGAGATTTCAGTCAACTCTCGCACAGCGTACTTGAACTACTCCGGATCTAGCTTCACCCTTTTAGTGACTGTCCCATTTTACCTGAAGGGATTAGGTAAAATGGGAAACTTCTGAAGTGAAACCTGCATGTTTCTAGGCTGCCAGGTGCTATAAAATCATGAGTCACTTTGGTATTGTCAGCCATTTTGGGCATTCAAAGTATTTCTGTCACATAGAAAATATTGGAGATGATACAGCGAGCCCATGTCAGCCACCATGGTCCTGGGACATACAACCCAAAACCAGTGAAGTTGGCACGTTGTGTAAATCGTAAATAAAAACAGAATACAATGATTTGCAAATCCTTTTCAACCTATATTCAATTGAACACACTGCAAAGACAAGTTACTTAATGTTCGAACAGGTAAACTTTGTAATTTTTTCCAAATATTAGCTCATTTGGAATTTTATGGCTGCAACATGTTTCAAAAAAGCTGGCACAAGTGGCAAAAAAGACTGAGAGAGTTGAGGAATGCTCATCAAACACTTATTTGGAACGTCCCACAGGTGAACGGGCTAGTTCGTGGGAGCAGGTGGGTGCCATGATTGGGTATAAAAGCAGCTTCCCTGAAATGCTCAGCCATTCACAAACAAGGATGGGGCGAGGGTCACCACTTAGTGAACAAATGCGTGAGCTGATTGTCGAACAGTTTATAAACAACATTCCTAAACGAGCTATTGCAAGAAATTTAGAGATTTCATCATCTATGGTCAGTAATATCGTCAAAAGGTTCAGAGAATCTGGAGAAATCACTGCACGTAAGCTACAAGGCCGAAAATCAACATTGAATGCTCGTGGTACTGCATCAGAAAACGACATCAGTGTGTAAAGGACATCACCACATGGGCTCAGGAACACTTCAGAAAACCACTGTCAGTAACTACAGTTCGTCGCTACATCTGCAAGTGCAAGTTAAAACTCTACAATCCAAAGCGAAAGCCAGTTATCAACAGCACCCAGAAACGCTGCCGGCTTCGCTGGGCCCAAGCCCATCTAAGATGGACTGATGCAAAGTGGAAAATTGTTCTGTGGTCTGACGAGTCCACAATTGTTTTTGGAAACTGTGGACGTCGTGTCCTGCGGACCAAAGAGGAAAAGAATGATCCGGACTGTTATAGGCGCAAAGTTCAAAAGCCAGCATCTGTGATGGTATGGGGGTGTATTAGTGCCCAAGGCATGGGCAACTTACACATATGTGAAGGCACCATTAATGCTGAAAGGTACATACAGGTTTTGGAGCAACATATGTTGCCATCCAAGCAACGTCTTTTTCATGGATGCCCCTGCTAATTTCAGCAAGACAATGCCAAGCCACATTCTGTACGTGTTACAACAGCATGGCTCCGTAGTAAAAGAGTGCGGGTACTAGACTGGCCTGCCTGTAGTCCAGACCTGTCTCTCATTGAAAATGTGTGGCGCATTATGAAGCGTAAAATACGACAACGGAGACCCCGGACTGTTGAATAACTTAAGCTGTACATCAAGCAAGAATGGGAAAGAGTTCCACCTGAAAAGCTTCAAAAATTGGTCTCCTCAGTTCCCAAACGTTTACTGAGTGTCGTTAAAAGGAAAGGAGATGTAACCAGTGGTAAAGAGGCCCCTGTGCCAACTTTTTTGCAATGTGTCGCTGCCTTTAAATTCTAAGTTAATGATTATTTGCAAAAAAAAAAAAAAGTTTCTCAGTTTGAACATTAAACATCTTGTCTTTGCAATGTATTCAATTGAATATAAGTTGAAAAGGATTTGAAAATCATTGTATTCTGTTTTTATCTACGATTTACATGACGTGCCAACTTCACTGGTTTTGGGTTTTGTATTTCTTAAAAGCTTAATTGCTCATGAAGAACCATAACCACCATAATTAGTATGTTTTTGCTCAAGCAAAATATATAGAAAAGGCCTGGTATATGCGGCAAAGTATACTCAGCCAAAGTAAAAACTTCACACTCGTTTGGAGGTCGATAAGTTGAACATACAAGAAATGAGGTTTTAAATCATGATTTTATTTAATTCTGTACTCATTAAAGATGGTGCATCATAAAAATAAAGTCCATGATGTTGTAAAACCCCAAAACGATGCAACACCAAACGACGGATATTGCCCGGGGTGAAGGCCTCACATGTTCTCTTTGTCTAACTTTAATTAGAGCATTCTTCTGGCTGGGGTGAACCACAATATAATGGATATTTTTCATCGTCCAAGGACGGGGCATGAAAACGCAATGATTACGATTTATCTGACTCCATAGAACAGTTAGGATACAAAATTTAGCTATATCCTCGTTAAAAATCTGACTCCAAATTAGAATTAGAATTGATAATTTAGGGAACACCTGCGTGAATCTCGAGACAAATCTGCCATCAAATACGGCAGCGCAAACCACCATTGCTCAGTAAATGCGTCCCCAGGGTTAATTAAACGCAACTGTCCTGGAATCAATTCGACAATACTTCCATTGGTTAAACGAGACTATCTTGCCAGCAGCATCTTGGCATTTAAATAGCACTGAGCTCGAAACGTAAGAAGAACCCGGATTTGCATAAAAACGTATTACACAAGCCCTTAAGGGGTAGGACATAATCCCAATCTAACTTAGAAGTATCGTTACCTACACGTCTTGGTAGGAATTTCCCTTTAGATCCAGGATCGCAACAAGGTTAGAATATATGAGTGTTACAAATCAAGGAAAATCACGCAAGCTGAAAAAGGAATAACAATAATTTAATTCACCAGGTAGGCACAACTTGAATCAAACAAATCAATGATAAGCCAATTACCGTTACATAATTTAGAAGGATTTAGAGTATTTTCATACCTGGAAAGGATGAATGACAACGTGGAGCTAAAGTCGCTCCACGTGGTCGGGGAGAACTCAAATGTTCCCTCGCTCCGGAACAAGGCAACGTGACCTCTCCCCACTTACTTACGCGATTCAGACGTTGACAGAGAAGGACAGGACAGAATAAGAGAGCGCCCCCTTAGGATCTCGTACCTTTAAAGATTCCAAACCACGCCTCCGAACAAGGTAGAGGAAGGGGTGGCCGAATCAGTTTTACTGGCCTAGGTGATAAGACTAATTTCCATCGAGAGGAGACTAGGGTAGTAGCCCGAATGAATCTTGTAAACAAGATGTACCATGTTTCCAAGGGAAATGAAACATGTTCCATTCAATTCCTTAGATTTCTCCGAGAATAAAGAGACCAAACATGATATGAATATGTGCTAAAATGATGCAGTTGTCATGGAAAAGCCTTAAAATGGAATATTATAGCCCAATAGTGTGGTAAATATATATGAGGTTCCTTTCTAGTTTATTGAACGTAAACATAATATGAATTTGACAGAGGTTTAGATCGTTTTAAGCAGCTTAAATGTAACTGATCCTGACTTTAATCGAGAAGTGGTCTGTGAGTTTCAGAGGGCCAGAGCAAATGGCTCCAAACCCCCTGCTGGGCAGAACAAAGGAGATTCTCGGCAGGCAACAGAACACCCAGGTCGTAAAAGCTTGCAGCTAAGTCAACCAAATTTTACACATGGAATGTGCCTGTGTTCCAACAATATGAATTTTGACATATGTTTTGAGTAAAATCAAGCCAAATCAAACTTTCAGGTTCTACAAATCCACCCCCTGGCCCCAGGGGACACAAATCCACCCATGGGGCCACAAAGGATTATTTGAATGGTCCATAGATAACGCGAGTATTGAGTATATTTAAAACTATAGAATAAATTTGAGAAATTCCAGATTTGAGAGTGATTGAGTTTTTCATGACAGTTGCATCAATTAATAAAAGTGGATTGTCCTTTTAATATGATTGAAAATTATTTAGAGAAGTGTGGCTTGGGACCTCAAAAGAAAGAGATGCCACCGGGGAATTTAACATCAAACATGGAAAAAACTGGCAAAAGACAAGAACGAAACAATTTAATTAAAAGTAATATCTAGGTTTGTTCTATGAGTCTATGTTCTGAAATTAGTAGATGTACTAACTGAATCAATTTTATTCTGCCAAATAAATGAAAATTTGAAAAGTACTTTTCTCTAAAATCATGAACAATAGAGATCGCAGAACAAACCAGCACATAAACCAAAAACTTTCCCACCCTTGACTAGGGAAAGCAAAAAGATTGTATGTGCCACTAACTACGTAACCAAATCCAATTTGGAAAAACCCAGTGGGAAAAATCCAATGGAGGTTACAATATCAAATTATTTAGGGGGTATGATTAAAGTGCCATGTAAACGTACACAGGTAAAGACAAGAAACAATGAATATTTACATGAGGTAAATGATGAAATATGGTAAAGTGAGAACTAGCGAATCATAAAGACATTCAGCAATTCTGTTACATGATATGATCTTGCGATCAACTGAGAGAGTGGGGTTGACACACATAATAGGCTGGTCAGAAGCAGTTTTGTAAGAATTTCCGATAAAATGATGAAGAATATTATAAAGAAGAATTAGGCTAATTTGGATCATTGCATATGTAGTTTTACCTTACTTTTATGAACATAAGGCACAGCATCTTTGGCCTTACATGTAAGGAACCTATATACTACAATCCAATTAATTGCCAAATTATAAAATAGAATTTAATTGATTCCTCACAACCCATTTTTGTACCAACCCGCACTCTTTACAAGTAGTTCACAAACCAACCACAAACACAACTACAGTTTGTCAATATGAAAATGTCCTATATACTGTTCCGTTGTGAAGATGTTGTCCGAAGTTTGGCGGTGTCCTTTGTATTGTCCAGTTGATGTTTTGAAAATGTTGTTGGAAGTTTGCGGGCGCCCAGGTTGGTGCACATGTGAATTGAGATAGGAGTGTGTCTTTAAATTGAGCAGAGGAAGAGCTGGTGGTGTCTTGTCTGATGAAGATCCTGATATCAAAGTTAGTCGAAAGCATTATGGAGTTTCTGTTCCTCAGGTGAGTCTGGCCAAGTCTCGAATCTTTTGGTGCCTGTATAGAGAAACTTGAAGAAGCATCCCGCCACATACACAACAAGATCAAAACACTCTAGCCATTGTTGAAGAGCAGCAGAAAAGGCTGGAAGAGGCAGAAGAGCAAGAAAAGGTAACCCCACCTCGAAGAAATACACAAAGGAAAGTGTCTTGTCTCTGTGATATAAGTTGTCTCTTCGCTGGCGATCTCTGGAATCGCGAGCAGTGTTCAGGAAGCCCTATATATACCCCCGCACCGACGCGAGCGCCACTGTCGTGAACTGCTCGTGAACTGCTCGTGCCATGCGCAAACTGTTCGTGAAGTGCGTAAATTAGTCGTGAACTGCTCGTGCCATCAATGCGTGAAGTACACGTGACCGTGTCAGTGGGAAGGCACAGCCACGCTGCGACGCGCACCAATTCATGAACATATCGTGAGCTACTCGTGAACTCGACGTGAGCTGTTCGTGAACTATTCGTGGCAGTTCGTGACAGTCGTGGCATGGCGCGCACTGGCACGCATCCTCCCGCATCGTCCCGACGAGTTCATTAACAGTTTGCGCATAGTTCATGACCCGGTCGCGAAATTTTGTCGTGACCAAAATTTTCAACATTTCAAAATTCTCGTCCCGACATGGCACGCAGTCACGACGGGTTTACGCACACTTCACGCCAGTTTACGACTAGTTTGCGCACTGGCACAACTCGAGTTGTGCCAATGCGTGCCACAGAATCGTGCAAGTGTCAGCCTTGCATTAGGCACTGAGAAAATCAGTAACCTCAAAATCAGGTTGCTCAACATGCCTTACATGGAAAAAACATCTCATTCAAAAAAAAAAAAAAAATGGGGTGGGTTGTAAAGGATAAATTACTTTTAACACATGCACAAAAAAAAACAATATACACACTAAAGCAGGGCTATTCAACATTATCCTGTAAGGGCCAGTGTGGGTGCAGCTTTCATTCCAACCCAGCACTTACACACCTGACATCACTAATCAAGCTCTTCAGCAAAGACTCTTGGGGTTGATTAGTGGAGTCAGGTGTGCATATAGTGTATTATACTATGAATTATAGTGTAATAATATTAGCATATAATAGTGTGTGTAAAATAAATATAATTCATAATAATGCATTGATGGTTCTCGAGATGAAGAAGTCTGAGGGATTGGAGATCACCCATTTCAATCTCGAAGACTTCGGATTTAAGGAAAGGAGATTTATTGACAATGCAATGACATGAAAGAAATTCAGGAGTTGGCGGTGACTCCGTCCTCGAGGACCCTTAAGCGAGGTGGGGTGCTGATCTGCCTGGGTAGCAGGCAGGGGCGAAGCTTTTCCCTGTTGGACAAAAGGGTCACACGGATTAAGTAGATGCTGAAGAGGCCGGAGTCAGAAGTTGGTGGTGGTGGGGAGGCGGTGGGCGATGCGGAATCTGTGCAACAGCAGACAGGAACACGTCAGAAGCGTATATAAAGAGGACCGAAGGCGCTGATTGGGTAAGTGTAATTGCATGGGAATCCTACGTTTCGTGATTGAACTTTCGTTTACACTTCCATTGTAACGCAGTATGCAATGTGGTATAATAATTACCACATTGGATATAATATAATAAACATATTTTACAGTACTTAATATAATATGATGCAATATTTACAAGATATTAGAAATATGTTTAACGGTTATTGTAATATTGTAGTATAAAATACTTGTAAGAGCAGTTAATTATATTCTTAATCTTGCTTTATGTTGTGCATATTTTTGAATATTTTCTATTATTTTTAAATATTATATACTGTGATAATTTTATACCAGAGTATATATGTGTGTGTGTGTGTGTGTGTGTGTGTGTGTGTGTGGGTGTATTTAGGGTTGTGTCGGTGTATAGCTGAACATAGTATTGTGGAGGTAGTGATATGTCTAAATAAACATTCTGCTTTCAACTGCTCCCTCTCCAACACATATGCTTTGTTTGTTTCTTTTTTCTTCTCCATTATTGATGATGACGGCTTATTTTATTTCTTTTTATTACTTTTATTTGCTCCACCTTTCTTTTTGTTGCTTTTTTAAAATTAATATTACTATTTTTATTTTGATTGTTGTTTGAAATAAACAGCGGACAGCTGAGGGGACAGAGCAATAAATATAAATAAAAAAAGAATAATTTAAACAATGACTTGCCTGCAGGCTGTTTCACATCCACCTGGCTGCGTTCGGGACTGTTGTAGAACGAAAACAGAATCTTGTGCGATAGACAGGGAAACCTGGCATCCTCTTATACCAGTGTTCCCCAACCCTCTCCTGGAGGCCCACCTGTCCTGCATGTTTTAGATCTCTCTCTGCTCCAGCACAGGTGATTCAAATGATCAGGCTGTCATCAGTCAGCTTTAGGGGGTGATTAACGAGCTGATCATTTGAATCACCTGTGCTGGAGCAGGGAGAGATCAAAAGCATGCAGGACAGGTGGGTCTCCAGGAGAGGGTTGGGGAACACTGAACTGTACAAATCCTTGGTGCTCGTTAGTAAGTTAGTATTATATACAAGGTTAGTTGTTGTTAGTAATCTCTAGAGAAAATAAAACTGTTAGTATTGTTAGTAGATAGAAAAGTAGAGTGAAGACAGCAAACGAGATCGGAAGGAAGTTTGAAAACCAGAATCCAGTAAATCACCTGAAGAGTGAAACACAAGACTGGAGCTGTTAGTGCAGGCGAGACGAGAGACCAGACGGGGAAGACGAAGTGCAATGCAAACTGGAAAACGTGCACCGGAATCTGAATATGGCAAAAGGCAAAACATGGAAAAGTAAACTAAGACAATATATTAACAAATCAAAGCTACCAAATCACAATACATAATCCAAAGAATGGTCAGGCATGGCAGAGACTCAAATAAACAATAAAATAAATATACAAACATGGCAAGGACATGGCAGAATCATAACAGTGTGAGTTGTATTGTTGCTTTGATTCACTGCTGGCTGTAAAGCAAATTGCCCCTCAGGGACAGCGGCGGCGTTAGACCTGGGCTAATATCCCTCCCTTTATTTACAATTAGTCCTGGCTAATTCTAGATGGTTTTCTTTTATTAACGTTTTCCATTTCAAGAATAATCAAGTGGCAATTGAAGACACGGCTTCTCTCCCCCATGCAATCTGTACTGGGCTTCAGTACAGAGAAATAATTTAATTGTAATTAGGTTTTTGGACCGGCACTCAGCGATTTTTCAGAACTCTTCAGCGAATGAAGGTAATTCTGGTCACTAGTACGTGGTTTCGTCCATTTACATTTTTCAATCATACAGCTGTCTATTTTTTACAGCGAGTTGCGTGGCCGTGCTGCAAAAACAGGTGGACGTACTTGTCGACGAAATTACCTTAATTCGCTGAAGAGTTCTGAAATGCCGTTGCCGAGTAGCGGTGCATAGATCTAATTATAATTAAATTATTTTAGCTATGCAGCCCATTATTTTGTGGCTTTTAGATCGCGTGGGGGAGAGAAGCCGTGTCTACAATTGCCTCTTGATTATTCTTGAATTGGAAAACGTGTTCATGAAGGAAAACCATCAAGGACAAATTGTTGTCAATAAAGGGAGGGATATTAGCCCCAGAATTTTCAGGTCTAACACCGCCTCTGCTCAGGGATAAAAAAGTTTGACGTTGACCTTGACCTTTTTCGTCAACCCAGCAAAGAAAACATCCATCACCATGGCACCTGACAGGTTACCTATTTTTGCTGCTGGGGACTCCCAACACTGAAACAGAATGGTTCCCAAACCTGGTCCTGGAGGCCCCTGCATATGCTGGTCTTTGTTCCTACAAGCGGCTACTTTTTCCTTCAGTATGTGCTTTTGATTCTTAGATGGATCATTTATCTTACTGATCACTAGCGTACGCGCCATTGTTTCCATGTTGCCAGGAAATACCCCACCATGGTATTGAAATGACTCTGTGTTTTATTAGCCCACACTGACCCAATTGGTGTCAATTGGTGATTTCAGGATTCGTTGGCAAAATGTACGATCGGCTGTCAATTAAAAAAAAAAAAAAACTCTTTGCATGCAAACCTGAAATTGACCAGTGTACTGTATAAGACAGTGTACCCCAACCCTCTCCTGGAGGCCCCCCTTTCCTGCATGCTTTAGAGCTCTCCCTGCTCCAGCACAGGTGATTCAAATGATCAGGCTGTCGCGTCAATCAGCTTCAGGGGGTGATTAACGAGCTGATCATTTGAATCACCTGTGCTGGAGCAGGGAGAAATCTAGAGCATGCAGGACAGGTGGGTCTCCAGGAGAGGGTTGGGGAACACTGGTCTATAGGAATGTCTCGTGTTCCCTGTCCGCGTTTTGGCTTTGGCCAATTTCATGTGATCAGGTTCTTCCTCATGTGCCTTCCCCTTGTAATCAGTCTGACTTCCTGCACCTGTGATTCTCCCCATGTGATCTCCCCAGAAATGTATATTAGGTGTCTTTTCACTGCCATTCTCTGTCAGATCGTTTCCCGTGCTGCTGTATTTCTCGCCTTGTAGTCATCGAGTTTCTGATTCTGACTGGATTGCCCGACTACCGATTTTTGGTTTGCCCTTTTTGATTACTTGCTGCATCTGTGTGTTTTGACCCATTTCTGCCCGACTTCGATTTTGTGGATTGCTGCCCTGTTAACGATTCGGACTGTCCCCTGGCTTATGAGTTTGTTTCTCCCCCTGTGTACCAGATCTGTTTTTGCTGACTACGATTTCTGTGATTGCTGCCCTGTTTACGAACTCTTTTCCGTCCCACTGGAGTTTGATTTTTGGATTGCAGATTCTGTACTGTTGCTTACTGCCCTGCGGGGGTTACCCCCCCTCGCTGAATAAAGCTCTTTATTTTTGCAATCCCGTGTCCTCGCATTTGATTCCAGATCGCTACCTCAGTCACACAGATACATACAAACATCAAAGGAGGAAAACAGAAATAAATAAACGTGTCACAGAATACTGTTGATTAGTACGATGGTCGCAGGCACAAACGAGTTTAAGTCTTTGTCCTGCACCTTGTCAGGGCATATCTGCAGCCAGATGGCAGGAGCTTGTATTCACCATGAAGCGAGTGGGTACCATCTAGAACAGCCTGCATCTCTTGGGTTGCTCTGATTCTATATATAAGTGGCAAATTCTCCAAACTAATTCCTGCAATTTTACTACAGATTT
The DNA here is from genome assembly GCA_029721435.1 of Gymnothorax reevesii. NCBI lineage: Eukaryota > Metazoa > Chordata > Actinopteri > Anguilliformes > Muraenidae > Gymnothorax > Gymnothorax reevesii. Next base: position 95,154,676 of record CM056582.1, on the reverse strand, counting down.
TCACAATATGGTCCAGCTTTTTCTTTTAAGTAAGAGACTAGAACCAGCAAGTTAAGAAAAGGTTAAAATGGACTCAAAACATTTTCATAAAACCACAATCATAAAATCCCTCTGCTTACGATAAAGATACATACATAAATGTACAGGAAATTCCCGAAATTGAACATTCCTTGCCCTGTGAAGATATCTGGGTCAGGCTCATTGGCAAACACGAGACAAGTTTAAACATAGGAGTATGCTATCGACCACCAGCTTTGAACAGTACAGTCAATGATATGCAACACTGAAACATTTTTTTCCCCATGGTTCCATAATGCGGGCAGTTGAGGGTTAAGTGTTCTGCGATCTTAAAATAAATCTTTATTACATATAAATTAAAAAGAATCATCTAAAATTGCTACAGTGAGACCACTTCAAGTATGTAGGAATTGCACACAACTGTCTACATCCCACACATTGGAAAGTGGTCACGCTTTTTTAAAAAATCGTGGTTTAACATTGCCACATCCCAACTCTGAATTTCATCTCTCATTGCTACATTTTTAGGAGATTAAAGAGTTTAATTTTAAGATCGCCGTGGATTTTAGGCATATAAAAAAAACATACAAAGTGGAAAACATTATAACAAAAGAAACCTGACATTGAAATATAAATGATTGCAATCGCGCGGAATGGCCAAATGTAAGCCCACAAAAAATTGTGCAGTCACATTCTTGCAAAACTGTGCCGTTCTATGGCCATTTAATTTTCAAAATGCGATAATCAAACATGCTATCTTGATAAATTGGAGTAGGCCATCTATTCATTCAACTTAAGCAAATCTACTGTTTGACTACTGATTGAGCAAAGTAAATGGGGACAGGCTTAGAGTAGCCTCAGGGTTTCCGCTACATGTAATTGATCATGGTGCACCGCCAAGGGAAAATGAAAGCCGCCACGCCTATGTAAAATGACTTGACATAAACTCCAAAAATCCTAAGGGCAATCAGGTGTCGCCAGTTCTCCTTGTTAAAATAAAATGAGCGGTCATAATTCTTGACCTGTTGTCAATCATTTTGCTAGATGAACACGTTTTCCAATTTATAAAAATAAACGTGCAATGCACGGAATACCCCTCAGCCCGATGTCGAAGTTTTTCGAGACGCCCGCCCGCCCGCCAACCGCACGAAGGATAGCAATACCGCGTCAGCCTTTAGGGCTGAGGGGTAAAAATTAGCCATTGGCAGTAAAACGCGCTGCCTTCTTCTTAATGCAATGTTTGTGACGATTAGAGGAAAAATATTTTGTTCACTATGCAAAACGTTAAACTACGATGTTAACTTCTGTGTTTGCTGTGAGCACATCCTGCTTTTCCTAATTGTATCCTCAAGATTATTTATTTCCAATTCTGGAGTCATAATCGGTTTTCATATTATATGAAAACCACCATCACACACGTGAAACTGATGAACCTCCGTGCACATAGACTTCACTTACTACATCGGCCATGTTCTGATTAATGAAAACTGGCCAAACCTGATAATGCTGAGTTTTGACCCAATGCTGAAACCCTCCGCCACAGTTTCAGAAAATCCAGGAGGAAACCCTGAGCCTAATTGTTTGAACAGAGACGATTTTGTAGCCCTTTGCTTAGCTCCATTCATTCTATGATACTAATGTTTATTCATATATTATTGTATATATCATATAAACTACTCATGCATGCATTCATTACACCATCCAAAATTGACTATTTGCCACTCAGATTTGACCTTCCTAAGGTTGGAGACACCAGTCAGGACTTCACGGTCAGGGATGTTTGTGTGTCATTTAGGACATCCTAAGACATATCTTAAGAATCGGATTTTACGACACGCATGAAAGTTTTTGGTGAAACGGCAGTTACGACATGTCTCAGAGCGGTCCTAAGTTGGGCATCTTACGATAGTACTTACGACACGTTTGGTGCAACCGGCCCCAAGACTCTTCCTCTCTTTAACTCCCCTGAAGAGTTTTAATACAGAGTCACTGTCAATTTGTAAGTTCAGTTGTTGAAGGGGAGCGTTTCTAAACACAGACAGGTCTGAGTTAAAATCATAAATATCAAAACGATTACAAAAGTTATTCAAATCATTAGCAAGCTCAATATTTGATTTGCTAGTAAAAGAATAAAAGACCATTTTCTATTTCATGCCCATGATAGATGCTGCCTTGCTTCATCAAAAGTCCCTGCCACAAATGCACTGATAGTAGTGCCCACCTATGTTTTATTGCTCTATAAATTAATTGCTTTAAGATTTTTTCCCCCTTTTTGCCAAACAGTGTAACTATCCCATTACTTTACTGATGAGAGTTGACTTCTCCTGTATCATAAAATCAGTCTGAGTATAACGTTACCGGTACATCGTATTGTTTTACATGCCTGTGCAGTTTACAGAGAGGTAGACAAACAAATTTAAGCTCATGAAACAGATCACCCAATGCATCATGAAGAATGCCAATGTATGAGTTTAACGCGCAGAGCTACTTATCACTAACTACCATCCTGAACATTGGAGCTGCCCTTTTTGTAAGGTGGGGGGAATGATGGGGACTCAATATGCACGCAATCTCCTGACACAAAGTCAGAACCACGAAGATTTCAACCACTAGAGACTCCTTGAGACTGACAGGAGGGGCAAACCCTGTAAATAAAAATAAGGTGGCTGAAAACTCCTGCGGGAAGGTATTCAAACTAAAGAAAAAGATACCTGCCTTCAGAAAACACAGGGAACTGAACGGAGGCTTGAGGAGCGCAGCTATACACTCTATAACAGGCAGTGCTACTACTCAAGTGAGCGAAGCTAAACGAAACAGTAATTCTTCCTGGAGAAAAACTCACGAGAAGGCAACAGCTAGATAAGAGTTTATGAAAGAATGAATATTCAGCTAACTTAATGGCAACTACTCTTTTTAGTTCTCTTTCCTGCACAACAAGCGGTACCGGCGCGCGAGTATAGAAGACTCTCACGCAAGGAAAACTCTGCGCCTGCATCTCTTAAATAAACCACACACCGGTGCAACCAATTAACAATCAGGCTCCTTCGGAACCAGTGCTTCCACAAACCAACCAAACGACGATTAGCCGATTAGCACAAAAGGCGTCGATAGCACAATGACGATAAAACCAGTATAAAACGTGCCAAACTAACTGCATACACAGCGACAACATGCATACACCCCAGCAGAGGATAATACACGTGTGAACTCAACATGGGGAAAAAATTGAGTAAAACCAAACTCAGGTCCTCCCGTGGGGAAAAGAATTCAAAATAAGGTCTGCATCATGACACTTTTTTAATCTTAAATCCTTGCTTAACCTTGAGGAAAAACAGAATCGACTGTGGAGATACAAAAAGAACAGACAACCATTCAGTCTTCATGAAATTTCCATGGCGAGCATACAAATAAATCATCTGAGAATGACAAATGAAATTTCAGAGTAAAAATAAGTCATTGTGGACAGACAAAATACAAATATTGTGAATAAGTATGGCTCCGCCCCACACAGTGGGTGGGAGGAATAACAATTTCTGGTCATCTATCCGTTCATCCATCCATCACACATATCTTATGTGAGTGATATTTACCGAAGGAGAGAACGAATTTTCCTCTTTGGGGAAGTACCTCCCCATAGAGGGTAACTTAACTGATTAGGTTTTGGAGGTCATCGTGTCAAAGGTCAAGGTTAGCTGTATGCAGGGAACAAAGATCAACTTTTAGGGCATATAAAGCTATGGCTGGCAGACGCATAGCAGTCAAAGGTTTGCATTGACTTCTACTTTGACCTCTTTTGTTGTTCACATTGATTGCATATGCTTGTATGCAAAATTCCATTGAACATCTCTAAAATGCATTTATGAAGTTTGTGAAATGGAACAGTCTATTCTATCGGGAAAAATTAAGGGTGATCAATGAGTGAACCACTTCCTCAGAGCATATGTGGCACTAGAGAGGCATTATTCAACAGTGATGGAATATCTGGGCTACACTTGAAGTGATTCGCATTGAAAATCCAGATGTCGTAAAAGCGAATGGTTTACGAAAGATCTCTCTGTGCAAAGTCAACCTTCACGTGGCCCCGAGTGACACTATTCAGGTTTGTTCCAGAGCGTTGACGTGAGACTGAAGAAAGCAGTAAAGGGAGTCAGTCACGGAATGTTCAGAACTCTTGAAACGTATATCCTTGTCCATTGACCAGAGGCAGATATCAGTGGGAGGAGAGCTTACTGACCGTAAATCTGACAACAATGTTGCTTTTAATGACTGCTTTGAAGTATTGTGAACTGACTAGTAATGTGTTGCCTGAAGCAAAAAGATCTGTTGCATTCTCTCACAATGTATTGAGCGCCATGTGAGCTGTGAATACTGGCAACTCACGAGAGGACTACAGTCCATTTGGTTACAGAATTAATGACTTTCACTGCTGAATTCAATCAACAATAAATTGTCCAAGGACTAAGAGATTAACCCGAGAATGGCTGAATATATTCTGAGAATGTGCTGGTAAAACATAAACTGGAAAAACATATTTTACTTTCCACGTCTGAACTGTGCTCATTTTAAAGGTGAAAGTAAAAAACAACAAATAAGATAGGACAAGGAGGTCTGCCAAGCCTACTTTAAAGCTAGTATCTCACTGAGCGCCGAATGCTTACAAATATAGCAAATTTTGAGTTTCTTCAGAGTTCGTAAAAGGGCGCAAAGCAGTTCGCTAAAAGTTTAGGATCACAAACAGTTTTTTCTTGTTGCAAAGAAATTTTGAGCATATTCAAAATTTCTTTGCGAATTTACTTTCTCACAAACAGTTGCAGGCGTTTGTAAAAGAGTCGTAAGCGTTTGCAAACGGTTGTAACACGTGTCGCTAAAGTTCTTTTTGGTTCGCGAAGTAGTGACCACTATACAACAGAGCTACGAATGTAGACAAATATTGGGTTTCGTGAGAATACCATTAAGGTTTCGTCAAGATTGCAAAAGAGTTTGCAGCGGTTTTTAAGGTCATTTTCATATTCTAGAAAGCCATTTCCTGTTCTTTCACACACAGTTACGCGAATGTTGCTGACGCTAAATGTTGCTAAATACCAATAACGACACCTCGGTCTGTCCTGATTCGTCTTTTTTTAAGAAAGTTGGCCAATCCAAAATTCGCTACATTCGTAAGCATTCGCCGCTCAGTGAGATACTAGCTTAAGCAGTTCAGTTTTACAGAATCATGGGGGCATGGCTGGAGACCAGTTCTACTTCGCCCTTATGACAAACACATCTCATTCAAGCAATCCACTGCCTCTATGTTTTAATCTCGACATCAACTAAATACAACTTTTCCAGCAATCTCAAGTGGGCTAAAACGTCTAAAAACATGCTGCGGTCAATATTAATTCGGCGAGAAATTAAGTCATTCCCCGTCTTTGACAAGATTTCCTGTCAATTATGACAGAATGCATCTCCCGCCATTGACGAGAATATGCTGATAATCATTTTCACTGTTATATGATGGAGGGTGCAGTCATGGCTCTCCCAACAAAAACAGGTATTAAAAGTTCAGTGAATAATGTCAAAAATATTGGCAGTGGCGCAAACTTCGACAGAACAGCAGGCCTTGCAAGCCATAGATGTAAGTTCAGCTTACAGTCTCTCTCATTTGGCAAAAAACATATTGATGACTCTACGTCTTCGTGGTTAATGATCAGTGGACCAATGAGTTGAAAGTAGAACTTTCCAGTAAAATGCGAATATAGCATTCAAAAGTTTAAAAAATACCCAAAATTTTATACCATCAAATATAGTGGCATGGTGGTGTTGGTGATTGCGTGCAAATACTTGCACTGCTACCGCAGTGCTCCATGCTCAGCAGTGGTTTTCACCTTGCAGGTCTCCTCTGGATGCAATTTTTGCCAAGTCATGTTCTTATTGTGGAATCATGAACACTAATCTTAACAGAACCAAGTGAGGCATGCAGTTCCTCAGATGTTGGGCAGGGTTCTTTTGTGACCACTGGGATGAGTTCTCAATGTTGCTCTTTGAGAACTTTTGGTAGGGTAGCCACTCCTGGGAAAGTTCCCAGCTGTTCCAGGTTTTCTCCATTTGATGATAATGGCTCCCAGCATGGTTTGCTGCAGCCCCAGAGCCATCAAAATGGCCTTGTTGGCCTTTCAAGACTGAATTTCTTTAGATTGTGGTACTATGTGCTGCTTTCTGCGTACTACACATTGCCAGACAAATTTTATTTACGAGATGTTTAGATTCTTCAGGGCTGGCAGTTATCATGCCTGCCTGTGTCTAATGAAATCGAACCCAATTTTCGATTAAATTTGTTTAAATGGTTGCTTTAGAGACTAAGGGGCAGGGACAGAGCCAGGAAATGTTCAATGGGGTGGCCAAGATGGGGCCAGTGATCATTTTGGGGTGGCAATGATGTGTCTCACTTGAAAATACAGAGCTATTGAAGACACCTACAACACACAACCCTACATTATGTGATGGCTGATGTATATTGGACACGAAAAGCAGCAGCCAGAATTAAAAGGCAAAAAACAGCCGAGAACAGGGAGACTCAAACAGGATAAAAATGCGAGACTCGCGCTACCACCGGACCTGGCAGTCGTCCGAGGTAGAAAGCAAGCAAGCTCAAAGGTACAAAAAAAAGGGGGTGAAAATAAAATAATGATTCCCTTTCTAACTATCACTAAACCTCAAATATGCAACTAAATCCCCAACAATTTTCTGTCTGGAGACCTTACCGGCTAAAGCGCAGATGTAACACTGACACTCTAGCAATGGAAGCGAAGCGGAACTGGAGCTTAAATAGAGTCCGGGCAACGTCCCCAATTAATGCCAGCTGGCCCAGGAATCCGATTGGGAGCAAAACGATATCGTCCCCCACGAGAGCAGCAAAAAGAGCTCTCAATGCTTCCAAACCATGACACATTATTTGGGATTCAGGTGCAGGTGGAGTAGAACAAGTATTCAGTGTATCTAACTTTCCCTTATTCCTGCAGGAAAAGTAATAAAGAAGCCAACACTACACAAATCTAGTGTAATGCAGACTACTTATATGCAGTTATTAGTCCCCTACCGGAAACGGAGGGGACTATAGGATTGCACTCCGTCCGTCTGTCCGTCCGTCCGTCCGCATTCGTGTCCGCTCCATAACTTCAATACCGTATGACCTAGGAACATCAAAGTTGGTGTGTGGATGCATCTTGGGGAGAGGGTGTGTCATGTACCCTATTCAGGTCACTTTCACCTACTTCTTAGGAAATATAATATGCATGCACCGGTAGGGGACTAGTATTGCGCAGCAATACGACATTCACCGATAGGCGGTGCATTTGTTCTACAAGGTATATTCATACTTGGCTTTTAAACTTCGTTTGCTCATTCGTATTTTCTTCAGTCCCTATGGCACTGCGACCAAGCCTTATCAGCCTAGAAAAATAATACAATCCCATCCAGGCACCTTAAGAACTGCAGGTTCAAGTAACAAAAACTGAACCTTTTATGGGTTTATGGATGACAAACAAATTTTGAGACTGCAAATTTCCCCGCTTTCCTAGCCATAGCCACGTTCGCTTTTACAACAGTTCTAAAACTTGCTTCAATCAGGTCTCCATCTTGATATGTGGCTAAACTTTGTCTCTCATATACCCATTCAATTCCCTGCTCTGGTGTGCGGTTCTGTATTCGTAATTAAGCCCCTTCTAAAACTCCTTTGCTTCATTCATAAAATTCCCCCATGTCAGAAATCTTTGAAACAATTCCTCCTTGTAAAATTAATCTCTTGGCTACCATACGCATCTTTCTGTCTTTGGACAGTTTTAGACCACTGGCTGTCTGTGTGGACTAAAAGAATTATATTATCCCGTTATAGTGGAGTGAGGGTTCAGAAGCTAAAACACTTACTGTTCTGTTAGATCAGTGCATAATAGCCAGTGAGTGCACTTGTTTTGTTCCTGAAAGGCTACTATACAATTAAGAGCTCTGTATCATGAGTGGAAAGAGCTCCAAAACAGGCAGCTACTACCTCTTTGTCAAAGTCCATTTAGTGACGTTTGTCCAGGCTTGCTTGCTTTGCATATTGAAGATTATTACTTGTCTTTATGTCTGGACCGCGACTGAGGTAAGAACATCTATTTCAAAATATTTTGACAAATATGAACAATGGTTAACGATTAAACCAACGGGACTGCATAGTCAGGTCAAGGGTTGTCATGACAGAATTTTAAATAACATTTTGCTAATGTATTCTCATTAAAAAATGGCTTATGCATTTGGAATGCTGAGTCTTCAAACATTCAAACGATATAGTTCTACAACGTAGTACAATATTTGACGGTATAAAAATTAAATTGTGCCTGGCAGCCCACAGGCCTGTGCTCGCTAATGGGTTAATCATGTCTGTAATGATGATTTAAATTAGGTCTCAGCACTTTTTGTATTGTGCTTTTATTTATTTGTTGTTTTAGTGGATTTAAACTGCTGTGCTTGTTTGGCTCTCTTTGACCGGAGATGACTTCAGTCTTGTTCATGGAAATGGATGCTATCATTGCAAAATATTTGATTGGAAAGAAATTGATTGTCTTTCTTTTTGATTTAATAGGTGTCAAGGATGACTTACAAACTGGAATTTTATAGATTCATTGACATTTCCCATATCTTCCCAACTTTTCCGGGAATGGGGCTAGCAGATGTGATTGCCTTAATTCATAATATCCTCTGGTAAACTTATAATTTTGGTAATTATTTAATTTGCTGTTAGAAAATGCCTTCTTATTTTTCAAACACCATGTTTGACTCAACTGTGTCTGTTTCATTGCATTTATTTTGGTGGTGGCTCCGGGTACAAGTGGAGTACTGGCTGTAACAATTTTATACAATGCTGGGGCACACTGTCATGCTCCTTTTATCTCAGAGAGCTTTTAAAATATTTTTCAGTGAACTGCAACATGGCAGTGCCTTTAATGGCCCATTTATTCTATAAGTGGAATTTGTAAAATTTGAAACAGCCACTGCAGACAAGGTAATGACGATAGAAGGCTGCTTGTCAAAGTACTGATTGCCCCCAATTGGTAATAATTGTAGCGGCGGAACTTTGCAAAACTTTGATTGGTACGGCCCTGAGGCATGATCCCTTAACATTGTCTCACATTGTGGGTGGGACTCCTGTTAGTTTTTCACCCAAAAGAAATCCTTTAATTCCCAGTAAGTACCACATAGTGAGGTAATAACTACTCATGTCAGATTTTACCGCCGGGAGCTGAAACAGTGACATGTTGACTTTTGTCAATCAGCAACCAATCACATGGAAAATTACCTTATACAAACAGAACATTCTGACTGCTTATAGGTTTAACATCTAAGGTGCCAATGCTAAGAGTTACATACTTCCCTGTGGTAAAATTCAAATCATGTCCTTTCATTTGCCCCAGCACTCAAAACATGAATACGTAAATGGTGAGTCAAAATTTAAACATCCCTTCGCTAAGGTCAATGTTGTATTTTTATAGCAACTTTCAGGGTTGCATCACCACAGAAAGTTGTCACCATCACCAGGAATGGAATATTCGCAATATCATGGCTTTTTTTATTTTAATCCCTTTGTGCAGATGTAGACGCTGATGTCCGTAAATTCTAAAATTTAATTCTTGAATAATTGAATGATTATAATTGAATTTCCAAATGTCTAGGTTCACTGCAATAATTTTCCAGAGTGTCTGTTACATTAACGCTGAGTTATAAAGCCAAAAAGGCTCATGCACAAAATGAAAAAATGGCATTATTCGTACTCTGCCCTTTGAAAATTGACCATATGCCTGAGAAAATCAGCAAAAGATGGCAATTATTAGTCTACATTTTCTCCATATCATGATGTGTGGATGATGTTGAGTTTGTAGTGTTATGGACCCAATTTGTTATGACATTAACGACAGCAAAGGATGACAGACAAAGATTTTAAAACTAAAACACATTTAATTAAACAAAGGCAACTAACAACAAACTACTCTACTCTACAGATCAAGATTGATTAAATACAAAAACAGAAATATTTAGTCCCTTTGGTGGGTGGCTTGGTGATGTCCTGGGTGAGAAAAATGCTCTAACACAGGCAAAAATCCACTAAAAGCTTCACAGGTCTTGAACAGAATGACAGGTCTAGTCAAATGTATCCTTCTCCTTGCAATTTCTCCTACTACTTCACTGTCTCAATTCTCCTCCTTATATACTCTTTTGCAGACCCCACCCACATTTAGACCTCTTTTTTTATTTTCTGGGACTTGCCCCAGACATGTCCAGAACATGTCCAAACCTAGCTCCAGTCTGGGCTCAACAAAAAAAAGGTAAATACTGCCATCTAGTGGCCTTTATTCAGATTACAGTAGAAACATCACATGATCAAAATCTGTAAAAACTAAAAGAACTGTGAAATACCACCATGAAAAATTAAAAATCTTGTTGATAAACCCATTTACTTGTTTTTATTTCTGCCTCAAGATTAGAAAGCTTGTTTTAACTGGTTTCAACTTCTAACCCAGCTATTCACCTGGTTGCCAGACTATACAGTGAGAGAGCCCACTGGATGACCAGATATCATTACAAGCTTTGACCAGGTGCAGACCAGCTAAGACCATCTAGAAAACACAGCTTTAATGACTTTTATGACTTTTAACTAGCTTACCGCCTCAGCTAGCTTTGAATTTTAATTTTGAGCAGGGGATCCAAGATGAAAAGAAACTTCCTTTCAAAAGTGAGAAGAGCTTGTTGAGTCTGGGAAATTTGACTGTATTGGGGGCAGGGAGGATGTTTATTGAAAAATTATATTTTATTGACAGGAAATCCCTGGAGTTCCTGAAGTGACAGGACGCATATCCATGAATAACTTCATTGCTCGGTTGAAAATAAAGGCACTGCTTTGTCATTAAAAGTCGCATCATCAAACATTGCGCCCAATGGTGTTTCATTGCACATTGTTTTAAAGTTTCTTTTTTTGTAAACAAATAACTAAACTATTGCTGAAGAGGTGGAAGTTGACTTCACTTGTAAAAGCAGCCTAATGAAGATCTAACATCATCTTGTTATTTCCTTAAAATGAAGCGTTTTATGATATTATTTTTGCCTCGGTTCCCACTGCTGCAGGCCCTTCATGTGTGCGATAACTCAAACCTCAGTTTTTTTTTACATTTTTATTATTGCATAAAACTTTTTGCATTCATTCCTAGTGTATAGAGGACAAAGCCCATTTGTTTTGTGTAACCCTACAACCTTTTTTCTGTTACCACCAGGTCAATATTAATATATCAAATACAATACCTGAAGCAGTTTTGATGGGAATTACATCACACTTCTTGTGATTATTTCTGGGACCAAGAGGAGATATGTTATTCATCCAGGTCACCATGTGACCTTTGCTACAGCACCGCCACCACCACCAGGACAAAATCTTCATTTTATAAATTACAATAACTTGATAGTTTTTATGGGAATCAGATGAAGCCTCTTGTGTTCATTCCTCATGTTTACATGATTAACCCTATTGATTTGTGCGACCCGACAAACTTACCCACAGCACCAAAACTCGGTCAAACTTTTCCAAATGCAATAGCTGAATCATCTCACCTTTTTGTGAGTCTGGGAGGCGTGTAGAAAAGGGATCTTATTGACATTTGTCTCCATATGTCATTTGCTGCAGTGCCACCAACAGGCCTAAAGTTTCATTCTAAAAAATTGAAATACAATATCTCAAGCACTATCTCCTGAAGCCCAGAATAGTTATCCTGTTGATTTTCTGGACCTCATACCGTTTCATGTTGCACGTCCACAAGGCCAAACTATGTATTTTGCCTTTGGGGAGAATGACGTCATTCTGGGATAAACTCTGCTGTCAACAACTGATGACATTTGTTTTTTCTTTTTCATGTGTGTGCTGTGTGCAGAAAGGTGGATGTACAAATTGAAGGTCAAAGGTCATATCATTCAATGCGTCATGAAGCAAACTGATCGGACATACCAGGCATGTGCTTGACAATGTCAGCCTAAGCCTCTGTTACGTGTAGGAATATAGGGAGACCCCAAGCGCAAAGGAGCAGGCAAAATGACTGGTTTATTTGTTATTGTACAAAGTTAACAAAGAGCACACAATCACAGGAAACAATAGCAATAGAAAATACGAAGTGGAAAAGCTTACTAACTCCAAAAGGGAGGAAACAGTCAATTGCAAATTGTTAATGATCATACAGAGGCGTGGATAAGCGAGCTCTGAAATGGAGTAAAATTTAGGAGGAGAAATTTAGATGCGCAATTGAATGCAAACTCTCATAAAAGAGAGAATTTAGCTGAACCAGCATAGAGTAAGGGAAGTAAATGGTCTGACGGAAAAAAGAAAAGTGAACAAAGCAACAACTAAATACTGAATGGAGGTGGGAACTAAACCAATGAGAGATACAAACTAATAATTGAATAATGAGTGAGTGTGGCGGTAAACTATGCTGGCAGGCAGATTCAGCTGGCGCTTGTCACAGCCTCACTCTAAAAAATTTTGTGAGCCGTCACATCTGCAAAGCTTGACCAGTGGCGTGCACAGACATTATGGGGGGCAAGTGCTCAGGGGGGAGGGCACTTTTTTGCACACGTGGAACATGTTATTATAGTGTGAGATTAAAAAAATAAAATAAACATTACACGCACATGTTCAATGCAATTCATGATTACTGTCATTCATCACAAGAAGGCACATGGGTAGCCTTTTTGGGTATATTTTTCTCAGGCAATGGGGAACTGCCTGATTCTTCTTTATGTGTTCATTTGTGTTGCCTAACAAAACCTACACAAAAGAAAACGTTCAGCTTAACAGATAGATTTGCAAAGTCGACTGACATTGTTTGTGGTGGTCGTCCTCACGTTATCTATCATTGTTTGGGCTATAGCATTAAACTAGCTAATCAGGTGACCAGTCGGCTAAAAAATGCTCAGTTGTTTGGTGCTGCATGAGCAGTGGCGTACCGTCAGATGCCAGGTGACACGTAATGATTAAGAAATGCTAATTACAAAGCGATTGCCAGTTGGCTATGTTAATATAATTGATGTGAATCCGCAAGGATGAAAATCTGCAAAAAATCCGAAACTTTCGCGGACTTCACAAAATTTATTTTCGTCTTCACTCAGCTGTGCTACTGCGCACTTTGGCTGTCACATTCAGAGTATATAGAATTCTCATTCTCATTCAGAGAATATAGAACGGATTCTCATGGCTAATTGCTCAATGAACGTCGCAAATTAATTTACGCAAATTCAGAAATTATAAAGACGTAGGCTATTGATATTTTTTCCGTAGCCATTGGTGTGCGGAAGTAAGTTAAACGCCGTATAATTTCGTAGTGCAATGTTTAACACGGCTTTCAAAAACAAGTTAGATTCTCGTCGGTTCCTCCAATCAGTCTGAGCAACTGTTGCTAATCGGTGAGGTAAACTGCGAGAGGCGTCTGTCATTAAGAAGTGAAAGGTGAGGTTATTGCTGGCCCTGTGTTTCTGCCGTCGGACCGTCGCTGTGTATGAGACATGCTACTGCACAACAAAATGATTACAGGTTGGGCTTGGAGGGCAAACTGTACGATTTCACCTGATCTGTGTGTTACCTGGCTGGAGGGGCACAAGACTGTGGCTTCCAGTCGCTCAGCTGATATGCTCCTGCAGTGCATTATATGCACTGCACGCGTGTTCACGTGACAAAGGAAGAGAGGTCGGAAGTGCGTGAGGAGGTGGCCCATTTCGGGGCATTTTTTTTCAGTAGTTTTTAATCACACAGCTTTTCTAAAAGATCATTTCAACATTGGCCCCACTAAAGTGTTAATAATAATAATAATAATAATAATCATCATTTAAAAAAAAACGAAATTTCAAAAGGGCACTTTCATTGATTAAGGGCAAAGGGGCAAGTGCTGTAGCACCACCTAGCGTCTGTTTGTGCACGCCACTGAGCTTGACATATCAAATATAAAATAAAGAGCCAATATCAGGGAGCACCCGAGATGATCTGATCCACATGTGGTAACGACCGGGCAAAATTTAGGTAGAGATAAAATTTTTTAATAGCAGCCAGCAAAAGGGCTGTATTGCATTATTACTTTTAGGAAGATGACTGTAAAAGATTGTGTTGCTCAATCTCGTCTCTTGAGATGAGTTTGAGCCTCTCATATTTGTATCATTCTGTGATCATTTGTTTCTGAGTTACTTTTCCTAAAGGTCCCTTAGGAGCAAGAGATAAGCTAAAAAGAGACAAGACACCACTGAGACAAAGGAGGTTACCATTAGATAACCATTTGAGCAATACTTGAGAAGTAGGATAAACAGAGGGGATCTCATAATTGTATGCCCCTGATCTCAATTATGTCTTGGATATTTTGAAGGAGAATTAAAGAGAACAATTAAAAAAAAAAAAAAGATTTCTACGGTAATCACAGGCAAAACCGAATAAAAGTTTCCCCAAAAAGCATAATTCTGCATCCCGCTGCTTGGAGGATTTTGAAGGTTTTTTTTGGGGGGGGGTTTATTGTGATATTGTCACATACCCAAAAATCAGTTTATATTCAAGTTTTTCATAATGCTCAAAGGTGGGTACATTTCTCATTAAGACTATAAATGTAGGCTTTGCCAACTGCAAACAGGTGGTCATGTGATGCAAACTGCAGTAAAAAGCCCAACTGAAATGCATATCCCAAATGCACACCAGCATTATTGACTCCCTTGAAAAAAATGAGCAATATCAAATGTGAAAAAAATCTCTTTTTTGTTTTTCCTTTTATTCTAAATAGTCACAGAAATCTATCATTTATTTGAAGCAACATAATTGAAAGAAACATTCATTCTTATCATGAGACAAATATTTTTTCTCAGAAATATGTTTGCCACAATAATTGGCGCCCCTTAATCAATTTCCTGATTTGCGCAGCTCAACAGATTTCTTGTCACAAACTGATTCTGTTTTTCTGGTCTTTCCCATTGTGACAAAAGACAAAGGAAATTTTTTTTTTTTACATATTTACAGCCTAGAGAAGCAGGAAGTCAATTGACAATCGACAATTAAAGAATTTTGAATCAAACAGGTGAACTTAAAATGTATAACTGAACTGGAAGTATACTTAGGCACCCCCCTGGAAAACTGCTGGCCACCTCACTGGCCCCCCCAGAGCACTGACTGTTTGAAACATGGACGTAGCCTCTGTGACGTTATTCATAGGTTTCTGAATATCCAGTGTGAAACTCATTTGCTCGCCAATTTGGCATTCACCTGACTCCGCCTACCTCATGGCTAATCCAAAGATAGTCAGAAAGGTGGACCATTGCTGGAGCTGAGGCGAGCCGAATGAAGCCCAGTTGCTGAAAGACGCCCACCGAGATCAAAGCTACCAAGCCAGCTACTGCTTACAAACCAGGCTAAGAAGCCAACTCAGTTCGATGCTACATAGTTGGCTATGGCCTAGATGCAAGATCATATCTGTCCACGCAAAGTAAAGGAGCCCGCCAAGTTGATTGAGGTGGTGGATCGAAGGCTGCTTATTTCCGTGAAGAGATTGCGAGACGAACGCTGCTCACTGGTGGGAAGTTGTGACAGATGGCTCACCCCTAGGAGTACGAGCGGTGGTCAGTTCAGATTTTTGACGCATCTAGCCACGCCACATTAATGGTAGTATGGCCAGTCTAACGTAATATTGCATAACCTAAGCCCACTAGCAAGCCTGGTGGTGGACCTTTATTTTCCTTCCTCACACAGGCATATTTTTGATCTATCATGCTGAATTAATTGGTTTCTGCGGCTAACATATGCACGGGTTATCAATGCTAACACAGCTTGGCATCTGGCTCCAAGGCTAAACCATGGTTATTTCAGCAACAACCCAGCTAATCTATGACCTTTATATAAGCCAACGATACCAGTGTGACTTGCAACGTTTCTTTCGCGTTGTCTGAATTAAGGTTCTTCTGGACCTCAACAGAGCCTTTGCTCTGAGGTTCACTTTTCACTTCGGTTATTTTTTTCTCCATGTAAATGTTGCGTTACTGGACACTGAATATAACCGAACGTGGCCAGCTAGTGACACTGTTTCCGTTACCATTTGGTTTATTAATTAGGTTGATGTAGCTAGTGAGCTTGTGGATGATGGACTTTATGAAGAAACACATTTAGCGACAGCTAGCTAGCTTGCTAGATAACGAGGGATAGGTTTAATTAGCTATAAAGCTAGCTAGCCTCTCTATATAGAGTGATACTGATACCGTATCCGTAATAGCACTGAAAATGGAACGAATCCATTTGTGGCGAAGCAGCGGTAATTGTAGCACTTGCAGCAAGATAACCTGAAAGGAGGAGAGACTCAGAGCCAGAACATGACTACATCCCTACAAGGCAGGAACAGCAAGAAACAGAAACTTTGCGCAAAAGTGTGGAACAGGCATCAACCTCAGTCACAGCCACAGAGACTGGTGAAGACTCAGCTAGATTTAGGCCAGCCACCACCAACCTGTCCCTGGACCAACAGGTGAATTTATCAGTGTGTCCTTGATGATGAAATGGATGGCTACAGGGTAAAACCATTTGGATAGATCTGTGGTTATGGTGTATCTACTGTGAGTAAGGCATTTTCATGGGAATTATATAACACCTTTGTCAGTAGTTGAGGCTAAGAATAGTCTGAATAGAAATGTTCATTTGCCAATATTACAAATGTGATGGAGAAAACTAACTACTCATACTATTTGAATTATTCTTATTGTTGTTAAAAAAAGCTGTGTTGGAAATGTTTGTGTGTTTTTCTGAAACTTGAGGCAAATGTGTAGGATGCATATTGTTTCTTTAATGAAAGAGAGTCAAGGACATAGCCTAGGAAACATCTTGGGCTCTAATTTCCTGGCGCAGCGCAGGTGGCGTAGCGAAGCGCAGGCCGCGCAGTGGTAATTTCGTAGGGCGCAGCCCGCGTAGTGGTAATTTCGTGAGGCGCGCAGCCTTCGGTAGACCAAGGTGCGCCGAGATGGGTGTGGCGGCGTAGTAGGGGGAGGTGTCACATATTCATGAAGACGCAGTGACAATTTCGTAGAAAAAGTCTCCGCTGGAGTTGCGCAAAAAACTCGCCAACTCCAACCTGGTTTAATTTCCGTGCAGTGGTAATTTGGCTGACCGGCGCAGAGAGCGCACACGTCACCGAAATCTCACAGGCAGTTTTACAGAATGTCAGGCACGTTTCAATGCAAGAAATAATTACAGGAAGCACGATTTAATGTAACTATCTGAATAAGGACATAAATTATTGTATCTATATCGATTGTCCTGATGTCAGATTAAAGGCGGTTGCCACGCGCAATGGAAACTTGACCGGGCTTAATCAACGCAGCTGAATCTGTGATGCAAACTAACGACTTCATCTTTCTCAGCCAACCACAAACTGTATATATATATATATATATATATATATCGAATGCTTGCGTTCTATGCTCATTAAAGCCGCTTCCACACTGGACGCGAAACGAATTTTTCGCCCGACTGATCACAGACAAAGTCAATGCAAAGACGCGATAGTTGGACAGGGTTTTAATATAGCTCCGTGTCCGAAAGTCATAAAAGTTCTAATTTTTCCGAGTATTCCAGGAATTATTAGACGTGGAAACTTGGCCATTTTTGTGTTCGACCTTTACAGAATGCAAATTGATAGCTTTCGACTTTTCTTGGTCTTTTTAGCCTATTCTTCTGTTTTCTTCCGTTGAAGATAGCCAGCAGTCTTTATTCGGTCTTTCTTTTGAAAATTAGTCGGATGGACCGAACAGATTCACGCTTTATTTCCACAGCTGAGATAAAACAGTGCGCGAGCAAATCAATTCCATGACCATTGACAGTGTGAAGAAATTATCGCGTGCACGATTAAGACTGTCCGACACGAAATGCAAAATACTCCATGTCCACCAGCCAGCAAAAAGTAAAAGTATTGAAATGAGAACAGATTTATAACGGGATATCCAACAAAGATGACCCGCTAAAAAATAAATCCCAGTGTTCATTGGATGTTCTGTTGTTAAAATGTTTCTTTTTATTCTTTATTTCGGTATCAATCTGTTCTAATCGTCCTCTTTTTTTTTTTTTTTTAGCTGTCAGACACGGAGGCATTGTACATTGTCCCATGCCAGTGTCGACTCGCTTTACTGAGCAGAGCTTAAACAGAAACATTGATTGAAATTCTCGGTACTCATCTTAAAGAACTGAGCCCTCTTATCAAAACATTCACGTTTAATATCGACAAGAGTCAGCAGATTTGAAGAAATTAAAAGCAATAATAGACTGTCGGACACGGAGATTTATTAAAACCCTGTCAGACTTTCGGGCACAAGACGCAATCTGTCGAGCGAAAAATTTGTTTCGCGTCCAGTGTGCAAGCGGCTTAATACAAGGCTACTATTATTGTCACTTCGGTTTTATCGTCTTCAGTGGGGAAAAGGAATACAGCCTGATTGCTATGATCTCGTACTGAGTTAAGATCGCATATTGAAAATAAATGTGTCACGTATCTTGCATTGTTGTCCATGCATGTTAATCCCAAAATTTAAAGCAGCAACAGTTTGTAATTCATGGGAACACGCTATCCATCGTTTCTCTTGCCAGTGAGCAAGATTTGACTCGGCTGTGTCGCCTTCTTTGCCAACTTGCGCTGGAAGGAGGGACAGAGGCGGGACAGAGGAGTTCTTGCGCCAGACTACGCCGGGCACGAAATTGCCACATACGCCTGGACACACCCCGTTGGCGCGGCGCACCCCACATGTGCCGCGCCTGCGCCGCGCCTACGCCTGGTCTACGAAATTAGAGCCCTTTATGTCTTCATTTTTTGTGAGTGTTTATTGTGAGTGTGTACATGACCACGGGCTGGAAGTGAATCCGGCTGTTAATCCAAGACTGGATAAACAGCAGTTTTGCTCATATTCAATCACCTCACTATCACTCGGCGCTATTTTATCTTCCTTCGTATCACTGCGCGCTGCCGCTTGTTGACATCAATCTGACTCCATAATATATTTAGAATAGCAAATTTAGTTATAGCCTCGTTAAATATCTGACTCCAAATTAGAATTAGAATTCATAGTTCGGGGACAGCATGCGTGAATCTCAGGGCAGTTATGCAACCAGACTCAGTCTGTGAAAACCAGTTACTCAGACTCTAGGGAAAAACATGAAGTTGATTATACCTTGAATTCCTAACAGACAACCACCGCCGCTACATTAATGTGTGCGGGTTTAAACACCATGTCCGGATCCTCGGTTCGTTGGTTAGATTAGAGGTTGGAAGTCAACCATCATTGCAATAGCCTCTGCTGGCATATATCTACAGCGAACCCAGATTATATGCACGCCCATGGGTTCCTTAAGGGTATTTTAATGGATAACCGACTTTTAGTCCATGGGTTTCCTTCAGGCTAAAACCCCACAACCAGCAATAAATCAATCCTTTCTGTAGATAGATCATGGTCGTCTAACCAACTTAACCAACCAATTCCCACACCGGGCCGCTGGCCAGTCGTTCCTCAGTGGGGATAATACCCCTAGGTATCCGCCGAGACGGGGCTAGGAAGAATAAAAAGATTAAGAGACACGGAGACCACGCAAGCCGAACGGAATACCAGTAATTTAATTACCAGGTTGGCACAAACTTGGATCAAACAAATCAACATTAAGCCAATTATCAGTTGCACACAATTTAGAAAGAGAGAGCAAATTCATACCTGGAAAAATGGAGGCCGCACCACATGCCCAGAGAGAACTCAGATGCCATCCCTCTCCACCTGCCTAGATCAGTTACTTACGCACAGACACAGGCCGGCGGAGCGAGGCAGCATCCTTTCGCAAACAAGATCTTGAAAAAAAGGAGCCCTTCCCGTTAGAATCTCTTGCCTTTAAGCACTCAAAACCATGCCTCCGATCAAGGAGGAGGAAGGGAGGGCCGAATCTGAGTTTTGCTCATTGAGGTGCTAGCATAGAGAGAAGAGTGGAATCTGACCAATTTAAGAGTTTCCCAAACGGTATGATCCATAATTTCAAGGGAAATTAAACATGCTCCATTCAACTCCTTGGATTCCCCTGAGAATAACAAGACCAAACATGATAGGAATATCTACTAATATGATGCAGTTGTCATGGAAAAGCCTTAAAATGGAGTATCATATAGTTTGACTTATAAGTATGTAAGTGACTTCTTCACAGGATACTGAACATAAAAATATTATGAATTTCCCAGAGATTTAGATTGTTTTAAACAGATTAATGTAACTGGGCTTTAACTTCAGTGGGGACAGTGATAGACCTTTCAGAGGAGAACTGGGCAGCTAGGACTGAATAGCTCCGGCCTCCTGCTGAGCAGAACCAGAGATGCTACCCCCACAGCCAGGCTGCGGGGTCATAAAAGTTTTACTGCTGGCTCTGGTTTGAGCTATCAATCAATCAAACTTTCAGATTCTACACGCGTAAAGAGCATATGTTCCAACAATATTATTTTTGACATTTGACATATCTGTTGTGAACAAAATCAACCAAACATTCCGATTCTACACAGCACCCCCGCCAGATTGCTTCCTTGCCTGTGGAAAACACTGGATTGTACAGCTATGTCTTCTTAGGGCATACTGTATTCTTCAGTAGAATGAGTGTAGATAACACTACATCAAATAGGCTACATATCATCAAGCATCCAAAAAGAGTCATCACATTTATTACTTTCCTGCAATTAATATACAGGATTGATGATGTTATTTTATATGACTCATAGATGTGTCATTGTTTTCAGGTTCATGTACAATTTGCATTGACTTATCATGTTGTGGTGTTTGCCATTTTAGACAGTACAGGCTGGTTGCCTATCGCATCGTGATAGAACAGGCCCTAAAGGGAGAGAAGCTCGGTCCAGGCAACAGAGCTCTTCCCTCATGTGTGGTTGACCTGATAAATAAAACATATCCATCATCAAATGGACAATACACAGGGTTCAAGGAGTCTGAGGAAGCACATAATTTGTTTTAGATGTAAACACGAAAGTTTTCGAAGACATTTTGGACATTGTGTTACATTTACTATGTTTTATTGAAAATATATTTTTTAATCAATATCTTGTATAGAAAACACAAACAGAAATGCACCACATACATAGGCTTTATTTGTTTCAGTCCTGTTTATTACTTATATAATAAAACTTAGTTTATTAAGACGCCAGATCTGATGGTATTATTACTTATAAAATAATAAAATAAACACAGGCAGTCATGCTTATCCATACATGTGGAGAACTCCAACATGCTCAGAAAAAAAAAAATCTTTTACACTTTTCTTGTATCTGCATCACAAAATAAATCAGACAAGAGATTAAAACATCTCGCGAAAAGCATAAGGGAAGAGAATATTAAAAAAAGTAAAAGTTGTAGAAAGTATCTAAATAGTACACGAGACACCTGAATATGTTTGGTAAACATAGGACACCAAAATGGACTTTCTCAGTCTCAGGCACCAGGTTTATCAGCTGCATCTTATATGCATGTTCTGCCACTTAGTCATCTTTTTTGGCTTTGGAGTGGGAGCAATGTTGGCCGGTTGGCCGGTGAGTTGACTGTAGGATGGATGTGGAACTGCTGATCTCCAAGCCTGACATTCTTATCAAGCCACCGTTGAATGATGTGCTGCACCATTTCTTTCCTAAAGTCCTGAGTTGTTGGCTCGTACAGCTTCCTTACAATCCACTGGTTTGATTGCTTGGAGTAAACTACATTTTATTTTTCTTTTCCTGGGAATGAGGAGAGTGAGGGGATATGAGAATGATCATGAACATGCTACATGCGTGATGGCTGTTGAGTTTTAGACGCCAAACGCAGTGGCCAGAATAAAAGGGAAAAACAGCAGATGAGAGAGAGACACAAATAAAATAAGGACTTAGATGTCGTCCGGGGAAGGAAACAAAGCGAGCTCGAGAGGACAAAATGAAAAGTGAAAAAAAAAAGATTCCCTTGCTCTCTAAAACTTGTCCTCAAATATGCAGCTAAAACCCTCACGACTCTCTTACTAGAGACCTTACCGGCTTAAGTGCAAAGGTTACACTGACACTCTAGCAAGGGAATTGAGGCGGAACTAGAGCTTATATCTGGGCAATCCGAATCCGAGCAACGCCCTCAATTAATGCCAGCTGGCCCAAGAATTTGATTGAGAGCAAAACGATGTCCTCCCGGACGAGAGCAGCAAAGAAAGCTCTCAAATCAACCAAATCATGACAGGACCCCTCCCTCAAAGGGACAGCTCCAGAAGTCCCTAGAGAACCCCGTGCATGAAACTCAGAGATGAGAGTGGGATCCAGAATATCCCGAGAAGGGACCCAGCAAAGCTCCTCGGGGCCGTGCCCCTCCCAGTCAACAAGAAACTGGGCCCCACGGCTAACACCCCTCTCGGCCAGAATGCGGCACATGGTGTAAACCGGCCCCCCCGAAACCATTCGTGGCGGAGGCAGGGGTGTGTCGGCAGGTGCCAGGATGCTAGTGCTAGCCGGCTTAATCCGAGAGACGTGGAATGACGGATGGAAGCGTAAAGATCTCAGGAGCTTCAACTGGACCGTGACCGGATAGATCCTCTGCACTATTTTGAACGGGCCAATATAGCGGGGAGCCAGTTTTTGGGATTCTACCTTCAAGGGGAGGTCCCGAGTAGACAGCCAAACTCTCTGCCAAACCCGATAAGATGGGGCCAAATGACGCCTTCTATCAGCGATGGATTTTTGTACAAGCCCTGAGCGCAACAGAGAGGAATGGACCTTAGTCCAAACCGACCGACAGCGACAACTGAAATGGTTGACCAAGGGAAACTCGAAATCATTCTCAGTCTCAGGAAATAGTGGGGATTGGTAACCCACCTGGGTCTCAAACGGGGAAAGCCCCGTGGAGGAATTACTCAGTGAGTTATGAGAATGCTCAGCCCAAGCTAAAAATCGACTTCATGAGAAGGAATTATCCGTCACCAAACATCGAAGAGTGTTTTCTAAAGACTGATTAGTACGATCCATCTGCCCGATAGTCTCTGCATGAAATCCAGAAGAGAGACTTACAGTGGCCCCCAACTGCTTACAAAATTCCCGCCAGAATCTGGCCGTAAACTGAGGGCCTCGGTCAGAGACCACATCCCGTGGAAGCCCATGCAACCTGAACACATTGTTAACGACAAGAGGGGCTGTCTCCCGTGCCGAAGGCAGCTTGGGTAGCGCAACAAAATGAGCTGCCTTAGAAAAACGGTCAACCACGACCAAGATGACCATGTTGCCGTCCGATACAGGCAGCCCTGTAACAAAATCTAGCGCAATATGCATCCAAGGGCGCCTGGGAACGGGCAAAGGTTGCAGTAGACCAGAGGGAGGGAGGTGGGAAGTCTTATTCCTGGAGCATGTACCACAAGCTGCAACAAATTCCCTTACGTCTCTAATCATACCCGACCACCAAAAACGTTGGGCCAGGAACTGCTTAGTCCGATGGGCCCCCGGGTGCCCAGCTAAGAGGGAAGAATGTCCCCACTGGAGGACCTGTGGCCTAACTGCAGACAGAACAAACAAACAGCCAGGAGGCTCCCCCCCAGGACCAGGGTCAGTCTTTAAAGCCTCCTGAACTACTGCCTCAATCTCCCACTGAATGTGTGCCACAACCTGAGTAGCCAAGATAACTGGCTCCGGGGTAGGATCATGGTCAGACTGATCGTAAATCCGTGACACGGCGTCAGGCTTAATATTTTTAGAGCCTGGGCGATAGGTCAGTGTAAAATCAAAACGGTTAAAGAATAATGATCACCACGCCTGCCGGGAATGACGTTGCTTAGTTTGCTGAATATACTGGCGGTTTTTGTGGTCGGTCCACACCACAAAAGGGTGTTCAGCTCCCTCCAACCAGTGGCGCCACTCCTCGAGCGTCAGCTTGACCGCCAATAACTCCCAGTCACCAATGCTGTAATTGCGTTTTGCGGCTGACAAAGACTGGGAGAAATATGTACATGGGTGAAGCTTATTATCCCAACAAGGGTGCTGGGACAAAATAGCACCCACGCCCACCTCCGAAGCATCTACCTCCACAACAAATGGGAGGGAGGGATCGGGCAAAATCAGAATAGGCCCTGAGCTAAAATGTTTCTTTAATTCCTAAAAGGCAGCATCAGCTGCTGGAGACCAAAAAAATGCTGAGGAGGTATTCTTCCTGGTGAGCGCAATAATGGGGGCAGCAACCGCACTTAAATTACGGATAAACCTCCTATAAAAATTAGCAAAGCCCTGGAAGCGTTGAACCTCCTTAACACTCTGAGGCGCAGGCCAATTCCTGACCGCAGCCACCTTGTCCAGGTCCATACGAACCAACCCCTTAGAAACAATAAAGCCCAAGGACCAGACAGTTTGGGCATGAAAAACACATTTCTCGGCTTTAACAAAAAGTTTGGCATTGAGGAGGGCCTCAAGCACAGGTCTGACGTGTTGTTTAGTGTTGAAGAAAAAATCAAAATGTCGTCAAGATAAACGAAGACGAATTTCTCCAATATCCTCTCGGTGGACGTCTTTAACGAGTGCCTGAAACACCGAGGGGGCGTTAACCAGTCCAAACGGTAAGACCAAATAATAGTAGTGCTCGTCATGAGTGTTAAAAGCAGTTTTCCATTTGTCCCCCTCCCGAATGCAAGTCAAATTATACGCATTACGAAGATCTAGCTTCATAAAAAATGACACCTCCTGCAGACGTTCAAACGTAGAGTTTATTAATGGAATGGGGTATCGGTTTTTAATGGTGATTTTATTCAGACCCCGATGATCAATACAGGGTCTCAGACCGCCATCCTTCTCCCCCACGAAAAAAAACCACACTCCGACAGGTGACGTGGACGGCCGAATAAAACCATTAGCGAGAGCCTCCTGAAATTATTCTCGCATGGCCTTACGCTCAGGTCCTGGCAGCGAGTATAGCAAATCCCTAGGCGGAGTTGTACCAGGATAGAGATTGATCCCGCAGTCGTACGGACGATGGGGAGGTAACGTTGATGCTCGTTGCTTACTAAACACTTCGGCGAGATCAGTATAGTCCTTAGGAACATTAGAAGGCAAGCTAAAGTTCAGCTGGGAACGTTTGCAACTTACTTTTCACACGTCACAGGTCATATGACTACGAGGTCCGTGTGCAACGACTTTTTTGAGGGGTGGGGCTTAGAACTGTACAAACCAGCCAAATATTAGTTTTCAAATAATGATAAAAAGTTATAGAAAGCATTTGGAAATGCGTGATGCATATTAATTGGCTACATATGATCCATTTCTTCGAAAATAGCCAAAGAATTTTCTGAGTGAACCTTTAAAAAAACAACTGCGTCTCAATGACAAGGGCCGCATGTGGCTGGAGTTCAGGGCTGATGAGCAAGTCTCTGTCAGTGCTGAACACTCATCACAACCCCATTTCCAGATAAGTTGAGACAGTGTGTAAAATGCAAATAAAAACAATGCAATGATTTGCAAATAATTTAAACCCCGCATTTAGTTGAAAATGGTGCAAACATAACATATCAAAACATATCTATATCCCAGTCTCTCTCATGGTCATAACAATAAGTCCTCATCATTGTCTTGAGAGTGGAATGAAACCACTTTAAGGCACCCTGACTCTCAGGGGTGGTTTTCGGAATTCTGAGGCCCTGGGCAAAGAACAATTTTGAGGCCCCACCCCCCACCTCAAACCTATACATCAGTTAATAATGAGAAAATAGATCATATGCAAGGAAAAACATTTTTTTTATTTAACACGACATGAAAATGATTGAAAAAATAGGTTGATGTCTGATGTAATATACAGGTACTTGAAATCATGAAACTCATATATTATGTAGATTCATTATACACAGACTAATATATTTCAAGTGTTTATTTCTTTTAATTTTGATAATTACAACTGACTGCTAATGAAAACCTAAAATTCAGTACCTCAGAAAATTAGAATATAACTTAAGACCAATAAAAAAAAGGACTTTTAACACTTTTTTTGGACTACTGAAAAGTATGAACATGTATTGCACTCAATACCTGGTCAGGGCTCCTTTTGCATGAATTACTGCAGCAATGCGGCGTGGCATGGAGGCGATCAGCCTGTGGCACTGCTGAGGTGTTGTTGAAGCCCAGGTTGCTCTGATAGTGGCCGTCAGCTCTTCTACATTGTTGGGTTTGGTGTCTCGCATCTTCCTCTCCACAACACCCCATAGATTCTTGATGGGGTTTAGGTCAGGTGAGTTTGCTGACCAATCAAGCACAGGGATACCATGGTTCTTAAACCAGGTATTGGTACCTTTGGTAGTGTGAGCAGGTGCCATGTCCTGCTGGAAAATGAAATCAGAATCTCCATAAAGCTGGTCAGCATGAAGTGCCCTAAAACTTCCTGGTAGACGGCTGCGCTGACCTCGGACCGGAGAAAACACAGTGGACCAGCACCAGCAGATGACATGGCTCCCAAAACCACCACTGACTGTGGAAACTTTACACTGGACCTCCAGCAACTAGGATTCTGTGCCTCTCCTCTCTTCCTCCAGACTCTGGGACCTTGATTTTCAAATTAAATCAAAATTCACTTTCATCTGAGAAGAGGACTTTGGACCACTGAGCAGCAGTCCAGTCCTTTTTGTCCTTAGCCCAGGTAAGACGCCTCTGACTTTGTCTCTGGTTCAAGAGAGGCTTGACACAAGGAATGCAACAGTTGAAGCCTATGTCCTGGGTGCATACGCGGATGGTGGCTCTTGGAGCACTGACTCCTGCTGCAGTCCACTCCTTGTGAATCTAACCCCAAATTCTTGAATGAGCTTCCTGTCACAATCCTCTCAAGGCAGCATTTATCCCTGTTGCTTGTGCACCTTTTTTTACCTCATTTTTTCCCTTCCATTCAACTTTGCACTAATGTGCTCGGATACAGCACTCTGTGTACAGCCAGCTTCTTTAGCAATGACCTTTCGTGTCATACCATCCTTATGCAGGGTGTCAATGATCGTCTTCTGGACAACTGCCAAGTCAGCAGTCTTCCCCATGATAGCGTAGCCCACTGAACCAGACTGAGAGACCATTTAAAGGCTCAGGTGTGACACCATGAGTCTTCAATGTTCCGCTTCTTCACAATGTTCTAATTTTCTGACATACTGCATTTTGGGTTTTCATTGGTGGTCAGTTGTAATCATCAAAATTAAAAGAAATAAATACTTGAAATATATCAGTCGGTGGGTAATGAATCTGTATAACATATGAGTTTCATGTTTTCATTCAAATTACTGAAATTAATCAACTTTTTGATGATATTCTGATTTATCGAGATGCACCTGTATACGTAACGTGCGCACGATATCAATACCAACATTGCTGCTCTCAAACGCCGGCTCATTGGAGGTGCTGCTGCTGGCTCTGGCTTCTTCGGTTGAACTTGTGAAGAAGGTGGTTAATTTGGGAAGCTTTTGAACAAATCTGTCATTTTCCTTCTTTCTCTTCCTTTTCTCCCCACCGCATAAAAATCGTTTCATTCTGTGAACACAGATATGTGTCGCTCTTTCGAAAAAATAATCGACTTTGGTATTCTATATACCGTATTCCCGCCGGGCTCGCTCAAGTCGTTGCCTAGGCTACCTCAGACGCAAGAGCCAGAGCGAAGCCGGACAGCTGTGTATGATGTCACGTCACTGACTGTGGTTTTTCGCTGGGATTACACGCATTGAGAATATATTAACATATATGCCTACTCTCAACACGAATAATAAAAACGAGACATTTGGGAGCTTTGAAAGTGCATAAACACTGACTAAATGAAGTGGAAATGAGACCAGTCAAAGGAGAGCTAGATGCTAGCCAGCAGACCTGTTGTCAATAACACAGTGAAGCTATGACAACTAGTATATTACACAACCATTTAAAAAGCCCGAAAATGCTTCCCACTACGCTGGTACAACAACTAGAGCCTTAGGATTGACAACGAGGCATTTTTTTACTTTGCACGTGAAAACACAATTTATTAGGCAACGCGTTCTGGTGGCTGTGGTGGTCAAAAGCATTCATGCAGCCTACGGTAGCAGTGAGGCACGCAGTGGCTTCAGCTAGCGCTAGGGCGTGTATGTTCTGAAAGCTCATTAACATATAGTTGTGACGTTTCACCGAACGAGGCTCTTGATTGGACGAGGCCCCAAAGGAGGCTCCTGATTGGCCGAGGCCCTGGGAAACTGCCCGTGTTTGCCCTATGGAAACACCGCCTATGCTGACTCTCTGGATGATAGGCACTGGAAAGAACCTGCTTCGCAGCTAGTTCATACAGAACCTGCTGAAACTATCCAGAAGTGAAATTGCTACCTTGGTATGGCCGAATTTCCCTGGGAAGGCCAAACAACGTGAAGGACTTTATTAAAGCCCTCAAGATTGCAGTTGCCTTGATGTTGCGTAGAGGTATGGCTTCAGGGAATCTGGTAGATGCACACATGAATGTCAACAAGTACTGATTTCTGGATCTAGTCTTAGGTAATGGACTAATACAATCAACGATGACCTGGGAGAAGGGCTCCCCAAATGCTGGAATAGGCTGCAATGGAGCTACAGGTGGGTCTAACTGGTCTTTTCCAACTACCTGACAAGTGTGACAGGTTTTGCAAAAGTTGGAAACATCTTTCCTAAGTCCAGGCCAGAAGAAGTGTTTCATGATCTTGTCAACAGTCTTGTTGTCACCAAGATGACCTCCCAAAGGTAAACTATGAGCCATTGTTAAGATTTCATTCCTGTAGACCTCCAGAACAACAATTTGCTTGACCACTGCCTAATCTACATGGGCAGGGATATCAGGAGGGCGCCACTTCCACATCAACACTCCATCCTTGAGATAATATCCAACTGGAACTGCATCTATTTCTTCATTAGGAAGGACTCTCTTGTTTAGAACACAAATTTCAGGATCATTGTTTTGCTCCTGAATCAACCGCTTTCTGGACAGAGACAAGTCTCCAGACACAACAGACCCGTTTGGCTGGCTGAACAGAAAACTGATAAAAGTGTCTGATAAGTCCTCAAACGGAGAAGCCATAGTCGGCTGAGTCATAACGCGAACCACCTGAGTCATGACTTTCAATGTGCAGGACGGCATGACATAATCTTCTTCTTGCGCCTTCTTGGCCATAGCACGGGTCACTGCTCAGGAAGAAAACAGGGATGGGTCTCATCACGTAACTCCATCGAGTCCATCAACAAAAGTGACTGAGAAGCTCCGGTATCCCTTAGGATATATATGGATACAGGAGGAGAATGCTCCACTCCAGCGCCACAAATCCCTCTGACACAAATGGAAGAAATTCCTCCCACACAAAGTCAGCAGTATCAGGCTTTTTAGCCCCTCAAGAAGCAGGCAATTTAGCAGATCGGTCATCTACTACAGGGGTTTCTAACCTTGTTTTCACAAAGGCATTTGGTTTGTATCCTTTTCTTTTCTTTCTTAGCTTTTAGGAACCAACAGTTAGTTGTAACATGACCAGATTTCTTGCAATAATTGCAAACTAGACCACTTTTGTCACTGTCAGCTTTCACACTTAGATCAGACCTGTGATTGGATATCTGAGCTTTATCACCAGATTTGTCTTTGTCTTTGGGTGAGGAATCTTGGGTATCACCGTTCCCTTTCTTCTGAAATTTGGACCATCTTTTGTTACTGCTAGACTGAAATTTGGACTTATGAGTGAGAACACATTCGTCTGCAAACTTGGCAGCTGATTGCAAATTCAGTGCTTGCTTCTCATTAAGGTAGGTCTTAATATCATCCTTAACACAGTTCTTGAATTCTTCAACTAACACCATCTCTTTTTATAATCATCCTGTCAATATATATCGAAAAAAAAACTATTTCACAATTTGAATTGTTAGATTTTCAATAAATGACTCACACAATGGTCTATTCCGGACTTGAGCCCCCAATTTGTTATGGCCCCAATTTGTTACGGCAAATCGGACAGCAAGGGATGACAGACAAAATTTTAAAACTTGAACAGACTTAATAAAATTAAGCACTGACCAAGATTGATAATATAAAAAAATGAGATAGTTACAGAGATGGGGTTTCTTTGTGTGATGTCCTGGGACAGGAAAATGCTCCAACACAGGCAAAAATCCACAAAAAAGCTTCACAGGTCTTGAAGAGTGACAGGTCTGGTCAAATGTATCCTTCTCCTTGCAATTTCTCCTACTACTTTAATCTCTCAATTTTTCTCCTTATATACTCTTTTGCAGCCCCCTCCCACCTTCCAGACTTTTTTCAATTCTCTGGGACTTTCCCCTCTGAGGCATGCTCAGGACATTTCCAAAACCTTGCTCCAGACTGGCTTAACAAAAAAAAAAAAAAAACGTCAATACTGCCATCTAGTGGCTCATTTTTTCCACATTACACCTTAAGCTATGATGATATTGTGTCGTTTTAGACAGACCTTTGAAAGTTTTTTTTTTTTTTAACGATTTACATGCCTTACATAATCACAAAGGGTTAATTAAAAAATTACGCAGTAAAATGTCTCCACACTTACCATTTTGGTAGATAATAGATAATTGGTAGATAAATGTCAGTTTGGACAGAACTTTTATTATTTTTTTATAAACTGTCGATCAAACTTTACATACCAAAAATGAGCATGTACAGGCATTAACACTCAGAAAGGGTTAACTTAAAAACTGCACAGTAAAATCACTCCAGACATTCCCCTAATGTGGATAATCACATGTTCTCTGATAATATACTGTCAGTTTACACAGACCTTTGATATTTTTTCATAAATTGCCAATCAAAGTTGACACGCCCTAAAATAGGCATTTGCATGAATTACACACTCACAAAGGTTGACTCAAAAATGCACAGTACACAGTTACTCCAGACTTATCGTTTTGATGGATAATGCCTTGATCTGCGATAATATCACGCCAGTTTAGACAGACTTTTGAAAATGTTTCATAAACTGTCAGTCAAATTTGACATAAGTGAAAGAGATATTTATAGAAATGTACAAAAGTATCATGAAAAACAACACATTAAAATTTCAGGTTAACCATGTGGCAGTTCATATCTTGTTCAGTAGGCTTAATATCGCGTCAATTTGGACAGAACTTTGATAAATTTTGATAAACTATCAATCAAGTTTGACATAATCAAAATAATCCCAATAACAGTTCAGGTGAATAATGAAAGTTAATGAGGAATTTAGACGGGAAGGACAGTTTAATTTATGGAGCATCTCTTGAATGTGCTCATTCTTTCAAGTCTATTGAGTCGCGACGTCCCAGTTTCGTTTTCTACCGCAATTTTATGAATATACGCGCACCTTAATTTTTTTCCGCTGATGGCTTGACCGAGAATTGCGGAAGCGTGGATAGCTTGCTCAGTTTGACCGTCGTTTTGCGAGCTGGTGATAGCTTTACCGCAGTGAATTACGTGATGTCAGATTTGTTTCGGATGGAGGATTTGCTGTATGATTTAAGCTGATGTGATTTATTTTTCTAACGTTCCGTCAGTAAAGGAAAGTCTGCGCCTTGATCAAATCCGGGCTGTATGGGTACGTCAGTAAAAAAATGGAAAGAAACAGCTCAAATACTCGCACTCCAAAAGGTGATTACCAAAAAGCCGAGAAGTTGATGCAAAAATTTATTCAGCCAAGGAAATTTCTGTGCTTGTATGAACAGAAATGATTATGAAGCCGAAATTTTAAGACAATGATCAGATACCAATTCCTATTCGAGATTAAAATCTGATCCCACTAACAGTTTCAAGTCTGAAATAGATACATTTTTGAACTTGGGTTATGATTCTGAATATCTAACAAATTCTGAACGTAATTATCTTATGACTAAGCATCCTAAAATTCCAGTGATTTACATTGTAATATTCTTACATCTTTTCGGACAGCAGACATACTGACGACCAGCTTAAGTTTTCACGGTCATGAGAGCTGACGTTTATTGCGCATGCTCAACGATTCCAGTCATTCTTACAAGGTATCACAGAATACATGCTGCATGCAAAGATACTACACTGCTCCCCCTAGAAAACAATTGAGTATTTCAATTATTATTTTTTTTTTAACTCTAACATATTTACACAGACTGGAACTCCTGATGTGTCCAAGACATGGTTGCTTTAAACTAAAGATTCATTTTCACAACTGGCGTTCTAACCTGGGTGGACCTTCTTACACTCCTGTAAGAAACTGGAGGAGAAACTGAACCCATTCCTGGTGATGTTTGAGGTTCAGTAATTTCCACTGTCTCGGGTAACACCTGAGAATCCTGTGGCTCAGCACTTATAGGCTGTGACACAGACACTGGCGGTGTGTTAGGAACAACGGACTCCGCTGACTCAAGTAATGCATCATCAAGAATTAAGTCGTCCCTACATGTACCGGCATGATCACAGCCTTGCTCACTTGAACATTCAGACACTAGATCTGACACTTTCACCAACTGATCAGCATGGACCAATCTCTGTCCTGGTCCTACTTTCACCAAATAGTTCCTGGTACCCTTGACTTCCACAATAGATCCAAGTAACCATTTGTCCAACTTAGATGTTGCCCTGGTATTCTTAACCTGGACCACATCACCTCCTTCAAACTGTCTTAGCACCTTTCTATGGCGATCAAATTGAACCTTCTGAGCCTCTTGTCTCTTCTCTACTGCCTCAGAAGGATTAGGCTTAATTAGATGCAATCTACTTCGCAACTTCCTCTTGTTCAACAACTCAGCTGGACTCACACCCTTCAGACTGTGTGGTGTGGTCCTATATCGAAACAGGAAGTTAGCTAACCTATGTTTGAGTGACAAAGACTTACTTCCATCTAACATCTGCTTTGCAAAAGCTTCCTTCACCACTCTGACCGCCCGTTCTGCCTGCCCATTGGATGCAGGGTGGTTAGGGGCTACTAATATATGTTTTATACCGTTTTTGGCAAGAAACTCTTTGAACTTGTGGGCAGTAAACTGCGGCCCATTGTCCGAAACTAACTCCTCAGGTAGGCCATGCTCTGCGAAAATCAACCTGAGTTCGTCTACTGTGCGTTCCACGGTTGTGCTTGAGTACATACATTTGACATCAATCCATTTAGAATAAGCATCAATCAAAATCAAAAACTGCTTTTTCTCACTCTCACAAAAGTCTATATGGACCCGCTGAAATGGCCTGGAGGGCCACAGCCAAGGATGCAGTGGCAGTTTAACTGGGGTCGCCTTAACCTTCTGGCATGGCTGACAAGCTTTCACTCTTGACTCAATATTGCCATCAATTCCCGGCCACCACACAAAACTACGGGCTAATGCTTTCATACCACCCATTCCAGGGTGTTCCCAGTGTAGCTCATCCAATACATACTCATGAAATTTCTTGGGCACAATAACCCTAGCTCCCCACATGACACATCCGTGCTCAACTGACAACTGATCCTTACGAATAAAATAGGGTTTGAATACTTCAGATAAATCTTTGCTGTCTTTTGGCCACCCGTGGAGCACATAATCACGCACCTTACTGAGCACTGGATGGTTCCTAGTGTCCTTTTCAATCTCAGATGCAACTACAGGAAAACATTCCTCATCGAAAACCGCATTTACTGCAAATACTGGGCTTTCTACTGCCACTAGCTTAGAAGCCTGGTTCGGGTGCCGGGACATTGCGTCGCAGTTAGCATGTGCCTTGGTGTTTCGGTACTCTATGTTATAGTCATAAGCAGACAGAATGAGGGCCCACCTCTGCATCCTGGCTGCAGCTATGGTGGGCACTCCAACCTTAGGCCCCAAAATAGCTAATAAGAGCTAATGGTCGGTGACTAGAAAAAACTTCCGCCCAAACAAAAAAATCATGAAACTTTTTCACGCCAAAAACTAGAGCCAGAGCCTCTCTCTCTATTTGAGAGTAATTTCTTTCTGCTTATGTCAGTGACCTAGAGGCAAAGGCAATTGGCCTTTCCTCACCATTGTCCAATACATGCGATATCACAGCTCCCAGACCATAGGATGAGGCATCACAATCAAGCTTTACCTTTTTCCTAGGATCATAGTGAATCAAGACTTTATCACTACTGAGGTTCTCTTTACAGAGATCGTACGCATGTTGGCATTTTTCTGACCAGTGCCACCTTACAGCCTTCTTCAAAAGATTGTGCAATGGTTCTAAAACATCAGCCAAATTTGGCAAGAACTGGTGATAATACTGTATCATCCCTAACCAAGATCTCAGCTCTGATACGTTCTTTGGAACTGGGGCTTTCTTCACAGCTGCAACAGATGACTCCACTGGCTGGATACCCTCACAGCCATACTCCATGCCTAGATACACTGTGCTGAGTGCTAAAAACTCACACTTGATCAATGTGACATGGACATTGTACTTGTTGTGTTCCGTGGTCTGAGTGTCTAGTTAGTCAATTTTAGGTTTCTATCATTTTGGTATGTCAGTTTTTAGTCCATGTCTTAGTGTTCACATTTCATTCCTCTCCTGTGTAGTCCAGTCCACGTTTTACCCATGTACTGTCTTTGCTTTCTCCCCGGTCACGTCATTGTTTGTATCAGTTTCTGTGTTAATTGATTGTGACACGATTTCGGGTGATTTAATGGATTCTGGGTTACATCCTTCCTTCTGTTCTCGTTTGCTAGTTTCCCCTTGCTTTTCTATTCATACTAACATTACTAACAGTTTGTTGTTTTCTAAAATTACTAACCAAACTAACCTTGTATATAATACTAATCTACTAACGAGCACCCGGGATTGTATAGCTGCACTTACTAATTGACTAATTATCTCTCAGCAGTCGCTCTGTTCTAGCTCCGCCCCTCGCCTTACTGTTCACTGGCTTTGCTAAAGTTTCCCGCAGAATCTCTGCATTCTTATAATCTGTTCTGGCACTTTTTCTGTACACTTAGGAGTCTGTTTATCCAGTTTATTTATCCCATCTTTGGGATTGTCTTGTGATCCTTGTCTGTGTGTTGGTGTAATCTGTTTTCAAGTAATTGGTTTCCCTCATGTTCCACCCCTTGTTAATTGGATTTAGTTTCTACACCTGTGTCTGTGTGTGCCCTTGCCCTATTTAGCTGAGCAGTTTCTGCACGCATGCAGATCTGACTTCATGCACGCACGCATTCCCACTCTCACGCTCCCTGCCCGGTGCACTTCTCCTCTGGTCCCCTCAGTTTCCTGTGTGTTCTCAAGATCAGCCTCCTTCCCTGTCCAGCCTGCCCTTCCTGCTGCTTTCAAGCCCCTGGTGCCCCCTGTCTCCTCCAGCGTCTGCTGTGTCCTTGTGCCAGTCTTCTTCCTCTGTCTCGTGTTGTCCTGAGCACCAGCCGCCCTGCCTGTCCTGAGCACCAGCCGCCCTGCCTGTCCTGAGCACCAGCCGCCCTGCCTGTCCTGAGCACCAGCCGCCCTGCCTGTCCTGAGCACCAGCCGCCCTCCTGATGTTCTCCCTTACCCTTCTCCTGGCCAGCTGTGCCAACTGTCTGGTCTTGTGAGTATCCCCTAGCTTCTAGAGTTCTGTCCTCAAATCTGGTTCCATGTTTGTCCCCCCGGTTTCTGTTAGTGTTTTGTATTCTTGAGTTCTCCAGTTTCAGTGCTAGGCACGGTGTTTTTGTTGGCCGGTGTGCCCCCTTTTTCCCCTGGATTATTTCTGTTTTAATAAATATCATTTTGGATTCCCGCATCTGGCGTCTCACTCCCCTTGTGTCTCCCTCTTCTGAGTCTCCAAGTTCACGCTCATGTTCCCCTCGTGTATCCGTACACCCGTAACAGTACTTGTGCAATTGCTCCAAAACTCTGACTAACAGCTCAAGGTTTTCACCCTCATCGTCTCCCCCAATAAGTATGTCATCTTGTTTGCATACCGCCTTTGGAATCCCTTGCAGGATTTGATCCATCTTTGCTTGAAAAATCTTTGGGCTTGACTTAACGCCATTGGGTAACTTGGTGTAGCTAAACAGACCTAGGTGGGTGTTAATAGTTAGATACTGCCAACTCTCATCTACACTTAACTGAGCGTATGCATGTGACAGGTCCAGTCTACTGAGAATTTTCGACCCAGCGAGTTGAACATACAAATCCAGTGTGGTTTGTAGGGTCACCTGCTCATCTTCGACTGCCTGATTTATAGAAACTATAATCTCCACAAACTCGTACAGAGTGGTCAGACTTGGGTACTACAACAATCGGGCTAGCCCAATCTGAACGCTCTGTTGGTACTATGACTCCATGGTCCATGAGTTTCTTCAACTTGGCCTCAACTGCATCCTTCAGCGCATAAGGCACTCTGCGGGATTTGTGAAACACAGGCTTTGCCTCAGGCCTTGCTCGAATATGAGCAGTTATACCCGTCATGCCTTCATAACTAACTTCAAATAAATGACCATACTTAGTAAGTACTGCCTCTAGTTTGGCTTTGTCCTCGCCACTACCAGCTACAGCACTTTTAACCTTGTCAGACATGCTCACATTCCTGCTCCACTTCTCTGCAGTTACACCATCAGACACTGGTACAGACTCTTTTGCCCTGCAAGTGGTTATATTAAATTTTTCCCCACTCCAACCTAACCTTGCCAGCCAATTACAACATAAAGGTATAGGCCTCTTCATAACATCAACTACAATCACTGGCAAACTAGCCTGCTGATTCTCATTCTACATGGGCCTCAAACTCGCCCATCACCTTGATAGGTTGACCAGTGTAGGACTTCAATATAACTTTACTCGGCATCAATGTGTTCTGGGAAAACGACTTTTCGTAAGTATCTTTACCCATGACAGAAATCAGCTGCAGTATCAATTTACATTTTGCACTGAACACCATTAATCTTAACATACACATGATACCCTTCTATGTCTGTAGAATTTACAGCAGAAATATTGTGAATACCTAGGTATTCACTGTCAGTTTCAACATCACTGTCCACATCTACACACTTCACACTACCGGCCTGTTTCCTTCTGCAAAAAGTCTTTCCCTTGTGTGCAGACTCGCCTCCCTTCCTGGGGTCCTTAGTTTTACAGTATCTGGCAAAATGTCCCGTCAAAGAACACCTGTTACAAACAACCTGCTTATGAGGGCAGTCCATGGCAAGGTGCGGGTTTCCGCACCACGTACAGGAAATCGTAAAAGTTTTCTGCAATCCTTTTGAACTTGCCTTGCGGTTCCCCCGGACACCATAAAGTTTGTTCACCATACCGCCGTCACTCGATTGGCCATGCATCCCTTTAGCCTGCTTGGCTGCCATCTCCATTGATGCGGCGGTGCGACATGCATTGTCAAAAGTTTGATCAGCTGTTGTCAGCAACTTGTTTTGGATTTTCTGCTCTACCAATCCACACACGAACCGATCACGCAGAGCACGTTCCAGGGAGTTTCTAAAGTTGCAGTGAATGCTCAGTTTACGCAACGCTAGGACAGTCATTCACACTTTCATTGGGTCTTTGGTCTCGTTTCCAAAAATGAATACTTTCAGAGATTTCTAATGGTGCATGGTTGTAGTGTTGACGCAGACGTTGTAAAAGCTCCACCAAGGGAAGATCGTGTGGTTTGGCAGGGGCCACGAGATTGCTCAGGGTACCGTAAACGTTAGCCCCACATTCACTAAGAAAAATGGCCTTCTTCCATTGTTGAATCACCTCCCTAGCAGCAATCGCCTCAGCGTTGTTTCCAGGCGGTTCAATGTTATTCGCCACGAAAAACATTTCCATTCATTCAGAATATGCATCGAAAGTCTGGTTCTCCTGCGAGTAGGGTCCTATGCCCCCGATGAAGCTGGCAACAGTAGCCATTTTTCGGCAATGTAATGTCGGACACAGATCTCTATTCCCCAGCAAAATAACTCACCACGACAATGCCTGCGCCACTTAGGAGTCGGAAAAACAGTCCAAACGAAGGCCCCCAACCGAATAACAACACGACAGTCACAGTAGTAAAGGCATCCTCGTCGCCACTGTAATATTTTTACGTCTTTTCGGACAGCAGACATACAGACGACCAGCTTAAGTATACACGGTCATGAGAGCTGACGTTTATGGCGCATGCTCAACGATTCCAGTCATTCTTACAAGGTATCACAGAATACATGTTGCATACAAAGATACTACATACATCTTACCCAAAGTTCATAAAGCATTTGACTATTTTCCTGCGGGACGTCCGATAGTAGCCAGTATTGACTCTTTGACAGAACCTCTTTCTAAGTTCATTGATTCCCATATTAGACCTCTGGTGGTTAAACTTTCATCCTACCTCAAAGATACAGGTGATTTTATTAACCAAATATCCACATTAACATTTCCACATGATAGCACAATTCTTGTCAGAAATGATGATACCAGCCTTTATTCTGTAGCGGTCTCGCATCTCAAGGACTGAGACTGAGGCAGGAATAGCGGTTCTCGCATCGCCCGGGGCGGGCTTCGCTATATTAATGGCAAGTCGGCCCTAAAAAGGGTCGTTTCTTCATCTTTCCCTAACAGACTCATACTTCCAAACAACACAACAGGAATTCTACTCGCGCTGTGGAGTTCAGCCCTTTTATACCCCCGCCCCGGACCTGATTGAACCCCCCCTCTCCCCCCAGGCACAACCAATGGCGACACTCCGCTATTTTTCATGCTCAACCAAACATCTCTGCGATCCCACCGCAAACACAAGAATTGAGGCAGGACTGCCACAATACTAACATTCCTCATGAAATTGGTCTGGAAGCATTCTTTTTTGGAATCTAGAATCCATTTCCACCCTCCGACTTACTGGTTGATATGGCGAAAATTGTGCTAACCAAAAATTATTTTTTTATTTGGTAATTACTTTTTTTTTGCAAATCCAGGGTACTGCTATAGGAGCTACTTTTGCCCCTGATTATGCGAATTTGTTCAAGGGTTATTTGGAACACAATCACCT
Source organism: Gymnothorax reevesii (assembly GCA_029721435.1). Lineage (NCBI taxonomy): Eukaryota > Metazoa > Chordata > Actinopteri > Anguilliformes > Muraenidae > Gymnothorax > Gymnothorax reevesii. The sequence goes on along the minus strand of CM056582.1, from coordinate 95,115,708 downwards.
GTATGCAGATAATCCTTTTTTTCACAACATAGTATTTTACAAACGGTACATTCATGATTTAGACTATTCCTCGTGTGGGAAGGTACAGAAATAGAATTCTTTAATTTTATAGAATTTGATAACAGCTGGGTGGAATCTATCAAGTTTAAATTGGAATATGATCCACAGAAGATCAATTTTTTGGACACGGTGGTAACCTTTAATAGTAAATCACTATATACTTCCCTATATGTAAAACCTACTGATAAAAACAGTTTCCTACATGCGTCTAGTTACCATCCAGAGTCCCTCAAGAGGGGACTCCCGCATAGTCAATTCTTGCGTGTTAGACGCATTTGTATGAAGGATGATGACTTCAATATAGAAATTTAAAAAATGTACTCCAATTTTTTAGATCGAGGTTACTCTAGCCAATGTTTGAGTGATGCTCTTGATAGAGTTATGTCTACCACCCATGATGTGCCTTCTCAAAATAGAAGAATCAGATCTTTTATTCAGCTTCCTATCACGTGTTGTATCACTTATAGGCTACTCCATTGAGCCACAAACTCAAAGCCAGTATAGTCACTGGCATGTTCTTAACCCTGCCCCTGTTTGTGCTAATCTATTTCATGATTTCCCTCTTTTCATTTATTCCAGGTCCTGTAATTTGAAAGACATCTTGGTGCACGCTGATTGTTATGATCCTATGAAAATTCCCAAAGAAAGGTTGGACGATGCCTCTGGTTTTTATCCTCGCAGAAATTGTACATCATTCAAGGATATTAGGAAAACTCATACATTTACTTGTTTCGTAACTAATAAGAGCTACACCATTAGGCCTACTAGATTCATTACTTGTAGTTCCAATAATTGTGTATACATTTTGTTTTGTTCTTGTGGACGACAATATGTTGGCTGCACTCAGCGGAAACTCAGAGTACGTATCAATGAACATCGTAGCGCGATTAACAGAAAGGATTTGAAATCTACGGTGGCACGTCATTTTGTGAAATTTAATCATAATGTATCTCAGCTGGCTTGGCATCGACCGTGTTTTTCCCCAGTCGAAGACTAAGGCACATGGACAAATTAATAATCCACACTTCATCCAGCTGGTTTAAATGATTCTTTTGATTTGACTTGTTTTCTTTAAGCGCGCACTAGCATGTCCTTCTCATCAATTCAATTTATTATGATATTCTTTTTTTATTATTATCATTAAGTGTTTATTGGGTTTTTTATCATCTTTGATTATTGTTACTACCACTTCACTTGTCATCTATGATGATACTCCCTTGACATTGAATAATTGACGTGTCAATTGTATCCTGTGAGATTGACTTGAATCTATTGTCTTTTTCAGTCATGTGATTTCTGTTTAAATGGTTTTGTCCTGCCTGCCACTTAGTCATTTGCACTGAGGATGGTGTGAGCGGCGAAACGTTTGTGTTTTTAACAATTTTTACCATGCACAGAAATTTACTTTTCCGAATAAATTTTTGCTTCAACTTCTCGGCTTTTTAATCACCTTTTGGAGTGGGAGTATTTGTGCTGTTTCTAGTTATTTTACTAATGAAATCTTGGCCATGGTTATTACTTTGTAGGTGTGTGTCATTGAACTTTTTTATTGACAATCATCTGTCTCATCTAAGCTTGGTAGCGCTGGTGATTCTTGACAGCAGAATATCAGGAAGTGATTAATGAACGAATGGAGCCGGTGCGGTGTTGAAAAGTACGTCATGTTTCAATGACTTTAAGCAGTATCTATCTATCTATCCATCTATCCATCTATCTATCTATCTATCTATCTCTCAGCATACACAAAAAAAGTCTATGTACAGACATATGTTCTATTGTAGCATGTTTATTCTTTCAATGTCTTTAATGGCATGGTTTTGTAAATCCCCCACCCAAGAGGCAGGCCAGGAAACTATTAATCTATTGTGTTTCCATGCGTGCGTTCATCCACCTGTATCCATTACTCTGAAACTATAGGCAACAGACTTATAGTTTACAATGATTTAACAATGTTTTTTTTTAACATTTTTTTTTTGTGAGAGTGTTATAATACATTGTTTACTTTCAGACAACATACAATTATATATCTGCTGCCGCTCACAATTAAAATTTTTTGTTTACAAAGCATGAAACAAAATATAGAAAGTCAAATACATGATATTTAAGAACTTTAAACATACTGGGAAAGAGAGACATATATGAAAGAGCAAAAAAAAGAAAAGGGATCTACCAGGGAGCTTTGAAATAAAATATAAGCATTACAGACGAATAGTTGGGCCCAATAAGACATTCTATAATAGAATATAAAAATAGCAGTACAAGATCAACCATACAGTACTTCTGTCTGTAGGAGACTAACATATCTGACCCACTTAGTCCAAAGTTTAATAAATACTTATCATATCCCAGATTTTTAACTGCACTTTGATCCATGGGTTCTGTACCTTACCTACAAATATTCCCAGATGTTTGTGAGGTAATAGTGCTTGTATTGGGGGGGCAACCAAAGTAGAGAGTTCGATATCCTTCCATCTGCCTTGATAGGATGGGTTACACAAGTTAAATAGGGGTCTAATCTGAGCTGCATGAAAATAATCTTTAAAATTAGGTAGTGCCATTCCCCCTTGCTCCTTTGGAAGTTGTAAGGTTTTAAACCTAACCCTGGGTTTTTTACCCTGCCAAATTAATCTGGAGATAATCTTGTTCAATTCAGAAAATTGTTTTGAAGAAATTTCTACAGGGAGTGCCTGGAATAAGAAGAGATATCATGGGAGCATATTCATTCTTACAGAATTGATTCTGTGTCTTAGAATAAGGAAAGAAATTGAGTTCCATCTGTGTATGTCTTCTTTAATTTTAGTTAAGAGGGGGCCATTATTTATCTCTGCCAGTGTCTGAATTATTTTCGGCAAATTTATTCCTAGATATTTTAATGAATTCTGATCCCAATTAATATTGAGTTTCTTCCTAAGTTGTTTTGTTGGTTGGTAGTTGATAGGCAAAATTTGTGTTTTTGGTATATTTACTTTATATCCTGAATAATTATCAAATGTTTCTCGAGGAGCCAATCATTTGGGGGGTGAATTAGAAGGGTTACTTAAATAGACCAAGACATTGTCAGCATACAGTGCCACCTTGTGGTCTTCTCCATTAATACAGATGCCTTTAATAATCTGAGTCTGTCTTATCCACTGAGCCAGGGGCTCTATATGGAGTGCAAATAACGGGCGAAATCGGGCATCCCTGTCTCGAGCCGCGTTCCAGTGTAATGGCATCCGAAAGGTGTCCATTTATTTTTATCCGGGCCAATGGTTTGCTGTATAATGTACGAATCCCTCAAATAAAAATGTTGTCCATGCCAAATCTTTCTACAAGAACTTTGTATAGGAAAGGCCAACTCACCGAGTCAAAGGCCTTCTCGGCGTCTAAACTGATTAAGCAAGCTTCAATATTATTCTGTTGGATATGATGTAATATGTGTTATGATCGTCTGATGTTGTCATAAGTCTGCCTTTGTAAGATAAATCCGGTCTGATCGTTATGTGTAAGCTGAGGGAGGATCTTTTCCAGTCTTCTAGTCAGGATGGTTGTATAAAGTTTGTAGTCAACATTCAGTACTGAAATAGGCCTGTATGAACTACACTCTAATTTACCTTTCCCCTCCTTAGGAGTTACAGAAATCACCTCCTCATTCCAAGATGAGGGCATTTTAGCATCTGTTAATGTTGTATTACAAGCTTGGAGAAGGGTTAGCACTACTTCACTTTTAAAGACCTTATACCATTCTGAGGAAATTAATATTTTATTTTGTTCTTCTGAAATACCAGGTATATTGAGAGATTTTAAGAAGTTATCAATTTGCTGTTCACTTAGTAATTGGGGTTGTGAATACAAGCCTTTGTAGTACTTGTTATCTTTTACCTTTTTTGATCTCTGACCTTTGACCTTTCAGCAATGATCACCATCACTTTTTTTTTTTTGTTTATGGAGCATGTCTCTTACCCTGTCAACTGTAAGCTTTAAAAATTGTTTTTGTAGGTTGGCCATATCCTCTATTTTGTTATGTAAACAAAAACAGTGCAATTTTCCAGAGGAAAAGAGATATGTATTCAACCCATGATTGCCAGGAATATCCAAAACATACTGTTTTCCGCAGACAATTGTTATGGCTTTAGGACTGGGATCTCTGCCAGGGTTTGGCAAATTCAGAATCTCTTTTGCTTTGAGGAGAGTCAAATAACATTACAAAAGACAGATGTGGATTAACTGTAATGAGGAAGTGGGAGAGGATGTTGTGCAAAGCTATTAATACTAGAGCTTTGTTGTGGGTAAAAAATATTATGGTCTCACCTCTGAGTTAAACATGGCAGGGGGATTGTCTGCTCTTAGTTCCCATGTTTTTCAAGAACTGAAGCAAAAAAATTAATGGAGTCAATACCATGCTCAGGTCATTAGGTCATTTGACAATGATCTGGAGAGGAAGACCTTCAAATTATCAATTATTTATTCGGGCACTGAGGTTTTGGATTTTTTTTTGGGTTAATTGATCATATCCTAAAACATATCTGATATTCAAAGAGTATATCTGAGATGACATCAACACAAATATACATTGACATAACTGGAGTAACAAAGCAAAATCGAGTAAAACTTCATATAATCTAATGAAGCCGATATAGTGGGTATGATTGCAAAGAAAGAGCACCATGCCCACAAGTCCCATCTGAACCAGATGATTGTCAGAAAAGGAGTGGCTTTTTCGTGTGTCACCGCCCCTTCAGCTATGTGCATATATCTGCTTTCGATCTACATCACATGGACAGCAACTCTGCAAAAAGAAGTCACAGCTTTGAGAACATCTTCGTTATCTCTGCTCGACAACTCCTTATTCCTTTAACCATGGTTGATGCTTTCTGCGGCACCTGGAAGTGTGAGAAGAGCGAAAATTTTGCTCGATATATGAAGGCACTTGGTGAGTTAATTCATATTTAACCATTTTTACATTTCATGCACCTTTCCTTCAAGAGCAACCTGCCATACAGCAGGATCATGACACGTTGGATAGTGGTCACTAACTTTCTCTTTTCGGTTTTTACCTCTTTAAATATATACTCATAATTGGAGCAGAAATGTGACACAAAAACCAGATCCCTTTATCATGGAACATAATTTCTACGTGACTGCATGATGAGTCAATGCTACTGTAGGCGTTGATTTCATTGGAAATTTTGATTCACCTTTCCTCAGAATATTGTTCCAATAGGATTTTGTGGAACACTCATATTGCACATTTGAGTCGTGGTACTTTGACTAATAGTGCTGCTGTATGCGATATCATCATTTTAACAACATTCTCGCTTTGTATGTTTTATAGTCATAGTTACATGAAGTGATGACTTAAACAAATTGAATTTTCACTCATTTATGGGAAAAACTCGCTAGAGGTCATTTATAAAGGGGTAGCTATGAGCTATGAGTATTAGATAATGTGGTTGAAATTGACATTAAAAAAGTTTTTATCACCTTTCATAGATTGTTTTTCAGACTGAGATGAAGATCAGACCATATTTTTTGAGTAATAAATGGATAAATGCAGGTAATTCTCAAGAGATTGCATGCTTTATCTTCGCTGTAGCGCACACTGCAATAACTTGCAATTGTTATTGTATTACCCTCCTTCAGGAGCCCCCCCGCAAATAATAGAGAATGCGAGCTCTACAAATCCAACAACGCACTTCAGCAAGGAAGGAGACAAAATAATTGTGAAAATTGCGCACGGCCCTCCTACGATGACCAACACTGGAGTGACCTTTAAACTGGGGGAAGAGTTTGACGAGCACACCTCTGATGGCAGAAAATGCAAAGTATGTGAATTTCCCAAATATAAGCGACAAAGTGAGATGATATGAAAATGCATACAAAAAAGAAGTCTGTCATGAAATTTGTCAAAAAAAAAAAAGTCAACCTCTGTATTGTTTTTTGATGGACATCGGGTTTATAACACAGGGAAATAACTAGACATGTTGCCTACAAACACATTCAAAAGCCATGCAAAAGCACAGCAATTGAACAATGCAGAATTTATTCAGTTGAAGAAATAGTCCTAAAATTTTTACATTTTGGAATGTTTTGTCACAGAAAAGTTCAATTATATCTGAAGTCATATACCAGTCATATACTAGTTACTGAATTTTTACCTAGATGTGCCACAATTTACCTACTTGGACTTGTTTGCATCCTGCTATCGTACTGCTGTTGAATGACCGTAGAAAATGTTACTGTTACAAGCAGGGGCAGCTGAAGTAGGATATTTGGGTAAAAAATGAAGACCAATGCATTCTGTGAACTGTAGTCGGTGGTGACCATGAAAGGTGAAAAAATGGTGTACGTGCAGACGTGGGAGGGCGACAGGACTGCGACCGTGGAGCGAGAGATCCTGGGCAATAAAATGTACCTGGTAAGCCTGAGATGAGAAATGATCGACCCAAAAGAATTTAAATAAATTGTGTATGTAGGATTCTAAGGGGTTCATAAATGTTTTTTTTTCTATTTGCGACGCCTCAAACTATTTTAATGTTGTTAGGTTTGTTTCACATTTTGTCACACCTTGCCTGAAGCATCACCTTGAGAAATGCAATTGACAAATCGAAGAGCCTAGCGCTCAAAGTACTGAAAGCCTTGTCTTTAAAGTAGGTCACATTTTCACACATCAGGAGGTACTTTTAGCACTGGGGTCCTCAGTTTCAGTTAAAACATTCTTTTGCATTATACTTGTATGTGTAGTTAGATTTCCTAAATTCCTTGATGACAAATTCAAGTTTAAAGGTGCAGACAGCCATTTTGTGCATGAGAGGACCAATTTTGAGTAGTATGTATGAAACCCATTCAATCAAGACTCATTTTCTTGTGGTATTTTATTTTTCACAGAAACTTTGGTGTGAAGACGTCTTGGCTGAGCGTACCTACAAGAAGGCTTAAATCGTGGATCAGCCTCTTTGCCACTCAAACCAGCCTGTTCGCTACCTTCATACCTGAGAAGATTATATGGCATTGAATTATTCAAAAAACTATTATTCTTTCTATACTATGCCAACATATCTCTCTATCTATTTTGACACTAAATAATTTTGCAGTCTCAAATATGTAAAGGAAACTTAAAGCACATTACCAAAATGAATTAATGTCTGTGTGTGCGTTGATTAATGCTGGAAATTGAAATGATTAAAAAAATAAATAAACTCATTCCTCTGCGCGTCCTTGTATGCACAAAGTTATCGTTCTGCCACATTCCCATTGCACGATAGGGGTCCAATTTTTCCAATCATATGCAACAGGCCTGAGGAATATTGTGATCAGAGTCGTTATGGTCATTAAAGATCCCATGACACTCTTTAACCCCTTAACTGTCTCTGGGCCTTAATTAGGGCCGGGCCAAATGTGAGAAAATGCAGGTGACAGTTAAGGGGTTTAGAAGAATAAGGGATTCCATGGATTCCTGGCTGAGTTTCCATCTTGACTATTTTAAACTGCCACTTAGTCATCCGCTGTGACAGGGATCAGACCCAGGACTTCAGCACAGACAGAGAATCAGTTCCACAGGTTAATTTGAAAGCTTGTTCTTACGCAAACAACCTGGTTCGAAGCCGATAGTAAACAATCAGCGCAAGAAAAGGGATCAAAATCAAAGTCAGGGTATAGTATACAGATCAGGGGCAAAACGGTACGAATGCCTGAATCAGGGGTAGTCAGAATCGTTCATCCATCAAGGCAGCTGAAGTACAGTTGCGCTCAAAAGTTTGCATACCCTAGCTGAATTTGTAAAATGTTGCCATTTATTTTGAAAATATGACTCATCATGCAAAAAAACTTGTCTTTAATGTAAAGATAGCAATCACGTGAAGTCATTCATCATCACATGGGTGGTAAATCAGTGCGTTAATTGAAATCACCCAAATGATGATGTAAGTTTACATACCTTTGAATGTTTGAGCTTTTTATATAGACACAAGGTGACACACTCAGGTTTAAATGGCTATTAAGAGTTCCACACCTGGGGATTTTTAAACTGTGACTAGTGTCTGTGTATAATCATTGAGTTTGTTAGCCCTCGAGCAGATGTACTGATCTGGATAGACATTGAACCACGGGGAGCGGAAAAGAACTGTCTAAGGACCTTTGTAACAAGGTATTTCAATTTTTTAAAGATGGAAAAGGATATGAAAAGATATTCGAAGACTTGAAAATGCCCGTCAGTACTGATCCGTCAGTGATTAAGAGGTGGAAAATTAGGGGACATGTTAACACCAAGCCAAGGTCAGGTAAGCCGAGTGTCACAGCCCCTGGCCTTGGTGTTCTCCCCTTTTCTTTTTGGTTGCTGTTGACTGTGTCTGCTGTCACATCTTTCAGGACTGGGAAAGTTGAGAGCTGCTCCTGCTCATGATTGGCTGCCAGTGGACTGGTTAGTAGCTCCTCCTCCCTTTTGCCTTCCCCTGCTGGCTGATTGGAGCAGCCTACCTTCCTCCCCACCAATCAGCGAGTGACAGCTGGCCAGAAGAGTTTAAAAGCTGTGCTTGGCCATCAGTTGCGAGCAGTCATCGTAGAGTTTGTAAACTGAGCCTGTGTCGATGGTTTGTGGTTTGATTGCTTGTGTTATTTGCAGATTGTGTTACCCAGATTTGGGCATGGTAAGATGCAAAAGCTGATTTTTTTTGCACTCACTTCAAGGATTTTATGCACTGTATTAGTCACACTAGGTTTGAGGGGTGCTGATCACTTTGTATTTCTGTTTTATACCTGCAGCAAAGTAGCCAGGATTTTGTTTTCTAAAGGTTTATTCTGTTTTCTCTTCACCTACCAAACTGAATCAGTTAACTATTTTTGTTTCAAAGTCCTTTGTTATATTTCTTTTATTTGACAGCACCCACCAGCCCATTTCTGTTTGTTCTGCCACTCTTTTTGCCTTTTGCCGCCCTAATAAATGCCCTGTTAATTATCGTTATTTACTGTGTGTTGCTTCCCTCTCCCCTGACAAGCTGGGTCATAACACCAGGAAAGATTTCAGCTGAACTGCCAGGATGATTGTACAAGACACAAAGAAAAATCCACATGCTACCTGAAGAGAGATGCAGGATTCTCTGGAAGAGGATGGTGTGGCTGCTTCAAGGAGCACAATAAGGAGGTACTTAAACAACAATGTGCTGTATGGTTCAATTGCCAGAGGAAAGCCAGCCCCAAAATAATAGGCTACATTCAGTACACAAATTGATTCATTTGCCAAAGAGTTCTGAAATGCCGCTCTCGCTGGAAAAAAAAAAATTTACCGTCTCTGAGTGCCAATGCATAGACCTAAGTATAACTAAATTATTATTCTCTACTAAGTGTAGCCCATTATTTTGTCGCTGTTACATCCCATGGTGGTGGTGGGGGGGGGGGGGGCATGTCTTCAATTGCCACTTGATTATTGACATAATTGGAAGACGTTTTAATCAAGGAAAATTATTGAGAACTAGCAAGTAGCCTATGACTAATTGTTGTCATAAGGGAATGTATCTTCGCCCCCGAATTTTCAGTTCTGGGGCTGGCCTTGGTGGTGGCTCTCTGATGTTTTGGAGGTGTGTGAGCTCTAAAGGCACGAAAATTGATGGCAAGATGAATGCCGCATGCTATCAGAAAATACTGGCAGACAATTTGCATTCTTCAGCATGACACCTGGGCTTGGGACGCAATTTGACTTTCCAGCAAGACAGTGATCCAAAGCACAAGGCCATGTTGCAACCGCTATTGTAGTAACGGTCACTATTGTAATAAGTTATTACAATAGCGGGTGCGAATGCACTGTAAACTCAACCACTATTGTAATAAATTGTTACAATAGCGGACGAAAATATTCAGCAAAATCAGCCACTATTGAAATATAATATTACAAAAGCTGGCGCGAATGCAAGGTAAACTCAACCACTATTGTAGTAAATTATTATAATAGGGGGCGCGAATGCCCAGTAAACAATACATTTCATTATGACATTTTTAATAAAAGTTTAACCTTGGCCATAACTTTTGACTGGTTATTGGTACGTCTTTGATACTTGGCATGTGCATCCCTTGTGACAAGACCTTTCAGATGAGGTCATCAAATTTGACCTTGTGACCTTGACCTTGGCGTCAATGAAATTTTCATCAAACTTTAACCTAGGCCATAACTTTTGACTGGTTAGTGGTAGGTCTTTGATACTTGGCATGTGCATCCCTTGTGATGAGACCTTTCATATGAGGTCATCAAATTTGAACCCGTGACTTTGACCTTGACGTCAGTGACATTTTCATCAAAGTTTTACCTTGGCCATAACTTTTGACTGGTTAGTGGTATGTCTTTGATACTTAGGTATACGATTCCTCTCGTTGAAGAAAGGTGATCTAGGCCTTGATCCTGTCTTCTTGACCTTGGCATACGAGGGCATTAGCGTTTTTCAAACACATCTTGTTTTAAATTGTGGTGTTAACAAGCCTTTTGAGGGGCATGGTCAGATGTCATGACCTCGTTGTGACCTTGACCTTGCATTGAATTTGCTCAAAATTGAATAGAAGCTGAGCCATTTTTACCCCTCGGCCGACTCTGGCCAGAGGGGTATTGCCGTCACCTGCGTGTCCGTCTGTCGTCCGTCCATGGTTTTGCCCGGGTCAGTTCTCGGCAACTAATGATCGCAGCTTCACCAAATTTGGTATAGTAACTCACTATCACCCAGAGATGTGCAACGCCAGGATTTTCGCTGGATTTGACCTTTGACTATAGCACTGTGACCTTGACCCTGGAAATCTTGTCCGGGTGACATTGTCCTGGCCAGTACTCAGCAACTAATGATCGCAGCTTCACCAAATTTGGTATGGTAGCTCACTATGACCCATAGATGTGTAACGTCAGGTTTTTTGCTGGATTTGACCCTTGACCTTAGCTCTGTGACCTTGACACAGGGAATTTTGTCCGGGTCAGTACTCGGTAACTAATTTTTGCAGCTTTTTTTGCAGGGTTATTCAGCAACGCGTTATGTTCTATAGTTGCTAGATATCAAGTCATAGTTTTGTCTTGACCTTGGCCTTTGAAGTGACCAGTGAAAGAATTCCCCAGAGCTATAATAAATGTGACTGAAGTATTAGAAATAAGTTGAAGATGGCAATAAAGTTATAGGCGAAACAAAGTGCAGCAGCGGACGTGGTGGCAAACGCGACGGCAGCAGACAAACTCGTGCAAGTACTGAAAGCAGACCCACCTTGTCAAGGGTGCTAAAAATAAGATAAGCCAAAAGTGCAGTCCTACTGGTGATTACAGTGCGACCTCTGCTGGACAGTTTTTGTAGGCTAATTACTGTGAATCAAGGCTGGCATTTAACTCAATATAAGAAACCATAAATGATATTTTGAAAATGTCACTTCAGAATTTTATATTTTTTTCTGAATAATATGTGCATAGCAGCCCAACAGCATTATGCCGTGGGAGGCAAACAATTAAGGGTTACTGATGATTACAAGATTCCAGCAATGTAACAGAAAGAGAAAACAAAATGCTATTCTTGCTGCATTTTTTTCGTTGGACCATTTGAGGTTTATTTTGTCTTTGGAAGACGAGTAAGCCCTTTGTGGTATCTGAGAGGACTAAATTGAGTATATTAAATAATAAGCCCAACGTGAACGTCAGTATTAGTGTAAATAGGTCCACCAATTAGAAATGCATATCTGTAAAGTACCAGTAATACAATATGCAACCCTTAACATTACTGGAAATTATTTTTGTAAATAATGAAATACAAATTGGCATGTTTTAAAAGGCGAGGCTTTTTTACTTCGTTGTACATAGCTGGGCTTGAAGACAAGCAATTATCCGCTTGGAATTGTCGAACCAGGCTGCTGCTTGAATTTGGACCGGTTCCGAGTGCAAGATTTCAACAGGTGCGGCGTGGGCTCATTGAACAAGCTTCGCGCGTGGCTTGACATTGGTTTGGCTCTGCGTACACTTTATGACATGCTCCACGTGATCATTGGACCAGCGCTGCACAAGGTTTGAGGTCTCATTTGACTCTGTGCAAGCTTTATGATCAGCTCTGCGCGACTATTGGAGCAGCGCTGTGCAAAGTTTGTTCTTTCATTCAGCTCTTCATGAGGTTTTCACCCCACTCCACATGATAGAACATTTTGATTCCCTCTTGCGCGAGGTTCTGAATCCCTTTTGTCTAGTTTGGCACCTCATAGAGATCAACTCTCTGGATAGGCTGAGCCAGGACCTGGCCAAAAATCTACCCTACCCTGACAGGACCCTACCCTAGTCCTGTCTCCTAACGTGGGTTGAACTGGCTCTCAATTAATTTCCTGTTACTGGTCTGGGCATGTCTCCTTTCCAATGTTGTCTGGGTTACCAACTTCCTTTATTCCAGTGTGAGCAGAGAGAAGTGGCAGTTCCCTCTGATTAATTCCTGGTTCGTTGCACCTGCTGAGGATGGAGAAGAGTCCGTACTTTACTGCTCCGGCATATGTCCACCTTCCTGACGCAAGGGAATTGTCGACGATCACCTGCTAGCCAAATGGGACAGAAAGTCTAATTCGACACAAAGAGCAACACCACCAGGAGACATTGAAAAAGCTTGACCCAGGGTTCATCGGCCCATTTAACCATATTAACCCCTTTGTGCAGAAGCCAAATCTGGCTATACAAGTTTGAGCTTCACAAGAAGGGGGAAAATGGCTTAACTGAAACAAGACAAGATGACACTTGGCGCATTTAGAATAACATCGTATTTCAGTTAATTTTTATAATTTTGGTAGAGAAAAAGGGCTGCAAACATAAAAAAAAATCTTTGTGAAAATTCAGTATTGAAACTAAAATAACATACTGAGGATTGAAAAATAGCAGGGAGATGAAACAATACATTTCTGGAATCAAAAACTTCTTGACCACGAGTGTACTTGTGTACTTGTACAAATTATCTACGGTTTATGAGCCAAATAAGACGGCTTTCAAAGGGGCTCCCCAAGCTGTCAGAGCCCTCAAATAAAATGGCCAAAGGAATAGGGAGGCCAAATGCAGCGATTAGGAGAAAAACGAGACCAGCTAGGACTTAAAATACCCACAGGGAGGAATATTACCGAGGCAACAGAACAGGCTCTTGTGCTTCCTAAAAGAAGGCCCAACAATCCGAACCAGGCCGCAAAGCGAGAGAGGAAAACAAACAGAGAAAGCAATCGGGTCATATCTCCAGAACTGAGAAAGACAAAGCACCTAAATTGGTGCAACACCAAAGATAGAGAGGAAAGGGATTAAAAAGGAAATATCCCCAAAGAAATATAAACCAAAAATATACCGCGAAGATTTTCGCCACAAATCCCTAACTAGAGATTTCTTCTGGGTGTAGCGAGTCTGTATGTATCCAGTAACAATTTTGCATGTATGTTACAATATGTTTTAGACAGTGCATTGATCCCCTTGACTGAGAAGGAAGGGGGGAGAAAAATAAATGAATAAACACATGAATAAACTAGAAGAGCACTCAGAGAGTGCAGAACCTCCGCCGCCAGGGGGCAGCAAAGCCAAAAGCACGGCAATTGGAACTTTGGCCCACTGGAAAGACTTGAAATCTTGAACTTTGGAGTATATCTCAGCAGTACTTTGGCCTAGATATGCCAAAATTTAATCACCTCTTCCTTGACTTAATACCCTCCTACCCTGAAAATTTCATAAAAGTCCGGCCATTAGTTTTTGAGTTATCTTGTACACAAACAAACAAACCAACAAACAAACGGCACCGAAAACATAAACCTCCTCGGCGGAGGTTAATAAAGGCAGAGTTTTGGAAGAGTAGAAGGGAGAGCTGGTGGCGGCAGGCTGTGGCAGAGGCAGGAAACTGGTTGGGAGAAAAAAGAGTGGGAGAGAGGATGGAAGGAAAAAGAAAAGGAAAATAAATTGAAAATGGAGTAGAGGAGGAATTAAATGTGTTTTGAATGAGATTCGGTGGAACTTATTGACTCGGTGGAACTTATATTTCTAATTATAGACATTTTATTGGCAAATTTAGTAAACAAGAAGTGGGTGCTGTAAAAACAGTGAGGGTCTGCAGAAGTAATTTGGTCAGAATCGAATGTATAACAGCATCAAAGGGACAAGGCTCTTTACATCAAGTTTTATTTGACTTGGAAAAACATGTTTCCTAATGAGAAATCAGCCTACTGTTTGCGGCATTGTGAGCATCTTGAAAGTTGATTCGTTCCTGGAGGTAGAGGGTGCCTGTGGAGCGAGACGTTTAAAAAGCTACCGACATGGGAAGAAATGGACAGTACATCAGTGTTATTGGAGTTTGAAAGGGAGCAACTGGAAGGGGTATTATTGGGTTATGTTAGTTAGAGGGTTAAAGCATACAGACGGGTTCCACTGAAGTGTTTTTGATCCCAAGAATATGGTCATGATGCGGCAGTTCGCAAGAGGAGGGGTTTCCACTGTAGAAGGTATGGAAAAGATGGGCGTACGGAAGAAGACTGCGAATTGATGAAATCAAGAATTGTATGTTTTCACCGCCGAGGAAACCACCAACTAGGTGCCAAGCAATACGAAAGAAGACAATCTGAGGGTAAAATAATGGAAACGTACAAAGTCAAATATCATATGCGGAGGGAGGAAAAAGGAGTTGTAGGGAAAGATCGAGGAGTGAGGAGTCCTGATAAAGAGCATATAAGTTTGGACAAAAGAAGGTTTTGAGCACTCATAACTATGGTAATTAACTGTGCAGGTGAGTCAAAAACTGAAAGGATAAGGATGGTTATTCATGTAACTAGATTCTGCGAGTAAGGGATGTTAAGGAGGATGAAATTCAGGGCATGTTGGAGAAAGGGTGCAGAGGAGGTCAAGTCGCCAACACTTAAAGACAAAGAAAACACTTCATACAGCCAATGCCAAATAAATACACAAGGCCCTTACTATTTGAATATACTTGGGGTAATTTTTGAAAAAAATTTTAATAACCATATTAGAAGATAGAAGAATATAGATATAGTGGAAGATCAGATATATACATTGTTGGGAGTGTGCCATGTTTGTTTACTTCGGGGTTGCTTGCCACTTCACCTGGACACTGGAACTCTTGTACGCGTGGAGCTTATAAATGAAATAAAACATGGCTACTGAAAACAAGAGTTCGTCCGATGAATCATTTGTGAATCAGTGTAACTAAAATGACCAATAATAAGCTGGAAAATCTGGAAGGCCGACCTGTTCTATTTGTAACTGATGCTGTTGTCTTTCCAGCCTCGCTAAAGTCGACAGGCGCTTGCGTTTGGGGGCCTGCCGGCGCCTGAATTCCACTTTGTCACTCAGGTTCTAAAAATGATCAGGTAATATTGAAACGGCACCATGAGAGAAAATTAAGACTGGTTTCTAAACACTTTATATGGATCATCTGATTTCCTGGTGTGCAAACACATCATAACATCCAGGACATGGCCACACAAAGTATTTTTTGATTGGCTAAAATATACGGAATGGTGGCATTCATGAACTTGTGCTAATGAGAGGTATTTTAGAGGTTTGACGTTTGATTACTCAGTACATAAAAATCGCAAAAATTTGCAAAAAATATTTATGGAACGAGAAGAAAATGTACCTTTATTGGGTAAGAGCTGAAACAAATGTTTTCCTTCTATTTAAGCATGTGCAGCATTTTGAAAACAGGGAGTAAGGGAGAGGTTTTTATTTAAAATTGAGACTTAAAGCAGTTTTGTAAATATTAAATTTACAGGTAACCACTGTAGCTGTTAGTCTAGTATGTTAACTCCGTAAGAAGGCATTGCACTGAGAAGACTGCGAAAGCTGGAGTTTCTTATAATGCTTAATCGACAGTAGATGTCACCTGCTTATAGGAGTGAATTTGAGAAGTAGAAAACTTGCTCTCACGGTTCACATTGCAGTTAATCGATAGATTCCTCATGAATGCGAGTCACAGAGATTACCTCGTAAATTGAAAATGTTTACACTTCCACACTTAGAAGGTAAATATATTATGTCATTATAGGATGAGGGAATATTACCATATTAATGATAAAATTGATGAGCTGAAAGTGAAAAATGATGGCAATCATCCTGATCTTAACAAATACATCCCCAGTGCCACACCCCCATCTTCTGGGGAGAAATAGTATTACACACAACGACTCAGATAAAGCACAAGTGCCCAGTGCTGTTCCAAACCTCTCTGCCCCAGTAGGAAGTCCTTCAGTCGTTCATCCACTTTACAGAAAAGATTTAAATATAGAAGGACGAGTGTTAGAGCCAAACCAAAAGGACCAAGTAGGATATGCCATCTTGGAAGAAAAAATTCGCAGAGCACTAAAAAGGGATTCAAGGGGACATTTGTTATAGCTGACATTCAATCTCCAAGCCCAGAAACAACTCTGTGGAGTTCCCAGAGAAGCAAGGGTGACCTGCCATCACTAACTCTTGGACAGATTTTGCAAACTCTTAAAATACAGAGGGATGCTACGGTGCTGTGTCACTCCATTACTCATTCAGTCCAGGAATGAAAGGAAACACCCATCCAGTTTTGGGTTCAGGCTATGGATCTGAGACAATGAATTGTCTTTGCTTCAGAAAAACCAGGGGGAGGGTTACAGTACAGCTCAGAGCCCATGCAAAGGCTAGTCTAGTGGGGCGGCAGGGAGGCCAAGAGGTAAATTGCCTGATTATTAACCAAAAAGTAGTTGGTTCAAGCTCATGATGGGGCTTGGGATTCTGACTTTATCTAGAGGGATGAAGTTGGGAGGAACTCTGCTGTTGGGCCCTTGAGCAAGGCCCTTAACCCCAAAAGTGCTCCAGGGGCTTCACCCTGTTTCTCTCCATCCCTCCTCTCTTACTGTACAGTTCTTCTACCCAGAATATCTCCCAGAGTATCCTTGAGAAGGAGAAAGATGTTCTCAATGGAATTAAAATAAAGGTAAAAAAAAATGATGACACTATTTGGGCAGAACTAAGGCGAGGTATATCTACAAGACCCAAGGATTACAGATGATTTTCTGTTGGTGAAGATGATAGCAGCATACGCCTTTTAATGGAAAGAAAGAAAAAGCTAGCATCGGCCTCAAAAACAAGTACAATAAAAGTGGCAGCTGTATATGAAGAAAATGAGATGGCTGATCTGGAGAGTTGCACATACACACACATACCCACACACACGCACACACAAACACACACAAAATGATTAATCACAGCGAAATCATTTTCACAAACAAATTTGCCACCACAAAGTTCTGACCTGAAACACATTAAAAGTTACTGGGATGTGCTCAAGAAAGACCACCGAGTGGTTCAACCATTATGTCGAGAAGACAAGATCTCGGCCAAAAATTATGCCATTTCTGATCAAAAATAAATGTTTTGGCATCGCATATAGTTGTCAAAACAATGACAAGACGAATATGCACTGTAATCAAAGCAGCAACTTTTTTTTGGCCAGGCAGTGTAAATACACAACAACAGCGAGCGCAACGGCACCAGGGCCCGGTGGCGGGGGCGGGGGCGGGGGGGTTGGGGCTTGCTGGGCACCCCCCAGACAAGGTCGGGCCCCGATCAACCTCAGTATAAGAGTTTTTCAAAGTTGAAATACTCGTGCTAACTAAAGCCTCCAATTAATAGTGCATGATGTTGTGCTACTGGACATTTATAGCACTGCAACTGCATTCTTTTCTCTGTCATGGTGCTGGCAAGTCGATGTCATCATTGTTATGATTCTGCCTCGTGTGTTGTATTTGTGCTTTACTTTCTTTTTATTTTTCAGCTTTCTTTCCCGCCGTCTGATGTTCAATTCTCTCTTTGCCCATCTCCAGAGATGTGGTGTGACAGCCTTCAGCATGCCTGCATCTCATTGTCTAATCTTGTCCCTCATTCGGAATCGGCTGCGGTATTTCATTCATTACTTCCACCTGTGCTTGATTCTGGGTCTCACTAAACTCTGAGTGAATGCGTTTTCTGATAGGTTAATTACTAACCCATGCTAACCAGCACTTATTTGAGGGTGATCGTAAATATTTTGTCACGGAGTATTAACCTTTATTAATTCATTAGCGAGTGCGAGTGTTTCTAGCTTTTGTTATTTCTGCCTAAGCTTTCCCTGATTAACTGCATTTAAAGCTGTGCTTTCCTTTGCCCATGTGTTTCTGTTTCCTTTGGAGATTGCTTTCTGAGTCCCTGCCTCCTCTCTTGGCTATTTCTGTGGGCAAAGTGAGAAGAGACATCAGACGGAACTTTGCTAGACTCAGCTCTGCATGGTGAAATCTCAGCTCCTGTGCCTTCTGAGTATTTCCTTTGTAAGACGCCCGAGTCTTGTGTTTTACTGCACCCTCATCTTGTCTGCCCCTTGTTTAAGTCTCTCGGTGTTATCCAGCAGTTTAGTTAGGTTCAGTTTTTGTTTTTTCAGTTTAGCCACTCCTTGAGTGAGTACCTTTGTTACCCCCTGCTTGGGGCAGTGTATCTTAATTTTCCCATTCGTTCAGTGCTTGTGCATGGTGTTTGCCATCTTCCTCCTAGTGTTTGGTGTTTGATAAATTCTTTGTTATCCTGCATCTGGTGTTCCCCTGCCAACTTCTTAGCAATCATGGTACATTGTTCATCATTTTAGTTGAACATATGAGGTTATAACATGAAATAATTAAGATTTCTTTTTGGAAAATGCTTAATAAAACGAATAATGATAATTTTGTTCTGATGTTGATATCGTCATTGAAACAGCAAGTGTTTCTGGGTAATGTCCAACATTCCACCGACCACGCGTGTGATGATGTCCGATTGAAAGCTATAGTGCGTAACGTCTACATGTCCGTTTCACCAAAGCCACTACTAAAGGAGATGACACAATGCTGATTAAGCCGATCTTCTCCTCTTACATCTCATGGTATTTTTCAGTATTTGTTGTTTTTTTACTGCGTGTCGACCGGCGACATTCCCACACTGGCACACAGGAAATGACGCGTTTTATCACACAACAAGAAGGGAGGGAGAGGAAGAGCGGAGAGTCTCCTAAGTCAGAGGCAGAGCGCTGCTAGAAAAGGAAAGCAATATGGCGGAGAACCCAAAGAAGTGTTCGAGTTCAGAAGTGGATCCTGCCATAAAGTATAAGCCTGGTCATTCAGGTGAAGGATTATTAGAATGACAGATGGAGAAGACAAATGCTGGTTTGTATCGGAATCGCTTTCCCTCGGTGGAGAGCTCTGAAGGAAATAACTGGGCTGAGCGCAGAGACGACTGTTGCCTTGCTGCTGGTGGATAAGTAAGTGACTTAGTTTATAAGACATTATAAGTAGGATGTGTTGCCATTACATCTACTGGACCTAGTACTTTATTATTTTATTGGAAAGGATGCTATGAATGTTATAGGGAGAGCGTGGAGAGCTACAATCTAAAGCTGCTTTCACACCGGACGTGAAACAAATTTTTCGCACAACGGATTACATTCAAAGTCAATGCAAAGACGCTTGAATGTAATTTCATTTTCATGCAAAAATGAAACGCGCATATTGGCATCTTTGCTTTTACTTTAAATCTAATCTGTCGTGCGAAAATGAAACACAGATATTGGCGTCATTGCATTGACTTTGAATGTAATCTGTCGTGCAAAACCCAGCTGCAGAACAGGTATCTGCCGTTTGTGCGAGAAGGAATGAGAGGAACTTAGCTAGAGCCCAACAAAATGACCTCCAGCGGGTTCCAAGTGCGCATGTTCCTGACGAAATTGTCAGAAACAGACTCCATGAGGGAGGCATGAAGGCCTGAGATCCTCCAGTGGAACCTGTGTTCACAGTTCAGCTCCATGCAGCTTGACTGGAATTTGCCAAAGAAATTCCAGAATTGCCAAGTCCGCCACTTCACTCCCTTAACAAATGAGAGCAGGTTCACCGTGACCACATGTGACAGGTGTGAAAGAGTCTGGAGATGCCGTGGTGAACATTATACCACCTGTAACATCATCCAGCGTGACCGATTTGGCGGTGGTTCAGCGATGCTCTGGGGAGGCATATCCATGAAGGGTGTAATGTGGAAAGAATGTCTGATCATAGTGTGAAAGCTGACAGTGACAAAAGTGATCTAGTTTGCCATTTTTGCAAGGAATCTGGTCATTTTACAACTAACTGTTGGTTCCTTAAAGCTAAGAAAGAAAAAGAAAAGGATACCGAACCAAATGCCTTGTGAAGACAAGGTTAGAAACCCCTGTAGTAGATGACCGATCTGCTAAATTGCCTGCTCCTTGTGGGGCTAAGAAACCTGATACTGCTGACTTTGTGAGGGAGGAATTTCTTCCATTTGTGTCAGAGGGATTTGTGGCTCTGAATGAGCATACTACTCCTGTCCCCATGTATATCCTAAGGGATACCGGAGCTTCTCAGTCACTTTTGTTGATGGACTCTTTGGAGTTACGTGATGAGACCACTTCTGGGGATTTCATTCTTGTCCAAAGTATTGAAGGGAGGACTGTATCTGTACCCCTGCGCTCTGTATTCTTGAAGTCAGATTTAGTTACAGGACAGATAAAGGTGAGACTTATGTTAAGTCTACCTATAAAGGGTTTTTCTCTGTTATGTGCATCTACTAGATTCCCTGAAGCCATACCTCGACGCAACATCAAGGCAACTGCAATCTCAAAGGCTTTGATAAAGTTCTTCACGTTGTTTGGCCTTCCCAGGGAAATTCAGTAGCAAATTCAAGGTAGCAATTTCACTTCTGGATTGTTTCAGCAGGTTGTGTATGAACTAGGTGCGACGCAGATTCTTTCTAGTGCCTATCATCCAGAAAGTCAGGGTGCCTTAGAGCGGTTTCATTCCACTCTCAAGACAATGATGAGGACTTATTGTTATGACCATGAGAAAGACTGGGATGAAGGTGTTCATTTGCTGTTGTTTGCAGCTAGAGAAGCAGTGCAGGAGTCTACTGGATTCAGTCCGTTTGAGCTAGTGTTTGGCCATGAAGTGAGAGGACCTTTGCTATTGTTGAGTGAACAATGGCAAGAGAAAGAGCCGCATATCAGTCTGTTAGACTATGTTAGCAAGTTCAAGGACAGATTGCGTGCAGCTTGTGACCTAGCCAAAGAGAACTTGAAATCAAGTCAGGGAAAAATGAAAACTTGGTATAATCATAAGGCTAAAAGCCGTGAGTTTAAACCAGGAGACAAGGTCCTTGTGTTGTTTCCCTAGCAGTTCAATCTATTGCAGGCTAGATTTCATGGTCCTAATGAAATTCTAACAAAACTCAATGATCTCAATTACATTGTGAAGACTCCAGATAGGAGAAAGCCAAAACAGTTGTGTCACATTAACATGCTGAAGCCTTATCATGATAGGAATGCTAGGGTTGCAGCTGTCATTTCAAATCCTCCTATGGCCGAGACTTGTGAAGATGAGGGGGAGTTTCAAGATGATGAACCTCGAATTAAAGCTGAAGTTCTTTCATGTAAATTGTCTAATTCTGAAGTGTTGCAAAATCTTGATGTAAAACTCCAACACTTAGAACCCTCACAGAAAGATCAGTTTTAGAGGTTGATCAAGAAATATAAAGATCTATTTCCTGATGTTCCAAAGAGAGTTTCTATAGCCTCTCATGATGTAGATGTTGGCGATGCCAAACCAATAAAACAGCATCCGTACTGGATGAATCCTGAAAAGAGAAAGATTGCTGAGAAAGAGGTTGAGTACATGTTAGAACATGATATTATCAGACCCTCTAACTCCGATTGGAGTTCACCCTGTGTGCTAGTTCCAAAACCTGATGGAAGTACTAGATTCTGTACAGATTATCGCAAAGTCAATGCTGTAACTAGAACTGATGTGTTTCCAATACCTCGGATTGATGATTGTATTGATAGTGTAGGGCAAGCAAAGTTTCTGACCAAGATTGATTTATTGAAGGGTTATTGGTGTGTGCCTTTAACTGAGAGGGCCAAGAGCATCTCTGCTTTTGCCACACCATCTGGATTGTACCAGTATGAAGTCCTACCCTTTGGCATGAAAAATGCCCCAGCCACGTTCCAAAGGATGATACAGTCTACAATCGCCGGATTGCCACACACGGGTGCATACATCGATGACCTGATCACATGGAGTGACTCCTGGGAAGAACATCTAAAAGATGTAGAAACGTTGTTCCAGCGCCTGACCCAGGCTAACCTGACTGTTAACCTGAGCAAGAGTGACTTTGGTTGTGCTACTGTCACCTATCTTGGCTACGTCATAGGCCAGGGTAAGGTGGCACCCATAAATGCTTAAGTCCAAGCCATCATGGACTTTCCAGTTCCTGACAACAAAAAAGCTTTGCGCCGCTTCCTTGGAATGATCGGGTACTACCGCAAGTTCTGCAAGAACTTTGCTGAGATTGCTCTCAGTCTAACTAACCAACTGAAGAAAGGCGTAAAGTTCACCTGGGATGATGCATGCCAGAGAGCCTTCGATCGCCTGAAGTCTCTGCTGTGTCACTTCCCCCTGCTCAAATCTCCTGACTTCAACAAACCGTTCTCCATCGCGGTCGATGCTAGCGACCAAGCTTGTGGATCTGTGCTCCTACAGAGAAGTGACTCTGATGACATTGAGCATCCCGTGGCATACTTCTCCAGGAAGTTCAATCGCCACCAAAGGAACTATTCCACAATAGAGAAGGAACTGTTGGCTCTTGTCCTTTCTTTATAACACTTTGATGTTTATGTTTGTACAGGGCAAAAGCCAATGATTGTGTACACTGACCACAATCCGTTAATGTTTTTGAGTAAGATGAAAAACAAGAATCGGAGATTGTTGAATTGGAGTTTGATTTTACAGGAGTTTGACTTGGAAATTAAGCATGTGAAGGGTACAGACAATGAAATTGCTGATTGCTTATCCCGTGTTTGAATATGTATATATATATATATCCTGTGTTTATTTGAATATTGTATGATATGTATGTATAGACAAGTGTTCACTTAACCATTTTGTATTGAAAAGAAAAATGTTGCCTTTATGAGTCAAAATTTTTCCCTTTTGAAATGGAGGTGTAATGTGAATATAGGCCACTGGATGGCAGTATTTACCTTTTTTTTGTTAAGCTCAGACTGGTGTCATGTTTAGACATGTCCTGGACATGTCTGGGGCAAGTCTCAGAAAATTAAAAAAAAAAAAGGTCTAAATGTGGGTGGGGTCTGCAAAAGAGTATATAATGAAAAGAATTGAGGCAGTAAAGTAGTAGGAGAAATTGCAAGAAGATGACCAGACCTGCCATTCTGTTCAAGACCTGTGACGTTTCTTTTGTGGATTTCTTTGCCTGTGTTTGAGCATTTTCATCATCCAGGACATCACCAAGCCACCCCCACGAAAAGGGATTGTAAATATTTATGTTTTGTACATAATTCAATCTTGGTTTTTAGGTTAGTTAGTTGTTATGGTGTTTGTTAATTAAATGTGTTGAGGTTTTTAAAACTGTGTCTGTCATCCCTTGCTGTTGCTGTTGTGTTATAAATGTAATAACAAATTGGGGCCATAACAGTATGGTTTGATACATCTTAGGCCTCTCCCTTTCCAAACATGTTCTTCTAAATGCTTAGAACATCCCGAAGAAATCAAGTGCCATCTTATTATTAATTTCACACACTAAGAAATGCTAAAACAAGAGCAGGAAGTCATAGAAATATTTTGGTGTCTTGTATTTATTTGGATTGTTGCCATCCTAACGATACTACATGGCAATAATCCAAAATACTATTGCTTCACACAGTCTTGTTGATGTATTTTTTTTCCCCTTGTGTGCCTTTGAAAAAATTTGATGACATTCATTGGTCTAGAAAAGAATATGTGTGTGATTAGTCTGATTTACTAGCAATTCATTTGTTGCTAACTGCGTGCAGTTTTATGAGATGATCGGACATTAGATTCACTAATCGCCTAGACTTTATTTTTGTGAACCGTAGTGAGTCCAAATTACATTCAAGAGACAACTAGACATGGCCTGCATGAAATCATCCTGTCTTCTGTTAGAAACCTACAGTAAGCACCATAATTCATTGGGCAGTGACACATTTGTCAACATGTTGGTACTCTGTGGTCTCGCTGTACATACAGTACAGAGCAAGGAGCAAGAGCAAGGAAAGGAAATAATGAGAGGAAAGTCATCATAAAAAATTAATAATTGCAATGAGCCTGATGCATGGAGTAACTGGGGGAAACTGGTGTTGAAAAAATGTGACGAATAAGAGATGAAGGAGGGTAATTTTCTCTCACTCAAGGATTCAGCTCACGGATTGGCTCACTTCAAAGCGAAACACTTACGCCGAGAATATCTGTTCTTAGCACCCTTTGTCATGCACAAAACCTCACCCTACCCACTCCAGCCTAACAGCTTTCGGAGTCACAGGACTACTAATTTTAAAATACCAATGATCATCCCCTGTGCTGCATTCTCCCCGCTCCTCGAATACCCTCAGACCTGACCAGACTCATTCAGCAGGTCACACTGTTCTTCCTTTTCCTGGCCATTTCATGTTTCACAGACTTATGCTTGTTCTCCCTGTTGTTCCAGTTCTGCCCGTCTGTGCAGTAATTAACTTTTGAATTTGCCACTCGGAACTGCATCTTTATACCTAAATTTGGTGAAGGTCCATAGGTTTTAGCAGTAGAAACACTGTTTTAACCTGAGGGTATACACAAGAATTGACAAAAAAATTATTCAAAAACAACAGACAACAAAAATTATGCTGACGTTGTTTCTGGGCCATCCTGCAGTTTTATCTTCCTAAATGACATTCTCTTACCGTTTCCTGTTCAGGACCCAGGAACCCCCCCCCCCCCCCCCGCCCCTGTATTACTAACACAGACGATATGTTTTAACACAACAGTACTAGTATTACAATGATGGCAAAAGAAAAATGGAGACGAGGTTCCATATATCTGCAAAGTGCTGGTACTGCATATCACTTATATCAAAGGTTTGGTTCAGCAATATAAAGTCCGCAAAACGCAGAATTCTTCGCAGTTTGTATTCTAATCGAGACAGATGCGGGCAGAGCTCCCTGCCTCTGTTTCCCATGTTTTGGCTCTGCCCTCTGCTATCAAACTACCAGAAATCTATTACTCAAACCTTCACAGAATTATTTGGCAGGTCAATAGAACCTAATCCACAAATCACTATATTTGGTGTCCCAGGGGAAGACTGCCCTCGTAGTGGGGTGAAATACAAAGTTACAACATATGTGATGTTCCTGGTCCACAGGTTGGTTCTGAAGAATTCTTTTGTTTTCTTTCAGAAAACAAAACAGCCACGGCTTCGTGGTACGTTTCGGAGTCAGATTTGGTGTTGGAAAACCCAGTTAAAAGGAAACAGTTTATTCGTCGTCTCGACCAGCGCAGTGTCCAGTATAATTATGATCTGACTGACTTCATTGGGGTTCAGCAGGGTTTAAGTACATTGTGAACAGAGGATATTGACCCTGGAGTTTCGCTATGGTGCAGAAACAATAGTGCCTGATTAACTCATTGGTTAAACACTGATGACACTGTCTCAGTAAATACAGGACATAATTCATCAATGTGTTCCTTCTTGACTACATCAACCCAGCAGTAGAATGAAACTGCCTTGATTACGTAGTTTGGTGAGATAGAATAACTGGTTGTAAAGAATCTAGATTACTGCTAACAGAACGCCATATATCACCATATGTGCTGTGAACACTAAAATCTAACAGTTCAGTTGAACTGGAAAAGCCCAAATCCTCCCTATTGCACTGCTTGGTTAAGAGGTGTTGTCATGAATTTGAAACTAGAGATTTATTCTTCACGGTGCCTCCGATAAATTTCAGAAAATGTAGCAACCCTTTTTGGCATATGCTGAATCGAAGCATTGAATCTCCTCCTCTGTAACTACGGACATAATCAGTGCTGCGTTTTTCTTTGTAGCATTATTCCGTCCTCGCACTCTATATTCATGGGCTACTGTTTAGTTATTTCAAGTTTTTTCTTTTTGTCTTTGTCCTCTTTCTTTAAAAGCAAAACTTTTTTGTTCATATTCATCATAAAAATTACTTTG
Organism: Gymnothorax reevesii; assembly: GCA_029721435.1. Lineage (NCBI taxonomy): Eukaryota > Metazoa > Chordata > Actinopteri > Anguilliformes > Muraenidae > Gymnothorax > Gymnothorax reevesii. Next base: position 95,089,652 of record CM056582.1, on the reverse strand, counting down.
AAAATGTAAAATCAATAAAACATAGTCTAAAAAAAGGGGCAGCCTGCCCACAAATTCCATCTTGCCCAGAAGTCTCAGATTACCTCATAACAGCCAATGAGGAGGTGGTCTTAGCTTTTTGTCATTGTCTCCACCCATTCAGCTGTGTATATATTGACCTTAGATTCACTCAAAATGCACAGCGACTCTGCAGAGAGAAGCAACAGCCTTGCGAGCATCTTGATCGTCGTCTGTCATCTACTGGACATTTTCTTACACCTTTCACCATGGTTAATGCATTCATCGGCACCTGGAAGTGCGTGGACAGCAAAAATTTTGCCCAATATTTGACGGCTCTTGGTGAGTTCATTCCTATTTTAACAGGTGTTCTCTTTTGACTCTTTTTTCTCAAGAATAACCTGCTCTGTTCCATACAGCAGGATCACAACATGGAAAGGAGTCACAAACTTGTGGCTTTCATTTATTTACATACAGTGCCATCAAAAAAGTATTTGCCCCCTTCCTGATTTCTTTTTTTTTTTTTTTACATATTTGTCATACTTAAATGTTTCAGATCATCAAATGAATTTTAAAATTAGACAACCTGAGTAAATACGAAAAGTGGCAGTTTTTAAATGGAGATTTCATTTATTAGGGGTAATAAGCTATCCAAACCTACCTGGCCTTTTGTGAAAAAGTCATTGCCCCCTAAATTCTGATAGCTGGTTGTGCCACCCTTGGCGACAACAACTGCAATCAAATGTTTGTGGAAACTGGAAATTATTCTTTCACCTCGGTGTGGAAGAATTTTTGCCCACTTTTCTTTGCAGAATTGTTTTAATTCAGCCACATCGGAGAGTTTTTGAGCATGAATGGCCTGTTTAAAGCCGTGCCACTGCATCTCAAGCGGATTTAAGTCCGGATTTGACTAAGCCACTCCAAAATATAAATTTTGTTTTTTTAAGCGATTCAGAGCTGGAATTGCTTGTGTGTTTCGGATCATTGTCCTGCTGCATAACCCAAGTGCGCTTGAGCTTGAGGTCACAAACTGATGGTCGGAAATTCTCCTTCCGGTAGAGAGCAGAATTCGTAGTTCCATCAATTATGACAGGTCGTCCAGGTCCTGAAGCAGCAAAGCAGCCCTAAACCATCACACTACCACCACCATGTTTGACTTTTGGTATGATGTTCTTTTTATGAAATGCTGTGTTAATTTTACGCCAGATATAACGGGACGCACACCTTCCAAAAAGTTCAACTTTTGTCTTGTCAGTCCCCAGAATATTTTCCCAAAACTCTTGGAGACCATGAAGATGTACTTTGGCAAATACTTTGTGTTCTTTTTGGTCAGCAGTGGTTATCGCCTTGGAACTCTCCCATGAATGCAATTTTTTCCCAGTCTCTTTCTTATTGTTGAATCATGAACACTGACTTCAATGAGGCAAGTAATGCCTACAGTTCATCAGATGTTGATCTGGGTTCTTTTGTGACCACCTGGAAGAGTTGTTGATGCGCTCTTGGAGTAATTTTGATAGGCCAGTCTCTCCTGGGAAGGTTCAGCACTGTTCCAGGTTTTCTCCATTTGTGGATAATGGCTTTCATCATGATTCACTTGAGTCCCAAAGCCTTAGAAATGGCTTTAAAACCCTCTCCAGACCAAGAGATGTCAATTTCTTTGTTTCTCATCTGGTCTTGAATTTCTTTAGTTCGCGGCATGATGTGTTGACTTTGGAGATCTTTTTGCCTACTTAACTTTATCAGACAAGTTCTTTTTAAGTGATATGTTGATTTAACTGGTCTGGAAATAATCAGGCCTGGGTGTGTCGGTTTGGATAGCTTTGTCCCCTAAATAAATGAAATCATCATTTAAAAACCTCATGTTGTATGTACTTGGGTTATCTTTGTCTAATATGAAAATTAGTTTGATGATCTGAAACATTTAAGTGTGACAAATATGCAAAAAATAAAAATCAGAAAGGGGCATATACTTTTTCACGGCACAGTACATTGTATTCAGGTTAGATTAAATATGCGACATTTCCAAAAAAAAGCCTTACAAAATGTTTCCTCATTTCTGAAAGAGAGCATAATGTTGAATGTTATACAGTATTAGCTTGCAAGGCGTTGATTTCGATAGAACTTTGATTCATCTGTTCTCAGGACCTTGTTCCAGTACGATTTTGCGACAAAGTGAGTTGCGTAGTGCAACTCCAAAAGCATTTCTTCCCTCTGCCAATGAGCTCACTATATAGTCACCTACATAGTGAGTCCCCTTACAATGAGTAGGGAATTGTGAATGAGTGAGTGATTTCGGACAAAGCCGTAGACTTTTTTTAAAATATTCACTTTTGAATCACTTCCCGTTTTTTTCAAGCCTCCGTCGATTTCGAGACTTTGCATCATATTTCCGAGTAACAAAAAATGTAATTTTTCTTGACAGTAGTCAGCTTTAATTCAAACCGTTTTAATATTTCGCCTCCAAGCCAATCCTTTTTGCAGTTTAAAGACTACACGTCCATGATCCTGATTCCTGGGCTGAACGAGTTCTTAACGCGTTAGAAATTTACGGCAGCACCTGGCCATAGCCATTTGCTTGCTTAATGAGGTTGTTGCAAGTTATGTAGGTGGTCACATGATCCCCGAAGCAAAATGTACACAGAGGTCGATTGTAGCATAGTGAAAATGGGGAAATCTTGTGCTGCTGTTGCTTGCACTAATAATTATGGCATTCAGTCATCTGGAAAATACGGCAAAATAAGTTTCCATCAATTTCCACAAAATAATGAAGTCCTTTTGAAAACCTGGCTGGTTAAATTAAGATGAATTGACTATGGAATGCCTTACAAACCAACAAAACATTCAGTTCTTTGCTCAGAGCACTTCGAGAAAACCTGCTTCACATACCAGAAGTTCACAAGTAAGTCAACGGTCTGCTGCAATGCAAACTGATTTTAAAGTGAAGATATAAAGAAACTAGTGGAAAATATATATTCAATTCAAATATTAACCTTAAGCCTGAAAGCCCCTGTATCGGGGGTAATGAATTTGCTTAATAAATACAGCATGTTTCCCAATAGCAACCTCGTCATGCAGCATACCCACTTAAAGCGAAGAAACTTGGCGAAAGGTTTGTGATGACCGTTTTTACCCAAACTGAACACAATGCAAGTACCAAGCAAGAAAATAAGCATCTAGCAAAACATTAAATGAAGTAAGATTAAATAATCAGTGCTCTATTGCAAGCATTTCTACCAAATTTGTGATATGCATATAAACGATACCTCAAATGGAAACGGACAGTCCACAGATTCCAACGATATAAGCCTTGTCATTTTAAATTGACACTACACTCAAAGAACAACAGGCATACACTTTAAATGCTACAGAGATGAGCAAAATTTTTCTTACCTTTGATATTTTGTCATAAGCTGTTTGTGGGTAAATCTGCGCTTTCCATTGTTTTAGCCAGTCTGAGAGTCCTCTCGCCATTATGCTCTGCACTGGAAGACCTCAGCAGTATAATCACTTAAATGTTGGTTTCTTTTTTTTTTTTTTGGTATTCGTTATAATTACTCGCTAAATATTCAAATGTTGTTTTCATAGCCGCTTTATGACTGAGAATCCGTGCGCCAATATGCTCAAGTTCCAATGCAGCACAGCTATACAAGTGCTATATCGACCAGTGAATATATAGTCTGTTGAGCTTGTGTCGTGGATAAGGTGGAGCATTTGGACCTGAGGTTCAATATCCGGTAATACATACGACATTTCAGAGCAAGGAAATACATTTTTTTTTGTATAAATAAATAATAACTAGTCGATGCATTCCCATCCCATCAAAGCCATCTTCCTGAGTTACTTCGGGAATCACGTGACTGTCACTATGGTTTCTGCATCCAGTGCAACGCCTCCATTAGTTAGTCACTCTGCGTTCTATGTTGTTATGCTTAACTTGCTAGATATCAAGTTTTGCAATTAGTGCCATTTGACTTGACTAGCCAAGCATCTTTGGCTAAGGTTTGTTAACTTAAAAACTCAGTAGCTGATGGACGAGCTAATCAGCCTTGTCAATGCACAACTGACCTAGCTATGTAGCTAATTAATATCTACTTGCTCATTTAACACTACTTAAGTACCAAGATAATCACTATTCACCATTTCTTGTGATTTACATTTGCAAAGTAAGGCTTCAAACTAGCTGTTGGCAGGCTAACTAAGCCAGCGAGCTAGTTTACTGACTTCGTTAATTGGCTAACTTCATTTGTGGTGCATTTAGCTTAATGGCAGCTTGTAAAATGCTCGCAGCTCAATGCTAACTAAGTTGCCAAATAGTGGTTATTCACTGTTTTTATTGTAAGCAACCTAAGTGGAAGGTAGCAAGCTAGCTAAGCTAGTGAACTAGCTAGCTAGCTATTGTTCTGGCTTAGCTAGTTATATTTACATAGTAACTAATCAAGCTAGCTAGCTTGCCAAATAACAGTAAGTGACAGTAAACAAACCATTTTCTGTTTTCCATTTATTTAGCTATGTGCACCGGATGTAATTAGCTAACTAGCTGGCTTGCGAGGTAGTTGATTCGCGTAGCTTGTAATATTGCCCAAAAATGCATAGCTAGTTAGCCAAATGGGGAAATAATTGCATCCACTGTTATCCATCCATTTATTGGCATGTAGCTAGCTAGCTTATACTGGCTTGCTGTGTAATATTGGTTGGAGGGATATAGCTAACGGTAATTTAGGTCACTCATCAGCTTCCGTCAAGTCACAATGTGAGCGTTTGCTGAAACTGTGGTACCTCATTGGCCAGAAACAAATCATGGGATACTCGCCTGTTTGATTAGAGGATATGTAGTTTGCAAAAGTGGACTACTAACTGGACTACAAGTGCAAAAGAATATCATCTTTGGCAATCAACAACAAATTTGATGTGATCATTTGCTTCCGTATACCCTGTAGGTTAATCTCGGGGCGAGCCCGCTCAAAAAATTAACACGAGCTTGAGCAATGCCGGAAAGTGTGCGGACCCTAGCATAAGTTTCCATAGGTATTTTACTTCTGACACCAGAAGCTTAGTAGCTGTGACAATATCAATTCACTACTCTACACATATAGACCGTACAGTCTATGCAAGTGAATGGACCCTCCAAATGCCAGTAGGGTTGCAATCATTGACTGTATAAAACATGGATGTAGCCTTAGTGATGTTACCTACAGGTTTCTGAACATTCACTCTTTAGCTGATTTAGTCATCATCTTGGCAGTTACTTGACTCTGCTAAAAATAAGATACAAATTGCTTTTTAATCGGCATGAAAGAGCAGTGTTGTGCCAAAGAGGAATCTTCCGGTAAATTCTTTGACCATCGGTCATCTCCCGATACGTCAAAATGGCAAATTTCAAAAAAATCAAATTTTCTCAAGAATTTCCGACCGATGTTTTTTCTTTCTTTGCAGTGTTAATTCTGATGGTTAGGACTAAAACACTGCAGAGCTCCCATTTGGGTAACTTTTTTTCTGACTTTTCTCAGGTTAAAACCCAGTGTGATTTGCTAGCTTCAGTTTGTATTAGCTTTTCTTGCCTTTTTGTTAGTTTATCCTTTGACTTGCAGAAGCTTGGCTCTCAGGGTTTTTTGTTCTTGTTCCACAGTTCCATTTACCCTCTCAGAGGTGTTTTACTTTTGCAGTCATGGTGCTGTTGGCTATGACATGGAGGTCTGTGTGGCCTTCCATGGATAGCCTCCCCAGAGCATTGCTGAGCCACCACCAAATCGATCATGCTGGATGATGTTACAGGCAGCATAATGTTCACAATGGCATCTCCAGGCTCTTTCACACTTGTCGCATGTGATAAGTGTGAACCTTGCTCTCATTTGTTAAGAGAGCAAGCGCCAGTTGCAGACTTAGCAATTCTGGTGTTCTGGACTTATATTGCTAGCTAGTCAGGTTCATGTACAGAAGAGTGACATCTTTTGACAGAATACAGTTTATAAATATTTCCCTTCATAGATATTCTTGAAATAGAAAAATATATATTTCGCTAGATATCACTGGCTATGTATTACCATTTTCCCCCACAAAAAAAATTAAAATTAATGTCAGCAGACGAAATATAAATTTGACTTAGCAAAAAAAATGCAGAAATCCTTTAGATCAGTCAGATTGGCTAGTACGGTTCACTCCAGAACAACTAATTTCATCGGTTTTTTTTTTTAAATCTATCTGTAGGGCTTGAAACAGGCAATCGTGGTTAGCCAGCCCTCTGAAAATTTTCAGTGAGCGTAAATCTTCTGTCCCCATTCCTATTCCAGCTACGTAAAGATACTATTCTCGAAAAAAAAAGTCCGCAGCAGGCAGGGGCTAACGACACTCTGTGACGCACATCAAGTTTTCTATAGTATCAAATAAATGGTTAAAAAATGAACACTTGATCATATGTCAACATTGTATGAACTTCTTAAAAAGGCAGAAACCATCTTCAGATAAAATTTTTTTGACATGTACTTGATTTTTTGTGTAGCCTGTGTCCCATCCACTAACTTGGAGGGGTCAGGTTTATAAATTGTACTGCAGTTGGCCACTGGATGGCAATCGAAATGTTTGGCTTCACTTTTCAGATGCTAGTTGGTTGTTCATCTTTATATACAGTCCATGTTATAAACACATGAAGTGATAATTAAATGACTGAGATGTTTCCACTGATTAATGTTGGCTGTAATCCTTGTTCTTTTTAACCTCCTTGTCCACTTCTCTTTGTGCTCTTGCAGTGAGAGAGAAGAGTGAATAGCAAAGAGAGAATTGTCAGTTACCATTTTGTGTATTTTTGTGAGGGACAGGGTATTCCTAACCACATTGGGTAAACCTAACCCTGAGTTTTATCTAATTAATGGGACAAACTTACTTTTATTAAGGTAAATTAAAAAGTGGTTTGCACTCTTAATCAGTCTCTAGACAGTGAATACACATACGTACATATTGTAGTAAAAATTGACATTTAAACCAGTTTACTGTTTCTGAATGAGATGAAGATCTGACCATATTTTTGACTTATAAATGCAGATAAATGTAAAGAGTTTGCATACTTTTTCTGTAGCGCACACTGCAATAACTTGCAATTGTTATTGTATTGCCCTCCTTCAGGTGCCCCCCCACAAATAATACAGAGAGCAAGCTCTACAAATCCAACAACGCTCTTCTGCACGGAAGGAGACAAAATAGCTGTGAAAGTTGAGCATGGCCCTCCGACGATGATCAACACTGGAGTGACCTTTAAACTGGGGGAAGAGTTTGACGAGCACACCTCTGATGGCAGAAAATGCAAAGTATGTGAGTTTCCCAAATATAAGCGACAAAGTTAGAGGATGTAATATGAAAATGCATGAAAAAGACATGTGGTGCAGTCTGTAAAAAAAAATCACTCTGTCTATTGTGAATACAATGACATTGGGTTTATAGCACAGGGAAATAACTGAACATGTCGTTGTTACGCGCCTTCTTAAACTTGCCTGATGGGGCGAACAATAATGCGCCACTGACCCAAAAAACCAGAGACAACACCTTTTAAAATAACCAAGTATATGGGATTTATTTACAAAGAAAAACAAACATCCAATAAACAAATCAAAATGACCAAAGAAAGTATAAAGACAAAACACAACACATCCCCTGCTGAGAGGCATCAGACATCACAGTCCCCAAACCAAAGGCCTCTCCCCTCCCAGGCTGGCGCCAGAGCATTTAAGGCTAGAGGACAGGGAGGGAAAAGGGACAGAAATCACAGGGACCACATGCAGCCAGATGTCGGATTTTTTATTTTCCACAATTTGCTTAGATATAATAAAGTTTACCCATTTGGACTCATTTGCATCCTTCCATTGATCTGCCTTTCAATGATCGTCGATTATTTTACAATTATAAGCAGGGGCAACTGCTATGATATTTGTAGAAAAAACGAAGACCTGTGCATTTTCTGAATTGTAGTCATTGGTGACCATTGAAGATGGAAAAATGGTGTACGTGCAGAGGTGGGAAGGCGACAAGACTTCGACCGCGGTGCGAGAGATCCTGGGTGATAAAATGCACATGGTAAGCCTGAGATGAGAGGTGATCATCCACAATTATCAATTAATTGTGTCCATGGGATGTGAAAAGATTCAAGGTTTCTGTTTTTTTTCTTCTTTTTGCTACTCTCTAAAACAAGTTTAATCTTGTCAGGTTAAGTTTTTTTCTCACATTTTGTTTTGTCTCCCCTGAAGCATTACCCTAACAAGTGCAACAAATTTCAGGATATACATTCTATGCCATTATACTTGGAATGCGGGGACGGATTTTTACATTTTCTTGGTGATGAGGAATTTAAAAGTTCAGTGAGCTATTACATGGATATGAGGACCAATTCAGTGTAATGTGTATGAAATCTCTCTCATCAAGTATTCTTATTCTTGTGGTACTTTATTTTCCACAGCGTCTTTCGTGTGCAGGTGTCCAGGCTGAGCGTACTTACGTGAAGACTTAAATTGTGGATCAACTTCTTTGCCACCCCAGCTTCTCCTTACAAAATTATTTTGAAATCATCTGCTGTCAAATAAAGAAAATCTATATCATCAAGTATTCTAACAGAATCAATGTCTTAACACAGAATTATCATGTTGCATTGAATTGAATTATTATGAATGAATTGACATGATGCTTTCATCCATCATGTGGTTCCGTGTGTATCGAGCAATGCTGGAAATTAAAATCATTGAATAAAAATATAAAAACTGATTCCACTGGGCGTCCTTGAATCTAAAAGTTATTGTCCTTCCATTTTCCATTGCACATTAGGTCATACACAGACATGCACGCACTTTAAGGAGGACTCAGCCACGAGCGCCAGCCTCGAACCCCTGGTATGAGCTTATGGCAAACGTGAGGTTTTTTTTTTACCATACAGGGACCAAAGCAGCAAATGAAACTTTCATTTTTTTCATTCAAAGAGTCATCCTTGGTGGAAATCCGCCCATCTAACATTTCAGCATTTCACTCCAAAATCATGGACAAAGATATTGGAGATTGCCCCCCCCCCCCAGGTGTTTGATAAGGTTGAGGGTCGAGCACTATGGTGTCAGTCAGAGTCAAGTACTTCTGCCCTCAGCTTGGTTAAAAGAGTTCTCGACCACTGGAAAGAATGGTCTTTTCAAAAAAACTTTGCTAAATATGAAATACAAAGGCAAAAACATTTCTTGAATTGGCCCGACATGACTCCAGAGCTCAAAGAAAAAGGGCTGTGGTATTCTATTTTGTTCAAAAGGTAGAAAACGTACTATAATCAGGACGCACGGAAGATAATAATAAAGAAGACTGAATATAGTATATTCAAATAATTCATTTTATTATTGATCTATTCTGTGTAGACCATTAGACTCTGTCGGCTTCATTACAGGGGAAAAAACACAATGTATCAAGAGTTTGCACTCCAGGCAAAAACTAGGCCAGTTAAAATAAGGCAGGTCTTGAGAAACAGAGATTGAAGAATCTCGCCATTTGCCAAGCAGCCAAACCCGCTTGGCAAGGTTGGGGGGGTGTAACAGTATCTACTTCAAAATTAGGGCTACAACGAATGATAGAATGATGATCCATGTTGTAAATGAAAAATAATTTTAAAAGGAGACGCCAATATATTTTGGGGTGTTTTATTATTGAGTAGGGGGTTTATAATATTAATATTGAATATCACGCATGCATGGGGAGACCAGGGTTACTTCGGTCACAGGGTTAGGTTTGTCACCCCAATTTTTTTTTTTTTTGCAAACGCGCTGACAGGAAAACGAAAATGTACAAATTATGTGACATCCCACCGACGTCATCTCTTGGAAAGATGAATAAAGATGACTTGTAGTGTCATGTAAGTGTTTTCTGCCTAAATAACTACATTTTGGCCCAAATTCCAAACTTTAGGTTTCTGAAAGAAAAACGTCTAGCTTCTTTGAAGGCAAAGATTTCCACAGTGTTTTTACTGTTTCATAAACGTATGTAACTAGACTTATTAACAACAGATACGACCATGAGATGGGAAATGCAGCCTTATTTCCAAAATGGGAGCACGGGGCTACACTGGCCAAGCAGCATGGGGTTAGTTTGTCAGGGTGCTGAGGTTGCATCACTTGTAGGTCCTGTTAGGCCTATATTTAATTATTCCAAAGTCAAATATAGGAGCTGATTTATTGTTTTTCAGACACCTATAGTGTCTTAATAATTATAATATTTGCAGTTATTTTTTGTTTATGATAGAGGGCCTATTAGGGCCTTTGTTTGGAGGACACAAGTATGAATGTGTAAGAGTTTGCTCCTTGCAGCCCCTCCCCTTTCTCATTCTTTCACCTCCACCTTAATGGGCCAGAGGTGGAGCCCATTAAAGTGGAGATGTTGGCAGAGTAGTTAAGGTTGGCAGGTGCCAGCCTTGGGGCCCCTGCATTTCACTCCATTCCTTTGTCGGTGGGAATGTTTGCTGCTCCTCTTTGGTGCTGCGGTCCTGACTCATCATCCGAAGGTGGAGAGAAGGGGGTCCAATGCTTCTCATGCAAAGGGTGGGGACATGAGGACTGTGCTAATGTCAGTGTGCTCGCCTAAATATGTCATAACTGCTACTCTGATGGTGTTTATGCATAAATCATTGCTTGTCTGGGTTCGTTGTAACAATAAAACAGTTCTCACCATTTCTGTTATGAGAATATTGTACTTTTTCAGCTTCAGCTGATGGCCAACTATGACTATTTTACCCCACCCATCTGACAAAGTAACCCCGGGTATGGGGTTACTTCGGCATGTTTGTGGCATATCGAAAACTGAATATTGTGACAAAAATATACATTATATTGCGATTGTATTAATACAACTTTTGTAGGCGACATTCTGCACTACACATAGACCATAAAGGTATTTCTCTAAGTTTTACCAACAAAGAGTTATGAAGCCAAATACAAAATCATGATGAGGTAACCCCGGTCTACCCTATACTGCATGTGCCGTAGCAACCCGGAGTGTCATCTGTAACATGGATTACCACTTATAGCAGCACAAGAAATTAAACTCTAAATTTTCTTGACTGAATGTGTGACGGTGCGTTCAGGAACCACACGCAAGAGAGGGAGATCCAAAAAACGTATGCCTTTATTGGAGTCCAAGTCAAAGCCAAAAAACAGAAGAATTGCCAAGCCACAATACGAAATCCAAAAACAGTGTCGACTAGACAGCCAGGGGTCAGAACCAGTAAGACAGATGAGCAGAGGTACAGAAACGATAGGCAAAGAGTTTTAGTCGATGAACAAAGCCAAGGGTCATATACAGAGCATCCAAACACAGAAATCATGGTCATACAAAAATAAGTCCAAATCCAGAAAGACAAAAATAATACTTAAAGGGCAATGACAAGAATCAAGGTCGGACAATCCAGTAGAAGCGAAACAATATTCAATGGCTTACGAGGCGCTCTGCACAAAGAAGTATTGATCAACGTTCATCAAGCTGTGAGTGAAAAGACTGCTAATATACTCACAGGGAAGGTCACATGCTATACAGGAATCAGGTGTTGGGAATGAGGCTAATTACATCGGGAGTATCACATGAATCACATTTCATATCCTGCAATGTCAGCTAAAAGTCTCAAATCTCTCGCTACTGCTCGTCTTTGTGAAGCCATTCCCAAATGTAGTGAAATGACCATTCTTAAACAGCAAGCTTAGACAGGAGGTAGGCCTGTGTGATCAATCTCAGCACTCTGTTTTGGAACTACCAATTGGAATAAGGCGACGCGATGACAGGGATGAAAGCCACACCCGCTCATTACCATTAAATTTCCTGATTTCTTCCTCCGGGACTGCCACGGAAATAAATACAGAAATAAATACCTAAATAAATAAATACAGAATTAAATAAATTAGGAAATAAATATAAATGGAAATAATTTAAGAAATAAATGAATATGGAAATAAATATAGAAATAAATAAATGAGTTAAAAAATTTATTTATTTATTTATTTATACATTTATTTATTTTTAATTTTGGCAGTTTTGGGCTTCCATATTTTGGCGAGTGATCTTTAAATGTAACGAGGTGCATTTTAGAAATGTAGTGGAGTAGAAAGTACAGATAATAGCTGCAAAATGTAATGGAGTAAAAGTCAAAAGTACGCTCTATAATTTTTACTAAAGTAAAGTACAGATCCGTGAAAAACGTACTTAAGTAAAGTAACGAAGTATTTGTACTTCGTTACATTCCAAAACTGCTTGTCGCTAGTTAGCTGGCTACTGTAGATGTCAAATTGTGCTGGCTGGGTGGGAATAGTTTAGGCATTACCGTTACTAGCTAGCTACATTGTTTGAACAGATCCTGAGTTTACAAGCGGGACTTCAGCCTCGTTTCATCTTACTTAACTAATATGCAAAAAGACATCAGAACACAGGGTCATGTACAATCCAGTAAGATTGTGCATTGCTCGTTTCATATTGTAGGACTCTGGGCCTCGCACAGCAACATTCTCGCAAAATTCTCATATATCTTCACTTATTTCTTTGTGAAGAGAAAAAATAAGTAAACTCAACAGGCTAACTACCCATTTTATTGAAATAGATTCAGGTAAAGTGGAACACTTTTTAATAAAATGCTGTTTAAACTACCAAGATCCATAAGAATGATTCAAATGTGTGTATATTTTCTTCAAATTGGTTGTTATGAACATATCTAATGGTAAATTAATTTAGTTTATATATTTTTAAGAACCTTACACATCTTTGAACACAATCTGACAACCCTTCAGCAAATCTGAAGTATTCAGGTTGAGTGGGACACTTTCTTAGGTTAAGTGGGACAGTATGTGATGACTATGGATTGACCACTGGAGACAAGCATTTCTTTGTTTTAAAGCATCAGAACATTTATTAACAACAAATTATTGTCAAATATGAACATTTAACAATCTGTAAATGTATATTAAATATAAAGTTGAATAGCAATATTCTTTATAATTTTTAATACCATTAGGTAGCATAAAACATTAAAATCTTAAAAACTTCCACCGTTTCCCCAGTGGAACTCTTAACTAGTTTTTAAAAACACTTTAATAATGGATTATGACCTGGTAAGTGCCAGGTGATCCAATAACAGCAGATTCATAACAAGGGCTGTGTATTAAGAGCGTAAGTGCGTATTGAACCAGAACAACCGGTTAAGAACATGAAAAACGAGCACAAACATAAATTAAGAACACAAAGACTGCAAACATAAAACAAGCAACATATTTGCTTCCACGTCAGCAATTCTTCCACCGTTTAAACATAGCAGGAACCCCCTTTCAGCGAGCAGCTACACAAGACTAGCCAACTCACTCTCAGCCTCTATTGAGAGCAGGGGGGCTTTACCAGAAGCATGGCTGGCACCTTTCACCAGCCCTTTCACCCGCCGTTGTAGAGTTGACTTTGGGACATTCCATGCCCTTGCTAAAAACCTCAGCGTCGGCTCCTGTCCCTTAGTCATCTGCCTCTGGTACTCCTCAATAGCCCCTGCCATTCTGTCTTCCTTCCATTGATTTAACTTTCTTCCCCTCCTAGATTGCTCTTTCCTTCTCTTCATTCTCTTCACCTCTCCTCTCTCTCTCAGCCTGTCTCTTCTCTTAACCATTTCCATTGATGTCCCTTACAAATCTGTAAATTTTACATTTAGTCCCATTATTCTTTACTCACCACAATAAAGACTCACAAAAATGTTGTTATATTTATTAATAAATATAATATTTTTCATATCCTTGGGCAAATTTTCTTTTTTGTACATACTGACATGAAGAGTAGCACTGTCCCACTCAACCTGAAACACCCTGTCCCACCCTATCTAACAGTGTCAGGTTGAGTGGGACAGTGCTAAAATTGTAATTTTCATAAATATTACATTCAGTTTCACTTAAATGCATAGTAATTTATAAGTACACTGACAGTATGATGCATTAAAAGCTGCATGTATTGTTACATCATAAAAAACAGAGCTATCAACCTTAGTAGTTTGAAACAGATATACAATTGTACAGTGTCTTACCATGAGTTTTCTGGGGTCTCACAATTTGAATAATAACAAAAGGACCGCCCCTGTGATGTCAGACCAATCACAATGCTTGTTTCATGTCCACTGGACATCAAGCAATAACCCCGTAACAATAGCTGTGATTGGCCAAAAAAAATTAACCCTTTAAATGACTGATAATCTTAAGTGTCCCGCTCAACCTGATGTCCCACTCAACCTGAATCTACCCCTATTTGCTTTTACTTCACAATACCTGTCAATGAGTTTTCATTATTCTGCGACCATTTCTAAAAGCTATAGTATGTAACTTTTTCATGTCCGTAAATTTCCGTTTCATCCAAGCCACTATTAGAGGAGTTGACGCAATGCTGATTAAGCCGATCGGCTGTATTTTTCAGTATTTGTTGTAGCAGTAAAATGGCCAGCTTCGCAGATTTCAAGCCACCTGAGTTCACAATTCACTTCAATTCGAACGGCATTGGACTTGATGTCGAAAAACTAAATTGGTAAAATTTTTCGGACTCTGATATTTATGGAATAATTTGTGAGTACTTACCTTTGCGTAGTTGGGACAGAACAGTAGAACAGTGCCGTGACTGTCCGTGACAAACTAAAGAAATTGGGCATAAATCATATGGAAGAGTTAGGATCCTGTTTTCATGCCATGTTTAAGTTTTGTGCCTGGCTATGCCATGTTTATTGATTTTCATGTTAAGTGACCTCTGCTTGTTATTTTGACTATTCTTTGATTGCGTATTGTGTTTTGGTAATTTGGATTTCATGTTTTTATTATTTTCCTTGCCATAGTTACCATGCCATGTTTTCATTTCGCTTGTCTTGTTTATTTCTGCCATGCCATGCTTTGCAATACGTCTACCCCGTCTTGTCTTGTGTAGGTCTTTGCTCTTGGTTTAGTCTTAGTTGCCACGCATTCGGGTGATTTACTGGTTTCTGGGATTTCAATCTTCCTTCATATCTCGTGTTCTTCCTTCCTCTCTCCTTTTGCTATCTACTAACAGAACTAACAGTTTATTGTTTTCGATAATTACTAACACTTATTAAAATTGTATATTTTTACTAACTTACTAACTTGCACTCGGGATTGTATAGTTGCACATACTAATTGACTAACGATCTCTCAGCAATCGCCCAATTCTTATCTCCGCCTTCCTTGCCTATCACTAATTATCTCTACTGCAGTTTTCCACTTATATCTCAGGCTTTCCCTTTTCTTTAGACTATGCACATTTAGTACTCCTTAACCGGAGCTGTTGTTTGTTCATAGGACTGTCTTGTGATCCCTGTCTGCGTTTTGGCATTTGCCAAACTCATGTAATTAGATTATTCCTCATGTGTCAATCCTGATTATTGTTTCATTGATCGCACCCGTTCTCCCTTGTCATGTGCTCACCCCGGATGTGTATTTAAGGTGTCTTCACTTTCACTTCCATGTCAGATCGTAACTTCCTTGTTTCTTGTGCCACGTTTGTGTTCCGCCTTGACTCATTGTGATTTATCTTTCTGACTGGATTGCCCGACTTCAGATTCTTGGTTTGCCCTTTTTGGATATTGTTGCATCTGTGTGTTTTTGACCTTTTTCTGCCCGACCTTGATTTTGTGGATTGCTGCCCTGTATACGATTCGGACTGTCCTTTGGCTTATGAGTTTGCTTCTCCCCCAAACCTACGCCTGTGTTCCGGATCTGTTTTGTCTGACTACGGTTTTTGTGATTGGTGCCCTGGTAACGAACTCTGCTCTGTCCCATTGGAAATCGAGTTTTGGATTACGGACTCTGTACTGTTGCCTTTCTCTCTGCGGGGGTTACCCCCCTTATTCAATAAAGCACCTATTTTTTGCAATCCCATGTCCTCGCATTTGGTTCCAGATCGGTTCCTTACAGGAAGAGCCAGCTGTATTGTTCTAATAACGCAATTTCCTCTAGGGAGCGACAGAAGTTCACACTATAGCTTTAATTTTCATTATTCTCCAACTTTAATTGATGTTGAAAGTTGGATAGAACTGAAAGATTTCATCAAAATTATCAAAAGGGCGGATTTCTTTGGTAATCCCCTTTTCTTTCGCTTTTAATGCCTGTCAGTGCATGGTGTAATCATTTATGGCACCAACAGATGGCATTTATTTAAGTTGAACGTGTTAGGACAGCTGCATGGCACAAAATATTCAATAACCCAATCAAATGTTGAGTACTGTATATCGCATGTATACAAACTTATATGGATATATAAGTATATATAACAATGGGGCCATTATAGATTCAACCTTGAGACATCGCATGTCACCTGCTGGGATAAAAAGAAACTTTGAGTTCAAAGATGGGAATGATAGGTGGAAGAGATTATGTTTGTCATCATTATACAAAATGTTCAAATCGAACCCTGCTTCAGTCAACTGCCCTGGTGTCATCGCAGCTGGTTCGTTCCAGATGGTGCCTAGTTAGAGGAAAAGACTAGTTTGATCAGAATATTAATTATTGGAAGCTATTCATTTTAACAACAATGAATCACGCTCCATTTTAAACAAACAACCAGATGCTTCTTTTCAAGGCACAACACAATTTGCCATTGGCCATAGTGGACCACTTTTTGGAGCTTTCGCTCATCATGCGTATAGACCTATTTCTGGCAAATAAACAGAAAATTCTCAGTCCAGGTAACATTGCGAATAGTTAAAAATTGTGCATTTGCATATACTAACCACAATGTGATCATACAAAATCGGTTGAAATTTGGATAAGTATCACTTTAACCATCTGTAGGAATTAAGGGTCAGCTGACAGTCCTTACACCTCAGCGATTGCCTCTTTAAGAACACGCAGTGCACAAAATGACCCAACGAGCATAAGTAGCCCTCATAATCCTCATCACACTGCAAAGGTGTGAAGATTCCCTGCCCCCCACCAGGTCATTTCAGTGCCAAAACTGAAAAATACTTCCACCCTACCAAGTAGTATAATCTTGTATTAAGACTAAAAACACTTGAAGACCACAAAGGAAAAACGATCAGAGTCCAAATTTAGC
Organism: Gymnothorax reevesii; assembly: GCA_029721435.1. Taxonomy (NCBI): domain Eukaryota; kingdom Metazoa; phylum Chordata; class Actinopteri; order Anguilliformes; family Muraenidae; genus Gymnothorax; species Gymnothorax reevesii. The sequence goes on along the minus strand of CM056582.1, from coordinate 95,072,591 downwards.
ATTTTTGTATATTTTATATATTATTCCTGTATATTATTATAACATTTATAATAATACACATATAATATTATAACTAGGTATACTAGGGAACAGCATTTTTACTTGCCTGGCATTTTATTACCAGCTGCTTGTTGGCAGGTTTTAGCTGTCACTGTCTTTGGTTTCACTTTTAGTTTGGCTTTTCTTTATATTAGTTGTATATTCAGTTGGGATTTCGCTCCCCCTTTTGTTTTGTGTTTTTTTCACTCTTCATTATTCAACTATTCATCCCTCTACAACCTCGCACTTGAGTCCTCAATTCCAGACCCGGGTTTTGTGGTCCGCCGGACTGCCATGAGGCATCCGGAGGGCGCAGCGCTGATGGCATTGGCATCAGCTTTTTCAACCAGTCAGGGATGCAGTAAAAGTAAGTTGCGGCATGGCACTCGTTTCCCTTCTCACTGTGATGCTTTGACCTCACATACCGGGCTGTTGCAGCCTTTTTGTCTTCTAATGGCATAAATCATGTTTTCGAAGTTGCGACACAGCTTTTCTGGGCCCCCGTCTTGCCGTTAGGCTCTCAAGAAATCTTTGTCGCTTCGTTTCTTCTTTAACTGCCGATTTGATGTTTCGAAGCAGGTTGTTTAAGTTACGGATAATCTCAGATAGAAATAACTTGAAGCAGAATGCGATGGTAATGATGTGACACAAGAAGCAATTTATTGCAAGTTTTGTTGCGATGGACAACGATCATGCGCACGAAGAGGTAAACATCACACAGAACACAGAAAAACTGGCAGTACGTATATGATGTGGTGAGAAATAACACCTTGCCAGACAGTCAACCCCCACCTGGGTCGTCCGAAGGAGATGGCTCTCGCTCCTCTAACAGGATGTCCGGACCCCTCACCCTAACTTAGCAATACAATGGTGACTGTCCTCAAGTGCCAAAATTTATTTCCATATTTTCATGGGGAAAAATATGCCAGGAGACAGCCATTAACATATTGGCTGCAATCAGCACTAATGGCCTTCACAAAAGCTCACCCATAAGAATTCAGGAAAAGTCAATGGATTAGAAAAGGTGAGGGAACAATTTGAAAACTCTGAAATCTTACAGTTGCTTACCAGTGTATTAACACTCATGGGTGGAGATCTGTGTGCAATGCTTGTAGTTTCTCTGTCCTGATTTTTCAGCCTTCTTCATATTTCAGCTGGGTCGCTTATGTCAGATTTAACCATTTATTGCAGGAAGACCAGCATTTGAGTTTGTTGTTGACTGTGCTCGAGTGACGCTCTGGAACAATCTGAGCAAACATGACAGACAGTCCCTGAGATCACAACACCCCCCCGGAAGAGCTTGAGATAAATCTTATTAACGTTTAAATGATTGAACATGATATGAGCAAGTGCTGCTTAAGATGATGAATAGTGAAGCTATGAAGGAGGAGGCTGGGGAGGTGGAGGGAGATGGGAAACATATTTCTTGGTTACTGAAGTACGAACGGTGAGGAGGGCACGGCGCCAGAGAAATGAAGGAATACTGCCTTATTCACCAATTAGGTGGAAGGAGCTAAAGTTAAAAATGATTTGACAGAAACAGGCTTGTGACCAGCCTGACTACCGTGCCGGACTGAACTAATGCCTGCAGCTCCATTTCTTTAATAGCTTTTTGTATTGTTTCTCTCCACCTTTCGGAAACATTAAGTTCACTGGCAGAGTTGGTTCTTGACTGAAGAGAAGGAAAAATGAGGAAAAACCAGTCAACTCACACACAGTTGAGTTATAGCCATGGACCACTTTGGAATGGTGCTCATAGCAGCTCGACTTCTGAGTCACTTGAAGCTTGCGCAATATGTCCAAAGTCCTATTGAAGCTTTCTGCAGCATAAGCTTGGGGATGGTAGGAGGAGGATGCTTGAATGATAGATTTACTGTCACGACTGACAATGCACAAATTATGGGTTGTTTACTGTCAGTCTGCCATCTCCGCCTGATTCGCTGGCCGCCATCTGCTCTCCTAATGCAGGTGTCATATTTAAATCTGACCCATGGAAATCTGACCCCTGAGTCAATTTTATATTTTTTTCTATACAGGTGCTGATCAACGAATTAGAATAATTTGAAATAGTGCAATCCTTACATTTTTTTTATGCATTTTTTGTGCAGAAAGCAAATCAGGTGTTCACCGCACCTGTCCTACTTGTTAGAGTAATCACAGAACTCGCTACCTGTAAAAAATTTGCTCAGCTGAGCTTTCCAAAAGGCCCATTTAGGCCATTTAACTGTGACACTGTTGTTTCATTCAATTAGAATAATTCATAAGTCATTTTATTGAATTAGAATAAGTGCTTGAATTTTTGTTTTCTGTGAAGATTGTTCACTGTGCAGTATAAAGTCAGGGTTGAGTAGAATTTCTAAGTTGTAAAATCAATCATGGGTCAGCAGCGCGACCTCTCAACCGGAATAGTGGCTCAAATTCAACCCTTCGCCAACAAGGCTTGACCCAAACTAAAATTGCTGAGCAGCTCGGCATCAGCCAGTCTTCCGTCTGCAAAGCTCTAAAGAAAGACTGGAACAAGCACACCAACTGTTCCGGCGTACGAAAAACTTCTGCATGCGACAACAAGCAGCTGATAAAGATCGCAGTCAGCAACTGGTTCAAGTCCACTTCCAAGCTCAGCGACTTGTGGAAAGAGCAGACCGGTGCTAACGTCTCGAGATCAACCACTTACCGTCGTCTGCGCGAACTCTGCTTCAAATCTCGCGTTCCAGCAGTAAAACCGATGCTGAACAAGAAACAAATGGAGAAACGGCTGAAGTGGGCCAAAGAACACGGTGAGTGGACTGCTGAAGACTGGCAGAAAGTGGTCTTCAGTGATGAATCACGCTTTTGCATCTCCTTCGGTGACCAAGGTCCTTGTGTCTGGCGTTGTGGTGGCGAAACCTACAACCACGAGTGCGTAAAAAGATGCGTCAAGTCTCCCCAGAGCGTTATGGTCTGGGGATGCATGTCCGCTCGGGGTGTAGGGAAGCTCTGCTTCCTCAAGAAGACTGTCAATGCTGCCGTATACCAAAATGTTCTGGAAACGTTCCTGATTCCGACTGTTGAGGAACAGTTCGGCAAAGAAGACCTCATATTTCAACAGGATCTTGCACCGGCTCATGCGGCAAAGTCGACCAAAGATTGGTTCGCCGAAAAACAGCTTGAAGTTTTGGCATGGCCGGCCAACTAGCCTGACCTCAATGTCATTAAAAACCTTTGGGACATCGTCAAGCGGAAAATTCACGACAGAAGGCCGACTACGCTGGACCAACTGAAGCAGAACTTCGCCACAGCCTGGGAAGCAGTGAGTGCAGAAACTTGCGACAAGCTGGTCAAATCGATGCCGATGGAGACTTCAGGCAGTCATACAAGCCAAGGGGGCAGCCACAAAATACTGAGAAAGTGATGATTCTAATTTTAATAAAAATTATTCTAATTCAGTGAAACGGTTTCTCCATTATTCTAATTCAATCAAACAACAGTGTCACAGTTAAATGGCCTAAATGGGCCTTTTGGAAAGCTCAGCTGAGCAAATTTTTTACAGGTAGCGAGTTCTGTGATTACTCTAACAAGTAGGACAGGCGCGGTGAACACCTGATTTGCTTTCTGCACAAAAAATGCATTAAAAAATTTTACGATAACACTATTTAAAATTATTCTAATTCATTGACCAGCACATGTATAGTCTGTCACCAGCAGAACTCCTGGGCCATATGAAATCGCGGTTACTGTCCATGGTGCTGAAATGCTAAGTCAGCCATACAGGACCACAGTGTGCGAGAAAAATGCAGGAGAGCAGCATGAGGAATGAAACTCCATCCCCACCCACAGTCCTCTGCTGCTGAAGGGGGTGTGGGATTACCTTCTGGTGCTGGTTCTTCACTCTTCCTGATAAAGAGTCTCAGTGCTCTTTCATCTTTGTTTTGGAAACAGTTCCACTTGCTACATCCTGTTTGTATTAACCTTTCTTGCCTTTTTGTTTGTTTATGAGATGAGATGAATTTATTGTCATTGTTACAGAATAACAACAAAATTACGTTTGGAGAGAAAGTGCTCCGGGCCGCAGCAACGTGCGTCGCGCCGCCATCCTTTGACTTGTAGAAGCTTGGCTCCCAGTGTTTTTTGTTCTTGGTCCACAGTGTTTTACTTTTGCAGTCATGGTGCCGTTGGCTATGACATGGAGGTCTGTGTGACCCTTCATGGATATGCCTCCCCAGAGCATCGCTGAACCACCGCCAAATCGGTCATGCTGGGTGATGTTACAGGTGGTATAACGTTCTCCATGGCATCTCCAGACTCTTTCACACCTGTCACATGTGGTCATGGTGAACCTGCTCTCATTTGTTAAGAGAGTGAAGTGGCGGACTTGGCAATTCTGGTTTTTCTTTGGCAAATTCCAATCAAGCTGCATGGAGCTGAACTGTGAACACAGGTTCCACTGGAGGATCTCAGGCCTTCATGCCTCCCTCATGGAGTCTGTTTCTGACAATTTCGTCAGGAACATGCGCACTTGGAACCCGCTGGAGGTCATTTTGTTGGGCTCTAGCTAAGTTCCTCTCATTCCTTCTCGCACAAAGGGCAGATACCAGTTCTGCAGCTGGGTTCATGCCCTTCTACGGCCCCGCCCAGCTTTCTTTGTATAGTGGCCGGTCTCCTGGTATCTTTTCCATACTTGTGAGTCTGGGCTGGGGGACAGCAAGCCCTCTTGCAATTTCAGGTGTGGATATGCCACCCTGGAGGAGTTGGACTACTTGTGCGCCCTGATAGGGCTGCAGGTACCGCCTCATGCTACCAGTTATCGCAAAGACGCTAGCAGAAAATACAACTAGAGAATAATCTATCAGGAAAGATAGGGAGGGAGCAATTGTCTCTGGCCACCACATGCACAACCATTCACTTTTTGGGGGTTGTCTTACTTCTTACTTTTGCCTCTCCATTGTACCTGTTGTCAATTGAAGCACCTATTACTAAAACCCCATAAGTCACACTTGACTTGACTTGACTTGTGGGGTTTTAGTAATCAGTGCTTCAATTTCATTTGCACCAAAGCAAGTGCATTGATTTATAAGCACTTTTGCTTCCTTCATGGACAGATTGATATCAAAGACTTTACTGACTTGGTCTTATACTGTGATGAGTTCCCTTAATTTTTTTGAGCAGTGTGTATCAGTGGCGTAAAATGGTCAGTGTGGGCCCGAGTGCAGACCCGACGACGTGGGCACCCCTGACTGTAAACAACAGCAAGATTAAACCACAGACTGTCCTTGGGTTAAAGACATGGTGCGTAATTTCTGTCGCCCCCTAGAGGAATTCTTCGTTATTACAACAATACAGCAGGCACATTCATATGACATATGCCCAGGTGTATCCACAAGCGGCAGGCTGATGCGTGACACACTGCCCATTTATTAGCAGGATTAGGGTAAAAAGTAAACTAAACGAAACTCTGCTTTCACACCGGACGCGAGAAAAATGTTTTGCATGACAGATTACATTCAAAGTCAAAGCAAAGACGCGAATTCATGCGCATTTCATTTTCGCACGACAGATTACATTCAAAGCCAAAGCAAAGATGCCAATATGCGCGTTTCATTTCCGCATGAAAATGAAATTACATTCAAGCGTCTTTGCATAGCGTCGCGGTGTGAAAGCAGCTTTAGTGTGTAGCTCTCCACGCTCTCCCTATTACATTCATAGCATCCTTTCCAATTGTGTCATCTCCTTTAGTAGTTGCTTTGGTGAAACGGACATGTAGAAGTTACGCACTATAGCTTTCAATTGGATATCGTCACATGGGTGGTCGGTGGAATGTTGGACATTACCCAGAAACATTTGCTGTCTCAAAGACGATATCAACATCAGAAAAAAATTATCATTGTTTGTTTTATTAAGCGTTTTCCAAAAATAAATCTTAATTATCTCATGTTATAACCACTTATGTTCAACTAAAATGATGAATAATGTACCATGATTGTTAAAAAGTAGGCAGGGGAACACCAGATGCAGGATAACAAAGAATTTATCAAACACCAAAATCACTAGGAGAAAGATGGCAAACACCGTGCACGCGCACTGAACGAATGGGAAAATTGAGATACACTGCCCCAAGCAGGGGGTAACAAAGGTACTCACTCAAAGAGTGGCTAAACTAAAAAAACAAAAACTGAACCTAACTAAACTGATGGATAACACCGGGAGACTTAAACAAGGGGCTGACTAGATGAGGGTGCAGTAAAACACAAGACTCGGGCATCTTACAAAGGAAATACTCAGAAGGCACAGGAGCTGAGATTTCACCATGCAGAGCTGAGTCTAGCAAAGTTCTGTCTGATGTCTCCTCTCACTTTGCCCACAGAAATAGCCAGGAGAGGAGGCGGGGACTCAGAAAGCAATCTCCAAAGGAAACAGAAACACATGGGATTAATAAAACAATGACACGAGAAGCAGGTTAACAATAATAACTCGAGACAAGACTCTAAGACAATCAATCAAGCTAGACAGTTTACATTGAGGTAATCTAAACATGACGAGTAAAAAGCACCACGAGACGGCCGAGGGGTAAAAATGGCTCAGCTTCTATTCACTTTTGAGGAAATTCAATGGAAGGTCAAGGTCACAACAGGTCATGACATCTGACCATGCCCCTCAAAAGGCTTGTTAACACCATCATTTAAAAAAGTAATTATGATAGAAACCTGCAACTTAGCATATTGCAAATGTGTAGCAGGGTATATCTTCTATCAACTTTGGGTGTCATTCCACTTGAGGTCAAGGTCAAAGCAAAACGTAATTACTGTTCAGGCATCTATAACTTTCTTGCTATGTTGAACCCATTTAATACTTTCAGTCACAGTTATTGTACTGCTGGGAAATTGTTTTGGCATAATCAATGATCACTTTAAAGTTCAAAATATTTTTATATGTCTCATTATTCTTCATGAAATGTACTTATACATGTGTCCCATGGGCAGGTGGAATGGAGGGGCTGCTCTGTTTTTGCAGTGTCCCGCAAACACTTTTCTAGTTGATTTTTAGTTAAGAGCCGTTGTCTGTAAAGTTCAGGCAGGTGGTGACGGTCACCTTCTCTAATTTGCTGAAACTTTGTAGGTTTTATATCCCTACTGTAACTGGAAAATTCCCCAAATTTTTGGGGAAAAAGGCACCAGTTTGGGTTTTAGGGGTCAATCAAGTGCAAGCCGAAATAGGGCCTAAAATCCCAAATTACCAAAATTTGATTTTTGGGTTGCTCTTATTCACTGCGCGAACTTTATCTCAAAGTAAAAGTTGGAAAATTGAATTATAGGGGGGATGGTCAGTGGAGAGAGCGATTTTCGGCATGGGATCTTCTTCGCGCAACATATAGGGGGCGCTCTAATATGGCCACAATCCATTTTCATCACTATTTTGCACCCCTTACACTCTCTGCGCGATCAGTGTCCCAGAACTTTTACAACTGCACCACTTTGGTATGTAGTTAGGCTCTCCATTACAGGTAAGAAAAGTGGTATGTGCACACCTATGGGTGGCGCCAAACATGGCGAAATGATAAAATTTGACGTATTTCAGCACCACCTTTTGGTGTGGGCGGTCGACCTACAGGGTAAAGGTTTGTTGCATAATGAAGTATGGAGATCACCCTTTTACTTTGTAGTTTATGAAAGCCATTTCTTAGGATAAGGACAAGAAATTGTTATCAAGGTCTAGACAGGCTGCTGCTAGAATCTGACTGGTACCGCGCACATCAGTTGAACAGTTGGCTTTGTGCAGCAGTTGTATATTCCCTCCCGCGCAATAATTTGGACTGCTCCTGAGCAGAATGTTTCAACAGGCCTGGTGTAGCAGTTGTATAATCACTTCTAAGCATTCACTTGGACCAGTTTCGCGCCCAAGAATTGGATAGGTGCTGCGCGCTCAATATCCATTTGGCTCTGCAAGATCATTATGACAGGCTCCGCGCGACCATTGGACCAGCGATGCGCGAGGTTTGTCCTTTTATTCGACTCTGCACAAGGTTTTCACCCCACTCTGTGCGATAGAACATTTCAATTAAGCCTTGCGCGAGGTTTCGAATCCCTTTCATCCAGTTTGGTGCCTCATAGATCTCTGGGTGGAACCCTGAGAAGAGATGAGGGGTGGTGCTCACCAGGCACCAACTTTCACCACCTGTGACCAAAGCAATACAAATTTCCAGTGACAGATAGACTCTAGGTGGTGCTATAGCACCACACATTCACCTGCCCCGCAAGATGTCTGTGCATGCCACTGCAAATTCCCTCCAGGTTACTCTCAAAATATCAAGGCAGTTGCTACGGGTACGGCAGTTTTCGAATGCATTTTCCATGTATAGAAGTACGGCAGTCCCCATTTTAAACCCTGACCTAACCTAACCCTAACCTTGACCCCTGACCTTACCCTGTTCCCTAACCATAATCCCTAAACCTTATCCTAAACCCTTCAAATCGATTGCTGAACCAATAAAAACTGCCGTATCTGTAGACATTGCGAAATATGCATCAATTGCATTGCATCAATATGCATTGTCAATTCATTCATATTCCAAAGTTAATACATTTCAATTCAAGAATTGCATTTTGGTAGCAAGTGATCATGCCTACTCTTCAATCATACACTATGCGACGCACATGGAATTTAGAGGAACGTAAAATATACTTTGAAATGCTGCATTTGCCAGATTGCACAACTGCATACTTGGCCAGAGCTTTCTTCTCATTATTCTGCATTCTGTAACACAATGCAATCAATGGAGTATGGTCGATACTCTGGTGATTTAACTTGGAGGACTGGGTGAAATGCGATTTTGTTTACCTCAATGCCATAAATGTACCCAAATAACTTTGTTTTATATTATAAATAACAAAATAAATAAAATGCTTTATTAGATAAATGAAGGCAATCATCTAATTGAAAACTAGAACGGGCACTCGGTAGAGCGCATACCTTCGCTGACGCCACTGAATCCCTCGCCACTGGCGTTGGTTTCATGCCGATCGGATAAAAATTGACCGAGATATGGCCGAAAGTCGGTTTTGACCTTTTCGTGGCCTTGACCTTGACCTTTGACCCGATCACTCCCAAAATCTAATCGATTGATCCTCAGGTCATGCCAAATCAACCCACCAAATTTTATGAAATTCCGTTCGGTACTTTTTGAGTTATTCGATACACATACAGACAGACACACAAACAAATAAATACACGGGGATCAAAACATTACCTTCGTCAGCGAAGTCGCTGGCGAAGGTAATAAACAGACAAGTAAATTAAGAATGCACCAATCTTGCTTTTGAACACTAGGGGGCCTGACATAGGCAGCACTGACACTAATGGTTACCCACCTCATGTCACGGACTTCCCCTTTTTTAATGATGTCTACTTAGGACTATCACATAGCTCTTGCGTGCATTTAAATAAACATTTAAGCCTGCTTCCATTGATGGATCACAGAAATGGTTTAATGAATGAATGAACACTATTATGGTGCCTTCTCACAGAAACTCAAAGCATTTTACAGTCATACGGGGTTATCTCATCTCACCATGACGAATGTGAAGCACGCACATGGGTGATGCAACAGCAGCAACATCTCAGGTGGTATAGCTCCCCATTCTTCCTTGCAAAATCCTCCCAGCTCCTGCAAATTCTTTGAGATCTACCTAAAGTGGCTCGATGATATTGAGGTCAGGACGCCGTGATGGCCGCTCCAGAACCTTCACCTTTCTCTTCTGTAACCACTGGAGGGTCAACGTGGCCTTGTGCTTTGGATCATTGTCTTGCTGGAAAGTTAAAATGCGTCCCAAGCCCAGCTGTCATGCATCAATTTTCGCGCCTTTAGAGCTCACACACCTTTAAAACATCAGAGAGCCACCACCAAGGCCAGCACCAGAAATGAAAATTCAGGGGCAAAAATGCATCCCTTTATAACAACAATTTGTCATAGGCTACTTGCTAGTTCTCAATCATTTTTCTTTTAAAATGTTTTCCAATTATGTTAATAATCAAGTGGCAATTGAAGACATGGCACCCCCCCATGGGATGTAACAGCGACAAAATAATGGGCTACATTTAGTACTGTATAATAATTTAATTATACTTTGGTCTATGCATTGGCACTCAGCGACGGTAATTTTTTATTTATTTATTTTTTTACCAGTGAGAGCGGCATTTCAGAACTCTTTGGCGAATGAAGGCATTTGTGTACCGAATGTAGCTCATTATTTGGTCGCTGCCTTCCCTCTGGCAATTGAACCATACAGCACATTGTTGTTTAAGTACCTCCTTATTGTGCTCCTTGAAGCAGCCACACCATCCTCTTCCAGAGAATCCTGCATCTCTCTTCAGGTAGCATGTGGATTTTTCTTTGTGTCTTGTACAATCATCCTCGCAGTTCGGCTGAAATCTTTCTTGGGCTTAGCTAACCTTGGCTTGGTGTTAACATGTCCCCTAATTTTCCACCTCTTAATCCCTGACTGATCGGTACTGACGGGCATTTTCAAGTCTTCGAATATCTTTTCATATCCTTTTCCATCTTTAAAAAATTGAAATACCTTGTTACAAAGGTCCTTAGACAGTTCTTTTCCGCTCCCCGTGGTTCAATGTCTATCCAGATCAGTGCATCTGCTCGAGGGCTAACAAACTCAATGACTTTACACAGACACTAGTCACAATTTTAAAATCCTCAGGTGTGGAACTCTTTACTGTACTTCAGCTGCCTTGATGGATGAACGATTCTGACTACCCCTGATTCAGGCATTCGTACCGTTTTGCCCCTGATCTGTACACTATACCCTGACTTTGATTTTGATCCCTTTTCTTGCGCTGATTGTTTACTATCGGCTTCGAACCAGATTGTTTGCGTAAGAACAAGCTTTCAAATTAACCTGTGGAACTGATTCTGTGTCTGTGCTGAAGTCCTGGGTCTGATCCCTGTCACAGAGGATGACTAAGTGGCAGTTTAAAATAGTCAAGATGGAAACTCAGCCAGGAATCCATGGAATCCCCTATTCTCCTTAATCCCTTAACTGTCACCTGAATTTTCTCACATTTGGCCCGGCCCTAATTAAGGCCCAGAGATAGTTACTGTAAGTGGTTAAAGAGTGTCATGGGATCTTTAATGACCATAACGACTCTGATCACAATATTCCTCAGGCCTGTTGCATATGATTGGAAAAATTGGACCCCTATCGTGCAATGGGAATGTGGCAGAACGATAACTTTGTGCATACAAGAACGCCCAGAGGAAATAGTTTATTTATTTTTTTAATCATTTCAATTTCCAGCATTAATCAACGCACACAGAGACATGAATTCATTTTAGTAATGTACTTAGGTTTCCTTTACATATTTGTGACTACAAAATTATTTAGTGTCAAAATAGATAGATAGATATGTTGGCATAGTATAGAAAGAATAATAGTATTTTTTAATAATTCAATGCCATATAATCTTCGCAGGTATGAGGGTGGCGAAGAGGCTGGTTTGAGTGGCTGATCCACGATTTAAGCCTTCATGTAGGTACGCTCAGCCCGGACGTCTCCACACAAAAGTTTCTGTGAAAAATAAAATACCACAAGAAAAGGAATCTTGATTGAATGGGTTTCATACATACTACTCAAAATTGGTCCTCTCATGCACAAAATGGCTGCCTGCACCTTTAAACTTTAAACGTCATCAAGGGATTTAGGAAATCTGACTACACATACAAGTATAATGCAATAGAATGTTTTAACTGAGACTGAGGACCCCAGTGCTAAAAGTACCTCCTGATGTGTGAAAATGTGACCTACTTTAAAGACAAGGCTTTCAGTACTTTGAGCGCTAGGCTCTTCGATTTGTCAATTGCATTTCTCAAGGTGATGCTTCAGGCAAGGTGTGACAAAATGTGAAACAAACCTAACAACATTAAAATAGTTTGAGGCGTCGCAAAATAGAAAAAACATTCATGGACCCTTTAGAATCCTACATACACAATTAATTTTAATTCTTTTGGGTCGATCATTTCTCATCTTAGGCTTACCAGGAGCATTTTATTGTCCAGGATCTCTCGCTCCACGGTCGCAGTCCTGTTGCCCTCCCACGTCTGCACGTACACCATTTTTCCACCTTTCATAGTCACCACCGACTACAGTTCACAGAATGCATTGGTCTTAGTTTTTTACCCAAATATCCTACTTCAGCTGCCCCTGCTTGTAACAGTAACATTTTCTACGGTCATTCAACAGCAGTACGATAGCAGGATGCAAACAAGTCCAAGTAGGTAAATTGTGGGACATCTAGGTAAAAATTCAGTAACTAGTATATGACTGGCATATGACTTCAGATATAATTGTATTTTTCAGTGACAAAACATTCCAGAATGTTAAAATTTTAGGACTATTTCTTCAACTGAATAAATTCTGCATTGTTTAATTGCTGTGCTTTTGCATGGCTTTTGAATGTGTTTGTAGGCAACATGTTCAGTAATTTCCATGTTATAAACCCGATGTCCATCAAATACAAAGGGTGACATTTTTTTTGACAAATTTCATGACAGACTTTTCTTTTGTATACATTTTCATATCATCTAACTTTGTCGCTTATATTTGGGAAATTCACATACTTTGCATTTTCTGCCATCAGAGGTGTGCTCGTCAAACTCTTCCCCCAGTTTAAAGGTCACTCCAGTGTTGGTCATTGTCGGAGGGCCGTGCGCAATTTTCACAGCTATTTTCTCTCCTTCCTTGCTGAAGAGCACTGTTGGATTTGTAGAGCTCGCATTCTCTATTATTTGCGGGGGGGCTCCTGAAGGAGGGTAATACAATAACAATTGCAAGTTATTGCAGTGTGCGCTACAGCAAAGATAAAGCATGCAATCTCTTGAGAATTACCTGCATTTATGCATTTATTACTCAAAAAATATGGTCTGATCTTCATCTCAGTCTGAAAAACAATCTATGAAAGGTGATAATTTTTTATTGTCAATTTCAGCCACATTATCTAATACTCAAAGCTGAGAAGAAATGTGAACCCCTTTATAAATGACCTCTAGTGAGTTTTTCCCATAAATGAGTGAAAACTCAATTCGTTTAAGTCATCACTTCATGTGACTAAGACTATAAAACATACAAAGCGAAAATGTTGTTCAAATGATGATATTGCATACAGCAGCACTATTAGTCAAAGTACCACGACTCAAATGTGCAATATGAGTGTTCCACAAAATCCTATTGGAACAATATTCTGAGGAAAGGTGAATCAAAATTTCAAACAAAATCACGGCCTACAGTGGCATTGACTCATCATGCAGTCACGTAGAAATTATGTTCCATGATAAAGGGATCTGGTTTTTGTGTCACATTTCTGCTCCAATTATGAGTATATATTAAAAGAGGTAAAAACCGAAAAGAGAAAGTTAGTGACCTCTATCCAACGTGTCATGATCCTGCTGTATGGCAGGTTGCTCTTGAAGGAAAGGTGCATGAAATGTACAAATGGTTAAATATGAATTAACTCACCAAGTGCCGCCATGTATTGAGCAAAATTTTTGCTGTTCACACACTTCCAGGTGCCGCAGAATGCATCAACCATGGTTAAAGAAATAAGGAGTTGTCAAGCAGAGATAACGATGTTCTCAAAGCTCTGACTTCTTTTTGCAGAGTCGCTGTGCATGTGATGTAGATCGAAAGCAGATATATGCACATAGCTGAAGGGGCGGCGACACACTAAAAAGCCACTCCTTTTCTGACAATGATCTGGCCCAGATGGTACTTGTGGGCATGGTGCTCTTTTTTTGCAATCATACTCACTATATCGGCTGTTTATCGGCTTCATTAGATTAGATGAAGTTTTATTGGATTTTGTTTTGTTACTCCAGTTATGTCAATGTATATTTGTGTTGATGTCATCTCAGATATATTCTTTGAATATCAGATATGTTTTTGGATATGATCAGTTAACCCAAAAAAAAAAAGCCAAAACCTCAGTGCCCTAATAAATAGTTGATAATTTGAAGGTCTTCCTCTCCAGAACATTGTCAAATGACCTAAGCATGGTATTGACTCCATTAATTTTTTTGGTTCAGTTCTTGAAAAACATGAGAACTAAGAACAGACAATCCCCCTGCCATGTTTTACTCAGAGGTGAGTCCATAATATTATTTACCCCCAACAAAGTATTAATAGCTTCGCAATACATCCTCTCCCACTTCTTCATTACAGTTAATCCACATCTGTCTTTCGTAATGTTATTTGACTCTTCTCAAAGCAAAAGAGGTGCTGAATTTGCCAAACCCTGGCAGAGACCCCAGTCCTGAAGCCATAACAATTGTCTGTGGAAAACAGTATGTTTTGGAAATCATGGGTCTAATATATTCCAGAGGAAAAGAGATATGTAACACTGTTTTTGTTTGCACAACAAAATAGAGGATATGGCCAACCTACAAAAACAATTTTTAAAGCTTACAGTTGACAGGGTAAGAGACATGCTCCATAAACAAAAAAAAAAAAAGTCATGGTGATCATTGCTGAAAGGTCAAGGGTCAGAGATCAAATAATGTAAAAGATAACATTCAGAAAGTACTACAAAGGCCTATATACACAACCCCAATTAGTAAGTTAACAGCAAATTGATGACTTCTTAAAATCTCTCAATTTACCTGATATATCAGAAGAACAAAATAAAATATTAATTTCCTCAGAATGGTATAAGGTCTTTATGTTGAGTTTGTGCCAACCCTTCTCCAAGCTTGTAATACAACATTAACAGATGCTAAAATGCCCTCATCTTGGAATGAGGCGGTGATTTCTGTTACTCCTAAGGAGGGGAAAAGTAAATTAGAGTGTAGTTTTTACAGGCCTATTTCAGTACTGAATGTTGACTACAAACTTTATACAACCATCCTCGGTAGAAGACTGGAAAAGATCCTCCCTCAGCTTATAAATAACAATCAGACCGGATTTATCTTACAAAGGCAGACTCACGACAACATCAGACGATCATTACACATATTACATCATATCCAACAGAATAATATTGAAGCTTGCTTAATCAGTTTAAACGCAGAGAAGGCCTTTGACTCGGTGAGTTGGCCTTTCCTATACAAAGTTTTAGAAAGATTTGGCATGGACAACATTTTTATTAGAGGGATTCGTACATTATACAGCAAAGCATTGGCCCCGATAAAAATAAATGGACACCTTTCAGATGCCATTATACTGGAACGTGGCTTGAAACAGGGATGCCCAATTTCGCCCCTGTTATTTGCACTCTATATAGAGCCCCTGGCTCAGAGGATAAGACAGACTCATATTATTAAAAGTATCTGCATTAATGGAGAAGACCACAAAGTGGCACTGTATGCTGACGATATCTTGGTCTATTTAAGTAACCCTTCTAATTCACTCCACAAAAGATTGGCTCCTCTAGAAACATTTGATAATTATTCAGGATATAAATTAAATATACCAAAAACACAAATTTTGCCTATCAACTATCAGCCAACGAAACAACTTAGGGAGAAACTCCCTGTTAATTGGGATCAGAATTCGTTAAAATATCTAGGAATAAATTTGCCGAAAAGAATTCAGACACTGGCAGAGATAAATTATGGCCCCCTCTAAAATTAAAGAAGACAAACACAGATGGAACTCAATTTCTCTCCTTAGTCTAAGTCACAGAATCGATTCTGTAAGAATAAATATTCTCCCACGGTATCTCTTCTTATTCCAGGCGCTCCCTGTAGAAATTTCTTCAAAACAATTTTCTGAATTGAACAAGATTATCTCCAGATTTATTTGGCAGGGTAAAAAATCCAGGGTTAGGTTTAAAACATTACAACTTCCAAAAGAGCAAGGTGAAATGGCACTACCTAATTTTAAAGATTATTTTTATGCAGCTCAGATTAGACCCCTATCCATCCTATCAAGGCAGATGGAAGGATATCGAACTCTCTACTTTGGTTGCCACCACGCGCGCGCACACACACACAACCACAAATGCACCGATGATACACATCACACAGAAAGAAATGGTCAGTACCAGAAAATCAGTTCGAGAGGTCTGTCTGAATTAACCGCATCGCCCAAATCCACAATGCGACACGGAAACTGGTTATACAATATGCCTATAGCCAGAGACTAACGTTATGCGAACCCAGAGCTTTCCGTACTGCTTAAGGGCCGGTTCATACTCTACGCTAGGTGCGCGAGCGAACGCGAGCTCAGGTCCGTTCCATTCCGTTCACAGAGAAGCCTGAACGCGCGTCCCTTGCTGCGCTGTGCCTCGTTAAAATGCAGTACACTGCTCATGCAATAGGGGGTAGCAAAGTCTTCCCCACCTCCTTCTTTTTTTCTTTTTGGTGTCTCAACGACAACGTATGGTGCATTACCGCCACCCTCCGAATAGAAGTGTGGGTCTGGACAAAAATCCTTCTTCACATCCTGAAAAAACCTGTTGCTTTGAAGTAATAAAAGATGCCCCCCCCCAAAAAAAATCCCCTGTGTTCCTTTGGAATACTAATTTTACATTCAGCCTAACCCATTCTTCTGCAAGTTTTCATATTAACCTTGATCTATCCTGATTGTACTTGCATGTAAGACACTGTTCAATCACGTTCTACCGTTTCTGACAACCACAAAAATCACAGGCCCCACCAGCAGGCTTTTTGATAAAAAAAGGTGCTGTTTAAACATGTCCAAATCTCACACGTGTAATAATCTCCTCCTGGGTAAGAAATTCACCGACGAGTGACGGGTGACATTCCGGGTGTTCGTAATAACCATAATCAGATTGACAAAATGGCTACTGAGGAGGAATGCATACTTTTGCTGCTTTTGCATCGCCACCGCCAGAAGAAAAAAAAAACAACAAAGAAGATGGTATGTTCGCCCATTGAATTGTTGGAGGGATCAGGACGGGGAGTACAAAAGTCTGGTAATCCCCATGCGGCAAATTGACGACGAGAAACACTTCCAATATTTCCGCATGTCAGCGCCGAAATTTGACGACCTTCTGTCACGAGTGGTCCGCGTACTCCCGGAGACCTCTCGTTCTCACTGCAACCCCATCAGTGCGTCCCAAAGACTGGCCCTGACACTGAGGTACCTATCCACAGGTATAAGTCAGCAAGCAATCGCTGCCAGCTATAAGATTGGCAAAAGCACGGCCTGTGGCATTATTGGAGAGGTGTGTTGTGCCATCTGGGATGCCCTGGTCGCAGATTTTGTGGCATTCCCATCAGCAGCTGAGTGGATGGAAATTGCGGAAGATTTTCAGCATCTGTCCCACAGCCAATTCCCTCTCTGTCTCGGAGCGATCGACGGGAAGCATATCCGAATCAGAGCTCCACACCACTCGGGCAGTGATTTCTATAATTATAAAGGCTTTTTTTCCATTGTACTTATGGCTGTTGCTGATGCCCGCTATCGATTTGTGTTTGTCGACGTTGGCGCGTATGGACGAGAGAGTGATGGGGGCATATTCAGCCGCAGCGCCTTCGGGTCCTGCTTGGCAGAAGGCCAGCTGCAGCTGCCTCCTCCTACTTTCTTGCCAGGCACCACAACTCTCAGTCCCTACTTCTTCCTGGGCGACGATGCTTTTCCCTTACAGGTGAATCTCATGAGACCCTATTCAGGTGAGCAAATTAGCATTACTTCACCGTTATTATATTTATTTTATATTTAGGCTTGTGGCCAAATAATGAACTAAGTAGGCCTAGTGGAGTCAATTTTCATTGAACTGCCTACTGCGCATTCTCCCCAATAACCAACAATGCAAAAAATAACTCAGCCGCTCCAACATGCTGAGAGCGCATAAAGTGCGCAAGGGTTGAAGGTTATTAACCTGAGTGACATAAATAATGAATAGATGAATGAATGAATTATGCAATTATTAATGTCCACTATGTTCGTGTGCTTTCCTCATTTCATTTAAGGCACAAACCTCACCGACAAGAAGCGGGTATACAATTACCGCCAGGCCAGGGCGAGACGTGTGGTGGAGAACGCCTTTGGGATATTGGCTGCTCGCTACCGTATTTTCGGACGTCCAATCGACTGCATGCCGGAAAAGGCAGTGCAGATTGGAAAGGCATGCGTGGCTCTCCATAACTATTTATCCACCACCGAACGAGGCAAATACATGCCAAACACCTTTGTGGATTCCACGCCTGACTCTGGAGAAATCCAAGCAGGAGAATGGAGGCAGCAAGTGGAGGGTGACACCAACATGATTGATGGACCACGATGTGCAGTGGACCGGCCCTCGAGAAGAGCGATCCTTGTGCGAGACCAGCTCGCAGATTATTTTATGTCTGATGCTGGCGAGCTTCCACACCAGTTCACTGTTCTCCGGCAAGGATGCTTGCCGACAGCCACTTGACTTTGCGCCGATGCACAAAAATGCTGCGCTATATTTTCATAGACTCGAGGCATAAAGCGTCCCTTAATAAATAATAATCTAAAAATATGGAGTGGTGTCATTACAGCAAATAAGCCTACATTTTATTCTTTTCAAAAAATCACCCAGTCTCCAAACAATTTCATCATTTGATATTTATTAGCAACTTGTCTCAGCGAAAGACAATCAGTAGTGCACGGCCAAAACAAAAAATAAGTAAAAAGAAAAACAGGTGCAGGCCTATCCGGCGCGCTTTTAATAAACATTGGCTATTATGCATGTGTGTGGTTTTAAACAACTCATTACAGGCTACCGTGCGCAGCTAACATAGCCACTGTGCGGCAAATGAACACAGGCTACTGCGCAATGAACACAGAATACTAAAACCAAACATAAACACCTAAACAGCATGTTAAATAAACGACATTCCTTCACGGGGGGGGATTATGACAGGTGCCTAGTGGCTGCAGCTGACAGCCAGTTTCGAACCACAACACACAATTGGGCCACATTTGGTATTAAGAGGGCTCATAAACCCTCATGAGTAGTTTTACATCCCGCATTAATATGGCACTTTGCTCTGGGGGAATACTTCTCATGAATGAGCAGAGATAATTGCAGAAGCATGATTATATGTCACCATTGTCCTTCTCTTTCTCCTGCTTGATAACTGCCAACCTCTCGATCAGGGCAGCCTCATATGCATCCTCTATATCCCCCCTGCGCTTTCTTGCAGCTAATTTTGAGGCGGTCCTAGATGTCGGGGTTGGAGGAAGGGTAGACAGTGGGGAAATGTGTATTGAGGAGGAGGAGGCGGGAGCCGGAGACGGGGATGGGGATGAGGTAGGGGGAAAGGATGACTGGTCTGCCGAAGATCCCTGCGACCTGACGCTTTCCTCATCATCTCTGTCCTGATCAGCTGTCACGTCTGTATCACCTGGTGCCTAGGTATGGATTTACACATGACCTCATGTCAAAACTATGCAAGTCAAGACCGGGATGCTACAACGTGTCACAAATCAACCCACTGAGACTATTTTAATTAAAAATGGAAAACATTAATTCTCTTTACCTACCGAAAAATTCGAGCCGGTGTTGCGATGTTTAATAAACTTTCCCAGCCAGGCAAGCTCGGATAGCACTGACGGGTACCCAAAACCCAGTTGACCAGCGCCACTTTTGCAAGCACGTTTCCATTTGTTGCTTGCACGAACATACCGATCACGGACTTGCTTCCACTTTCTTTTTGCCTCGTGTACATCGATTTTTAGATCGAAAGCAATTTCCTTCCATCCATTCTCCACTGCATTTCTATTACAGTGCCACGGATGGGAGGTATTATATAAGTGAGGGTGTGCCCGCACTAGCTCGCATAGGCGCTCCTCCTCAACCTCAGCCGCCATTGTATTCAAATTTCTTCTTCCAACCCAACAAAGTAGTTAGACAATAGTACATCATTTGCTTTATCGCCCCTATTGGAATCTCACGGAAATACACGCGTCGATGCGTCGCGTTTCAAAAAATTGGACGACACACTTTGCTACGCAAGGACGCAAGATGGCTACCTTGCGTTGCTGGATGCGTTGCCTTGCGTTCGCGCTCGCGTACCTAGCGTAGAGTATGAACCGGCCCTTAGTCTACGACTGGGAAAAACACGGTCAATGCCAAGCCAGCTGAGATCAGATATATTATGATTAAATTCCACAAAATGACGTGCCGCCGTGCAAATCCTTTCTGTTAATCGCGCTACGATGTTCATTGATACGAACTCTGAGTTTCCGCCGAGTGCAGCCTTGTTGTGCACAAGAACAAAACAAAATGTGTACAGTTATTGGAACTACAAGTAATGAATCTAGTAATGGTGTAGCTCTTATTAGTTACGAAACTAGTAAATGTTTGGGTTTTCCGAATATCCTTGTATGATGCACAATCTCAGTATGAGTGCTATATACATATAAGGAGTATAAGTGATCCAACATGTGAGAGAGGGATCAGATTTTTTTATTCAGCTTCCTGTTGTGAGAAGGCACAAGGGTGGTAGACACAACTCTATGAAGAGCATCACTAAAACATCTGTAATACCTCTCATTTCAGATTTGGGTTCTTACTGGAATAACTCACAGACATACGAGTTCGAACTGAAAAAGGCAAGTCTTTACTTAATACCCAGAATTCCACAACTCCCCATTTATACCCCCAGCGTCTTGGGATACATACAGAGCATCTTGGGAATTGCAGTGCATGAAATATGTCATAATTATATTTCCCGTTCTTACTCTACTTCCCCCCTCAGAGAAATTAAAACGTCCTCGTTTTAGAGTGCTCACATTATGAAGGGTCAGAAGAGAAACAACAACAAAAATAACAAATGTCACTAATTCCCCAAAATAAACATTGTTTTACACAGGGGCAATGGATATAATGTTATAATTACATAATAGTACAGTACTATTATGTAATTATAACATTATATCCATTGCCCCTGCGCTCTTGAACTCACTGGGAACAGCCTCTGGAATGACACAAATGACATTAACATGCTTAGGCAGAAGAACATAACAAATGTAAACAGTAACCAGTGGAATACTGTCCTTCTAATATGAGCAGGCAGCAGGACATAATAAACAGTGTACATATCTAAGTGTTGTCCCTATAACGTTGAGGAAGACGGACAATACGACCTGATCTGGTTGTCTGCTCGTGAGACGTGTGTCCCTCAGTTGTAGGATTGCCTGCAAGTGTCTCTGCGGCTGCAGGTAGTCTTGCCACTGGACCTGAAGGACGGTCTGAAGCTGCAGGGCGGCTTGCTGCTGCGTTTGGAGCATGGTCTGCTGCTGCAGGGTGGCTTGCTGCTGCGTTTGGAGCATGGTCTGCTGCTGTATCTGGTACATGGTAAGCATACGGCCGGGAGGCTGAAAGGGCCGTGAACCATGGTCGTACTGTTCGATGAGGTTGGTTGTTCTCAGGTGTAGTGGGAGCAGAGCCATCTGGCTAAGGTGAGCGGTAGGGTTTGAGGCGTTTGTAGTGAACTACTTTAGGCTTTGCCCTGGGGTCCAGTTGGTCTTGAAGGTTGTAATCCACCCCAAGTTCCCCGGAGTGAGAGTCAAGGCGCTGTAGCACTTTAAAAGGTCCCGTCCATCGGGGGGACAACTTCCGTCTGGCTAATGCCGGGAGGTTGACCCAGACTAGGTCGCCTGGCTTGTAAGCACTATGCTTCAGGTGACGATCATAATACTGTTTCTGTCTGGCCCCAGCTACAGCAATGTTGTCTTCCGCCATGTTAAATGCCGAATAAAGTCTTTGTCTGAGAGATGAGCCGTATTCACTAGGGCTTCCGTGCGTAGCATTGGTAGACAGCGGTAAGTCCCCAAGGATGACATCTGCCGGCAAGCAAGCTTCTCTGCCATGAGTCAAAAAGAAAGGTGTGTGATTAGTTGAGGCGTGCACACTTGTGTTGTATGCGAATTCAACATGGCATAGGTGGTCATCCCATTCTCCCCCCTTTTTGTGTAGAGAAATTTGGCCAGCTGATCCTTAATAGAGCGGTTAGCCCGCTCCACCATACCGTCCGACATAGGATGATACGCAGACGTACGTGTTTTGTGAACTCCAAGATGTGCACACAGTTCTTTGACCAAATCTGAGTCAAACTGGCGACCTTGATCTGTATGCAGACTCTGTGGTACTCCATGCCTACTGATGTAGTCCTCAAACAAACACTTTGCAACAGTAGTCGCTCTCTGGTCTGGCAGTGCATACAAATTCATGTACTTTGTAAAGTAATCCATCACAACAAGTATGTAACGGTTGCCTCTATGGCTGAGTGGCAGCTCTGTTAGGTCAGCGGCAATTTTTTCAAAAGGCATTGATGTCACCATGTTCTGCATTGGAGCCTGCTGATGTGGGACTGGTGGTCTGCGGGCCTCACAAGCATTACACTGAAGACACCACTCGGTGATATCTCGACTCATGTGTGGCCAGTAACAACGAGATACTGCATTTTGAATGGTCCTTTTACTGCCAAAGTGGCCTGCCAGTGAGTGCCCATGAAGCATGTTAAATACCTCCTTCTGTAGTTGGGTCGGGATGACCACTTAAAACACAGGATCGCCTGGTGGAGGACGAACTGTGCGGCACAGAATGGAGTCCGCCATGACCAGCTTTGGGAATTCCTTCCAGTAAAGGCGTAGCTCGGAAGGCATCCCTCGTAGCCACGGGAAAGGGGGTCTGCTGTCACCTGCAACCCACTCACTCACCGCGTGCAGAACTGGGTCATTTTTCTGCGCATCTGCAAGGGTGTTTTTATCCAAGCCAAGGCAGAGTAACTCATCATGTTGGAGGCTCAACGTGACAGGCTGCACTGCCAACGCTGAATCCGCAGGTTTCAGTGGTGTAGTGGCCTGCCCAGCTATCTGCCTCTGTACTGAGGTTAAGTCCATAGCCTTGGAGACACTTTCAGGCATGCGCTCTTCAGTCCTGCATGGGCGCCGTGACAAGGAGTCAGCATTGCTGTGTTTGAGGCCCTATTTGTGTTCAATTGTCCAGTCATATGTGTCTATTTCAAGTGCCCATCTTGCTCTTCGTCCTGTGGGGTCACAATCCAGGGCCATATTTCGCAATCCAAGGAGAGGTTTGTGGTCTGTAATGATTCGAAATGAATGGCCTGTGAGGTACTGACGGAAGTGCCGTACAGACCATTCAACTGCCCAGAGCTCCCGATCAAACGTTGACCACCGTCTCTCTGTTGCTGTGAGGGTATGGCTGCCATAGGCAATGACGTGTTCCCTGTTGTTGGCATATAACTGTGAGAGAACACACCCAATTTAGATGTTAGAGGCATCAGTAAAAAGCAAAAATTCCCTGGAAAAATCCGGGTAGGCATGAATGGGGGTATGCGTAAGGGCATGACGGAGTGTGTCAAAGGTCTTTTGCTCCACCTCAGTCCATGAGTAAGGTTTTCCTTTCTGCGTAAGGGCATGCAGGGGCTGTGATATCTTTGCAAATTGGTGTATAAATCTTCTGTAATAAGAGCAGAGCCCAAGGAATGCCCTAACCTCAGTAGGATTTTCTGGTGCTGGCCAATCTCGCACTTTGTCCACGTTTTTGGGGTCTGGCTGTAGGCCAGCTGAAGACACAACATGCCCCAGGAAGGTCACTTGAGGCTGCGCGAAGTCACATTTGGAGGGTTTCAACTTAAGGTTCGTAGCTCTGAGTTGTTCGAACACATCCTTCAAATGCAGCAGGTGTTCTGTGAAGGTCTTACTGTACACTATTATATCATCTAGGTACACTAAGCATGTCTTCCAGTACAGTCCTTGTAATACAAGCTGCATAAGATGCTGAAATGTGGGGGGTGCATTGACTAATCCCATTGGCATTACCTTAAAACGATAGAGAGCACGGCCAGTTGTGAATGCTGTTTTTTCCTTATCCTGCTTGTCAAGTTGCACCTGCCAGTAGCTTGAGGACAAATCCATGGTACTGAACATGGAGGCACCACACAGTGCATCTAGAGTGTCGTCGGTTCTGGGCAGAGGATGAGCATTCTTGACTGTAACTGAGTTTAAGACTCTGTAATCAATACAGAAATGCCAGCTTCCATCTTTTTTTCCTCACCATGACCACTGGCGCAGCCCATGGGCTGTGGCTGACCTCGATAATGCCTTTGTCCAGCATGTCTTCCACTTGTGACTGAATCACAGACCGCATCTGAGGAGAGGTACGATAGGCACGCTTCCTGAAGGGTGAGGCGGAATTGGTGTTGATTTTGTGCTGCACTACACTAGTTCTGCCAAAGTCAGTCGGAGTGGTGCTGAATACATCAGAGTACGACATGAGCAGGGAATTTAATTCAGCAAATTGTGAATCTGAAAGACTGCCACATTTCACATCAAAGGGTAATGAGGGTGCTGATGACGGTGGTGTTAACACCTGACAAACGGCGGGGGCACTTGTATCAATGTCATTCTCCATAAATAGGGCACCTGCCTGGATGTCGTTCTCTGTAGTTGGGATGAACTGACCCAACTGCAAACCAAGGTGGAGCGCGATGGGGGAGTTTGTAGGGTTCAGAACCCGGGCAACAGTGAAACCCTCATTTGCCTTTGTCAGGGTGCGGGTTACTACAATTCCATTCAAATCGGTCTGAAAAGGCTCCAGAAGGCCACAGTATTCAGCAGGTATAGTCAGGCTAGCCAAAGGAGGCATCAGTTTCACTGCACAGTGCATCTCACTGTATGGTGGTAAAGTGGTGCACTCTGCGACCAGGGCTGTGCAGCTGTCTGGCGCCATGTCTGTTGAGCGCAGCAGTGGCAGACTGTGGCTGTGTAGGCTACACACACCTATACCTAGGTCAAGCATAGCGCCATGCTGCTGAAGCACACAGACTTACAGACTTTGATAGGACCAAGTTTTTCTTGATAGGCCGTCTGTTCAGAGATGGAATGGTCATTCTGACATTTTCACTGATAAATGAAATACTTGAGCCAGTGTCTCACAAAATGTGCATGTCCATGCCCTCCACTGTACCCCTTATGTATGCAGTAGAATTGGTATTGTCTGTAGGAGTAGCATCATTGTGTTGTGCATTCTGACCACAAGGGGAAACCATTGATCCATGGGAAACAGGCACTTTGAGTGATTCAACAATAGGGGCTAGTTGTATACTAGCTGATGAATGCAGTGGCATCAGCTAGTTGTAGTTTTCCTGCCGGTGGTCATCCTGATGCCTACAGTCACGGTGATGTTGCTGCTCACCTCTCCCGACATCACGGAATGAGACACCCTTGCGCACTGGACTTGGGCTGCTGCGGCGGCGTGTGAGGTCACCACCCTGTCTCCCATATTGAGGCCTTGTCATGTCATCATAGCAGTCAGCATGGCGCTCAGGTGAGTATCTGTAGTAGCGGCTGTCTCTTGGTGCCTCCACCCTGCTTGGAGAGTATGCTCTGTGATAAGGGACCAGTTAGACACCAGATGCGAGGATGGAGGAATAAGGTTTTATTGAAAATAAAACAAAACTGGCACGAGGGCCAACAAAAAAACTTCGCCCAAGGGGTTGCAAAAACAAACTAAAGAGAGCTTCACGGAGCTTAGAACCAAGGAATCCAAAAATGGCAAGAAAAAAAAAAAATCACTGGAAACTCCAGGCAGAAATAACAATAAACAGAAAAGAATACCAGAATTCAAACCAGACAAAAACACAAAGGCTATATATACAAAAATAACAAGACTGTGAACTTATACTCTAGACTAGACTTGACTTGACTTGACCATGAACTTGGAATGAAAACTAGGAAGGGACTTAGAAACATGGGACTTGAGACACTGTCTGCCAGCCAACTTCCACCGCATCCGGATAAAGGGTAAAAAATCAAGACATGAGGGGCAACACCTGGAGGAGGACAAACAAGAGGCAGGGCAAGATCATTGGACATGGACTAAGATAGGATGACAAGACTTGCTCATTAAGAGAATGAGCGTGCACAGCTTAAGTACCGATTAAGTATGCAGTTTAGCAAGCATACTTTTAGCAAGCATAGGAAGCAAGCATGAATGTCGAGAACAGAAAAGCACAGCAAGATCTTGAAATAGCAAAGCAGTAATCATGACAATAAACTCCCTGTCTAAATTAATAATATTAGTAATGTGCCTATGTAAGAATTACACCACCCAGTGAATGTTATTAAATGTTAGTAACTTAAAAACAGTTAATTGTCAATTAAGCTTAGACAGCCCCGAATCCAGCACAGCACAGAAGGAAGGGGGAAATACCAAAGCCAACCAGAGCTCTGAAATGTACAACAATGAAGGCACGGGGCGGAACGCAGACAAGCGGTGGAGTGGTTTGGCAGACCTGGCGAAAACAAAAACATGGAAAAGTAAAAACATGAACAATAAACATGAATAATGAAATGAGTAATCCTAATACAAGAAACTGTTAAAACTGTGATATGAATTATGAACATGAACTATGAAATCTTGAACATGAAACTGTTAAAACCATAACTGCTGTTCTGGCTAAAGGCCAGGACCCCAGAACACAACACTCTGCCATGACTGCGAGGTTCATAGTAACCCTGACGACGGCTGTCTGCCCCATAACGCGCAGGATAGTTATGATATGGGTCCGGGGATGGCTGACGGTAATGGGTGGGTGAAAATCCGCGAGACTGCCGTGCTGCTGTTGAGTATCCAGGGCTCCTGTTTCGTGGGGAAGGGGACCTTTGGGCACGGGCAGATGAGTACGTGTTGTATTGAGGTTTGGGGGTTTTGGCATTGAGTGTGAGTTTCAAGTCAGTTAAATCTTTACTTAATACCCAGAATTCCACAACTCCCCATTTATACCCCCAGCGTCTTGGGATACATACAGAGCATCTTGGGAATCGCTGTGCATGAAATATGTCATAATTATATTTCCCGTTCTTACACATTGGCTAGACTAACCTCGATCTAAAAAATTGGAGTACATTTTTTTAATTTCTATATTGAAGTCATCATGCTTCATACAAATGCGTCTAACACGCAAGAATTGACTATGCGGGAGTCCCCTCTTGAGGGACTCTGGATGGTAACTAGACGCATGTAGGAAACTGTTTTTATCAGTAGGTTTTACATATAGGGAAGTATATAGTGATTTACTATTAAAGGTTACCACTGTGTCCAAAAAATTGATCTTCTGTGGACCGTATTCCAATTTAAACTTAATAGATTCCACCCAGCTGTGAGCAAATTCTAGAAAATTGTACAATTCTATTTCTGTACCTCCCCACACGAGGAATAAATCATCAATGTACCGTTTGTAAAATACTATGTTGTGAAAAAAAGGATTATTAGTATACAGGTGATTGAGTTCCAAATAACCCATGAACAAATTTGCATAATCAGGGGCAAAAGTAGCTCCTATAGCAGTACCCTGGGTTTGCAAAAAAAAAAGTCATTACCAAATAAAAAAATAATTTTTGGTTAGCACAATTTTCGCCATATCAACCAGTAAGTCGGAGGGTGGAAATGGAGTGATTCTAGATTCCAAAAAGAAACGAAGTGCTTCCAGACCAATGTCATGTTAGTATAAAGGCTGGTAACATCCATGGTGACAAGAAAAATGTTATCATGTGAAAATGTTAATGTGGATACTTGGTTAATAAAATCACCTGTATCTTTGAGGTAGGATGGAAGTTTAACCACCAGAGGTCTAATATGGGAATCAATAAAGTTAGAAAGAGGTTCTGTCAAAGAGTCAATACTGGCTATCATGACCGCTTGCTTAATCACTGCGGTCAAGCTATCCGCGCTGCCGCGATTCTCGGTCAAGCCATCAGTGGCAAAAATGTAAGGTGCGCGTATATTCGTAAAATTTCAAGAGATGCTCCGTAAATTAAACTGTCCTTCCCGTCTAAACTCCTCATTCTGACCGTATCGGACGAGGACCAGAGGATAGCGACGCCCCAGAAGCATATTCTGGCTTTATACTTTATTCTAGTTTATATGGGACCATAATTCATGAAAATGAATGTCATGATATATCGAAGGAGACCTGAAACTTGCTATAGCTAACATAAAATGATGTGAAAAATCATTATTTAAATTAAAAATCAGGTCGGAAAGTAGGATCATTTTCTCATAGACTTCTATTGCATTGAACTTCTTTCTGCAACCACTGACGTCGCCATCTGCTGGCCATTAAATAGAATGCCATTCTACGGTACTTCCACATGGGCTTCTTTTTTCAAATCAGGGTGCTGCGTCCATCTTTTTATATAGTTTATGCTGCATACAGCAGAAAAAAAAAATCAGTTTCCGTAACCGGCAGCACCAGCTGTGAGTCTTAGATCCCGTTTATCTGACCGCAAAATCTAACGGCCGGGATGAAAAATACATGTAAAATATAAAATTCTGCACCTCGCCCTACATTCCGCGGACTGCTTTGATTTCCGCAGAGGGCTTTGAAATCTGCGGTAAATTCCGCGATCGCAGAATCACGGATTCCTGGGGGGACTAGCTAGAGAAGCAGTGCAGGAGTCCACTGGATTCAGTCTGTTTGAGCTAGTGTTTAGCCATGAAGTGAAAGGACTTTTGCTATTGTTGAGTGAACAATGGCAAGAGAAAGTGCCGCATATCAGTCTGTTAGACTATGTTAGCAAGTTCAAGGAAAGATTGCGTGCAGCTTGTGACCTAGCCAAAGAAAACCTGAAATCAAGTCAGGGAAAAATTAAAACTTGGTCTGATCATAAGGCTAGTGAGTTTAAACCAAGAGACAAGGTCCTTGTGTTGTTTCCCTTGCAGTTTAATCCATTGCAGGATAGATTTCATGGTCTAGTCCTTCTTACAAAACTCAATTATCTCTATTACATTGTGAAGACTCCAGATAGGAGAAAGCCAAAACAGTTGTGTCACATTAACATACTGAAGCCTTATCATGATAGGAATGCTAGGGTTGCAGCTGTCACTTCAGATCCTCCTATGGCCGAGACCTGTGAAGATGAGGGGGAGTTTCAAGATGATGAACATAGAATAAAAGCTGAAGTTTTTACATGTAAATTGTCAAATTCTGAAGTGTTGCAACATATTGATGTAAAACTCCAGCAATTAGAACATTCACAGAAGGATCAGTTTGAGAGGTTGATCAAGAAATATGAAGATCTATTTCCTGATGTTCCAAAGAGAGTTTCTATAGCCTCTCACGATGTAGATGTTGGTGATGCCAAACTAATAAAACACCATCCGTACCGGATGAATCCTGAGATGAAAGAGGTTGAGTACATGTTAGAACATGATATTATCAGACCCTGTAACTCAGATTAGAGTTCACCCTGTGTGCTAGTTCCAAAACCTGATGGAAGTACTAAATTCTATACAGATTATTGCAAATCAATGCTGTAACGAGAACTGATGTGTTTCCAATACCTAGGATTGATGATTGTATCGATAGAGTAGGGCAAGCAAAGTTTCTGACTAAGATTGATTTATTTAAGGGTTATTGGTGTGTACCTTTAACTGAGAGGGCCAAGAGCATCTCTGCTTTTGCCACTCTATCTGGGTTATACCAGTATGAAGTCCTGCCCTTTGGCATGAAAAATGCCCCAGCCACGTTCCAAAGGATATGTATACTGACCACAATCCTTCAATGTTTTTGAGTTAGATGAAAAACAAGAATCGAAGATTGTTGAATTGGAGTTTGATTTTACAGGAGTTTGACTTGGAAATTAAGCATGTAAAGGGTACTGACAATGTAATTGCTGATTGCTTATCCCGTGTTTAAGTATATGTATATATGACATGTGTTTATTAGCACATTGTATTATATATATATATATATATATATATATATATAAATATATACAAGTGTCTACTTAACCATTTATGTATTGAAAAGAAAAAATTTGCCTTTATTAGTCTAAATTTTTCCCTTTTGGAATGGAGGTTTAATGTGGGGAAAAACAAGCCACTGGATGGCAGTATTGACTTTTTTTGTTAAGCCCAGTCTGGAGCTAGGTTTTTGGGCATGTCCTGGGCATGCCTCAGAGGGGAATGTCCCAGAGAATTGAAAAAAGTCTGGAAGGTGGGAGGGGGCTGGAAAAGAGTATATAAGAAAAAAAATTGAGAGAGTAAAGTAGGTGAAATTGCAAGGAGAAATTGTGGAAGGATACATTTGACCTGACCTTTCACTCTTTTCAAGACCTGTGGAGCTCTTTTTGTGGATTTTTGCCTGTGTCGGAGCATTTTCCTCTGATGTCCCAAGACATTGCAACAATGCAACCCCATCTCAAGGGACTGTAACGATCTCATTTTCTTTATTATTTCAATCTTGCTCAGGCTTTGTTTAATTAAATCTCTTAAAGTTTTACAACTTGGTCTGTCATCCCATGCTCTGCGATTGTCATAACAAATTGGGGCCATAAGAGTACAATGAGGAAGAGCACGAATTGACAAAGGAAAGAGCTGACTGTCTTCACTGTGGGGGAAATCATGAAGCGGGAGCAAAACAGTGTGAGCGAAGGTAATTTGAGGGTGAGATTGTACGGACACGTGTACGAAGTAAAATTTCATACGCGGAGGCTGTTCAGAGAGTGAGAGAGGAAAAAAGAGTTGTTGAAAAGGATCAACAGGCGAAGGTAGAGAAGGTAGAAGGTAGTGGCCCCAATTTGTTATGACATATAAGACAGCAATGGATGACAGACAAAATTTTAAAACCTATACAGATTTAATTATACAAAGACTGACAACTAACCTACAATTTATACTTCTGACCAAGATTGACATATACAAGAAAAAAAATATTTACAGTCCCTTGAGATGGGGTTGTTTGGTGATGTCCTGTGACAGGAAAATGCTTCAACACAGGCAAAAATCCACAAAAAAACTTCACAGGTCTTGAAAAGAGTGATAGGTCTGGTCAAATGTATCCTGCTCCTTGCAATTTCTCCTACTACTTTACTCTCTCAATTTTTCTCCTAATATACTCTTTTGCAGCCCCCTCCCACCTTTTAGACTTTTTTCAATTCTCTGGGACATTCTACGCTCAGACATGCCCAGGACATACCCAAAACCTAGCTCCAGACTGGGCCGAACAAAAAAATGTCAATACTGCCATCGAGTGGCTTTTTTTCCCCACATTACAGGGGGAAGAAATCCAGGGTATGTTAGAAAAGGGTCTGGAGGGAGTCGAATGGCACTTAATACTTTAGCACGTATAACATTCCAAGATGGGTAGTTGGGATGCTATAAAAGGGCTTGGGGGTTACTTTACAGAGCGTAAGTCTATTTTTTTTTTCTTTTGGGATTTTAGAGTCACACTCCAGTACAGATGGTGGCGATAATTTTCCCTATAAGCCCTAATTAAAACCGTTAACAAGAAGAAGAAGAAGAAGTTTTATCCTGCGGAGGGCAGTAAGAAGCTCAGTTGATTTATAAATTAGATGAAAAAAACCGAAGAAGAAGACCTTCAGCGATGATGGCGGCGCCCTTATGGATGCGTTCTGTCCTCGGGATAACTTCAAAAGGTGGGGTAAATGTATCATACGTAAGCGTGGGATCCAAATAATATTTAATTACGCCGGATCAGTTGTATTTGCGCGGATTACCTGCCAGAACTCGTAGAAAACGTCAGACGTTGCAGTAATGCGGTCCTGTTGGCCAACGAGCTGTGGCTCGTTGCTGTCTGCTAACGTATGTCGGCTAGTTCAGCTTTCTAGCTATAGAAGCTTAGCTGTTGTCATAACTTAATTCACGCTTAGAATCAACGTTATTTCACGTGAATTTACATAACTTAAATTCTTTACTATGTGCCTACAAAACTGAATCGTTGACACGTACAAAACTGTACTTTTTATGCCCGCTAATTTGGCACAAGTAGTCGCTTGTTAATTATAGGCTGCAGACACGCGACCCTCAAGCTTCTTAAATGTGAGACAGTCAGATAGTGTGTTATCTGCAAACATACTTCTTAAAACATTGTAGCACATTTAATGCTAAAACCAAAAGCAGTAGTTGATTGCTATAAAGTGACTGGGTTTTGTTCCTACCTCATTTTCAGTCGCAATTTTTGTTCGAGCTGTAGTTACATTTTATTCAAGTTGATTTTCATGTGTACTGGGATTGCTTGAAAAAACCCAAAGCAAACATGGTTTTGCCTCCCATGAAGAATAAAAGCCCAGTGTTCATATTGCGTTAATTTTTACTGTATTCCAAGTAATTGCATTTCAGGAGACATTTCCCAAGACAGCGGTGTATCAATAAGCTGTTGGTTTGATTCTTGGAAATGGGTATTAAATGGTGAATTTGGACTGTATTGGAAAACTATGAAAGTGGGTATTTCCGAATTTCCATGGGGGAAAATAGAAATTAAAGCTCCTTAAAATCTCTGTAATAAGTACCTGGGCCTATATTCCGATCCATTTCGTTTGCGCTGTAACCCCGAATTCCCGTAACTGCGGCTATTCCAAATGGCAGTGTTATTCCAGTGTCAGTGTCTAAGTATGTACGCCTGAAATATGTGTTTCAGCCGCTGATGAGCTCAGTTTGTTGTTTTTTTAAACATTTTTTTGTAGCAACCTGACCATTAGTGGTTGAGTTGGTTAGATTGAGGCATGAGCAGGGAAATTGATTTGGGTCAGCCAGTTGGGGCACTACTGGGCCAAGGTCAGCTGGTGCCTGTAGATCGTATAACATCCTATCCCCGGCAAATGAATATAGGTTTGGCACCTGTGGATTAACCAGAAAACAAAAGGCAGATGTTGGAATTCACAACCAGAGGAAAGATGCCACCTTGTTTGAGTCATTGCTCCAATGCCTCCAAATGATGCAAATGCTCTCAGTGTACAGGGAATGGGGAGCAGAGTGCTGCCTAGCGCATCATTAGTTTACAACAAGGACTGTATAAAAGATGGACGGCCGAACGTCTCCTGAAAAGTGAAGCAAAAGCGTCTCGATCGCCAACTACAGGCAGGCTGCAGTACAAATTATAGGCCCGCCCCCTCCATGTTAGTGAAGGGGAGAAATGCGAGACAGGAAAAATTGTGTACATGAAAAATAATTTATTTCTGAAGATGGTTTCTTCATTTTTAGGAAGTTCTTACCATACTGATATATATTCTAGCGTCAATTTTTCTGATCAGTTTTCTGTTAACCTTTTATTTGATATTATGCAAAAGGGGCGTGTAGTCATAGTAAACACAGTGATTGACAACCGCAGAGCGCGTGGACTAAGTCCCGATAGCGCCTGCCCCCTGCGTACTTCGTTTTGTGAATAGTAATTTCGCGTAGAGCTGGAGCGGGAACTTCGACAGGAGGCTTGACGTTATCTGACATTCTTCACAGCTAACAGCGATTGTGCTTCAAGCAGGGCAGACTGCAACCAAAAACGACGAAATGAGTTGCTCTGCTGTGAATTTCACTAACAAGTTAACCGTCCGGACCGATGGAAAGGATCTTTGCAGTTTTTTTGGTAAGTTAATTTTATTTTTTGTTTGTTGAAGTTGTACGGTCAGTGAAGTTATGACCAAGTAAGCTAGCTACCTTGGCTACGTTAAGACAGCAAGCAGAGTAGCAGACGTTTACGATGAATATGGAGAAAATGGTTACCGGTAGCCATTCGTAACTGGCAAAATATACATTTTTGATTTTAGAGAATACCTATTAAGGTAAGCTTTTGAATGAAGTCAACGGCTCTGTGTCATATAATGTCGTTCTTCTGTACTTGAACTTGAAATTTTGAGCCAGTGCCGCAGTAGGTTCAGCCTTTAGCTTCCAGTTCTGCCGTCGGTATCTCGGAATTTTAGAACGAACAGAGACTGCGAGTGTCTCGGCCCGGTAGGAATTCTGCTTGATGTCGCTTAGGCTAATAAAGGGTAAAGGCTGTAGCGAGCTAATCTACCTTTCAACAGACGAGCCCTCGGTTCGAGTGTTTTCGTAAGCATCAGCAAGCCAACTTCTCGTTTTTCAGTGGGTAACGTCAATACAACTTAAGTCCAACCTTATTTTGTAATCCTACGGACAGCGGCTAAAACTTTAAGGAAAACTAATTGGATCAATGGTACAGATTATTTTACCAACGACAGTATGACAAAAATGAGACATGCCGAAAGCGGATTCAATTCATTCATACTTTCAATGTGAATTCGGCAGGTTTTGGGTGAAATTACGGATGGAATCAATGCATCTACTTCAGTGGAATTGGCTAGTTAACGGGATAACTCTTATAAGATTGATCGGACGAAGTATCGAGAAAAGCTGACATTTCGAGTTTGGCCTGGAAAGAGAAGGGGCACAAACTGTAAATGAGGGAGTGGTGTAAACTGGGAATAAAACATTTAGAAATTGTTTGTCGCGTAATGGACGTTGCGCTATTAAATTATACATTAATTATTGCTGCGTTTGCTATGGAGTCACGTTAACTAGCGAGCTAGCTGACTTCAGTTAACGTTAACTGACCTTGCACACGGCAATTTATGATCAATTAATTCAGCCAATGAAACACATTTGTTAAAGTAGTGCTTTCAGTATCTTAATTTCGACAGTCAGAGCTGAGTTTGGGCGTTCCACAATGACAAGATAATATTTTCCATGATCAGCTTTATAATTTCTCGAAAAGCAGAGTGAGTTCTTTTGAAATGTGATGTCTCTTCATATACAAACTATGTTTGAGACGCATTTCAAGTCCGAATAGGTGCATGTATTTCTCAAATTCATTCAACTATCTGGTTGTCAATACGAGATCTCAGCCATAGTTAATGCAATTCCGATTTAAAGTAAATGTTCTGACCTTGCATACAGTTGTCAAGAGAATAACACAAAGAATTTGTGCTGTAATTCAAGCTACCGTGGTTTCATTTAAATATTTGAGTGTGCAGCTGTTTTTTGACTGGTGGAGTATTTCTGTATCAGACTTGCTGTACCATGTTACCCCACATAAAAAGGAATGTAAATTGGTAGCAGGAAGAATTTAGTTTCTAAGTATTTAAAGCTGCATATCACTCCATTCTATTTTTTTAATGTATGTAAAACCTGCCATAAGAAAAATTGCCAGAGGTATGGGTTGGAATTCTACTTTACTGCTGTCATGGTAGGGCAGACTGCACTTTAGGTTTCAGACAAAAGCTTCACAAATAATTCAATGTTTTTTTTTTTTATCAGGTGATTACAGAAGCCGCCCTCAAATTCAGACCTCAGCATTACCCAGTGAAGACTTGGAGCATGCCACAAGCAATTATTTTGTTGTATTGCTGGAAGATACTTCTGAAGTTATTTGTAAATGAAAACCTGATAAAATGCTTGTCAAAACTGCTCAACTATGCATTGTCACAGAAACCTGCAATGGTTCTGTTTGACCATAATTTACAAGGAAGTAGGTAAGTCCATGTTGACAGAGTAATAATGGACTTCTAACTGGTTTCTCCTATGTATGCTTGTTCCGTCTGTGTCACCTTCCTTATGTGTCATCGTCTTCAAAAATTGGCATAAACTGTCTTTTTTTTTAAAATAATGCATTCAGAAGCTGTTCATCTTCACTACTGAGCCTTCAGTATTCCAACAAAGACTCGAGTCATCTGTCCTTGGACTGGGAGCACATGGGAAATGTTATGTAATTGAATGCACATTTCCTGTTATGGTGGTAAATTAAACCTGTTATGTACAATAAAGGTCTTTACATTTACATTGAGCAAAGACTTCACTCTGGAATTCTTTCACATACATGTCCTCTGCTGCAGTAAATCAGGCATGCAAATGAGTGTTAAATAAAAAAATGTATTTAAACAAAAACCACACTGCATGTAGTTGTCTGTGGTCCATCAACAACCTACTGGCTACAT
This sequence comes from Gymnothorax reevesii, assembly GCA_029721435.1. Lineage (NCBI taxonomy): Eukaryota > Metazoa > Chordata > Actinopteri > Anguilliformes > Muraenidae > Gymnothorax > Gymnothorax reevesii. The sequence continues at coordinate 95,036,868 of CM056582.1, read as the reverse complement.
TCGCCGTGGGGAAACATGAAGGAGGCCCCATCAGGTGGAAAGGCTGGGGAAAGCAAATGGTTTGGAGAAAGGAAGGTGGATTGAGAGGAAGAGCTGGGAAAACAATAGGTATGGTGGCTAGTATAAAATAAATGAATAAAAAGTACATCAAACATCACATATAGCAAACAAACTATGACTTTTTTTGTGCCCATAACTGATGTTGGAAAATCCAAATCCAGCATCACCCTTCTGTATTTGGTCTTTCAGATGCAGGGCAATGTTATTTAAAAATATAATTTCCCATAGGGGTGAAATGAACTGTGTCATGCAAAAATTTGCCAGGATCTCTGCTTTATCTGATGATGATACAAAATCTCCCCACCAATATGCGAAACAAAGGTAGCCATCACACAGTTGATATATCGCCGGGCTTTTTCAATCCTCTTTGGATGGGAAGACCTGCACCGGCATCGCTGGGTGATGGCAAAGAAGAATCTTCATCCAAGGGAACTGCCTATGAACATCTTCCAAATCCTGCTTGATCCCTGCGACAAGCTTCACACTCTTGATTTTTCCGAAGTCATTCCCACCACAGTGGACCAGCAGGACCTCCTGCACAGCTCTTCCTCTCAGGTACTGGTGGATAAAGGGGAGGAGGTTTCCCCAAACTACGCCACCCTCGCCAAACCACTGGACTTGGGCATCCAAACCAAGGTTGGTCTCAATGGTCTCCATGCGCGGTTTTCCCCACGGCAGATGTAGTTGTCCCCTATGATATAACAACCAACAGGGCCAAAAGTTTAAGTGCAAATGTCACCTTTAAATGATACACTTCTGCTGGCTTTTTATGGAATTTAGCACATTTAATATTTCTATTCTATTTCTCCATATTTTATCTGGTGGTATTGTGCTTTTTATGCATGAAATGGATGTGATTTAATGTTATAAATCAGTTTTTAAGGCATTCTCCCGTGAAAAGTCTTGTGCGTTAATAACCGCAAGCGTCGGTTTTTTTTTACATATTCCCATGAGATTTATACATACTCTTGGCCACTGTGGAGGATGCTGACTCCATTTCGTCGTCTAAAAATTAGGATAACAAAAATTGAACAATTACTATGCATTCAAATACATCGAGTCCACAAAAAAGAACGTGGAGGGGGGTTGCATTGCTAAGTTAACTATCACAGAGAATGAATTGCCGGTCCTCCAAGCCTGGTCAGGATGGTTATCTTCAACTGCAAACATTTTTAACACGTACAACATTAGCTAGCGGTAAGATATGCGACTACTTAAACACAGCAAGCTAACTTTGGTTCGAAGGACAGTGTATTTTAATTCAAAACTCGATTTAGCGCTCTAACGTGTTAATTAAAAGTTCGACCCATTACTCAGCTAGTACATGCGCATACGAAATGGAACTTTCCCGGTGGAACGTCAATTAGAAAATACAACGAAAGTCGGCGTTAATATGCTCGCCACTCGCAACGTTGGGTAAGTGACGATGGAGAACATTGGCTTACATTACTTAATGTAATTAGCTGCATACCTAGCTAGTCAAACAAGATTCAGTTCTAAGATATCATAGATAGCCAGTTAGGTACTTCAACTAATTTCGTAACAGATGACTGTGAGGTGGGGAATGTTTTGCCAATGAGGCCATTAACTTTTTGAACGAGCCCGCGAATATTTATGCTGCCGGCAGTCGTTGGGTCCTTTCACTTTCCTGCACCGTCTCCGTGTGACAGCTGGGCTGGCCATTACGGGCACTTACGTTAATAGCGCAGCTGCCAGACCAGGTGAAAAGTTCAGGGGGCTGGTCGGATGGTGTGTGGGTGGGATTCGATAGCGCGGCTCTACCCCCCGATCACTACTGCGCCGACTCAGGCTCCAGATGTGCAACATGGCAGCGGCCATATCGAGGATATTTTGGCTCCATTTTTGTTGAATGGGAGTGAATGGAGACGCGTCGTCCATCTTTTATACAGTCCTTGGTTTACAACAACCAGTTATTGTGTCATTGATAGGCCAAAAAAAAAATTACATTTTCGTACACCGTATTAGAGTGAACAGTATAAATGCAATGAACATAAGCATTAAACATGACAATTTTCATCGTTATCGTAGCTGTCACAGTAGCTAGCATGGGAGTAATAGCTAACAAAGTCAATTGAAAATGGGAGTTAATGGTCAGCAAAATTACACTGGCTACCAAGCGGTGCCTTATTGTGGTAACATTGCCTTGCAAAGTTAAAATCAAGGTTAGGCTACTAAACAGCGCAATACTGTATTTTGAATGCTTCTTATGCATTTGTATCTCATTTCTCCTTAGTGTTTCCCAGGAATCAACCATTGGTAGCTACCCAACAATTTTATTGCAGTTCACCAGAGACACATTGATGCGCCGGACTTTTGCATAGAATTAATTGTGTGTTCTGCAATGACTCACATTTTTGAGCCTCCAGGGTGCAAACAATTGGCTCTGATCCTTAATATAACTACTCCAGAACCAAGCTTGTTTGGCGAAAGAGGACCGACATCAGGCAGGGCTATTTAGCCACCTAAGTTATGATTAGTTGTAATCATTTCTGCTTTTGTCTTTTTTTCTTGCTTGGTTTTGGTTTTGTGATGCAAGCGGTTATAAGTTTAGGGGGAGCTCACTGATCTGTATAGATTTACTGGATAGCTGACGCAATTGTAAACTGCATTGGATTGTTGAAGCAACTGAGCGGTCATATTAGTATGCCCGGCGGTAATCAACCATGAAATTGAATCCTATGGCAGGGCTAACCCCATGTGAATTTTTTTTACTGCAGCAACCATTTATCAAGGGATTTGGCAAGACAATCCACAGATCAGTGGAGGAACTGCCAGTTTTGGCTGGACTTCCCCGTTATTATACGCAGAGCTCCTTAGCTCTTACCAACAATGTCCATTCATGTGCAATGAGTGCACAGGTAGGTAGGTTAGATAGGCTGGTTTTCTGTCAGTCACTTCATCCGAGTTGGACTTTCAGTCCTGTGACTGCTACTGGTACCTGATTTTATTAATTTATTTATTTTTTTGTGTATTTGTGTTAAAGCATTTAATTTAGTGATATCAGTCGGTCTAGAAAATTCCGACAAATATAACAGAAAATGATTCAGAAAAATCTAACCTACTCTGTCTTTAATTGGCCAAATCAATTAACTGGTCAGCCTCTTACTTTCTTCTCAGTCTCTAAATGCAGTTTGGATGGCAGTGATAATTTGATATTATTTTCTTGAAATTTACATACCAGTGATCTGGTCAATGGCTGATGTGCCTGTAGCCTGTAACATCTGTTGCTGAATTGCATAACTGCAAAAGGAAATGACTTCACGATGTCACATACTTGCAAAATACTGGTCAGAAAAGTTAATACCGCTGAATACTACAAATATTACAAATCTTTATATGACTGTTGGTAGATATTCAGGGCTGCCTGATTAATTAAGAAAAATTCATTAAAATATGATGAGGCTGCATTGAAGTCTGCAACCCCCCAAAACACAGAATTTTGCATGTCTCTGATTTGAGGGCTGCCTTTACTCTCTTGTTGTCATTACCCTGCATTAATTACAAGTGGTATCATATTTGGTCTGCAAATGGAATCCTATTATGCTTAAATTAGCTTGGGATGTTGAGGCCAGAAACATCTCCAATACAATTGTCTCCTTAGCAGTAAGCCCTCGATAGGCAGCAATCTCAACCGCCCACCGAAATCTAGCAATTTTTCAGAATGCCTTCCATTAAATATTGACATCAATCACTATGAAACTGGGCAGTCATTTGGCTGTTGAAATATTTTAACTTCAACAGTTAATTTTTGAAGTCCAATTATGGCCTTCAAGAAATTGGCTGTTCTAGAGGGAGTAGAAAAAAAGTTTTGACCGAGAAATTTAGGATTTTTCCATCTAGCCGTTGAACTTCCTCCAAAAAATATTTCCGGCAAATCTGATATGGTCATATATTACCCACTGCCTGAATCTTTAAAGGTCTACTAAGTTAGAAAAAATAAGCGCTGTAGACATGTATTATTGCCTGTAATTCACAAATCCAGCATTTAACTTTTGTAATTGTATGTCATTTTGGCAAAAAAATGAAGAAACTAGACACTTTGAGACCTCTCCTTAAAACTCGCGAGCCATTGGCTAATCGTCTGCCACGTATGAGAAGTAAGATGCACTGGAGCTAGAGCAGAAAATGACTCGTTTCACTTTTCGTTTCAACAGCCAATTTGTGAAAGAAAGACAAGTTATAGTTATCGTATTTGGGACGAATATTCTTATTGATACATTTTCTACATGCCCAATGAAATGATTTGACACAAACTGTCCTGATTTCGTGGTTTTTTTTTTAAAAACTTTATTGTTATTTTAGCATATACAAAACGTGACAGAATGAGTATCATGACATATATTCCCTACCCTCACCCTTCAGGAGGCAAATAACCGGAGTATGTGAATAATTTTGGTTCTCCAAAACAGACAAGTAAAAGAAAAAAAATAATAATATATTACAAATAATAATTAATACAACAAGTAAAAAGAAAAAAAACCGAATACAAAAATGATAAATTTAAATAGGATAAAAATGAAATGGGGGAAAAAAATAAATAAATAAACTGATGCTTAGAATTATACTCTCTATTCAGTATTTCCAGACAATGAATGATACACCATGGCTCACAGTTTACCACAGCTGGAATCTGATACATACAGTCACCAAGTAATTGGAGAGGAGCATCTCAAAGCAGTGTTAAAGTTTTGACTTTAAATGGGGACAAATGGGGACCAAGTCTTGTTGTATTTCTCTACAGATCCACGTACACAATACCTGATTTTCTCCAAGTTCAAGAACAACATGACCTCACAAATCCATTGAGTAAAAGAGGGAGGGGTTTTACTCTTCCAGTTAAGCAAAATGAGACGACAGGCAATCTGAGACGCAAAAGCTATAGCATTTTTATAGGAAGTGGGGAGCTTTATACCTTCTATTATTCCAAAAATCGCTGTCAGAGGTTTAGGATTAATGGTCTTATTCCCTATTGCTGAAAGGGAACGAAAAACCAGGATCCAGAAATTTGACATTTGGACATTGACAAGACCAAAACATGTGACAAAGGGAGACTGGGGTACTGACACTGGGGGCACGCTGGGTTGACACTGGGATATATCTTTGCCAATTTATCATTGGAGTAGTGAAGACGGAGTCATCCACTTTTAAGTGGTGCACTATGACGAACACAGAAGGATGACGTGTGTATTTTAGAAATAATGTTTTCCCAAGTATTTCCCAACTGAGGTGACCAGCTGCTATAGTTCTGAAAACAAAATGTTTTCCTATTCTTGCTTGATATAGGCTTTCAGCTGGTCAACACTTTGCCGACTCTTTTGTCATATTTTATTTCATAATGTGCTACTTTTATCAAATTTTATGCAAAATTCCCACTTGTTTTGAGCTGTTTTGTCAGCTTACATTGGTTAATGCACTGGTTAGTGCTCTCTTTCTCTCTCTCTGTCAGTTGTCTAGCAATGGGAGAATTGTTTATGTACCGTTTTTTTTTTCTGTCATTTATTTTCACTTTTCTACAGGGTATGTGTGGGTGAAACGAGAGTTGTCTGTCCTATTCATTATATTTAACGGTTATTTACATCAATGTAGGTGTTACTCTTAATTAGGATGTCTGGGAAGTTTGCTGTAAATTATAGTTATTACACAATGCAAGCATGTTTAGTGAGCTAACTTATGTTTTAGCTTATGTGGTTAGCCCAGCTAGCATCATTGTTCGATTACTATACATAATCAATAGTTCTTGTACTTTATACCTTTTCTCATTTCTTCCTTCAGGAAAATTACACATGCATACATAGTACATCCACTCATGACTATGTATCCTTTCTGAAGTACTCTGAAAGGGTGAATCATCCTTTGCCTTCTGCCTACTTCTAAACACTGTGCCATTCAGTAGATTCCTAGAATAGACTTTATTCTGAACCTATTTCAATATCAGTACCATGTTGAATTATCCCGCGGAATCAAAGAGTTGTTTTCGTTGTGTTGTAAAATCACTACCATCATGCTCATTGAGAATTTGTTGTATTGGTGGACACAATTCTTAACAGGTTATTAAATTTCTGATATGTTCGGCGATCCGGTGTCAACACTCACAGGAACACAAACACTTCGGGTCTTCAGTGAGAGGTTTTTTTATTTTTTTTAAACCTCCTGTCAAATGTCCGATAGCTCTTTAATGTCAGTCAAGCTCTCCGTTAATGCGAAAATGGATGATTCTGTGAGCGTTTCAGTCCGGATGTAAAAGTGTCTTTCATTCAGTTTAGCTTTGTCTTCAAATTACCAAAAATAAATTGTAATGCATGAGGGGCAGTACTTTCATTTGTTGTTCACTTCAGATGAAAGGTTGTTTTCCATTTGAGATGCAATTTAAAATCTATATCGGCTGGACAAACTTTTTACTACATTCAATTAAGTAAAGTATACTCTTCCAAAGAAGAAACTATACATTGTTTTTAGCATCAATTTATTATACATGAAATATTTTGACAAATGTGGAAAACATATTGAAAAGAAAGTGTAATCAATAATTCAATATTTGTATAGTTTCTTTTTTGGAAGAGTATATTTCAATATGTTTTCCACATTTGTCAAAACATTTCATGTATGATAAATTGATGCTAAAAACAATGTATAGTTTCTTTTTTGGAAGATTATATTTTGTCTCACTTGGCAAAAGATGAAGATTTTGTTGGATAAGTCATGAATTTGATTGGTGTGCAGCTGATGGCTTCAGCTTTAATATTTTTCAGGTTATATTTATTAGTTTTATGAACTCATGTTGATTCTGAGTTGGGTTGATGTTGGCTTTGCAGTGAGGACATTAATGTAAGGGCTAGATGGGAAGACTTGCCAGCTCATTACAGTTAATTTGTTCGTTTTTGTTTACTGTGTAATACTTTACCAGCAGCTACGACTTATCTGGCCTATTAAACTCGAATTGATCCAGCTAGCTAGTCAGAAGCCGAACGTTGGCCTATGTCTGTATGAGAGGTTTATGAAGTTACGTCCTATTAGCTAACTGTTTTGCCCACTGTTTATGAAAGGTGTCTTCATATTATAGGTACGTTGGCTAGCTAGCATCGTTGGGCAAATATTGTTACTGTAGCTACCTAGCACCAAACCTGCATTAGCTATCTTTGCAAGAAACGCATTCAATTCAACAGCAAGCATTTGCTTGATGTTTGTTTTGCATGCCAAGCAATCATGTGGGTGCATGGCTAATTTTCCATGGACTACCACTTAGCTACTGAGCATAAGTCAATATTTTTACCCTGTTATTACAAAGGATATACTGAATCATGTACTGCAGTCAAGGAAACTAGTGCTTGTGAGTCTTTTTTTTTTTTTTTTTTGCAGAACTCAAAGCACATTCAACAAAAAAAATGAACAGGTTTTTGGCTCCAAGGTTTCAAAAAACAGTGGTCACAACAAAAAGCTGCTGTGATCAATCAGAAACATTCAGTAGAATGTAGATAAAAAAACTGAATACCTCAGAAGGCTCCTTCTCCCTTAGGGAAGTTCCTGTGGTCAAAACCTAGCTATTGTTAAGCACTGGTCTTAAACTCCTGATTGGTTCAGCCAACACACTTTCAGCCATGCACCATTTAGAAACTCCTTGACTGGTTCTGGTAACATCTGGTGTCTGGTGTCATTGTATGACAGAATGTCGCATATAAGAGAAGAGGCCATTTGGCCAATGAAAGTATGTCATTTTCCTGCTACTGGAGCATATTAATGGTTGATTATGGAATATAAGCAGAATACCGACATCTAGTGGCTCAAGATCGTAGTCGCAACAACAGAAAATAATTCCGGCTGTCGGGTTGCCAGGTTCGTTGCCGAGTGCGTCAAGCAATCAGCCTGCACAAACATATGCATCGCTTATATTGACTCTAGTCTTTGTCCTTCTCTGGTCACTCTGCTGCTGGGACGGATAACGCACCCTTCGCCGGGGCTCTGAAGTAGCTGCAGCAGGACTTGCAGACCTAGCTGTGCCGAGCATTGAGACCGTACTTGGCAACCCGCAATACCTCGGCCGCTATTGGCTTGTACGATGTAAACAGGAAGTCATTGTGGAATCCGTCAGTTTTTTAATAATTTCATTCAGACTAAATATAAATTTTTACGGAAACAAAATACTTATATTCTGCACCCCTCTAAACACACCGCGGATGTATTATTTTTGACAAAATATAGCTTTTAATATGCATTCTCCGTAATCAACCTTTAAACTGTTTGTTTGTTTAAGAACTTGATGGTATGTAATGCCTTATCAGGCCTGCTATTGAAAATCCCCTAACGGTTTTTGTGTCCTCTTTATTTTTTTGGGAAAAAATAGGTTCTACACAGACATCAGGAAGTATATTTTGCAAATTTCCATTTATGATTTCTAATTGTATCCCCCGAACGAGTTCGGAGGTTACTATGGATTTGGCCTCGTCACGCGTCCGCCTTTCGCAGAGATTTTCTTGTGAACGCTCTACAGCCCACATAAGTGCACCGATTCTTTTCAAATTTTGCTGGGACGTATTATGGTAAGTTCACGACACCTATTGATTTTGTGTCCTCTGGGACCATCTGGGTCCAACTGGGGGGGGCCTTCGGGGGATACATGTACTCGGTTGCTGAGTGCTCTAGTTATGCTAACAGTACTGAACCTGAAAACTAGGTTTAATCATGGACTGCTCTGTCCCATTTCATAACATGTATTCATGGAGGTGCTGCTCTCCTACTTGTTTTTGTTTCAGGTCCTGGTCTGATTTTGACTGGGGGACGTCAGCTCTCTCATCTGTCTCGCCCTGCTGTGAGCTGCCAGGCCCTCACCCCCCTGACGTCAACTACGGCCTTGTTCCCATCTCAGCCAGTTCGACACAGTGGCTTCTTCAACAAACGTAAGCACCTCCTGCTTAAATTACCGCACAGTCGTCCTCAAATGCTACTTTAGCCCCTTGCTCCAGCTATAGATGGGGTGCGAAGTGCGTGCTAAACACTAAGTTGAATTATGAAGTAAAAAGAATGCCGGTGCAGCACTGATATCTGCTAAATTCTCACTTTTTATTGAAAAAGGTACATAACAATAGTGACTAACGTTTCGATGTAGACCCTACATCTTCATTAGACTCTGATGAAGATGTAGGGTCTACATCGAAACGTTAGTCACTATTGTTATGTACCTTTTTCAATAAAAAGTGAGAATTTAGCAGATATCAGTGCTGCACCGGCATTCTTTTTACTTCATATTGTTTTGGTCCTGTCCTGGTTGCACCGGATTATCTGGATTGACTTAATTGGCAGAAGCGCGGAGAACGCTCTTTTTTTTTCTACTAAATTGAATTAGTTGGATACTAAAGCAGAGATGATATACGGTTTCACCATGGAAACGTAAAGTTCATTTTAACGACAACTCCAATTCCGAAATAGTTGGGACAAAGTGTAAATTGTGAATAAATTCAAAACGCAATGACTTCAAATCGCACCAGCCAGTATTTTATTCACAATAAAACAGAGATAACGTAGCAAATGTTGAAACTGCGAAATATTACAATTTTATCCACAAAATGAGCTCATTTCAAATTTGATGGCTGCTACACTTCTCAAAAAAGTTGGGACAAGGGCCGGTGAACCTTGGTGTACCATCCCCTCTTCTTTTTAACAGAGTGGAGGCGTCAGGACATTGAGGAGACAAGTTTCTTGAGTTTAGCCACTGGAATTTTATCCCATTCTTGTTTAATACAAGCTTCCAGCTGCTGGAGAGTTTTGGGTCTCCTTTGACGTACTTTTCGTTTAATTATGCGCAAAATGTTCTCAATCGGTGAAAGATCAGGACTGCTGGCAGACCAGTTTAGCACACGGACTCTTCTACTATGAAGCCATGCTGTTGTAATAGCTGCAGTATGTGGTTTTGCATTGTCCTGCTGAAATACACAAGGCCTTCCCTGGAATAGATGTCATCTGGCGGAGAGCATATGTTGCTCTAACACCTTTATATACCTTTCAGCATTCATGGTGCTTTTTAGAGCATGCAAGTGTCCCACAGCATATGCACTAATGCATCCCCATACCATCAGAGATGCTGGCTTTTGAACTGAACACAGATAACAGGAGGGGTGATCTTTCTCCTTTTTATCCCGGAGGACACGATGCCCATGATTTTCAACAAGAATGTCAAATTTGTACTCGTCTGACCACAGGACACTTTGCCACTTTGCTAGAGTCCATTTTAAATGAGCCTTCGCCCACAGAACATGGCGGCACTTCAGGATCATGCTCAACAATGGCTTCCTTTTTGCATGATAGAGTTTTGGGTGGCATCAATGCATGGTACAGTGGCCTGTGTTTACAGACAGTGGTTCCTTGAAGTATTCCTGGACCCATTTAGTAATGTCAATGGCAGAATCATGCCGGTAAGTGATGCAGTGGCGTCTGAGAGCCTGAAGATCATGGGCATCCAGTAAAGGTCTTCGGCTTTGTCCCTTACGCAGAGAGATTATTCCAGTTTCTCTGAATATTTTGTTGATGTTATGTACTGTCGATGATGAGACCTTCAAAGCCTTTGCAATTTGACGCTGAGGGACATTGTTTTTAAAGTATTCCACAATTTTTTACGCCAGCTTTCAAAGGTTTGAGAGCCTCTGGCCATCTTTACTTCTGAGAGACTCGGCCTCTCTGAGACATCCTTTCTGTAGCCAATCATGTTACACACCTGATGCCAGTTACCTTAGTTACTCGCTAAGTGTTCTTTCAGTTGATTCTCTTATACAGTTGCATAAAAAAATTATTCAACCCCTGTTGCAAATTAGGTTTACTGGCAAAATTTACAAACTTTCAGCTGTTTGCAATGAACAAATAAAACAAGAACAATTTAAACACAACAAATATTACAAGTGTCTTTTCCAAATTCAACACAAAATGCCACTTTTAATGACTACTGCAGGCTCAAAATTATTCAACCCCTTCATGACAAGCATCTTTAATACTTAGTAGAAAACCCTTTTGCCTCTATGACTTTCTGGAGGTATGAGGCTTAGGCAGACAACAGCTTCTAGCAGCATTCCGAAGGAATCTTAGCCCAATCCTCATGGACAATGGCCTCCAGTTCACTAATATTCTAGGGTTTGCATGCTGCAACTGTCTTCTTCAAATCCCAGCAGAGATTTTTTTATGGGGTTCAAGTGAGGCGCATGTGATGGGCGCTCTAGAATATTCCCAAACTACTTCTGAAACCAAGCCTTCGTGGATGTTGAGGTATGCTTAGGATCATTGCCCTGTTGGAAGGTCCAATGATGCCCAAGCGTCAGCTTCCCTACAGACGGCATGAAATTTTCTCCTTGGATATCCTGGTACTTGACTGAATCCATCTTGCCCTCCACATTGTGCAGGTTTCCAGTGCCAGAGGAAGCAAAGCAGCCGCAGAGCATAAAACAGCCCCACAATTCTACACTGTAGGCAGGGTGTACTTTTCAGCATATGCTTCTTTATTCCTCCTGCAGACATACCGCTGATTTATAAGCCCAAAATATTCCAGTTTTGTTTCATCATTCCACAGAACAGCATCCTAAAATGTCTGAGGCTTTTTTAAATGGTTTTGAGTGTATTAGAGCTTGTGCTTTTGGATCAGTTGTAGTGTATGTCATGGAGACCTTCAACATTTAGTATGCGACCTACTGTGTGACCTGAAACCTCAGTGCGTCCTGCCTCCAAGCCTTGCAGCGGGTCTCCTGCAGCCACCCGAGAGTTTTTAGCTGCGACCAAGCAGCTCTATGAACGCTTCAATCTGTCTGTCCGTCTGTCTGTCTGTCCGTCTGTGCCACCTTTTTGACCATGTTCCTGTCGTCGTATCATCATGAAATTTTCAGGAGTCATTGACCTTCACCAAAGTGATGTCCATGCAAGGTCGAGGCCAAAAGTCAAAGGTCAAAGGTCAAATTCACAGAGGTCACGACCTTGTTTGCGGGTTTTCGCGCTGTAACTCCAGTTAGAATTCATGGATCGCTATGAAATTTTGGAAATAGCTTCTAGGCATACAGGAGGTGTTCCCTATTGTTTTTCAAGGTCATCCATCAAATCCCAAGGTCACAAAGGCAAAAAAAGTGTCAATTTTGCCCCGATTTCACAGTTTTCGCACCGTACCTCCACTTTAACTTCATGGATGGCTATTACATCTTAGAACAAGCTTCTTGGTACAGAGGAAGGGTCCCCTATTGATTTTCAAGGTCATTTGCCAATTTCAAGATCACACTTGTACAAGAAACCACCAGTCATGGACACTAGGCCACATGACGGATGCTAGGCGAAGTCGCAGCTATTAGATCCCTCTGATCTACTTGTTGACCACCTGTCTCCTCAGGAATCTGGTGGCAGACATTCGTAGCTTCCGCTTTCGTAGCTTTTGCTTTTTACTCGATTGCGTGTGATGAGAGCACAGACGCCGTGCAGCTGTTAATTTTTTTGCTAGGAGTTGACAATTTTTTAATCACGGAGGAGCTCCTTGATCTTTGGAGTCTGAAGGGCACAAGAACGGGGAAGGACATTTTTGAAGTTGTGTCAGATTCAGTTGACAAGATGGAACTTAAATGGGACAAGCTGTGTGCAGTTACCACGGATGGGGCTCCAGCTATGACTGGCGAGCGCGAAGGAATGGCCTCAATGGTGTGTGCCAAGGTGCGAGAGAGTGGAGGTGAGGCTGATAAAATGCACTGCATCATCCACCAAGAAGCCCTATGTGCCAAGACAGTCCAGCTTGACGATGTGATGAATACAGTTGTGAAAACTGTCAACATAATTTGAGCACGAGGGCTCTACCATGGAGAATTTCAAGCTTTCCTATCTGATGTCGAAGCGGAGTATGGGGATGTACTGTATCATTCTGATGTGCACTGGCTTAGTCGTTGGTCTGTGCTGAAGCGGTTTTATTCCCTGAGATCAGAAATTAACCAGTTTTTGACAGAGAAGGACCGACCTCCTCTTGAACTGAGTGACCCTCTATGGCTGGCAGACCTGGCATTTTTAGTGGACCTTGCTTATCATCTTTCACACTGAACAAGAGCCTACTAGGCAAAAACCAGCTTGTATCACAACTTTATGCACACATGAAAGGATTCTGTGTGAAGCTTTGTCTCTTTCAGACACAATAACTCAACTTCAATGTTGCACACTTCCCCACGTTGTCCGAAATCAAATGTGCTTTTCCATGGGCCAACCTTTCTGCTAAAAAGGGGAAATATGTGTCTGTGATTACATCTCTTATCACAGAATTCAGTCAGCGCTTCCAAGAGAAAGAAATCAAGCTGTTCTCTCACTCCCTTACTCATGGATGCAGAAGAAATGGAAGAGAGCCTGCATTTTGAACTTATTGAAATGCAGTGTGATGATTCTCTGAAGAATCTACATCAGATTTTCTCTCTACTACATGACTTCTACCAGAGCTGGGAAAAGGCCAAGTTTCCTCTGATGCGATGCCACGCAAAAACAATGTTGAGTCTGTTTGGCTCAACATGAGCAAACATTTTCCCCAACTCTGAACAAAAGCTGATTGCGAACCAAAATGACCAACCGCCATCTCTGTGATATCCTTCGCATCTCAACCACCAAACTTACTCCTGACCTGCCAGCCGTCCTGCAGTCCAAAGTGCAGCTCCCAATAAGTGCAATGCTGTTCCCATTATATGTGAGTAAAAAATATATTACACCGTATTCATTTGTTGACAAGCCCAATAAATCCAGTCAAGTAAAGTTGATTGCTTTTTCTGCCAAAAGTTAGTTGATGTGTTAACAACCCCAATAATGTATTTACATAACTAACGTAAAAATATCCAACTCCTCCTTCCCTTATTTTTCCCTAGAGGGCTGTGAAGGGGTTCACCATCCTGACTAAGAAGCAATCCGAGGCTGCTGTTTTGAGAATGAGTTGTTAACCCTTTTTGTTACAAAATGAATGAAAATCCATTAATAGAAAGTTGTGATTGAGCGTGTTTTTTTTTAAAGCATATTCAATTATCAAGCATAAATGAGTGACATTTGATTGATTTTGTTAACTTTATGAATGTCCCAGCCTTTCATATATTTTTCTGTATGTGACCCTTAGTGAAAAAAGTTTGGACACCCCTGCACTGCTAGAATGTTCAGTTGGTCAATTCACTTCGCTCAAATTGCTGATATAAAGAGTGAGTGAAACACGTCATGCACCCCGATTTAGCATTTGTATTGTTGCCTGTCTTAATGCTTGTGCTTAATGGCGCAAGGATTCTCAGAAAAGACTTTGAAAACTACTGTTGAATATTTAGCCAATAATCATTCCGAAAATACAACAAATAAACCAGTTTAGAGTTTATATTGCCACGCTCTAAGTACATGTAAATAGCCAATGGAATCAGTTTGACGCTCAGGGAACGCAAGGCTCTAGATCACGCTAGGTTTGTGCGAATAAGGTCATTGAGAACTCCTTGGAAATGTAGAGCCCATAGAATCAAATGGCCACCCGCAAGGTCTTACTAACAGGATTACAAGCCAATCACAGGGAGGAAAATACATTGCGAGCGACGGGAATGCGCAGGAGCTGGCATCCTTTGAAGCAGTGCCCAGGAATAAAACATGCATGGAGACTGGCAGATCTAGTTTCGATATGACATGGACACATTGGATTAACAATAGCAAGTGCAGATTTACCCTCAAACAGTTTTTTATTTAAAAATATCAAAGCTAAGAAAACATTTTTGCTCATCTCTGTAGAATTTAAAGTGTATGCCTGCTGTTCTTTGAGTGTGGTGTTGATTTAAAATGACAATGCTTATATCGTCGGATTTCCTCTTTCATTTGATGTATCATTTGTGTGCCTAGCACAAATTTAGTGGAAATGCTAGCAACTGCGGGCTGATTTTTGTTTTATTCTCTGTTTTGGTACATGCTTATTTACTTGCTTGGTGATTGAATTGTGTTCAGTTGAGGGTAAATATGGTCAGCATGGGCTTTTTGCTGAGTTTCTTCCTGTTAAGTGGATATACTGCACGTCTATGTTGCCATTAAGAAGCATGCTGTTTTTATGATGCGTAGCAATCGCCCCCGGTACCGGGGGCGTTCGGGGTTATGAGGTTAATGGAGTTTTTAAAACTAGCCTGGTTTACATGCAGACTTTTTTCATTATGATTGAAATCATTCTGATCGAAGATTTCAGGTCAACTGTTTACATTTGATGTGATTTATTCCGATCTGGCGTTTATATGTGCCACCACATTTAATCAGGACAAATGTTTTATAGCTGTGTGATGTGCGCAGATTGATGAAAAGTATTCACTTTTGCTGTTGTGCTGTTAAGGCTTATAGTAGCTGGGCTTCAGAGTTTTCCAGCGGTTCTAATTTGTTGGATGTTTCGGTTTATCCCTGCTTCGTTGAGTTTTTTGTGGACTTTTTTTAAACGGTTCACGTGCCATTTCTTGTTTTACTTTGTCTTGGCGTGCAATAATTTTCAGTTCTTTGAGTTTGTATTAACAATAAACATTCCGCCGTTGACCACAGTTTGGCGTGCTGTGCTTGGAATACGTCAGCACCATATTTGCAGGTGAAAGAAACGTCACCATGCATTTATGTCTAGACAGAGCATGCACAGACAGAATGCAGCCAGACAACTTTCCGTTTCACTGTTTACATGATAAAATTTTACTTTTTATCGGTTTGGGAAAATGAATATTCTTTAAACGAATGAAATTCCATTTGGTTTCGGCCTGTTTATTCTGATTGAGGTGCTTATGGAGCATTTTTATTTGGTTTGAGCTTCTAAACCGATTCTAATCGGAATATTAGGTTCCATGTAAACCCAGCTTGTGTTGTTTCTTGTACTCAATTGTCTTCGAGCGCTTTGCTACACAATAGCGAAGAGGCTAATGGCTAAAAATGGCTACCTTTGATCACCAAATGGCAACAAAAAAGTTTAGCATTATAATTAGATGATTGATAACTATAGCCTACAACCTTAATCTACAGCTTGTATTAAATAGCAACCACGACATCGAGTGAGGAAATGGTCAACTACGATACAGGATAGCCTATAATACCTCTGGTCACGCGCAGGTATAAAGCAGTCCTCACTAATTGCACAAAGGGTGTAATCTGTCATTGACAATTTATTGCTGATGTAAAACAAGCAGTGCAATAAGCCCCTTCATAATTACACTCTGCGCATGCGTGATTTCCCTGTGTAGAACTTTCAAGAAAGGTCATTTGTACTTACAATCGATAGCTGAAATTCGCATTTAACGGTGAGCTAACGTTGAATCGCTACTCATAACTTTTAGTACAGAATGAACAGTAAGCTACGGCTGCTTTTGATTATCTAGATAGCTTGCATTCGGTTAATAATGAAATTGAATGTGACATCCTATAGCTATGTGCACAGTTAGTTTACTTTTTCACAGCAGTTCAATATCTACCTAATCAGAGTTGTTTTTTTCAATTAACATTCATGTATTTTGTTTTGCTGAGTACTAAATCAAAAAACAGTGCTTTACTGATGTCAATTATGACGCAACTTCGAACAGTACTGAACTGTCCGTCCGCCTCGGACAATGGTCGGACAGCCCACCTTTGTTTTATTGAAACGCCTGACTGACGTGGTCTGTCGAAGGTCTGACTTTTCACTTGACGGATGGTTCAACTTTGTTGACAAAAGACATTAAAACACTCATGTCGTGACGACTGCTCATTTTACAGACTCGAGTTAAGTTAGACGGACGGTAAGCAGAGCTACACTCTCGGTCTCACACATGCATCATTAATACAAGGATTGATTGCAACCCCTGAGAACCAAGGCGACTATAATGTTATTTTTGTGTCTTTATCATGCAGCTTAAAAAAACTGTTTTGAAATTAATTTTGAATTTGTCAGTAAAAACAAGCAAAGTATTGGTTACAATTCAAGTGGAGGATTTTGCTTTTGAAGCAGACTTTTCTTGCGTTACAAAAAGTTTTACGAATCAGTTCTTTGCTTTCAAAATGGGCGGGATCTACCCTGACAAATGTGAGGAGAGCAGCTATTGGTGGTTTGTTTTGGACTGACAGCATGGCTGTACACACACACGCACACACAAACACACACAGGTCCTTCCTAACTCCCACTGTAGGCGCTTTCTGACAGAAAATGAGCACTGAACTAATGTTATATCGTACCCTGTGGTTTGTCTGTATTTAGAACGGATTTTGAGCTTTTCAAATGAGAAAGGATAAACTGGTAAAATTGTGCGGAAATTGCTGCTCTCTCCAATAATTTTGGGCTGGGCCGAGCAGCGGCCCTGCCCCTATAAACGCCAATGTTGCTGAGTGACTGAGTGATCAAGTTCAATGATTGGCTGGCCAGCGAGGAAGAAGTTCAGCGATAGGTTGGCCGGCGGGGAAGAACTTCAAGGATTGGTTGGCTGAAGATTGGTGGGCTGGCTGGCCAGGCGTTGACTTCACTCGTATTTACTGGTCTGTGTATTTGCATTATAAATACATAGGTCTTCGGCTTTGACGCTGTGCAGCAGATACTGAATACTTTGCTTGTTGGATCTTGGATTTGAGAGATTGCAGCAGAAACGGAAATAAAAAAAGTGGAAATGAATGCGGCAACACACATCTATGCGTGTGATTATCCCGTCCTTTCTTGTTTTGTTCTTTCAGATTGGTTGGTAACATTAAACATCCCCCAGTCCAACGCAGGAACTTAGAAAATGTTAGGAAAAATAGATAAATACTGTTAATTAATATGACTATAGCTGGACTATTTACGTACACAGTGGAAGTGGCGCCGGCACTATTATGTTTCAGTATTTTTATGAATACAGGTATGATGCCCCGACTGGTTTCCAAATTAACTTCTACTCTTGCGCGTTCATGAGGTGGCTTGCTTGAATGGAAGCAGTTTTGGTGGCTGCTTTGATTGTATCTATGAGAGTGACTTAAACCTACACCAATGAAAACAACAAATTTAAGAAAATATTAAGTTTAAAAGATCACGGCAAGCTGGATGCAGCACCCCGCCACATTTTGACCATGTTGAGGTATCCACTACGTCACTGTATTTTAATCCTTTCTAGCAATAGACTGCAATAATCAGGAAAATGTACTGTTAAATTAAAACACATATTTGTAGCTACAAATACAAAGTTCACAATGTCCAATTTTTGACGCTAATGAATGTTTCTTGGCGATATTGGTTGCCATTTTACAAAAATTGATGCATATTTTCTTCTAAGAAACAGCAGAAGGTGGATTAAATATTAATATAACTGATGCATATGCTGCACTTGCCCTAGCTAGCATCCCAGTCTTTTAAAAAAGTTCCATTTGAGTTTTTGCTTTTTTTTTGTTTTGTCTGTTACCAGTTGCGAGATTCCATAGAGGTAGAGGAATGTGACACATCGTACCAATCTAGCGTGGAAGAATCATAACAATAGTCGGAATGTGTTTTTAATTTCCTTATTCTCGCAACCGATATGACCGTTAATAAGCTTGGAGGACAGTATTGGTTGCGAGATTGAATAGGGAAATTAAAAACACATTCCGACCATTGTTAAGATTCTTTCACGCTAGATTGGTACGATGTGTTACATTCCTCTATCTCCCTTTTGAATTTTGCAGCCGGTACCAGGGTTATTTCCTTAATCTCCCTATTGAATCTCGCAACCGATACGAGAGAAAACGGGTACAATGAAGGGACTTGGGATAGATTATCATATAAGATATATGACAAAGTGCAATACTCGGCCAGGCTGTAACTGTCGCTTATGAAAATCGTTCATGCTTTCTTTCAAGAAGTCTTGTATTTTATTTTATTTTTTTAAACATTGATTATTTCATTTTTTTGGCTGTCTACTATATTTAAGGTAAAATTGACCTATATTTCTCATTTCGCAACACACTTTTTACTCCTCCGCCCTCAAGGCTGACTGGGTATTGCTATCCTTCGTGCGGAGGGCGGGCGGTGGGCGGGCGGGCGGGCGGGCTTCTCCAAAAACTTCGACATCAGGCAGAGGGGTATACCGTGCATTGCACGCCTATTTTTTTTTTTTTTTTTTTTTTAAATCTGTGACGACTGAAATAAATGCCCTACAATGCCCTTTTTTGGGGGCACTATAAAATTCCACAACTTTCTTATTTCTTTGCCAATTCTCATGATCTTGGTGTCAACTACAAGGTCATTTTTAGAGCTTTCAATAGGTCATAAATTCATGAAAGGTGCACGATGCAAGTTTATTTACTTTCTGCACGATCATATTTTTGTCTCAATTCGCTGACATCTCACCACGATCCGCTAGCTGCCTGCCCCTAAATTCACTTTAAAAAAAAAAAAAAAAAAAAAAAACCTGTGCTCTGGAGACCGCACAGGCGTCACAAACTGCAAATAAACACAAGGGGCACATAGGGCCCTACAACATAACAAACCGTCTTGGCCAATCACTGGCAAGAGTTGACAGTTATGGAAGCATGGGAGGGAGGAGCGGGCCATCTCGGTTTTGTTTGAGTTTGAATGTCAACAGATGTGAAAGTAAACAAACTTGCATAATGCGTCTTTAAAATTAATTGCATTTCAAATTTTTTGTCGAATAGTTTACCATATTCAACCATCACCAATATGGAATAAAGCTTTATTATTTTTTAAAATCCTCCCAGTACCCCTGACCAAGAAACTCGGTGTCTTAGGAGGTTGTGGACCAGGCGAGCTGCAGCGTTCGGGATGAGCTGCAGGGGTCTGGTGGCAGATGCTGGGAGGCCGGCGGGGATTGAGTTGCAGTTGTCCAGGCGTGATGGGATCGGGGCTTGGACTAGGAGCTGTGTTGAGTAGCTGGTGAGGAAGGGCCGGATTCTACGGATGTTGTAGAGGAAGAACCTGCAGGTCCGAGTCACTGCTGCGATGTTCACAGCAGAGGAGAGCCTGTCGTCAAACGGGACCCTAAGATTCTTCACACTCCGCGAGGGGGAGATGGTGGTATTCCCCAGGGTGATGGTCAGGTCCAGAAGAGGGGAGGATGGAGCAGGGATGTAGATCATCTCCGTCTTGGTTGGGTTGAGCTTCAGGTGATGATTGTCCATCCAGCTCTGGATGTCTTGTAGGCAGGCGGAGATGCGGGCGGAGACCTGGGCATTTGGGGGAAAAGAGAGAAAAAGTTGAGTGTCATCAGCATAAAAGTGATATGAAAAACCATGAGCAGAAATGACAAGACCGAGAGACTGGAGATAAAGAGAAACCTGGTAGGAGTGACCAGAGAGGTACGACTTCAACCAGATGAGGGCTGTACCACAGATCCCCAATGCAGACAGGCAAGAGAGGTGGATGGAGTGGTCGACAGTGTCGAATGCGGCAGAGAGGTCGAGGAGGATCAGGATGGTTGAGAGGGAGGCGGCGCGTGCAGTGTGAAGCGTTTTTCAGCATTGAAAAATCATCATCAATACTGTACATTGATTCAACAAGTTTTTCAATCATTGAAATGGTAACTGTTATTTAACATTGATTCAACATAGATTTTTCACCCTCAACCAAAAATAACCAATCTGATCAAAATCCAACATTGAATTAATGTCTTCCGGGATACTAAAAAGAAAAATTGAAAATAATGGCAATTTCTATAGTGCTTGTGTACTGTGTACTCGGTCTCACTGTGCTCTTTATGGTCTTCTCTTCTCTTAATTGCTGGATCAGCCTTCCAGAGCATCTCTCTCTCTCTTAAATCCCTTGCCACCACAGGAAGTGGATCAGGGGATATTGCAATTGGAGCTTTTCCATCTGCCTGTCCATCTGAATTAGTGGGGACAAGTTTTCTCAGAAACTGCTTCACTTTGATGAATGAAATTTTGTCTGTGTTCGTTACCTGTCTGGACTTTGATTGGATTTGAAAACAGGATTCCATGTTGCCCGGGAATTTTGATGACTATGTGGCCTTTTTATAAATGCCTTTGGTGCATAATCTGTAGGCAGGCAGACTGTGTGCCTGTTGGAAAACGGTCCTGTGATTGAAAGGGAACTACTGAGTTTGAAGAGGGATTCTTGTGTTGGAAAGCAAAACTGGTCAAAGACCAGTGGGCCTTTCTTTAATCTGTCAAGCGAGTACCCTAGCATCAGTTCAAATCCAGATTGCCATGGAGACTGTTTGTGTTTGAAAAGAGATTTAGAAAGGGGAGTAGTGAATGAAAGGGAGTCATTGAGTTTGAGTTTGAAGGGGGACCCTTGTTTAAATGTAAATTTTTGTTTGAGAAAACCAATGTGTTCGTTGGAAGGAAATTATTATATCCCCGAACGCCGAATGGCATTGTGAGGATATTATATTTTTGGTCCGACCGCCGCCGCCGCGCCGCCCTACATGTTAACGCGATAACTTCAGTAATATTTCAATTAGAAATTTCATCTTTTGCATATATGTAAGTATCATATAGAGGAAGAACTGATTTGATTTTGGACCATTTACAATTTCTTGATTGGCCACCAGGGGCCAAAAACTGAAAAATCACTGTTTTTATTGTATCTCTGGAAATATTTATCCGATTGACGTCAAATCAAGTGCAAATGAAAGGTCACGAAATATGCATAGAAATTAGAGGTGGTTCCCTAGCAAGCTGCAAATGTTCCTTGAAAATGGATCGAGGCCATCGCTTGTGGGTATCTTCCAACGCTGGCAGAAAATGACATTGAAAGTTTATCTGCGAAGTGGTTGATTAGTTGTTTTAGTGACGTTTCATGAGTAAGCTCATAGCGAGGGAGGAGTGAACCCTGGGGCATATTTATGACTTTAACAATAGAAGCAAAATTTAGCTTCCTGGTGTAATATATTGGTTCCAGCATGAATTTTGTTGCCTCGTGAATTTCAAATGTAACAGGGATATGGCCATCACTATCCCCTGCCATGATCAAGGGCCATAACTCCAGAAATAAATATTCTTCAACACCCATTTTCGAACTCAACCTTGATCATGACTAGCTTATTAAGCATCCAACATTTGACACATGTAACTGTCATAGTTGTCAGGATTACTTGTCTCCATTGAAAGTGTGATGGATGGACGGACGGACAGCATGAGAGAAGGATGGAGAAATCTCAATCCTTCATCCCCTGCACAAGTTCGTGGGGGGGGATGGGAATAATACAGAATCAGATGATATGGCATTTTGGGTTACGGTGGTCAGTTTTGCAAGTGTAACACCAGATGATAGAATAAGGTCTGAAGTATGGGTCCAATAGTGAGTCCATCCAGGGACATTCTGAACATAGCCATCTGAGTCAATAATACATGTAAAATTGCTCCTTGGGGATCACAATTTCTGTCTACATATACATTAAAATCACAAACTACCACAACCTTTAACAGCTGAGACCTCAGGGGATGATAGAATTTCTCCAGAGTCTGCAGAAAAACAACAGCATATGGCCCTGGTGGCTGATTCACTGACACTGAAACAAAAGACGGCGTTCACTTTCCTCCTTGTCTCTCCTGAGGAGAGACCACCTGCCTGCATCTTCTTTTCTGCTGCCGCCTTCTAGATTCCTCTCGGCCTACTGCAAGATCTTTTCCCAAGTGGAGTCCAGTTATAATGGTAACTCTGGGAGCAGCCTTCATTGTTGTTCCCAAAGTGTACGTTGAAATCTCGAATCATGCCCCTCATCCTGCAGTGGTACCTCTTGAAAGGTGGTTGTAGAAAGCATCTTTATTATTATCCCCCGCCAACACGAAGTGGGAGGGGGATATAGGTTTGACCTCCGTCCGTCCGTCCGTGCGTGCGTCCGTCCGTCCGTCCGAGATAAAGGGGACAGCTTTACTCGGAAACTACTACAGATACAGTAACCAAATTTGGTGTGTAGCTTCAGACCATAAAGGCCTTGATCGAGTTCGAAAATGAGAAGCGCACGATGGCGGGGGATGTTGTAGACCATATCGACTTGTTTCCTCTGCATGTTGTATGTGTGCATTTCACATGATGATGATGATGATAAGCTTGGATTTTTTTGAAGCTAAATCTGGCCTTAGTGAGTCCCCATCCCCCCAGTGGATTCCATTCCATCAGTGCTTGTGGTGCTTTGTGCATTGTTGTCCTCTCATCCTGAGTATATTACTGTGTGTCAAAAGCCTTACATTGTTCTTTATGATGTGTATTATATATCTGTCCATCTCCTTCGTAACTTGAGTCAGCTTGCTAGTCTGATGCTCTTTATGAACATAGCAGGAACCAACTCTGATCTTGTCCCTTGGGGAGCAGCTGGTCGGCCTTCTAGATGCTTGTTCCGGGCTGGGTCTGGCTTAACATTCGTCATTTGTCCAGTTGCTTGGATTGCATTGTTCTGTCTGTTCCAGCTTTGGTTTCTGGCATAGGTGTCTGTCACATATGTTTACGGGGTAGGGTTGTCACCCCTCTGCCCAGCCCCCAACCCGGAGAATGGGGTGCTTTTTTTTTTTTTTTTAAATAATAATCTGTCAGCTCACCCTGGACCTGTCCATCATGATCAAACCTTCTAGGGGCACTAGGCCTCCGCTGGCATAGCTCTAGGGGTCCTCAAGGCAGACAAGCTACCACATCAACAACGTGGTAAAAGCACCACCCTGGTACAAGACGGTGTATTGCTAGGTGCTTTATCCATGACAGTTTGTGCACAGTTCCTGTTTAGGACTTTGAATGTGCAAAACAGGATTCCAGGTTTGGGGGTTGAACTTGGGGGTGAACGGATAAATAACTGCACCACTACTTGCCCCGCCTGATGGAAGTGACACCTGGGCCCTCAAAGAACCCACAAAACTTAAAAAAAATAAATAAATAAAAAATATCCCATCTTGAAACATCTGGCTCTCGTTTTCAAAGAGTCAAGCATTACAGCCATAACCCTGTCTTCTATGGTTATTATAGTTTTTCAGTTTACTAAATAAATATAGTTTACTTTATTATTACAAAGTAGTTCGTGGAAACACAGCTGATCTGCACGATTTCCTCCCCTGCCTGATTGACATGACTCCTGTGCACTCAAAAACTCTTGAGAGGCCTTGTGCAATATTCTCTCAAGTTTCAGCCAAACCCAAAACTTTGAGGTCATAATCAATTATTTATTAGTTTAAAATACCTGCTTTGGAAGTGAGAGATCCCATATGAAAGGTCTATGGAGTAGGATTTTTCTAAAATAGATATGTTGCGTCATACAAAAATACAGCACCCTCCATAATTATTGGCACCCCTGGTTAAGATGTGTTAAAAGCCTTAAAATAAATTCAGTATTTTTTTGCAGAAGCATACTCTCACACTGAAAATTGCAGAAAAATGTAACCTTCAACTCAAGTGAATTTTAAGGTGGGAAAAAAAAACCCCTGACTCAGAAATAATTATTTTTCATAAAATCACCTGTTCCCCATTTATTGGTACCCCTAACAATTCCTAGGATATAAATGTAATTGAAGTATTTCTGTCATTTCTACAAAGTTGATCAAAGTATCTAGGAACATTTCATTCGTAATTCATCACTTCCTGTTTCCCTGGGATGTATATATATATATGTATATATATATATGACGGGACACAGAGGCCATTTCTCTTATCCACTCTTCAACATGGGAAAGACAAAGGAACACACCATTCAAGTAAGGCAGATGTGTGTCAACCTTCACAAGTCAGGCAATGGCTACAACAAAATAGCCACTCGCCTGCACCTGCCCATATCTACTGTCAGAGGAATCATTAAGAAGTTTAAAACAACTGGAACAGTGGTAAACAAGCCTGGACGAGGACGCAAAGTTATTTTGCCCCCACGCACAGTGAGGAGGATGGTAAGAGAGATGAAAAGTTCTCCAAAGCTCACTGTTAAAGAATTGCAACAAATGGTTGCACCTTGGGGTCACACAGTCTCCAAAACAACCATCAGGCGCTATCTACATGCCAACAAGCTGTTTGGGAGGCATGCTCGGAAAAAACCTTTTCTCTCTCACAATCATAAACGCAAACGTCTGGAGTTCGCTGAGCGGTACTGGGACTTCAACTGGGACCCTGTGCTTTGGTCAGATGAGACCAAGATAGAGCTTTTTGGTAACAAACACCAAGTGCGTCTGGTGGAACACAAAAAGTTGAGTATGCAGAAAAGCACCTCATGCCCACTGTGAAGTATGGGGGAGGATCGGTGATGCTGTGGGCCTGTTTCTCTTCCAGAGGCCCTGGGAACCTTGTTAGGGTGCATGGCATCATGAACGCTTTGAAATACCAGGACATTTTAAATCAAAAACTGGTGGCCTCTGCCCGAAAGCTGAAGATGGGTCGTCACTGGGTCTTTCAGCAAGATAATGACCCTGAACAGGTGGCCAAATCTACACAGAAATGGTTCACCAGACACAGAATCAAGCTCCTCCCATGGCTATCTCAGTCCCCAGACCTCAACCCCATTGAAAACCTATGGAGTAAGCTGAAGAGGAGAGTGCAGAGGAGAGGACCCAGGTCGCTGGATGATTGAGAGAGATTGTTCAAAGAGGAATGGTCGAAGATCCCTCTTTCTGTATTCTCCCATCTTGTGAAACAATATAGGAGAAGATTAGGTGCTGTTTTTTTGGCAAAAGGGGGTTGTAAAAAGTATTAACATCTGGGGTGCTAATAATTTTTGCACAAATGATTTGATGTAAAAGAATTATTTCTTAATGTTGGATTTTTTTTTCCCCACTGAATAAATGCACTTGAATTAAAGGTTGGATTTTCCTCTTTTTTTTTTTTCCCCATTGTAGTCCTATATTATTTAGAAAAAAACTGACTTTATTAGAAGCTGAAGAACACATCTTAACCACGGATGCCAAAAATAATGGAGAGCGCTGTATGTTTCTTGTTTAAGTTGAATATCTTTCAGAATTCTTTAAATGTTTTCATTAAAAGTCATAACACGAACATGTATTGTTGATTAGACAATACCACCATCTCCCCCTTGCGGAGTGTGAAGAATCTTAGGGTCCCGTTTGACGACAGGCTCTCCTCTGCTGTGAACATCGCAGCAGTGACTCGGACCTGCAGGTTCTTCCTCTACAACATCCGTAGAATCCGGCCTACCATAGAGGTAGAGGAATGTGACACATCGTACCAATCTAGCGTGGAAGAATCATAACAATGGTCGGAATGTGTTTTTAATTTCCATATTCTCGCAACCTATTTGACCGTTAATAAGCATGGAGGACAGTGTTGGTTGCGAGATTGAATAGGGAAATTAAAAACACATTCTGACCATTGTTAAGATTCTTTCACGCTTGATTGGTACGATGTGTTACATTCCTCTATCTCCCTTTTGAATTTTGCAGCCGGTACCAGGGTTATTTCCTTCATCTCCCTATTGAATCTCGCAACCGATACGAGAGAAAACGGGTGCAATGAAGGGACTTGGGATACATTATCATATAAGCTATGTGACAAAGTGCAATACTCGGCCAGGCTGTAACTGTCGCTTATGAAAATCGTTCATGCTTTCTTTCCAGAAGTCTTGTATTCTATTTTATTTTTTTAAACATTGATTATTTCATTTTTTTTGGCTGTCTACTATATTTGTGGTAAAATTGACCTAAATTGCTCATTTCGCAACACACTTTTTACTCCTCAGCCCTCAAGGCTGAAGGGGTATTGCTATCCTTCATGCGGTTGGGCGGAGGGCGGGCGGCGGGCGGGCGGGCGGGCTTCTCCAAAAACTTTGACAACGGGCTGAGGGGTATTCCGTGCATTGCACGCCTATTTTTTTTTAAATCTGTGGCGACTGAAATAAATGCCAAACAATGCCCTTTTTTGGGGCACTATAAAATTCCACAACTTTCTTATTTCTTTGCCAATTCTCATGATCTTGGTGTCAACTACAAGGTCATTTTTAGAGCTTTCAATAGGTCATAAATTCATGAAAGGTGCACGATGCAAGTTTATTTACTTTCTGCACGATCATATTTTTGTCTCAATTCGCTGACATCTCACCACGATCCGCTAGCTGCCTGCCCCTAAATTCACTTTTTAAAAAAAAAAAATAAATAAAAAAAAAAAAACCTGTGCTCTGGAGACTGCGCAGGCGTCACAAACTGCAAATAAACACAAGGGGCACATAGGGCCCTACAACATAACAAACCGTCTTGGCCAATCACTGGCAAGAGTTGACAGTTATGGAAGCATGGGAGGGAGGAGCGGGCCATCTCGGTTTTGTTTGAGTTTGAATGTCAACAGATGTGAAAGTAAACAAACTTGCATAATGCGTCTTTAAAATTAATTGCATTTCAATTTTTTTGTCGAATAGTTTACCATATTCAACCATCACCAATATGGAATAAAGCTTTATTATTCTTTAAAATCCTCCCAGTACCCCTGACCACGAAACTCGGTGTCTTAGGAGGTTGTGGACCAGGCGAGCTGCAGCGTTCGGGATGAGCTGCAGGGGTCTGGTGGCAGATGCTGGGAGGCCGGCGGGGATTGAGTTGCAGTTGTCCAGGCGTGATGGGATCGGGGCTTGGACTAGGAGCTGTGTTGAGTAGCTGGTGAGGAAGGGCCGGATTCTACGGATGTTGTAGAGGAAGAACCTGCAGGTCCGAGTCACTGCTGCGATGTTCACAGCAGAGGAGAGCCTGTCGTCAAACGGGACCCTAAGATTCTTCACACTCCGCGAGGGGGAGATGGTGGTATTCCCCAGGGTGATGGTCAGGTCCAGAAGAGGGGAGGATGGAGCAGGGATGTAGATCATCTCCGTCTTGGTTGGGTTGAGCTTCAGGTGATGGTTGTCCATCCAGCTCTGGATGTCTTGTAGGCAGGCGGGGATGCGGGCGGAGACCTGGGCATTTGGGGGAAAAGAGAGAAAAAGTTGAGTGTCATCAGCATAAAAGTGATATGAAAAACCATGAGCAGAAATGACAAGACCGAGAGACTGGAGATAAAGAGAAACCTGGTAGGAGTGACCAGAGAGGTACGACTTCAACCAGATGAGGGCTGTACCACAGATCCCCAATGCAGACAGGCAAGAGAGGTGGATGGAGTGGTCGACAGTGTCGAATGCGGCAGAGAGGTCGAGGAGGATCAGGATGGATGAGAGGGAGGCGGCGCGTGCAGTGTGAAGCGTTTTTCAGCATTGAAAAATCATCATCAATACTGTACATTGATTCAACAAGTTTTTCAATCATTGAAATGGTAACTGTTATTTAACATTGATTCAACATAGATTTTTCACCCTCAACCAAAAATAACCAATCTGATCAAAATCCAACATTTGAATTAATGTCTTCCGGGATACTAAAAAGAAAAATTGAAAATAATGGCAATTTCTATAGTGCTTGTGTACTGTGTACTCGGTCTCACTGTGCTCTTTATGGTCTTCTCTTCTCTTAATTGCTGGATCAGCCTTCCAGAGCATCTCTCTCTCTCTTAAATCCCTTGCCACCACAGGAAGTGGATCAGGGGATATTGCAATTGGAGCTTTTCCATCTGCCTGTCCATCTGAATTAGTGGGGACAAGTTTTCTCAGAAACTGCTTCACTTTGATGAATGAAATTTTGTCTGTGTTCGTTACCTGTCTGGACTTTGATTGGATTTGAAAACAGGATTCCATGTTGCCCGGGAATTTTGATGACTATGTGGCCTTTTTATAAATGCCTTTGGTGCATAATCTGTAGGCAGGCAGACTGTGTGCCTGTTGGAAAACGGTCCTGTGATTGAAAGGGAACTACTGAGTTTGAAGAGGGATTCTTGTGTTGGAAAGCAAAACTGGTCAAAGACCAGTGGGCCTTTCTTTAATCTGTCAAGCGAGTACCCTCGCATCAGTACAAATCCAGATTGCCATGGAGACTGTTTGTGTTTGAAAAGAGATTTAGAAAGGGGAGTAGTGAATGAAAGGGAGTCATTGAGTTTGAGTTTGAAGGGGGACCCTTGTTTAAATGTAAATTTTTGTTTGAGAAAACCAATGTGTTCGTTGGAAGGAAATTATTATATCCCCGAACGCCGAATGGCATTTTGAGGATATTATATTTTTGGTCCGACCGCCGCCGCCGCGCCGCCCTACATGTTAACGCGATAACTTCAGTAATATTTCAATTTGAAATTTCATCTTTTGCATATATGTAAGTATCATATAGAGGAAGAACTGATTTGATTTTGGACCATTTACAATTTCTTGATTGGCCACCAGGGGCCAAAAACTGAAAAATCACTGTTTTTATTGTATCTCTGGAAATATTTATCCGATTGACGTCAAATCAAGTGCAAATGAAAGGTCACGAAATATGCATAGAAATTAGAGATGGTTCCCTAGCAAGCTGCAAATGTTCCTTGAAAATGGATCGAGGCCATCGCTTGTGGGTATCTTCCAACGCTGGCAGAAAATGACATTGAAAGTTTATCTGCGAAGTGGTTGATGAGTTGTTTTAGTGACGTTTCATGAGTAAGCTCATAGCGAGGGAGGAGTGAACCCTGGGGCATATTTATGACTTTAACAATAGAAGCAAAATTTAGCTTCCTGGTGTAATATATTGGTTCCAGCATGAATTTTGTTGCCTCGTGAATTTCAAATGTAACAGGGATATGGCCATCACTATCCCCTGCCATGATCAAGGGCCATAACTCCAGAAAAAAATATTCTTCAACACCCATTTTCGAACTCAACCTTGATCATGACTAGCTTATTAAGAATCCAACATTTGACACATGTAACTGTCATAGTTGTCAGGATTACTTGTCTCCATTGAAAGTGTGATGGATGGACGGACGGACGGCATGAGAGAAGGATGGAGAAATCTCAATCCTTTATCCCCTGCACAAGTTCGTGGGGGGGATGGGAATAATACAGAATCAGATGATATGGCATTTTGGGTTACGGTGGTCAGTTTTGCAAGTGTAACACCAGATGATAGAATAAGGTCTGAAGTATGGGTCCAATAGTGAGTCCATCCAGGGACATTCTGAAAATAGCCATCTGAGTCAATAATACATGTAAAAGTTGTTCCTTGGGGATCACCATTTCTGTCTACATATACATTAAAATCACAAACTACCACAACCTTTAACAGCTGAGACCTCAGGGGATGATAGAATTTCTCCAGAGTCTGCAGAAAAAAAACAGCATATGGCCCTGGTGGCTGATTCACTGACACTGAAACAAAAGACGGCGTTCACTTTCCTCCTTGTCTCTCCTGAGGAGAGACCACCTGCCTGCATCTTCTTTTCTGCTGCCGCCTTCTAGATTCCTCTCGGCCTACTGCATAATCTTTTTCCAAGTGGAGTCCAGTAATAATGGTGACTCTGGGAGCAGCCTTCATTGTTGTTCCCAAAGTGTACGTTGAAATCTCGAATCATGCCCCTCATCCTGCAGTGGTACCTTTCGAAAGGCTTGCTGAAGCTGGTTGTAGGAAGCATCTTTATTATTTCCTTCGCATGTTGTATATGTGCATTTCACATGATGATAATAAGCTTGGGTTTTGGAGCTAAATCTGGCCATAGTGAGTCCCCACCCCCCTCAGTGGCTTCCATGCCATCAGTGCCTATGGTGCTTTGTGCATTGTTGTCCTCTCATCCTGAGTATATTACTGTGTGTCTAGAGCCTTACTTTGTTCTTTATGATGTGTATTACATATCTGTCCATCTCCTTCGCAACTTGAGTCAACTTGCTCATCTGATGCTCTTTATGAACATAGCAGGAACCAACTCTGATCTTGTCCCTTCGGGAGCAGCTGGTCGGCCCTCTAGATGCTTGTTCCGGGCTGGGTCTGGCTTAACATTCGTCATTTGTCCAGTTGCTTGGATTGCATTGTTCTGTCTGTTCCAGCTTTGGTTTCTGGCATAGGTGTCTGTCACATATGTTTACGGGGTAGGGTTGTCACCCCTCTGCCCAGCCCCCCAACCCGGAGAACGGGGTACTTTTTTTTTTTATTATTATTATCATCATCATCGCCCGCTGCGCGTTAAGCGCAAAGCGGGGGATATAGTATTCAGCTCTGTCCGTATGTCCGTCTGTCCATCCCGAACATTGTCAGCGCGTTATCTCAAGAAGGAGTCGACTTTATTTCAAATATTTTGGGTACCAACCTTCCTACTGGGAATACGCAGACACCAGTCTGTTTTGGTGACCTTCACTTGATTTTCAAGGTCGTTTCGAAGAAAACATGTTTTCAACTTAAAAAACCTTGTCAGCGCGATATCTCAAGGAGGAGTCAACTTATTATCCCCCGCCGCGCGTTTAGCGCGAAGCAGGTTTTTATTCCTATCAATTACCCTGACTAATTGAGTTAATTGTTAGCATGCACAAATATAGATTTTTGCAATGATTCGATCAAAGGAAAATGTTTTATGAAGGGAGACAAGACTAGTCTTTGTAGTTTCATGATAATTTAAAGAAATGCGCATGAAACGTCATATGAACGGATAAATAACTGCACCATTACTTACCCAGCCTGATGGAACTGACATTTGGGCCCTCAAAGAACCCACAAAACTTAAAAAAAAAAAAAAAAAAAAAAAAAAAAAATCCCATCGTGAAACATCTGGCTCTCGTTTTCAAAGATAAGGCATTTCAGCCATAACCCTGTCTTCTATGGTTATTATGGTTTTTCAGTTTACTAAATAAATCTAGTTTACTTTATTATTATATAGTAGTTCGTGGAAACACAGCTGATCTGCAAGATTCCCTCCCTTGCCTGATTGACATGACTCCTGTGCACTCAAAAACCCTTGAGAGGCCTTGTGCAGTATTCTCTCAAGTTTTAGCCAAACCCAAAACTTTGAGATCATAATCCATTATTAATTTAAAATAACTGCTTTGGAAGTGAAAGATCCCATATAAAAGGTATATGGAGTAGGATTTTCCTAAGATAAATATGTTATGTCATACAAAAATACATCGCCCTCCATAATTATTGACACCCCTGGTTAAGATGTGTTAAAAGCCTTTAAATAAATTCAGTTGTTTTTTTTTTTTGCAGAAGCACACTCGCACACTGAAAATTATAGAAAAATGTAACCTTCAACTCAACTCAAGTGAATTTTTAGGTGAAAAGAAAAATTCCCTGACCAAGAAATTATTTTTCAGAAAATCACCTGTTCAATAATTATTGGCACCCCTGACAATTCCTAGGATATAATGTAATTGAAGTATTTCTGTCATTTCTACAGTAGTGTACCAAGTTGATCAGAGTATCTCTGAATATTTAATTAGTAATTCATCACTTCCTGTTATCGTGTGCCGTCAAGGAGTGAAAGTAAGAAAATTGTGTTGTTTGGATGAACTGCTGTCTTGGCCTTATCATTTAACATTTCTTTAAATGAAACAACGAGAATACAGGAACACATACAAGGGCATTATATCACTGATATCATGGCGATACAATATAGAACCTTAAAAAAAAACAAAAAAACATTTGTCCATAGAAGACTATGGAATTGGAAAGACAAGTCTTGCGTGTGTGTGTTGGGAGGAGGGTATGCTGGTGGGTTCTGTATGTTTGTTCGTTTCATGAGAAACGTTCGCCCCCTTCTCCCCCCAATAAACCCCTTCTTCAAAAATCTATCCTGTCTTCTCCACTAAATTCAGTGCAAGAAGTAGGGAATTGATCAGCTGAAAATGAAGTCGAACGCCCCAAACCGGCTCATCGCGATTATTGCGCAAATTTGAATGCACAAGAAGGAAATGCAATGCTCGCATTTGGAAATTGAACGCACATGCGTGAATTTGATTTGCCGGAAACGAAATGGAGTTTGCATAAATGAAATTGAGCGCTCGGATTCTGAATTTGAATGGACAAATATTTTCGCGCGGGTGCCCTGTGTGAATTTGAATGCACATTCATGACTTGGAATGACAAAAATAGGAAATTGACCGAGAAAATCTATATTATCAAGTAGTTGCTGGAAACCCAGCTGATCTGCACGATTCCCTCCCCTGCCTGATGGACATGACTCCTGTGCACTCAAAAACCCTTGAGAGGCCTTGTGCAATATTCTCTCAAGTTTCAGCCAAACCCAAAACGTTGAGGTCATAATCCATTATTCATTGGTTTAAAATACCTACTTTGGAAGGGAGAGATCCCATATGTAAGGTAGGTGGAGTAGGATTTTCCTAAAATAAATATGTCTCGTCATACAAAAATATGTCTTCTAAATCATCACTGATACCTCCTTGAGGTTTGTGGAGCTGTCAGTAACTCCAGAGACCCTGCCCTCTCCTGGTATTTTGTTTGTCTTTGCATAGCACATTTCTTGGAAGTAGCCTTTCAGCTGTGGGTCTGTTGGCCTCCGCCAGTGACAGCATGGAGGCCCAAGTTCCCTCGGGAAACCTATGAAAATGATAGACAGCATAGAAGGATAGGGAATATAGCATGGTGTAAAGTCAAGCGGAAATAGTCAGTTCCAAAACACAAGTTAATTGGGGTGAGCTTTGACCTGGCTGCCAGCATAATGTGAAAAGGATGGTGGGGATTGAGAGTGACATGGGATCGACTAGTTTTCCAAAAAAAGGTTGCTAGCTGGCTAACTGTGTAACTTCACTTGGAAACAGCGTGCGCACATATCAAGTCCTACTATGAATTAATGCAAATTACTTTACATTTTGAGAAATTAATGCAAACACAATGTGCATAATGCAGAAATAAAACCAGATATCAGTAAATGAAATGATTTACCCTGGCAATAAATAAAAACAGAAATAAGTGTTAATCAGAGAAGAAAAAATTAATTTGGAAATCTGAAAATAATTTAATAAAAAAAAAAATTTTACGAGTACAGCAATTTTATTTTTCTGTTTCTTTGTATATTTATTTATTTTCAATTGACCTGCACATTTATTGAATTATTTCTTTATTTGACAGGGGCCATGCAAAACAAAATTGTCAAGCCAGAGTTAGCTATAAAGCTAATTTTCATCTGTGGTCCCTGGGCAGAAAGATGTTAAGAATATACAAAACAAAAGAAAAACAAGCATACTAACATTTAAAACGATACATACTGTACAACATTCCATCACTAAAACGACACGTTTAAATTTACATTTCATTGTCTCTAAGATTGATGCATTGAAAAGATTAAATCAGTGATCACATGATTGTTTTTTCTTGAGCCATGATTTCCGTTTACTTTTAAAAACACTGAGGCTTGTTCAGTCTCTTCTATGAGTTGGACTTGCGTTCCTCTTTCCTGCTGCTCTGACTGAAAAAGCAGACTCTGTCCAAACGCAGTTTTCCTCAGTTTAGCTGAACAGTCTCCTCTTCCTGATGCCCTGGTCTCCCTAAGATTGTTCCTGCAGCGAAACCCACATTGTTGAAGTGGTGGTGAGGCCTGATCATGAATTATTTTATACATCAAGCACATATCTACGTAACAATAATTGAGCCTTTAATTTTTACATTGGAGGATACTGACAACAAGTCAGGCATCCTGCTGGAGACTGTGCCCTCAGGGGTTACCGTGAGAAGGGATGTTTCCTTGTCAGATTGGGGAGCAACCATGATTGGCAGGACTGTGAATGTTCTATTGTTCCCTCATCTGACAAAGATGTTCGGGGTGGCGGTGGGGTTTTGCTTATTTCTTTGTCTTTTTTATTCTGGGTGGGGCTTTGCTTTTTTTGTTCTTTCTGTTGCTTCCTTTTGTCAATTTCATTTTTCTTCTGTTCAATTTTTTTTTCTTTTTTGTTTATAAAATTATATAATTGTTTGACTCCCCCCCCCTTCTTCCAAAAAAATGCAAAACAAGAAACAAGTGTGGATATTTGGAGAATAGGTGATGTTTGGAAAATATGTACGACATGACGCTTCACAATAATTAAAATACTTGAGACCTGGAAAAGAAAAATGACAGGAAGCCAAACTCAACAAAATGCTTTATTTCGTAAATGCTAACTTACACTTAAAGAATAACCCATTTACAGTTTTCAGATATACGTTGTACATTCGCCTGCAGATTGCAATTACATCGTAAAAGCCGCACGCTTGGCATAGTCATTAATAAAGAATAATGCAAAAAAGCCGCACATGATTTGAAAAACTGCTCGCTTTTCTACCCCTACCCAGTTTTTAGCTTACCGGCCCTATGGGCTGATAAGCTACTGTCGTGGTGTGGCGTCAATTTGCCATAACATACTACTAGGCCATATCTTTAGGCTTTTTTTTTTTCTCAGACTTTTGATTGAATAATTTTTGTCCGTTTTATGGGCCCTTGAAATGTTGGCCCCAATGTTAAAGATGGGACTGAGAAATTTTAAAAAATTATTTCTCAAAAACTGTATGATACACTTTTTTTCTAAATCAGGCTATCAACTTCAAAACCTGAAACCTGTACAATATGGCTGCTGAGGAGTAGCTCCGTTCGCTTCTCCTCCTGCATGATTTAATGTATAAAGTATAGTCCAAGTTTTGTCCACTGGATTTGCTGGCACTAGCAAGTAGCTTGTGTTAAACATCAACTTTGAAGGGTTTGGTGAACTTTTGATACTTCACATGCCGCGGGGAAAAGGAAACCTTCCCGAGAGAACCACAGAGAGCGAGGCCACAATGGCGTCTGCAGAAACGCTAACTTCGCTTATTGAAACTGCTTTCGAGAAATACTTTGCCAAGGCTGAGGTAGCATCAAAGGAAGGATTTGCACGTTTGGAGCAACGTTTGGATTCACTACGTGCAGATTTCTCAGAGATTAAAGAAGAGACAAAGGCGCTACGGGAGGCTAACACAAACTTAATGGCTCGCACGGCAAGAGTGGAGCAGACATCTACAGCTTTGTCCAAAACCATGACAACTGTGGAGACGAAGCTAGCTGACTTAGAAGATCGGAGCAGACGAAACAACATTGTCGTGCACGGCCTTTGTGAGGGCAAGGAGAACTCTAATGCTTTACATTACATCACGGCTCAATTACCACTTTGGTTCCCAACGCTGAAAGATGCACCGCCGGAGATCATGCGAGCGCACCGCATTGGACCTCCGCGGGGCAATGCGGCCACAAAACCAAGGGTCATGATTTTCATGTGCTTAAGATATACGGACAGAGCAAGAATCTTGAGAGTATCGAGGGACTCACCACTTGAGATCGGAGGAAAGGAGGTCCGTTTCACAGCTGACTACAGCCTGGCAACTAGGGTCCGACGTAAATCCTGTTATCCTGTCATGGAAAAGGCTCGACTGGCTGGTTTCATGGCTTTTCTGATCTATCCGGCTACTATAAAAGTATCCAAAGGCCATGAACACAAGTTTTTTGATGACCCGGCGAAGTTAGAGCTGTTCCTCAAGAGTCAGGAGAACACAGAGTAGAATCCAAAGGAATGACGACATGGGTCGCTCAAACTAACGCTAGCCATGTTGAAATATGTCATCGTATAGTCAGCTATCCCAAAGTTCCCTTTTTTCCGAACATTGTGTCCAAGCACCGGATTGTATTCTTCCATTCGCCGGTTCATGTGAGGATTAATGGGTTCCGCATTGTCGGTCACGTGGTAAAGCCGCAAGAGTTGCTTTGGATGAGTGGCCATTCTATCATACATGACGCAAGCAATTGGAAGACTGACTGGTGGATGTATATTTAACTATGAAATTATTTGAGGGAACTTAATATATGAATTAGAGAACGATGGACTAATATATTTTTTTTGTACAGCAGGACAATAAGGAGAAAATCATTGCACTAGTTTCACTATGATCACAGACTTTGGGGGGTTGAAGGGGAGGGGTGAGTGTGTGTGTGTGAGAGGTTGTGTATTGAAATGTCTGTTGAATTTGAACCCAGTAACTATAAATGCCAATGTAGAGATGATGGCTCTATGGTGGTTAAATAAATCCGAGCATAATGAAGTATAAGATTAATAACTGAGAATGGTGAATTTAGGAAAGCTACCTAAGAAGGGACTAAAGCTGGCACATTTAAACATACGTAGCCTTAGAAATAAGTTAACGGATGTTTCAAATATCTTGTTTGAAGGCAATGTACATATATTAGGGATTACTGAGACTCATCTTGATTCCTCATTTGAAGACTCCTCAGTATATATACAAGGGTATTGCATATATAGAAATGACAGAAATGCAAGGGGTGGCGGTGTAGCCATGTATATACAGGAGCAAATACCAGTAAAAATTAGATTGGATTTAATGTTACCTGAGATTGAAGTGTTAGTGCTTCAAGTCCACATTCCACATCTAAAACCGCTGCTGGTTGGCTGTTGTTACCGTCCACCCAATGCAAATTCTGCCTACCTGGATAATGTATGTGCTATGATAGACAATGTATGTGACAATCAAAATGAAGTCTATATTATGGGAGACCTTAATATAGACTGGAATTTATTACAGTGTCCTTTAAGAAATAAGCTTCATTCTATTATTGAGGCATGTGGTTTAAAACAGATGGTAACCAAACCAACACGAATATACTGTAGGAGTGATGGATCTAAGACATCTACTTTAATTGACCATATCTTTACTAACTCTGGTGATTTTTGTACTAAAGCTATATCAGTCCCAGCGGGCTGTAGTGATCATAACCTCATTGCTATGGTGAGGAAAACCAGAGTTCCTAAAGCTGGGCATAAAATAATAGTTAAAAGGTCATATAAAAGTTTTACTGAAGATGGTTTTACTGAGGATATCCGTAATATTTGTTGGGATGATGTGTTGATTAGTAAAAATCCAGATGTAGCAGTTGAAGTTTTCAACAAGCTGTTTTTAGAAGTGAGTGATAAACATGCCGCGATTAAAAAGCGTACAGTGAGGAAAGTAAGAGCTGGTTGGATTGATACTGAACTCAAGGACTGCATGGTACAAAGAGATGAGGCTAAAAGAATGGCAAATGTTTCTAATTATGAAACAGATTGGCAGATATACCGGAAACTGAGAAATTATGTAACTAAACTAAATAAAAAGAAAAAGAAGGCGTACTATAACAATTTGATTATAAATGAGAAACATGACAACAAGAAATTATGGAGTATCCTGAACAGTATCCTGGGAAGGAATGTTAAATCCACTCCATCATTTCTTGAATCAGGGGGTCAGTTTATCACAAAGCCAATGGATATAGCCAATCACTTGAACAATTATTTTTGTAACAAAATTGATAGGTTAAGAGATGATATGGGAGAAACTAATAACTCAAAAGCAGAATTTCTCATAAGAAATTGTATTATGGTGGGGAAAACTTGCAATTTTGAGTTTGTTAATGTTACTGCTGGCCAGGTAGAAAAATTATTATTAGAATGTAAAGAAAAGCCATCGGGTATAGATAATATTGATCCAAAATTATTGAAACTTGCTGCAAGCTTCATTGCAGTTCCTATTGCTCACATTTTAAACTTGACTTTTAATAAGGGAATCTATCCAAATGCTTGGAAAACAGCAAAAATTGTGCCGTTACCAAAAAGTGCAACCGCACCTTTCTGTGGCCCTAACAGTAGACCGATCAGTCTGTTACCTGCTCTGAGTAAAATTATGGAGAGGATTGTTTTTGAACAAATTCAAAAATATTTCTTAGATAATAATTTAAATACAGATTTCCAACATGCATACAGAGCAGGGCATTCAACCGCTACAGCTATGGCCCAGATGACAAATGATTGGATGACGGCATTAGATAACAGAAGGTTGGCCGGAGCTGTATTGCTGGATTTTAGCTCAGCTTTTGATCTTATTGATCACAACCTTCTGTTACGAAAAATGCAATGTTATGGCTTCGGTCAAGCAGCATTACTTTGGCTAAAGAGTTATTTAGAAAACAGGAGGCAAGCTGTCTTTTTCAATGGGAGCTTCTCAGATGGGAAAAGTGTTCGCTGTGGTATACCACAGGGAAGCTGTCTAGGACCACTCCTGTTTTCTATATATACTAATGACCTGCCATTAGTGTTAAAAAAAGCAAAAATAGCAATGTACGCTGATGACTCAACCATTTATTCATCACAAGATACAGTTGAAGAACTTCAAAATGTTTTGATGGAAGAGTTAAAAGCTGTACTTGACTGGGTTATGAATAACAAGCTAGTTCTAAATGTTGGCAAGACAAAAAGTATTGTCTTTGGAACCAAACATATGCTGTTAACCGAACCCAAACTACGTCTGGTTGTCAAAGACATTAGTGTTGAACAGGTACAGGTGACAAAACTACTTGGTGTTGAGATTGACAACAAACTATCATGGTCAGAACATATTCGTATAGTAGTTCGCAGGATGGGCCAAAGTCTCTCAATGGTAAGAAGATGTTCTCACATGCTACCTCTCAACATGACAGCAGATGTGATAAAGACACTTGTGCTGTCGCAGTTAGATTACTGCTCTGAGATTTGGTCATGTGCTGCTGTAACACATATAAAGACCTTACAAACTGTCCAAAATAGAGCAGCTCGATGTGCGCTACGGTGTCCACTCAGGACTAATGTGAACTGGATGCACAACATATTGTCTTGGCTAAAAGTGAAAGAAAGATTTACGGCCTCATTGCTTAATTTTACTAGAAATATTGTTACAACTAAATTACCAAATGTACTCTTCCAAAAGTTATATCTAAGCTCTGATGAACATCAATATGAAACACGACATGCCACGGAGGGTAGATTTAAACTACCTAATGTGGAAACAAACTATGGAAAAAGTACAGTAATGTATAGAGCAATGTTTGGCTGGAACACTTTGCCAAGTGAAATAATTTCTGCAAACAGTAAACAACAGTTTAAGTTCCTTCTGAAGAGGCATTTTATTAGGAACGAATTCTGAATTTGAAATAACTAAATAACATGAGCCTGAGAATCTCTATAAATGTCAGGAAAAACAGCTGGGTCCTTTCTGTACATGCACATGTGTATATATACATGCATGTACTATATAGGTATGTATATGAATATATGTATGTAATGTGTATGTCTATGTACTATATGTGCATTTATATGTAGATGTGTGTGTGAGTGTGAGTGTGTGTGGATAGGGAGGGGGGGGGGTGGGTGGATGTTGGTTTTATTTATTTGTTTTTTGTATGTGTTTTGTTGGTGATGTGAGCACTGGTGTATATGTTTTGCACGGAGCATGTTGAATTGACTCCAGGAAGAGTAGCTGTACTTGTTACAGCTAATGGAGATCAAAATAAATACAAATACAAACTTCCCTTGGTACCATCAATGTACAGTGCGAGTGCCATTTTGATTGAATTAACGGAAGTGGGTCTAGTGGGGGCGCTGTACTGTATGAATAAGCAAGATGGCCTGTGGAGGCCAGATGGTTGCAGATAGAGATTAAGTTTGTATCATCGACATACAGAAAGTCACATATGACCTATACATTGGCCATGGTAAAGTTGACCTCAGATGACTTTGAATGGTCAAACTTGAGGTCAAGGAAAATATTATCAATGTTAAAAGATGGGACTTGAAATTTCAAGAAATTATTTCTCAAAAACCGCGTAATAAATTTTTTTCTAAATCGGGCAATCAAATTCTCTTGGTACCGTCAATTTACAGTGCGAGCGCCATTTTGATTGAATAGACGGAATTGGGTCTAGTGGGGACGCTGTACTTTATGAGTAAGCAAGATGGCCTGTGGAGGCCAAATGGTTGCAGGTAGAGGTTAAGTTTGTATTATCGACATACAGGAAGTCATACAGCGCCCTCCATAGTTGATGGCACCTGTGGTTAAGATGTGTTCTTTAGCTACTAATGAATTCAGTTTTTTTTCTGAATAATATAGGACAACAATGAAAAAAAGAAGAAAATCCAACCTTTAATTCAAGTGCATTTATTCAGTGGGAAAAAAATCCCACATTAAGAAATAATTCTTTTACATCAAATCATGTGTGCCTCAATTATTAGCACCCCTGATATTAACTCTTTTTACAACCCCCTTTTGCCAGCAAAACGGCACCTAATCTTCTCCTATAATGTTTCACAAGATGTCAGAATACAGAAAGAGGGATCTTTGACCATTCCTCTTTGCACAATCTCTCTCAATCATCCAGCGACCTGGGTCATCTCCTCTGCACTCTCCTCTTCAGCTCACTCCACAGGTTTTCAATGGGGTTTAGGTCTGGGGACTGAGATGGCCTTGGGAGGAGCTTGATTCTGTGTCTGGTGAACCATTTCTCTGTAGATTTGGCCACATGTTTAGGGTCATTATCTTGCTGAAAGACCCAATGACGACCCATCTTCAGCTTTCGGGCAGAGGCCACAAGATTCTGATTTAAAATGTCTTTGTATTTCAAAGTGTTCATGATGCCATGCACCCTAACAAGGTTCCCAGGGCCTCTGGAAGAGAAACAGGCCAACAGCATCACTGATCCTCCCCCATACTTCACAGTGGGCATGAGGTGCTTTTCTGCATACTCATCTTTTGTGTTCCACCAGACCCACGTAGTATTTGTTGCCAAAAAGCTCCATCTTGGTTTCATCTGACCAAAGCACAGGGTCCCAGTTGAAGTCCCAGTACTGCTTGGCGAACTCCAGACGTTTGCGTTTATGATTGTGAGTGAGAAAAGGTTTTTTCCGAGCATGCCTCCCAAACAGCTTGTTGGCATGTAGATGGCGCCTGATAGTTGTTTTGGAGACTTTGTGACCCTAAGGTGCAACCATTTGTTGCAATTCTTTAACAGTGAGCTTTGGAGAACTTTTTATTTCTCTTACCATCCTCCTCACTGTGCTTGGTGGCAAAATAACCTTGCGTCCTCGTCCAGGCTTGTTTACCACTGTTCCAGTTGTTTAAAACTTCTTAGTGATTCCTCTTACAGTAGATATGGGCAGGTGCAGGCTAGTGGCTATTTTCTTGCAGCCATTGCCTGACTTGTAAAGGTTGACACACATCTGCTTTACTTGAGTAGTGTGTTCCTTTGTCTTTCCCATGTTGAAGAGTGGATAAGAGAAATTGCCTCTGTGTCACGTCATATTTATACCCCAGGGAAACAGGAGGTGATGATTTACTAATGAAATGTTCCTAAATACTCTGATCAACTTTGTAAACTACTGTAGAAATGACAGAAATACTTCAATTACATTTAATTCCTAGGAATTGTTAGGTGTGCCAATAATTTTGGAACAGGTGGTTTTATGAAAAATAATTATTTCTTAGAGATTTCCCCCCCTTAAAATTCACTTGAGGAGAAGGTAAAATTTTTCTACAATTTTCAGTGTGAGAGTATGCTTCTGCAAAAAAATTTAATTTATTTTAAGGCTTTTTAACACATCTTAACCATTGGTGCCAATAGTTATGATGAGCACTGTAGGGGGAGTTCTTGGGTTTAGCGTTAAGATTTGTTACATATAGGGGGGGTTCTTATGTTTAGGGTTAAGATATATTACATAGGGGGAATTCTTAAGTTTTGCGGCAAGGTGTGTTACATATGGGGGGGGGGGGGGGGGGGGGCTTGTGCTTAGCGATAGATAATGGTACGGTTGAAACGTTATCAGGGGCGGTGGAAGCACAGCAGAATGGGGGAAGGGGCCTGTAGCCTACATGTTATACACATGAAAATAATTAAAATAATTATTCTTGGGGATTTGTTTGTAAGTTCTTTATAGGAACACACGTTTTCACAACTACAGACCGGAAGATGTTCTCCAGGTATTTGACATAAAAATATTTTTCTATCAGATGATAAATTGATAAATGTGGGGGGAGGCTGAGCCCCTCTAAGTTTCATGTTGTTGTCTGTAGAATGCTTAAGTATGGAGCCCAGAAACATTTGTTTCACATCTCAAGTATGAAAGGTTTGACCACTGGTATGGGCAGGACTCTAGCACGGGCCCCCCAAAAGGCCTTTCTTAACTTACGGAAATGTGGATTAACAGTTGGATTAACAGAGGGCTGTGCCCAAAAGATCTAATTTAATTCCCATCTGAGTACATCCACCAAACCTCTGCCAAAATGTTCAGTCCAAGGGTCCTATAAAGGATTGCCATTTCTTAAGTTCCCCAATTGTGGACTAAGGGGCTTAAGAAGGGCCTATGTGACCCCCCAAATTCACATTTAATTCACATCTTGAGTACATCCATCAACCTTTGCTCAAATATAGTCCATGACTAACTGTTTAAGGATCCATGATTCTTAAGTTCATCAGTTGTGGACTA
Source organism: Gymnothorax reevesii (assembly GCA_029721435.1). NCBI lineage: Eukaryota > Metazoa > Chordata > Actinopteri > Anguilliformes > Muraenidae > Gymnothorax > Gymnothorax reevesii. The sequence goes on along the minus strand of CM056582.1, from coordinate 94,993,810 downwards.
AGGGGCTTAAGAAAGGGCCAAAAAGTGCCACCCTGCCAAATTAGTCATTGATTTTACCACTTCAAAACAAAGCACCAATTTTTAGATATGACCTAATTACATTGCTGGTCAGCTCTGACATGGCATATACCGGGTGCATGAGAGCTATCAGTAGCAGATTAGCTGTATAGAAGCATGGCTAGCTAGATTTGCAGCATGTGATGATGTATCAAAATTCAATGTCATTTCCAATTTTCTTGAAGTTCAGACCATAGAACGGAACTTTTGATATTGGCCTGAAGGTAAGCAAGCAGTTTATCTTATTCCGATATTGACCTTCTTGGTAATAATAAAGTAAAAAGGCACGTTTCAGCAAGGTTGTGGAGAGCCAACCATATGTCATCACTGGTCCAGCTCCGAAGAGGTCGAAGGACCTTTGGAAAGCGTTAGAGTCCAGATCCTTCAAGCGGGAATTACCAGTATTTCTATCCAGAGAATGTTAAGATGACTCTTATGCTTTGGCTCTTGGGAATTGCGGGGTGGTTCTAGACGTTCCATCTGGTGACTGCTTCCATTTCGTAAATGTGGATGGAAAAGTTCAGTGTCGTTCCATTTCTGAGTTCAAGTCAAATCGTGAAGAGCCTGATACCAAGATTGTACGCCATGCCATTGCTGCTGACAAGTCTACTCGAACTGGAGGGTCATGAAGGCCCATGACACTGACATTGCAGTCATCCTAGTCTATCACTGGCCACGTTTACATGGGTAGTTTTCCTCAATCTGATTGAAATCGATCGGAATAAGTGAATCTGATTTGATCTGTATACATGAAGTTTAAGTAAAGAGATCCACGTTCAATCCGCGTTGACATGGCCCCAGCTGAATCCGATTGTATTGTGTTTTTTTTTACCTGCGCATTACGTCACTCTGCGTACGTCACTTCACTTACGAGCCTCTTACGTACTCGGAGCGCATGCGCGAACCGAACAATCCTCTTTATCAACACAATCCGCTCCACTCAGTGGTTTACATGGAGCATGGAGCAGATTATCAATCGGCGTAGACTACCTCTTACAATCGGATCCGAAATACAAGTGGATCTGGGAGAATCAGATTGGCTAAGGTGTTTATATGAGACATTTTAAATCTGATTGACCTTTCAATCTGATTGTAAATAGGATTTTTGGACCCATGTAAACGGGGCCACTGTCACAAAATAGAGAAGACCGTCTGGATGGACGTGGGCACTGTGTCGAAGAAGAATCGCAGATTCATCAACATCACTGAGATGCAAAGGTTACTTGGTCCAGGGGTTTACCGGTCTCTGCCGGTCTTTCATGCTTTCACAGGATCAGACTATACCTCTGCATTTTTGAAAAAGGGCAAGGTTAGACCATTCGCCAAACTTCTGCAAAACATGGAGGTGCAGAAGGCCTTCCAGATATTGACGGAAAAAAGCTGTAAAGTTCTCCTAAAGTATACAGCTTGTCTGTATGGTGCCAGAGAACTCCAAGGTAGCACTGAACAGCCATAAATACCAGCGTTCGGAGACAGTGGATAAACCAAAGATGAGAGGCAAAAACCCACCCGAAAAATTGAAGGGCATTGATGCTAGTGGTCTGCCTCCTTGTGAGGCCGAGGTCATGTGCCATCTGAAACGAGTAGCATTTGTTGAAAAAATGTGGGCAGATGCTGACCAGTCAGAACTTGTGCAGCACCCTGGTGCAGATGATGGATGGACGCAAGATGACGGGATCTACAGCCCTATTTGGTTCGATGGTCCACAGTTACCCGATGCTCTGGTACCAGACGACGATGAAGGAGCCAAGTTAGAAGAGAACGATGACCGTTTGAAGCTGCTTCTTCAGATGAAGACGGCGACACAAGTGATGACGAGGAAATAGAAGAGTCTGATGAGGGGCAGTAATTGAACTGTAATAGTTCTGGCAATATTCAGATAACATGACCAAGCCTGTTTTTGATATATAACGTGCTAGTGGTAACTCCCCGCAATCACTTGTGATTATTTGTCTCGGCTGACGTTGCTTACTTTGCAGATAGCATTACTGGCACTTGTGGTTCATTTAGTTTATGGCCTCTCTAAGTGTTGAACTGGCTGATGATGCTCACTGTATCAAATAATATTGTGAACTTGTGTAGCTTGCGACCTCTCTACAGGGTGGCCCAGAAAATGTGTCCAGAGAATAAACTACATTATATTGTTCACCTGTCATATTCTGGGCACATTTTCTGGGCCACCCTGTATAGTGAAGAACTGGCTGATGATGCATGTATATGGGTTGAAGAGTTAAGGATGCTTCACAGTGTATGCATGGGGAAGGGGTGGGTTCGACACCAAGCATACTCCAGTACATTGATTTTCTAAATTGTACACAATGGGGTCGAGAATTGCAAAAACTTGGTGTACATGCAGATAAGTGAATTATTCCTTTTTGTATCAAATTTCAAAAATAAAATTTAGTCTGATGATATTGCTATCTTATTATCTTTTGGTTACACACCATAAACTCAGAAATAAAAAGGTTTAATGATTGCATCTACATAGAATCCAAGAGACAGCTGCATTTTCCACATGTCCCATTGAGTTCTCATGCAGCAGTTCACCTTAAAATATATGTATTTGGGCCCTTTCTTAAGCCCCTTAGTCCATAACCAACAAACTTAAGAATCATTGATCCTTAAAAAGTTGGTCATGGGCTATATTTAAGCAAAGTTTGATGGATGTACTCAAAATGTGAATCTTAAATGTGAATTTGGGGGTCACATAGGCCCTTCTTAAGCCCCTTAGTCCACAAGTGGGGAACTTAAGAAACATCAATTCGTTATATGGCCCCCTGACTGAACATTTTGGCTGATGTTTGGTGAATGTATTCTTGATTTGAATTAAATCTGCTAATTTGGTCGGGTAGCACTTTTTGGCCCTTTCTTAAGCCCCTTAGTCCACAACTGATGACCTTAAGAATCATGGATCCTTAAACAGTTGGTCATGGGCTATATTTGAGCAAAGTTTTATGGATGTACTTAAGATGTGAATTAAATGTGAATTTGGGGGGTCACATAGGCCCCTCTTAAGCTCCTTAGTCCACAATTGGGGAACTTAAGAAATAACAATCCTTTATAGGACCCTTGGACTGAACATTTTGGCAGAGGTTTAGTGGATGTACTCAGATGTGAAGTCCTTTGGACTTGTAGCAAACTCTTGGTCTGCGTTTTATGTACTTGCCTGCAAAAAATCATTAGAAAGTAATAAAACCTTTGTGCTCAGCTACGCAAGAAATGTCATTTTATTCATTTGTATTGCCCATGCCTATGTAAAAGGCTGTACTTAGACCAGACGTAGGTTTTGCAGAGCTTGGGGTACTCTGAGTGCTCTTAAAGCGATCGTTTTACTTATTGATGACCGGGGTCAGCCAGATACTTCTCCAAGATCTGGGCTAGCTCTCTCATTCTACCTTGAAAGCAATCACGAAATGCACAAGCCCTAACGTCTGGTATAACAAACGATTTCTCTGCATTGCCATATTTTCATCCCCCTTTAAAAATTGTTCTGGCTAATAAAAAGCCGAAAAAGGCAGCGAGTGAATAGGAAATTCTTTCTTGTAGAAGTGATCGATTTGCTAGCTCCACATAAGCAACTGTCCATGCTAACGGAACTTATGGTCTGTAAAACCTGTGTTACGTTCATAACATAACCAGAGCTCTCTCTTGCTGTCGCATTATCCATAAAGCTGCTTTCTCATTGGACGCGAAACAAATTTTTTGCACGACAGATTACATTTAAAGTCAATGCAAAGACAATACGTTGACTTTGAATATAATCTGTTGCGCAAAAACTTTGTTTTGCGTCCGGTGTGAAAGCGGCCATTTTCCTTGAGCAAACGCCGGTCATTCCGACGCAACAACAGGGCTGCCAACTCTGATGCATTCGCCGTGAGTCTCACGCCTCTTGGAGGCATTCACGTTCCCATGCTGCAGTCAGCAGTTATTCAATTGATGCGTAGTTAAGAGATTCTCACGCGGAATTGAGTCCTTGAGCATGGAAGTTAACCATTTTCACGTGCAATACGATGGATTTCACCACTAGAGATGTGGAAATCGATTATGACTCTGGAATTATCACGTTTGTCTTAACACAGGGGTTGGAAGCAATGGAATTGCATAAAGACATTTCAAATGGATTTATTTCGTTCAAACAATTTAATCGATCATGAAAACACACATTACTTCCAACCCCTGAGTGAGGAAAAGCTCACAACATTTGGAGTCACAATCACTCCCATGTTACTCGCGGTGAAATCCACCACAGAGCAAGTGAAACTGAAACTTCTACTCACAAGGACTTTAATTACACGTGAGAATCTCATTAATATTCGCTGGTTGAATAACTGCTGACTACGGTGAATACGCCTTCAAAATGAGTGAGATTACATAGAAAGTTGGCAGCCTTGCAATAAGTAAACCATTACCACAGGCAATTTCCAAAAAGGCCGTTAAGCCTGGAGCTTTCGCCCCTCCATCATACCAGCGCAGAAGCTGTTTGTTACTCCATGCTAACGGACACCACAGTTATGCACACAAACCAGCAGGTCCTTTCTAATACACACCTAAGCGGTCCATAAGCTGTTGGTCCACTTTTTGCTGCTCCTCACTGTCCATGTTTCCCAGTAATCTCAGACCCACCGGATTTCTACGGTCTCCGGTCTACACTTGGGTATGTTGACCCGTTTAACAAATATCTGTATGGGGTGGATTCTAGCTTTCCCTGCATCCTAGCTATAGTGTAGAAAAACTGCTATAATCACCACTGTTGCCGAAGGTAGATAGCGAATTCGAGCTTGAGCTGCCAGACTTTCCCACTGCGTCCTCCACTTTCGCTGCTGCATTTATTAGAACAAGTTCATTTCATTAGATATATACACACGTACATCCGCGTCGATTCCTTATCAGATGGCAGACGTGTCTTACATTTCACTCTGGGGAGGCGGACCCGGAAAACTGCGTTGTGGAGCCTCACCCCGCCCTACTCCACCCTCCACAGAGCTGGCCAGTCAGAAGAAAGTGGGCACACGAGAAGTGGGGGCCATAGCAGATGAGCCACCCCAATGAGGCTTTTCAGGCAGAGATGACAATGGACTACAAACGGGGTTTTGAACGATCTTTGAACTCTGAACGATCAGGAGTACTCTAGGGGAGTCCAAGATCAAAATATAACTTTGGAAATATATCAAAATAGGTCCCCTTTAAAGTTTTGAACCATATTTCTGGCATTTTATTTTTTGAGATGTAGAGCTTTTAATAACAGTTGTCAAAACAGGCAAAATTTCATTCATTTTCTCATCGCTTGTATTTAAATATTGTCAGAAATCGTAAATCCATACCAAGAGACAGAAGCCACCACTTTGCATTTGTTGCTGGGAGAAAATTTAATATTTAACTCTGTTGGTCATTGCATTTAACAATCAATCACTTGTTGTTTTTGCCAGTATAAAAGTCAGCCTTTTTCTCTGACTATCCTGTGCCAGGAGTGTAGATGATCATATCAAGAAATCAGTTACTTTATGATGTCATTCTGCAGCCAGAGTAGAAAAAAAAACCTTTGGAAACAGGGTGTTCAGAGCTGTCGGAAACCTGAGGTTTTTTCTCACTGGGATTACCTCTACATAGGTTTACTTCATTATTTGAAACTTTGGCCATGTTTGATATGGTCATCATCCATTTTAACACTTATTTGTAGGACAGAAAGTATGTAAAAGCATACATGATGGGTCCCCTTGAAAAAATTCAAAGTCTAATTATGTTTTTCAAGTACAGTTTTAATTGCAATTATTCAAGTTGAGTAATTCTTATTCCACAATTCAATGATTTAAATTTGGTGTTTGGTGACAGTTTCTTCACATATTCTGGTTGAGCTACCTAAGCCGTTATATTTTCTTTTGTGGGCTTACTAATATTTGCTTACTTACTGTATGCCATTTGAGCATTTTTTGTTTTCCTACGTTTTCATGAATATTATTTCAAACATTCTAAAAATGTTCAAATACTATTCTTGGTGTACAGGTTGGACACGGCCTCTGTGTTTTGAATGGCACCCTGTTTTTTGCATACTATATAATTCTTTAAAATGTTGTTTAACTCTGTACTTTTGGCTCTTGCAGTGACGGCTGATGAGTTGTGGAGGGGCGTTATGGCTGATAGTGGAACTGGGGCTCGGAAAGGCCGCGGAAAACGAACCAAGAGGAAGGTGAAGAAAGATCTCAACAGAGGCCAGCGTTTTGGAGAAGGTACGCTTAAAGCAACCGTAAACCAGCCCTGTGCCAACACCCCCAGCATTCAACCATCATCCCAAAAACCACGCTACGAACTTCAACTATCAACCCCCTGCCAACAACCCCAAACATCAACAGGGGTTTTTAAGTTCTGAAAAATTCCTTTTTTGGGATAATTTTTGGAATCACTTGGTAATTTCGGGAATTTTTACTGTTTGTAAAATGAAACTGGTAGTTTCCACATACTTGCAGTATTATCTATCCTTCCAGGCAGTTTAGCTGTGTGTTCACATTTTCTAGATTGAGTTAATAATTTATTTAATCATATCAAGTTTTCAATCATGAATTTCAGATTCATGTTTATTTATAATTTTTATGTTTAAAAATAATAGTAATAAGGTGGTGTATTGAAACTACATCTAATCTTGCAGCATGACGTGACATTGGCTCACTGGAGCGTCACGGTGGTTCACCATTTCTCATATGCTGTACCTTGATCTCAGAAGTGGATCTCAAAAATTGATCTAAATGTGCTCACTGAAAACGGTGGAATTAAATTCAGAACGCATTGTGCCTCAGTTTTTTAACGTACAATTACAGAGTTCTGAGTGCCAAAAACATTTGTGTGAGTGGAGGTCCCTTATGATATGTTAAAACTACAAGAAAATTGATCTAGATGGTGTGACTCTTTCTGACCCCAAGACTCAAGTAACCTCTTAAATTCACCAGCTTTGATCCTTGGAGATTCATTTGCCAGTCAAGCCATGCTCTTAAGGATGTTGGAGGAAAGATAAACTAACATCCTCTCCCAGGCTGCAGGGTTCTTGTTAATTTTTCTTGAAGCAGGAAATTTAATTGCTATTGGCAGTTACAAGACACCGGGGGTCTGGGGGCTGTGCAAGCCCCCGGCGGGATCAAGGGGCAGAGCCCTCTGCGGGGTCCCGGGGGCAGCTCCCCTTGGAGCTACGCGTTTCTCACGCGTAATGAGTGATATGGTGAAATAAGCCAATCTGCACAACCTGTAATGCATATATTACTATCTTCATTAAATAAAAAACAAGTGGAAAAAGAAATTTAACAAACTTATTTTATGTGGACCCCCCACAGCTACATGTTTTACAAGAACTGATAAATGATGAGATCAGCCCATCTGAGTGAATAATGTGCAAAGCAAATCAATTATTCCAATCTTAATGGAGGGAAAAGAGCTAATTAGAATTATTTTACCAATTCTCGAAATAAATCATTGACATTATGAACAATTTTACAGAACGGCCATTGTGAAAATCATGGTTTGACCAACTATCTATGCAGTATCAATTTTAAAATCTTGTCGCTAAGATTCTGTTTCTGCACCAAAAGAGTGTCCTTAGCTTTCAGCAGCTTGTCAAAAACATTATAATCTGATTTGCTGGCACAACCTGATCCTATGAGCTTCATGTTCAGGGCATGGCCATTAAGATTAAATAATCCCTTCTACAAAGAAAAAATGGATATACATGAAAATAAAAAAGAGAGTTGAGTTGAGGACATTGATAACTGGTGCTTGCATATCTGGTATTTTTCCCCATTCAAATTGTACACACTTTTATGGAGAGGAAAATGTGCGAATAGCCTCCTAACACTAGTTTAATTTTCAGTATTATTTAATGCCAACATGTGAATCGAGTTTGATACAAATTTTATGCCCACGTGTGCATTGAATGATTGACACAAATTTTATGCTCCTTCTGATAATATAAAATTAGTTTAATTCAATCATAGGATCAGGTAGCAAAATTGCAAAAGATACACTTTTTGAAATGTCAGTGACCATTTTTCAGCTGATTTTGGCCAAAAATTGGATAAAAAATCAATGCAATTTATTTTCACTAATTTCATGACAAATATATTTTAATGAAATTTGGCACATTATCTTCACATTACTCTACAAATTCTCTTGGGGCGGAGGTTATGTTTTCACCCCTGTGTTTGTTTGTCTGTTTGTGAACAGCATTACTTCAAAAGTAATGTATGGATATGTCTGAAATTGTGTGGGTGCATTGCTATTACATCAAGGAAGGACCCTATTGATTTTCATCGCTATCAGTGAAACAAAATAGTGTGACACGCGACAACCCAACTTTGCTCTCACTCACAAAGATTTGGACTGTGCTTGTCTCGGCGGAGGTTTGCGCTCTACAAGTGCCTCTTGTTGCAAATTTGAATTATCGCACTGTAAAATACTGCTTTACTGCCTCGTGCTTTTTAATGCCAGTTAAATTTCATTTATGGCAGTTTTTATGCCCCCGCCCTCCAAAGAGGAAAGGGGGATTATGTCGACACAATGTCCATCCGTCGTCCGTTAACTTTTCGTTTCCGTGGGATAACTATAGAATCCCTTGTCGGATTGATTCAATTTCTTAATGGCGTATTGGGAGTGGCTTGAGGAAGGTTCCTTTCGAAATCCAGCGTCGTGCGATATCTAATATGGCCGCCACACGAGCCATCTCAATATGCCCTTGATTAACATGCAGGCGGGGCAATTTATGCGTTATCCAATTTAAGAGAGAATTCAAGATTTGAGCTTTACAGAGCAAGGGTCAATGAAACAAGACACTTGTAGCATTTAGAATACCATCTTATTTCAGTCCATTTTCATCATTTCAGTGCAGGATAAAGGCCACCAAAACATAATCTGCACGAAAATTCAGCATTTAAATTAAAAAAAAAACTGATACTTGAAAAAATGGCTGGGAGTTAAAATAATGCATTTTTGGAATCATTCACTCCTTGACCACAAATGTCCTACTTCTGAGTTTGATGTTGAAAATTACCTACTGTTAATGAGCCAAATAAAATGGCTGTCCAAGTGGAGCCCTGCTGCCACGCGCTCCTTGAACGGAGACAGCTGAAGGTTCGAGTCTGGTTGGCCTCCACCGGTCCATGGCTGCTGCGCCTTAGCACAGCAGCCCGTTTTTTGGTGGCAATCTTAAAATCGGACCACTTTTTTTAACCGACATGTAAAGCATTTGGATTGTCAATTATGTGGGCTATATAACATGAAATATCAAGCATCTATAAATTGACTTTATTAAGGCCGATGTTATCTGCACTTATACGTGTAGCCAATGTGGAATTTTTTTCTTGGCCACACTTATATGTGCGCCAGTTGATGACCATTCCAGCGCCACTTAGAGTACTGCTTAAAATAAGTTTGGCCAAGAAAAATTTTTTAGCTTTGAACACACTCGATCCTCTCAGCAGAAATAAGCACTTCGAGATGGCGCATCTGAACTACTGCTGGTGCGATTGAGGTTGGATAGAGGAGCGTGGACATACAAATAAGAGAATCGGGATGCACCCTTGGTTTTATACAGCCACTGTCATTTTGAAACCTCTCGGGAGCTGCACACTGCCGCCCGTCTTCAAGACCCACATGACCAGTCTGTGCCAATCAGGTGGCAGTATGCCCAAAATAATCATTGAGGGCAAGCTGAACTGAAGGTAAATTCATTTTGAACTCCAGTGTGATCCGCTTTGAAGACAACAAATATGATGGTTATTAGCATGCGCAATACATTATAGGATGTCATTCTTTTGGCTCACATCGAAATTTGGTGTCATCAGAAGGTGAAGATTGAAATAAATTCTGTTTACAGGGAGCTTCTGTATCACGTTGTTGGATGGAGCAGTTCTGGTTAGTACTGTTTATGAGCATGAAATTGCTTTTTCTTGGAAAAAATATGATTTGAATGTGCTTATAATATGCAGGACATCTTATTTTTTATCAATTATTTAGCATTTTGTGTCTAAGATGGTTAGTTGTATAAATAATGCCTGAGTTATCATGCTAGAAATTAGCGTTGAATTCAACAATATGCAACCCTCCCTTTTTATTTCATGAATAAGAATACCAAATGGGATCTTTGTGGGGTTACAAATGCTCTAAGATTGTGGACAAAATAGAGTCAAGTAAAGTCGGTCAATATTGATGAAATTACACCAGAAGCCGTATCAGCACCCCAAATTTAAACAAGCTGGCCGCGAGGCCCACGGTCTCCCGTCGGCAAAATAAATATGTACCCTGTGACCTTAAAGGAGGTCAGTTCTGTTCAACGTGAAAGTGGATATTTTGGAAAAGATTTCAAGGAACTGGATCCATAAAATGTGACCATCAGGTTAAAGAGAATTCAGCAAAACACCGCAGTGAACAATTTTGAGTTTATAAGTCAAGTTTGAAAAAAAATAGGTCAACTTCCAATATTTGTGCTGTCAATTGCAAGGTCAAATAATCGGTCAAGGTCACTGATATTAAACAGGAAACTGGTTCATAATGTAATGTTATATGCACAAAATGGGGTCTATCGTGTTAACGTCACTTTTTGGATTTACGAACGGATACACATGCATAAACGGGAGACAAATTTTCCCGTAGGTGGTCCCCCCTCCTGTACTCAGATGGTTACAAATGGGTTACAGATGGGTGTGCTTACTGAGTCTGTACACACTTTTTTATTTATTTATTTTTTTTATAAATCAGGTGCATTATCACTTCGTCAAATTTGGTGTGTTTTCTCTCCAGGGCCAAATGGGAAATTTAGTTATTATGGGGACGTTTTTGCCCAAGAGGCGAAATATTTTTATTTTTGTCTCTTGTAGTTGCATGTCGTTTTGTGAGCTTGGAGGATAGTATTTGTGTTGGTTTCTTGGTAATATTTGCAGACCACGTGACTGAGTGGACTCTTTCTCTCTCTCTCTCTCTCTCTCTCTCTCTCTCTCTCTCTCTCTCTCTCTCTTTCTCTCTCTCTCTCTCTCTTCCCCTATCTCTGTCAGGGCGGGGCGGGTTCCTCTGGCCAGGGCTGAACGTACCTCTGCAGCAGGGCGGGGCCCCGCTGAGCTTCTCTCAAAGGGACACTGTGCTGCAGGAGGAGCTGCAGGCCGAGATGGCGAGGAGGAGGGAGGAATGGGAACGGCGGAGGAAGATGAAGGTGAAGAAAGAGCGTGGCTGGACTGGGAACTCCTGGGGGGGTATCAGCTTGGGACCCCCAGACCCAGGTCCTAACGGAGGTGAGGATGGGCCCCCCTGGTAGTGCTCGGACGTATGGTATTGGCAATCAACTGAACAGTCGTTGCCACTGGTTGGCCTGACTGGCATCACACCTTAGTCCCAGGCGAAGGGAGGATAGAAAACCAGCAGTTCTCGGCCCTCGAGGACCGCGACTTGGGCAGCCCCGGTCTAGTTAATTGGGAGTGGCTTTGCAGGAAATACAGTGGGCTGGTCTGTGGGAAAAACTGATATATGATGATAGTTTGGTTCCTTTGAAGCCAGTAGCCAGCACTTTGTTTACATTTACACTGTATCTGTATCTGTCTGTATCTATGTTATTGTTTTTCATATTGATAAGTGACTGCATTGGATTGGAAGCAGTGGAGATGGTGGTTAGTCAGTCATTCTGGTTTTCACACTGATGCTGCTACTCTGACTGGAGAGTCTGCTCAACATGCAGCATAAAGTTTACTTTGACCCCACAAGTGTTTGTGGGCCAAATGGCCGTAACAGAATTAAAATAAGAGACAGTTTTAATAACATTAACTGAATCAATACCGGATCGGATCGGATCGAATCGTGATAATTTATTCAGAATCTTGTGAAACAGAATCGAATCGATTTTTGAGTTAACCATAGCTTTTCATGGTATGAAATAGTGAAATTAAATGCTGCTTATCAGGTGTGGCCAGTTTTCATTTATAACTCATACCTTTCAACACTCACGCATTCTGTGTGAGTTTAAATGGCATATTTACGTTCCTCTGCTGTAGTCAGCAATTATTCAATCAACGCTTCTCGCACGGCATTGAAGTCCTTGTGCATGGAGGGCTTGGAAGCAGTGGAATTGCATTAAGACATTTCAAATGATCTTATTTCATTTGAATGATCATGAAACGCATGCATTGCTTCCAACCCCTGAGTAAAGGAAAGCGTGAGAAGTCCGGAGTCATAATCTGTTTGCGTTATAAATGAAAACTGGCCACATCTGATTTTGTTTTGTTTTCGGTCTTTCTGTAATGGTAATTTAAATTAATGATTGAAAACGGTTTGTGACCAATCACTAATTTTATGGGATTGTTGCCGGTTCATGAGCCGCCTTTTTTTTTTTTTTTTTTTGTGCATTTTCTGTCTAGGGTGCTAATAATTCTGGAGCCTGCTATATCAGATGAACTTGATAAATAGTGTCTGTGGACAACTGCAAGGTACAGCCCAGAAACTACAGCGCACTCCCCATTGGCAAATTTTATTCGTTGGCCGAGTGGTGGCCCAGCAGAAAAGGGCATCGTGTCCAGAAGATCAATAGTGGGAGGATGACTGTTGGCCTCAGGAATGGTCTCAGCAAATTTTACTGATTTCTATGAATATTTAAGTTTTTGTATGTTTTTAAACACCGTATGATTGTCCTAATGGTGGTCATACAGGAACGGTCACCTGTCCAAAAGGATTGCTTTTTTTTTTTGCATAAAGATGTTCACTGTAAAGTTAACCTGAGGCACGCATTGCAGGCCCGAGCAGCCTGGTAATCCAGCATAACTCAAACTACTCAAGGATTTGAACGATTTTTATGGCCTGCTTTGCCAAAGTTGACTTTGCAGTACCACTACAAAATGCAGGAAAGTTTCGCCTTGGTCCCAAGTTCAATTGACAATCAATCACTTGATTCACACAATTACAAATCTGATTCGGAAATCGGTCCAATTTATTCCTATATTGTTCTTTTGGCAGTCGCATTTTGACATTCGAATGACATGGAACAGTACAGATTTACCTTTGTGCGTTTTGCCAGATTATTTTGATAGGCTTACATTTTACGATTTGACGTGAATACAGAAATAAATCACACCTCATGGTGGATACGCCAATGTTTTCCACATTGCGTCTGCCTATATTGTTATATACTACTCAAAATTTGATAGGGATCATAGGAATTTTTTTATGAAATGACATTTGGTAACTGCCACTGATGAACAATATATTGGATAAATGACATGCAGTCAGACACAAAACACATTTGCAAGTGCATTTAATGACATTAAATGAGCGTGCAGCCTCACACTTGGCTTTCACGAACACTTCATGGTTTCACCTCTGACATGTAAAGTGAAAACAGACAGTGTTCGTTTGATGTCTCATTACCACAGTTCATGTCAATAATGGGTATGGCCTCCCCTAGCTTGAATGACGGCTTGACAACGTCGGGTCATACTGTCAATCAGAAACCGGATGCTTGCAGTTGGAATGTTGTTCCATTCTTCAACAAGGACATTTCCGAGCTCTTCTAGAGTTGTGGGTTGTGCCCTATGACCGGAAATGGCGACCTGCAGCATGTTCCACACATGCTTGATAGGGTTTAGGTCCGGCGAACGCGCGGGCCAGTCCATGCGGACAATGGTCTCCTGCTCTAGGAATTGATTCACCACCCTAGCAGTATGGGGACGGGCGTTATTATCCATCAAGATGAAATCAGGGCCAACAGCACCAGCGTATGGTCTTACGTACACATTGAGGATCTCATCCCTGTACCGTACCCCTGTCATCGTCCCTCTCCCCATGAGGATCTCATCCCTGTACCGTACCCCTGTCATCGTCCCTCTCCCCATGAGGATCTCATCCCTGTACCGTACCCCTGTCATCGTCCCTCTCCCCATGAGGATCTCATCCCTGTACCGTACCCCTGTCATCGTCCCTCTCCCCATGAGGATCTCATCCCTGTACTGTACCCCTGTCATCGTCCCTCTCCCCATGAGGATCTCATCCCTGTACCGTACCCCTGTCATCGTCCCTCTCCCCATGAGGATCTCATCCCTGTACCGTACCCCTGTCATCGTCCCTCTCCCCATGACATGCAGGTCCGTTCTGCCGTTCCTGCTTATTCCTCCCCAGACCATAATTGATCCGCCACCATAACGGTCGTGTTCGTTGATGTAGGCATCATTAAATCGCTCACATCGTCTTTGCCACACCTGTTGCCTCCTGTCAGTAAAGTCCAAGCAATATCGGGACTCATCAGTAAAGAGAACTGGAGCCCAATCGTCGTGTGTCCATGTGACATGATCGTGAGCCCAATCCAAACGGTCACGCCTATGACGCACGGTCAGTAGGATTCGAACACATGGCGTTCTTGAGTTGAGGCCGGCAATATAAAGACCATTCCGTATCGTCTGAGTGGATACCCTGACCCCCAAAGCGTTATGAAGGTCATTTCATTGGGTGATGGCTGTCCAAAAAGGATGACGTCGTGCCTGAAGTGTGAGAAAGTGGTCTTGTCATTATGTAGTCGACCTCTGACAACCACCCCCATGACGGTGTGCTGCTGTACGAAACATTTGATGCCGGTTCCACGCTCTGTTCACAACGCTTTGGCTGACATTAAGTGCATTCGCAACTTGACGTTGAGAAGCCAGAGTCAAGCATTCTGATGCATCTTCCCAATTGCTCTGAAGTCAATCGACATCTAAGACATTGACGTTGAGGAGACCTTGTTATTGCTAAATGTAATGCAAAAAAGTTGGGAACTTCCAAATTTTCACCAACAAGCAACACACACATCTGAGTTGAAATGGTAAAGTGGTAGTCAAAGCCAAAACGTGAGGCTGCACACTGATTTAATGTCATGAAATGCTCGTGCAAATGTGTTTTGTGTCTGACTGCATGTCATTTATCCAATATATTGTTCATCAGTGGCAGTTACCAAATTTGCATGTCATTTCACAAAAAAATTCCTATGATCCCGATTCTCTGCTATTATCGCTTTTTATTCATATAGGCTGCTTGCTGGTTGTGCTTGTTGGCTAAATAAATTCCTTGGTTTTAAGCTGCTTTTCCACTGAACGCGAAACTAATTATTCGCACGACAGATTAATGCATTCAAAACAAGCATTCAGAGAATTCATAGTCTCGCCCATAGTTATCCGCCAACATGATGACCTTGACCTTGACCTTTGACCTATGACCTTCAAATTTATGTCATGCCGAAAGACTCTCACAAGGAACCCGCCTGTGTAATATGAAGGCAATCGGCCTCGCGGTTCCAGAGAGGTCCGGACAGACACACACACACACACACACACACAAACAGACACACGAAGCGATTACAATAGTCTCGCGAAACCCCTTCGGGGGCTCGACTAATTATAGGGCCATGTTTAGGGTTTGGTTTGGGTTTAGAGGGTTGCCCCAAAACCTCTTGTTTTATGCTGGAATGCAGTCGGTGTGCTGCTTTCTCTCCGTGTGGCTTTTGTTTTTGTGCAAATGTGCCTCGGATGGACTTGCATCGGTGCCTGCATGTTTGATATGACACCATAATTGAGCAGTATCACCTCCTGGGTTTCGGTTTGACATTGTTGCATCCCTAGTTCAGGGCCTTGTGGAGTCAAAGAACACTTAAAATGCACTTATTTTGTCTTTTTACCTTTTTTAAAACCTTTTTTTTAACTGCACTTTAGTGGCCACTTGTTTTTTTTATTATTATTATTTATGACTACAATTAACATTTCAGTTTGTGGGAAAAAATTGTGACAAAGAATTGTGATCTCAATTCTAAACAAAAAAATCGTGATTCACATTTTTTCCAGAATCGTGCAGCCCTACTTTGTATTAACAAGGTGGTCTTTTTTTTTTTCCTCTCCCTCCCTTCCAGAAACCTATGAAGATTTTGACTCTCGTGCGATAGAGGTAAGATTCGCCAATGTTAGGAGCGGCATGTTGACCCTCCGGGTCCCTTTGTGTGACCAACTGATCCCTGACCCTGCCGCTGATGATTCTTAGACTTTTTATCTGTTTGGACCAATTAACAATACAATGAAGGCCATAGAGCCAAAGCTTGTTCAAAATACTGAGAATTAAAGTACTTTTAGATATGGCACCATTGGGATATTGGGACACTTTTTTTCTCTCTCTTTAAAAACATTTTGGGCCAAAAAATGTGTATGGTGAGTCAGGGATGGTAAAACTGCCAGTTTGAATTTGTTGCAGTGCTGAACTTGCCTGCAAGCAGGGGATCCCAAGGATGGCGTGAGAACCACTGCCATAGAGAAACTGAAAGGAAGAGGTCAAAATGTGTGGCAGACCCCCCATGGGTTTTTTTTTGTATGTTTTGTTGTAATTGCTTTTTTTTTTTTTTTTATTACTGCTCAGTTCACAATTAGCTGTAGATACCAACTGAGCTGGTTATCTCTGTAACAGAGAACAGAGATAACCAGCTCAGTTGGTATCTACAGCTAATCCTTGGGATCCCAGGCACAGTAAGCCATCTGTCAGTCAGTATTACAAAGATGGCAGCATTTTCTTGTCTTCTGAAGGCGTGCCAACCAAACTTTGCAAGTTAAATGGGGCAACAGTATATCAGGACCATTTGGTGTAAGCAATGGTGTCAGACTGCGGGGAATATCTCTGGTTATCTCTGTTCTGTATCTATTGTGAATAAAACACTTTCTGGCGTGATTTGAAAATCATTGTTTTGATTTTATTAACAATTTACACTTTGTCCTGAGGTTGTATTTTTATTTGTGCATTCATACAGCACCTCATCATCTCCCTCGCTCTCTAGGTGAAGAATGTCTTTAACATGACTGCCAAAGAAGGTCGGAAGAGGACGGTTAGCTGCCTGGTTGCTGTGGGAAATGGGAATGGTGCTGCAGGTGGGTAACTATGGACCAGGGAGCAGAGAGGAAACTCGCTGCGAAATTAGTTCGCCTTGACAATTACCTTAGATCTGGGGTAAACTACAGGAAAAAATAACACTGATAAAGGCCTTAAAGGTAACCAATCTGTTCTTTTTTTTAATATAATGTCATAGATATGACCAAAACAAACGGGAATAAATAAATGTTTTCTTTTCGAATGCTTGCGATCCCCCGAATTTTGAATGTGAAAATAGTTTTTGCGCAAGAAGCTACCATTGCTTCATCCCAACAGAAGGTGGACTCATAGCCCAGCGCATCTCCACTGACGATAACATTACAATGGTACATGTGCAAGGCTGTCACACTGCGAGACACATCACTACCCCAAGTCCTGGACAGTATGTGGCTTGTGCATATGATGGACACTGGCGAATTGGAATAATTCTGGAATTCTGTACAGACAATTAGGACTATAGCATCGAATTTATGTCACCCAGAGGTCCAACAAAATTGTTCAGGTGGCCTGCCAGGGAGGATATCTGGTGGATCCCAAAGGGTGATATTCTATATGTAATTATACCACCAACTACCAACACAGGAAGGAAATACAAAATTCAGAACAATGAGTTCAAAACTATTTGTGACACTTTTGAGCAGTACTATCTCTACTGAAGTTCAGGTACCTATTTTAGAACTTCTAACACTGATTACAACTTTATCCTACGGTGGTCCATGTGGGAATTGGTAGGAACAAGCTTAAAATGATGGACAAAATACTGCACATAATTTCACTGATGAAATTATTTCACTCCAAAAGATAAATGGAACACCTTAGGAACCACATTCAATCCAAAGCTTAAAATGTAGTCTTTGAAGGCAAAAATATTGCAAATCGCTAAAAGTTGGGCCACATGGCCTTCATGGCCGCCGAAATTAGGCTATTTCACAAAATTGGCTGATTTTGGCCACCAGTGGCGCCACCTGTATTGTATTTTAAGGAATAATTGTTATGCCCAGACAGGCTCCATATCTACCTTAATTAGTAGCCCTAAGATTTAGTTGCTGGAGATGGAATTCTAATTTTGACAAATTTCTGGTTATTTAAAATTTGTTCTGGCCCATTGATTTGATTTTTTTTTTTTTTTGTCTTCCCCCGTTTTCCGAGCCTCGGTGCATCAGCCCATGACACTAGGGGTATGCAGGCCCGTAGCCAGCCTTGTGGAGGGGGGGGATCTTTTTTCCCAGAAAAGTGGACTTCACCCCCCCCCCCCCCCCCAATTACACAAGCACACTTCATACACTTCATATATTTTTACCCCTCAGCCCGACATGGGCACGAGGGAAATTGTCGTTACCTGCAGTACAACCGAAATCGTGATCAATAAAAACATGCGACATGTTTACCTTTGCTCGGGACAGTGATGCGGCCAGGAACGAGGAGCTTGCGTCGAGTTCTGTTAACATCACTGAAGTGACAATGACGGTCAAGCACACCCTCTTGTGTAATAATGCGATTATATAACTATTACCAACAAAATAAATGTATAATCAAAATGAATTCATACTGTGGGCGTTTCGCCCTTGAAATAGAATTTTTTTTGCGAGTATTCTCTCCGTTTTAGTGGAAATACATGAGATCTGACGTTAACTAGTCCTTGTCAGACAGCCAATTTTGGCTTATCATGTTTTGGAGACATCGTTCCCAAAACTAAATAAAAACCTCATTGAAACTCAAAACTGTCTTGCTAGCTCAATCATGTTGTAATTAGAATATCCGCTGGAAAAAAAATCATGGACTAATACTTATACTTATACTTCTGCTGACTTCGCAGTCATTTTTAAGCGAGCAGGTGCCGTGAATATGACAGCACAGCTGATCAATGGCCCCGTGACTGTCGCTCTCAGCGCTCCTCCAGTCTGAGATCCTACACTAATCTGCGCATGTGCGAAAATTGGGGGGCGCTGAGACAGTTATTTAAAGTTGTTTGTCCTAGAAATAAATTTTAGTTGGTAACACGCGGTGCTGATTAGATTTTGGATTGGAAAGGTGTTCATTTCCAGCGGCGAGGCTGTGGCTGCTGCGTATTTCCGATGTTTTGTTTGGATGGGTAATTTCCTTTCAGAGAGTTATCTGATTATTACCGGTGTCACAGGGGAATGTTGAAACTCAAGATTCTGCTAAGTTTAGGATCACCCATAAGTTTATAAGATCCTTGCCTTGCTGCTGCTGCTGGCGAACATCCAGAGGGGAGATTCATGCACGGGGGACTTCTGTGACCGCGGCTGACTGCGGTCTCAGCGCTCCCCCAATTTTCGCGCATGCGCAGATTAGTGTTGAGGATCTCTCAGACTGGGGGAGCGCTCAGACCGTGTCACCGGTACGATTTACAAATTTCTGAAGAGCGAAGCCTCTTCTGGAAGAGGCACGGATCAATGGGTAAAGGCGGATGCGCTTCTGGGAGGAGAAATGGTGTAATGTAGGTTTCTTTTCTTATTTAATAACATAAACCTGGGCCAGACCAAAGTGTCACGGCCACTACCCTTTATGCTGTATAAATCTGACGTCGGAGGCCTAAGAATGCACACACACTCCACAACCTTGGGTAACAAGAAATTTATTGTTTACAAATCAATTCATCAGACAGCACCTTCTTTCGGGAAACAGCAGAACACTGGCCGCTCCTACACCCCACCCCCTAACAAGCCAATCCATCAGCTACCCAGCCCCATCCCACGGCACAGCAAACTCCCCCCCACCCTTACCAAGTCACAATAATCTACCGACGAATTCCCACACTCGTGACACTCCAAAGAGCATATAAAGCCAACACACTGAAATACTGCAAAAGGCACACAGGAAATCCCCTCATAAACACAGCACTCCAACCAAACTGGGTACCCAAGGCACACACTACTTACAGCTCGCAATTCTCCCCAGCCTCCCACTACTCCCCAGTACACTGCTGTCCAAACACTGTTAGAACAAAGACAGACAGACAAACACAAACAACATTGATTTAAAATACACGTAACTTTCCAAGCAAATAAGACCGTCCCCCAGGGTCTAGGCTTAGCGCTGATCCGACACGGCTTGCATTAATTAACGCCCGTAGGGGAATCGTCGGCCCAGCGCTGAACACCAGAGTGGAGGGGCGCAGACCCGACTGCCCCCCCCCCCACTTAAATGCCTGAAACTCTGAGTATGTGGAATTTTGATTAAATATTTCAGGAGAGAACTTCAGATTGACCAATGACATATCTAAGTAGGAAGAAATTTGGAGATGGTCATCTGGGAAGGTTAGTCCAATTGACACGGATGTCTCTATTTTTTTTTTAATGTTTCTATTATGAAACACATAATATATTTCAGGAGTGAGTGAGAAAGAGTGTGGCTTGGTGAGAAATAGGAGTTAATAGTTCCTTTACAGAGACAGTTGCAGAAACTCAAGATTTGATGCTATTGAATTTCCATTGTGTGAAACGGAGCGGATAAAAATCTTGCGTTTTTGTTATTGTTCGCAGAAGGGAAAAACGAGAATCCAGCCAGCAGTGGAGTCAATATTCAGAGGATGGGAAAATGTTCTGACATGAGAAAAGAGGAAATGGAAAAAACTTATCAATGAGCAGAAATAATGTAATACATTCTTTAAAAGTATTCTGTAGTGTTTTTGGTAGTTTTTCCTCTATACACAGCGGTACATTGCTAGATTCTGTGCCTATACTTCGGTCTGTCTCTCCAAGCCAGGGCATTCTGATGTGTAGCCCCCCATGCAATCGTACTTCAAAAAATCCAAACTAAACCTTGATGGTGCTGGCTAGCCAAATTCAATGCTTGCTAGCTTCTTAGTCTTCTCTTTTTTGTGAGAAGTGGTTGAAAATGATGAGGACAAACCATGGAAGAGGATTAATGGCAGCCTATCTGTGAGTTGCTGTCATCAAGCTGTCACAAGGACGGTTTTTGATGGATGGCAAATTTTTCACCATACTGTCTACTGTCAAGTACACAAAAAGCATTTATTCAATTTCATCAAAGCCTTGAAAAGACAATAAGACTAATGAACAAAGTGATTTGCCTCACAAAAAAAAACGATGACAATGTCTGCTTCCTTCGCGATGGACTTGATAGTCCAGGGTCAGCAGGGAACCAGTCCATATTGTGGCCTTTATTCTGTCCCATCAAATTAGCAATTTATGAACTTGGTCACTCATGAAATCATTGGCTTTGAAGCAGCGCTAGAAATATGATGAAAACAAAATGCCACCGTTTTTCACGTTACCAGATTTTTCTGGGATCCTCACGTTGCAGCTCTGTGAAGGGTTTCTGCTTTATTGTGTATGTGCTGCCCCCTGGTGGCAATCTCTTGAACTATGAGATGGAAGAGTACTGCCTGCAGGGCAGGCGTGAAATAAAATTGCATCCCCCAGGTCTTTTATAGCTTGGTCGCATTTTCTGTTATTTCAAGCGTTGTACAACTTTACAGAAAATTCACAAAAAAATTCCAGTCATAATATCTGGACTCCACGTAGGTGATTATTTTGTTTATTTGTGCGAAAATTGTTATTCGCTATTAGTCTTGTTCATAAAGAAAAATGAAAATCAGTTCGACAATAAGGGCTGTATAGATTTTATTGATGTCTGGTTGTCGGCGATCTTACTTCTGGGTAACTTGATATCAGAGGCACTGCAAATGCATACAGTGCGTAGAGTAAAGGGTTTGGCTGAATGAAGATTATTTATCCGTGATGGTGCACATCTGTAGTTGATCTTGCAGATGTTGTAGCTCTCCAAGACTTGAGTCATATCTGTATATCTTGAGTTAAGACACCGCGGTCCTATAGGACTGGAGGTAAACCTGTAGACATTGTTGGTTTCCGGAGCACAGTTGAACTGCTGACATTGTGGCCCTCCAAGAGTGGATCCAAACTTGCAGGCCCTGTGGCCCTTCAAAATTGGAGTTTTACCAGCAGAATCTGTAGCCCCCACGACTGGAGTAAAACCTGCAGACACTGCAGCTCTTCAGGACTGGAGTTGATTCTGCAACTACTGCAATCCTCCAAGATTGGATTTAAACCTGCGCAATGGCTGTAGATAAACCTATACACACTCTGGCCCTCCAGGACTGGAGTTAAACCTACAGACATTGTGGCCCTCTAGGACTGGACTTAAACCTGCAACTACTGCAACCCTTCAGGACTGGATTTAATCCTGCTCAAGGACTGTAGGTACACCTATACACACAGTGGTTCTCCAGGACTGGAGTTAAACCTGTCGAAACTGAAGCCCTCCTGGACTGGGATTAAACCTGCAGACTCCGTGGCCCTCTGAAAGTCGAGATAAGCTTGTGGTCATCCAGGTTTAGAGTTCAAGACCTCAATGTATGTCTTATGGACTTGAGCAAACGTGAGACACAATGTTCAAATTATTGCTGAAGTATTTCTGTCTCCTCTACAGGCTTTGCTGTGGGAAAAGCTGCAGATCGAGCTACAGCATTAAGAAAGGTGAAATGAATTATTACGTTCAGAGCCTCCGTCTACTGAGCCATGCCCTGTTAAATATTAAAATCTTGTATTTTTTGTTCTTCTCAGGCAAAGAACCGGGCAGTGCACTACCTGTACTTTATTGAAAGATATAACGACCACACCAGTAAGTGACTTATAGCCAATAGTGTACATCTTTTGTACACTAGGGAGAGTTCTTTTGTTAGCTGCGTACTATTCCATAGTATTAGTACTATTACTAGCCATTTGTGACCTGTCACGCGAAAAGGATATTATCCTCCAGGAAGTAGTTTTTTGAGATATTCGCTTCAATAGAAAAAATAGAAAAGCAAAGTTCAAAGGTCAGATTCAAATTCATTTCAGATCGAAAGAAGCAGCTGTTTGTGTCTGCAGAATTCAATTAAAGTAAAAATCTCAAAATCCATGTACTGGTTGGATAGTACCATTTTTGCGTGACAGGTCACATTTATTATTTATGTCGGCAATGTTGATCCAGGTATTTGTAATATGAAACCTATTCTTTGCTGTTGTGATCCCTCGCCATCTCAAGCTTTTAAATATCTATAAATGACATTTAATTCTACCATTTGGTTCTGAATGGCTTACAGCTTATCCTTAATTGTTCAAAACTAAAAGCAAGTTGTTTACTAGTTCATTTTGTCTGTTACCAAGTAACTTGCAAATAGTACAATAGAAGGACTGAGCAGAGAAAATCTAATTTTTCAAATAATTAGGATTCTTGTTACACAATAAATTTAGCTTTAAAATTAGCATTGTGCACTTGGTGAAGAAACTGAGTGAAACTGGGATTCAATTGTGGAAATAAAGATTTTCTTTTGATGTAAAAATTGGTAGTTTTTAGTACATTTTTACCTTTCATTGATTGTATATGTAAGCCTTTTCATAATATCATAGTGCGCTGCAATTCAGTACAAATGCTGAATCTTTAAATGAATTCTAGAAATGAATCTAGAAATGGACTGGTTCAACCTCTCCTCATGTGCATTGATGGAGTCGTTGTGTCTGTTTACTTACAAAGCCGTTGTGGAAAGCTCCCCTCTTACCTGTAATCTGTTTCCTTGGACTTCTTATAATTATCTGCTTTGTTTCGGTACACACTTTTTTTTTTGAAAGTACCTGGAACTGCTACACATCTTTGGAAAACAATTTTACTGTATCTTGCACCCAAAAGCTGGATGAATCTTAAGAGCCAACTTTATATCAAGTATTTATTACCATTCTTTGACTGTTAATGTCTTTTGTTTAATTTGTTAATTGAATAGTGCACCTGTTTTTAGAGGTTTTAGCCATTGTTTATTTTGTGACTTGTTAAATTTCCAAGTGCTTTCCGTGTAATTATGTTTGTTACCCTGCGTCTTCGTTAGGTCTCCCTTGACGAAGATATGTTATGTCAATGGGGCACATTAGTAAAATTACCAATCATAATTTTTGTTAGCAGAAAATTGATTTATACATGTAATTATTAAATTGGATTGTACTTGTTATGGTACTCTCCTGGATTTGGTTCAGTTACAGTACATTGAAGGCTAAGAAAATCTAACCAGTTCCTCTTTACGAGAAAAAAAGTATATATTTCCCTCACTTTTACCTTCACTCCCATTTTGCAGGTAATAATATTTGTTGAATTGGTCTTTTCTTATTTTATTTTTAATCCTCTCTCTTAATCTATC
This sequence comes from Gymnothorax reevesii, assembly GCA_029721435.1. Taxonomy (NCBI): domain Eukaryota; kingdom Metazoa; phylum Chordata; class Actinopteri; order Anguilliformes; family Muraenidae; genus Gymnothorax; species Gymnothorax reevesii. The sequence goes on along the minus strand of CM056582.1, from coordinate 94,969,698 downwards.
GGTAAAAATCTTTGCCAGTGTTTAATTATGTTAGAATGGTGTTATAATCTAGGTTCATAATGTTATTTCTCTTTTAGTTTACCATGATATCAATTCAACCTTCAAAAGGACAACCCTGAGAATGAAGAAACAAAACAAAGGTGAGAGATAGAGGAGTGTGATTAGAGATGACCCTGGTAAAAGGAATCATTTGAAGCACTTTATTCGATGTATTTTTTTTTTTTTTTTTTAAATCTGCCACTGATGTGGAATCATTTTGACTCTCTTCTAGATTTGTACAAGAAAATTTTATTCATGAACAAATCTAGAAATTGGTCAAAATTATCCAACAGCTATGGCAGTGTACAGATTCTGTCTATTTATGAACATGCCAAAAAATAAGCATTTTTGTGTGCTGATTTTTATGATTCTGTGCCAGTAATATATGAATTTTTATTGGCATATTATGCTTCAAAACTGTGAGAGGAAAAAAAGAAGTATGGTGTATTTTAGTGGACATTTGATTTCTGTTACATTAATGAGAAAAATAAAGTACACCCTCTTTCAGTTCTTTGGTTTTACGTATCCGGACACAAAAAAAATCAAATGGTCTTAATCAGGTCCTAAATTGTGTAAATCTAACCTCAGGTGTAAAACAAAAGTGAGTACAACCTTACTGTTCCATGGGAATGAAGAAGGTAATTAGCAGCCAAGTGTCAGTGATCAAATGCACTTGATTAATTGTAGCCCCCGGACGAAGTCGGGCGGCTATTATGGATTCACGCATGTCTTCTCTGCCACTGCGTCAGTAGACACTTCCTTGTGGACGCTCAACAGGCTGCAATTTTTTGACCGATTACTTTCATATTTGGTGTGGACAGGTGTTGTACTTCACTTATGACACCTAGCGATTTTGGTTGCCATGGTGACAGTCTTGGCAGAATAATATGCAAATTAGTGGTAAACCATAGAGATTGTTTTGTGGATGCAGAACAGGCTGCAATTTTTGACCGATTAATTTCATATTTGGTATGGACATGTGTTATACCTCACTAATGACATCTATTGATTTTGGTTGCTATGGCAACAGTTGGCTGAATAATGCGTAAAATGGGGGAGAGGCAGGCTTTCAGGGGCTACACCCATGCAGTCGCAGCCGACTGGACTGTCTAGTTGATCATCAGCAAGTGTGATCACCTCTATAAAAGCAGAGTTTTTTGCATTTTGCTGGTCTGGAGCATTTTGATTTGTGTTAACTCAATGCCAAGAGGGAAAGACATCAGCAGTCACCTTAGAGAAGCAATTGTTGCTGCCCATCAATCTGGGAAGGGTCGTGAGGCCATTTTCAGGCAATTTTACGTCCATCATTCTACAGTGAGAAATATTATTATCCCCCGCCGTGCGTTTGGCGCGAAGCGGGGCATATAGTATTCAGCTCCGTCCGTACGGCCGTCCATCCGTCCCGAACATTGTCAGCGCGATATCTCAAGAAGGAGTCAACCTATTTCAATTCTTTTTGGTACCAACTTTCCTACTGGGAATGCGCAGACACCAGTTGGTTTTGGTGACCTAATGGCGGAGGATATAGTTGCTTTAGTGACAAACTCTTGTTCACAAGTAGAAAACATTCGCGACAATCTTTCCAGAAGTGGACTTCTCAGCAAATTCACCCCAAGGTATAAACAAATAAACAAATGCTGCCAAACATCAGTGAACTGCAGCAATGTTGTGAAGAAGAGTGGGCCAAAATTCCTCCACCATGACGTGAGAGACTGATAAAATCATATCGAAAATGATATTGAAAATGAGTTCAAGTTACTGCTGCTAAAGGTGTACTTAATTTTTGACTGACTTCTGCATTTTAGCCGAATTTTGGTTTAAAAAAAATAATGGCACGGGATCAGTTGTGTGTTGTTTCACCCGTGAGGTTAGATCCACCCAATTTCAGGACCTGATAAGGACCAGATGCATAAAACTATAGAAGTGAAGGAGCTTATACCTTCTTTTCCCCATCACTGTATGTCTTATATGTGCTTGGGAAATCTATCTTTTTCAGGACTATTCCAGAAAATATGCATTTTTGGGAAATTATGATGATTTTATGCCACTTGAGGTGGCCTTTTATCAACCTTTTCGCACAATAAGTTCCAAAACTGCCTGACTTTAATTTGGCTGTTGGGGGTGAAAAAAAGAGTTTGTGTGTCTGCTTACTTTGCAAAATATGGCTTCTTTGAGAATTCCAAAATTTTGGACACTATTCAAACAAGTAAATTATTCTCTTTTCACCTCTGACTGTTTACCTTTTACAGGATTCCTTTTGAGATTATATAGAGAAGTTAAGCCTTTTAAATTTGTCTAAAAACAAAGGGCGGTGACGTTAGCAAAGTGTGTCCAAACTTTTGATTGGTCCTGTTTATAGATTTTTCATTGCGTCATGTCATGCTGGAAAAAGGGGGGGGGGGGGGGGGGGACGTTACAAGGATGATACAGTCCTGTGGAAATTTGTTTTCTGTCAAGTCTTGGCATGGGTGTGAGGGCTGGGAACTTTGTTTTTTCTTTTTACTTAATGATTTAACTCCTTTTAACCCCTTCCCTTTTATGGATAGAGACTGTATATCTAAATTTTTCAAATTTTTAAATGGCAATGTAGAGGGACATGAGGACCGCGACTAACCAGTTAGTTGCACATGGGTGAATTCTCTTCCATACAGTGATCGTCATAACCACTTGGCACAAACAAGTCACTGTCTTCGCCATTTTCATTGTATTCCAAGTCCGCTCCTGCAAATTTTTTTTTGGTCTTCCTTCCCGAAGGGCAACGAGCCATTTCAATGCTGAAAGCATAAACAAGTTGTGTTTTCTGACACGAGAGTGAATGCTTGTTATTACCAGTCTCCACTAGTCTCTTCTCCGCCGCCGACTGAAGATATGATTGTTTTCACACAGCAAGACCGGAGGTCAAAATGGTTGTTTTAGGGACATTTATACATGAAGAATAGGAATGCAAAACCCAGAAAGTCCAGTCAGCCTCTTTTATTTTAAATTGGGTTTTGTTTTTTTTTTTTCTCAGCATATTATGTTGAATTAAAAAAAAAAACTATTTAAAACAAAAGAGGTTCAGTGGACTTTGAGGGTTTTGCATTGCAACTCTTCATATGCTTCCTGGGTCGCTGCATGGCTGCAGCAAGGACATATCTAGGAAGGGGTTAAAGCACATGATCTGCCGATAGAAAATTAAATCATCTCGAGGTCCAGCCGGCCTCCGTTTCTCAGTTGAACTTGTTGAAGCCATTTGACATCCAGAAGCCAGGCTCATAATTGCACATACACACCACCAGGAGGCACTCTGGTATATAAAAGTAATTTTTACGTGAACCTGCAGAGGGCCTTTAACCTAGAGGCTTCGGAACTTGGCTGGTGCCTGTATGGTTGTGCTCTAGCCTCTAAAATCTGTACATTTGTTGATCCCCTGAGCAAGTTCAGCTTAGTTTAATTAGATGTTTGTCGCATTGGATACAAATTTCTGCTAAGTATTTGCAGTTTTATATCATGATTGTTTGGGTCATGTAATGGTTGTGTGTAATGCCATGTAGTGGATTGGTCATGTTTAATGTCGTGGTTGTGTGTTGTGTCTTTCAGGTTATGGCCTGCGCTGTCACAGAGCCATAATCACTATCTGCAGACTGATCGGCATAGAGGACATGTACACTAAAGTGTCCGGATCCACCAACCTGCTCAACATAACCAGAGCACTGTTCCAGGGGCTGACTCGTCAGGTGGGTTATACCGGGGCGCTTTAGCACCCAGTTTGCAATTGCCAGTTTTGTTTTTTTTTTTTTGAAAATTTCCAGGCTTATAGGGGTTTCTCCTTATAGGGGTATCGAGATTTCATAGGTTTGGGGCTGCTAAACCCCACAGGGTTCAATAAAGTATATCTCTCTTATCCCTTATCTCTAAAACCAGAGGTCTAGCGTCACCTTCAGGTCAAAGTCGCTCTATATCCTCTACCAAAGGTCCTGTAATCTTATATTTGGTGTCATATCATGCATATCCTCATGGATTTTGGGAGACTCTTTAACATGGACTCCTATCATTCATTTGTCGTCACTCATCTCACCGCAATCTGTGGCTTAAATTGCAATTCATGCATTTGTAAATAAATTATATTGATCTAAACCACACATTCCTGTCTGACTGATATCCACTACACAGCCATGGATTTTCAGTTCTGACACACACAGGTCTTTGGGCATCTGCGCCCCGTTGACACTCACCTGCACTTAGTGCCGTCGCAAATACATTTAATTGTATTATTGCTGGCTGTATCAGCCAGAGGCACGTCCGCATCTGCATAGCTGGATTGCGGTCCTTACAGAGCCGGACTGCGGTCACGTGCAGCCTTCTGTGTGTCAGCGTTAGTGCAGAGGAATGTTTAGCGTAGATTAATTTGGAATAATTACCCTCGATCCGGCAACACAGTTAGACGACACGCGTTCCTTCACCTCTCAGATATTTCTGACTTTTGGTATACCTGAGAGGGAATTCTACATTTTGTGACGCCAAAGGGATAAGTTTTCACTCACAGCAGGTGATTTTATCACTGTTGGACTCGCCATCTGTGGCACTTCTACAAGGGGAAAGTGGATAGATTGAATTGTGTTCTGATTCAGGTGTTAATTACTTCAGTTTAGAGATGGACTCTGATGATAAATGGATGTATGTTAGCTGTATGAATGATGGAGTGATATATTGAGATGGATGGCTGGATCAATGTGGATGAATGAGAGAGTTGCAGATTGATGTGTTTAGAGTGATCGATGGATTATGGAGATAAAGGAGTGATATACTGAGGAAGGGATGAATGGAACATAAGAATGAGAGGGGGATGGATTATTGATGTATTGAGAGAGATGATGGAATATTAAGAGGCTTTCTCAGCTTCAAAATGAAATTTTTTTCCCCATTTATTTTCAATTTTTCTCTTTTTTTCCCCTTTAAGGTTCACTAAGATGTGTACTTCAAGAAAATCAAAACATTTTGTCATTAATTTATCAATTAAAAAAAAAAGACTTTTTTTTGAAGCTTTTTTTTTTTTGGTCCTCAGATGATTTTATAAGTCAGCTATAGTCTGGTCACTTTCAACACGTGTGGTGCTGTTAACTTTTTAAAATTTTACTACCAAATTGCCTCACATTTTGTCTGTAGACTTGTTGGGTATTTCAGCATACAATCACATTGGCTTTTTCTGATGGGGGCAAAGGTATCAATTTCATGGGAGTGTGTGTCATCCAACTGACCCATTTAAGGAATTTTTTTTTTTTTTTTTTTTTAAGAAAAAAAATTACACAATATATAGATATGACATATATCTCACAGGGAGAGAAAGAATAAAGTGGTTCGGTGGGGTGGTTACGGAGTAAGGCTTGCCATAATATGGACCATGATTTTGCTTATTAAAGTCAATTCCATGGCAACGGTGTAAATAAAAACCAATGGAATGGTGAAATTTTGTGTTGAACTAATAAACTGTACTGTTGTTGTACCCTTATCTGTGCTGGAACAAGGTAAATCAAATGAGCCTGGGAACGGCCTTTAAGATGAGAGAGGAATGTATTTTGAGGTGGTGAAATGGTACAGTTTGCTTTTGCTTCAGGAGACTCTGTGACCCTCGTGTGCATGAGGTCGGGAGGGATGATGGGACGGTTGGACTGCAAAGCAAAGCATGTTCCTGTTTCCGCAGGAGACGCACGCTGCCCTAGCAGAGAAGAAGAAGCTCCACGTGGTGGAGTTCCAGTCGGAGCGAGGACCCCTCCCCCTGCTGGTGGCCACACCTGCGGGCGGAGCTCGCACCACGCCTGAGCCAGAGGACGAGGTCCCCGACACCAAGCTGGACTGGGACGATGTGCGGGCTGCCCAAGGCATGAGGCGCTCCATCTGGGCCAATGTCAAGAGGACTGTATGGTGAAGGTCCACCCAACCCCATTATCGAGAGCACTGTCCGGTATAAAGGCTTATGGTTTCAGAACAACCCAACCTGACTTTGATTAACCCAGTGCCAACCTTGACCACATCTGGGTTCGAACACTGTGGATTCAAATGGTTTTTATGTTTCACCGGAATTAAATTAAATTATCCCAATGGTGTAATCCCTGCCCATACAGTCCTGTCAGAAGGCTCCGATGCACCAGGCAATATCCACAGGGTGCAAACAAGTATTTGAATTTAAAACAGTTGCATAATACTGAACCGCCTAGATCCAACATCAAGGGGACCTTCTGATTAAGACTGTCCCTATTCTGTAGTGTCACATCCCAGGAAAAAAAAACCCTCATCAGCCCAGCCCAACCTTTTGCTAACACAGTTGCACAATTCAGTAAACAGTCATCACGTCATTCTGCGATTAAGGTAGTTCAATGGGACTCTTTCTTTTACTGAAATAGGGGTGTGTCTGCTATTGTTTGTTTTCTCTCTGAGACATCAGACACATTGATGTGAAATTTTCCATTGATTATGGAGAAAGTTACCACTCCACTACTCCTCATTGCTAGGGCATACCGTGTGATCTTCGGATGATCCAAACAGCTCAGGTCAGCCCTAAACAGAACCACATCAGCTCAACACCTGGACCCTGTTTCGCAAAATTAAATAAATGCAGAGAATAAAATTCAGAATAAAATCCTTGGGACCCACAGGGAACTTGATGGTCCAAGATAAATTTTGTTGTTAATTGAATCTCTTTTAGTGTTTGCATGTGTGTGTGCGCGCGTGCACGCACATACGCATGCATGTTCATGTCTGTCCAAAGCATTTTTCAAGTATTCAAGTATTTTTGAATAAATTGGCTCCATAGCTATGTTTAGAATTTCTCTTTGAATCCAATTTTAAGCAAAAGTAGTTTCCAAAACTAAAATGGCTGACTGTAAATATTGCTCTTGTGAGAACCACTCTGGGCAAATCACATGATGGTTTGATTGACATCCTTCTGCTTGGTCTTGTCACAGTGAGGAATATTAAAAATGAATAATACTTGATTTCTTTTGTCTACACTTTCTTAAGTCTGGGAATCTTCCTTATTCTAGTATATTGAATGAACAAGGACCTGTGATGAACATGCCAATCGGAATATAAGATACACTCAGCTAACACTTTATTAGGAACGTCATATTAATTCTGGGCACAGCCTCCCTTTGTTCTCAGAATCGCCTCAGTTGTTTGGAGTATGGGTTCGACAAGATGTCGAAAACATTACTTTGGGAGTCTGATCTTTGTTCATATGATTGCATCACTGTCTGCAGGTTTTTCAGCTGCGCAATCATGCTGTGAATTTCCTGTTCTGTTGCATCCTTAAGGTTTCCTGGATTCTGCCCTGGTGACTGGGGAGGAAATTGAAGAATACTGAGGTCTTTGTAATGTTCAGGAAACCAGTTTGAAACCACTTTTACTTTGTGACGGTGCAAATTGCGGGGTCTTCAGGGATCTGACCCCCCCTAATTAAAACATGAACACACCCCCCTCAATGAAGGTAAAAACAATTGTCAGGTTTAAAATGATCTTTTTTCAGTCATTGTAAATACTAAAATGAATTTTCCCGTATTTATGTCTGGAAAAAGAAAACAATTTTTGCCACCTGTTAAGCAGGTCACACTATATGCAAGTCTGTCTGAGCCTCCTGTCCCACTGTCTGAGCAGCCAGCCAGCTATCTAGGTTGTGCAATAACTGTTGTCTTTTTATATTCCCACAAAATTTGAATTGTGAATTTGTCACTGCAGGAGACATGGTGTTTCCCTGAATACTCTTAAATTGAAACTAGACTCTTAACTAACGTTTGATAGGTGAAGATGGCCATCATGCTGGTGCCCAGCTGTTTCTTCTCCGGTGTTGGCTCAGCAGATAGTTGGCTTGCTTGCTCGCTCTGCTGCTATATGACTTCATTACAAAGAGAATTTCATAGGTGTGTGTTGCACATTTGCAGTGCCAAGATGCTTGATATGAAAGGACTGAATGATTTACCAATGAACGACAATGTTATCTTGGAATTCCCTTGTAATAGAAATGCTAGTCCAAGGCTCGAAAATTAACTCTCTGCGACCTTTGAATTAAAATAGTTGCACCTGTGCAACTGCTTTCCCCTCCAATTAAACGCCTCTTTTCCCGTACATTTGGTAGTCAGTTGGGATTCAAACTGAATAGAGATGGGCGTATGTGCTGGAGCAGTAATGCATCTACTGGACATACTGCAGCTGGGCGTACCGGTGTAAGAATGGAGCGCACTCAGTGCGTTCCCTTGAGCTGACAGTGACAATTCTGACCAATCAAAGGGGAGCTTGGTATCGTAAACCTCAGTTTCTACACTGAACAAAAATATAAATGCCTCATGTCAAATATTGATGCCACGTGGAGTTAACTAAGTGACCATATGCTGACTTTTACTTGTACAACGGGGATTATTTCTATTGATTTGTGTACCATTTTTTAAACCATCTCTGTCAGTGAGCATTTGCTCAGTGATGTAGTGATGTCACTCAGTGCATGGATGTGGCATTTCCAGACGGTGATCAGACAGAATGAGCAGTACCCAGACATTCCTTATACTGGGGACAATAAAAGGCCACCCCAAAATGCCAAATTTTGTCAAAAGTCGTCATGCCTCATATCTCAGGTCATGCGGGAACGTGCCATTGGCATGCTGGATACAGGGATGTCCACCAGAGCGATCTGCATGCAGTTCCTTAAAGCAGAGCACATTCCAGTTCTGGACTGGCCTGCGTATTCGCCGGATAACGCCCATAGAGCATCTTTGGGATGTTCTGGATTGACGTGTCCGCGACTGTGTTCTAGTCCCAGATAATGTGCGCCAGCTCCGTGTGGCCCTCCGGGAAGAATGGAATAACATTCCACAGGCCACGATTGACAACCTGATCAACTCCATGCGAAGGAGACGTGTTGCTCTGAGAGACACAAATGGTGGACACACAAGATATTGAACATTCACCCCCGAATTCATAAAGGGTGTTTTTCCCTTGATCACGGTTAACTTGGCTAAACGGTGTATAAACAGATGATGATCGAGCGGACAAATTTAGGCCCGAATTCATGAAGAGAGATCAGATCAGCTGCTGTTTATCCAATGTACATGGTTAGTCACACCTGTCTAAGTAACAAAAGAAATTCTAATCATCCCAATGGGCTTGTTTATCTCGTGTACAAGCTACCAATTCTCTGTTGGCTTGCCTGTGTGGCTGGACATCTTGTGCATAATTGAAATAGCACAGGAAGAGATGGCTGACCAAAGGCAAGGTGCCGAATTGAGGGTTTTCAAAGACAGGACGAATCTTTTAGAAGAGTATTGTGACACGAAATTTGTCAAGCAATAAAGAATTTCCAAAGAATAATTCCATTATATTCTAGACCTAATCGAAGCAGACATTGACCTCCCCACAAGATGAAACCACGCCCTTCTTCCAGTACCAACTATGTGTTGCCTTGCGCTTTTATGCATGTGGTGCATCCCAGATGGTTGTTGGTGACACGTGTGGTGTATCACAGGCTACCTGCTGTTGAATAGTTTGTTGTGTTTCCGAGGCAATGTGCACCTGGAAAAATCACTTCATACCATGCAGTGTCACATGACACCACTACACATCGGCTAAGCGGGGACTTGTACACGGATGGGTAATCACCCGATTGGCGCAATTCAGATAGAACATAATCACAGGAGTATATCCACACGTGTACTTCTCTGTTTTAGCCACCGTACAGTAGTTGTATGTGACTAAAATAATCGGGTGATCATCACCCTTTATGAATTCGGGCATCAATTTCTTCAATCTGACCCCCAACCTGTTCAAAGGATTGTCTCCCCTTTGCAGATGCCGATCTGAAGATTAATCAGTAATGAAAATTAATTTTGATTCGCTTCATATATTGCATAACCCTAATGTTAATAAAAACACAAATTTGACATGGGGCGTTTTGTTTAGTGCAGTGTATATTGGTGCTTCTTAGATTTTGGTGTGTACGCTCCTAAATTTTGGCTTGCGCTTCCAAGTAAAACAGTTAATTTTGAGCCCTGTAGTCGGCACACTAGCCAGAATTCAAGGCATTAGCTTTGGTAGACTAGATAGCAGAACACCAGTGTTAGCTAAAGTTAAGAACAGTGAGACTTAATGAAGAACTGCAGGCCTCACTTGCCTCCGTGTCATCAACTTCACAATAAGTAAGAGACTGGGCAGAGCTGCAATACGAAAACCACTGCTGACCAAAAAGAAAAGAAATGCCTGCCTCACGTGTCCAAAACATCGTGATGACCCTCTAGACTTGGGATAATACTCTATGGATTGAGCAGTCAAAGTGGAATCTGGAAGACATGAGTCCTGTTACATCTGGTATGATACTAACACAGCATTACAAATTGAGAACCTCATGCCAAAACTCAAACAAGGTGGAGGTAGCGAGGTGCACTGGGGCTGCTCTGCTGCTTCAGGACTTGGGCAACTTTGCATCATTGATGGAAACATGAATTCCGCTCTCTATCCAAAAATCCTGAAGGAGAATCTCCAGTCATCAGATTGTGACGAAAGGCTCAGGCGAGATTGGGTTATGCAGCAGGATAATAAATCTGAAGAACTCACAGGCAGTTCATACTTAAACCCTCCAATGTGGCTGAAGAAAGAACAATTCTACTAGAATAATGGGCTAAAATTCTGCCACAGCAATGTGAAGGACTCTGACCGTTAATTTAAATGCTGGATAGCGGTTGTCGCCCTCAAGTGTGGCACAACCAGTTATTCAGCTTGAGAGAGGGGGGGGTCATTTGCCGCATGGGCGATGGAGGTTTTGAGCTCCTCTTTGTCGAAGATCAATTAAATTATTTTAATGCTGCATTTTGAGTTTCCTCTTGTCGTCTTTGTCTTATCTTCTGATTAAGTGTTTCAGATCGTCAAGTAAATACATCAAATAAGCAGTCGGGAATAGGGCAAATACTTCTTTACAGCAATGTGCGTTTCTTACATAGTGATCATGAAGAAGAAAATTAATAAAATTTGTTAAATTAAAATTGTATAGCCATAAATGTGAGTGGATCGAGTCTTATCAAGGCCTAGTCCTTGCATACACATGCATTTTTAAAGAGTATTTCCTCCTTCATTTTCCAACAAAATGTCTGCCTCCATAAAAACACAAAGTGCTGTCTACAGAACGCCAAACAAACAGCCTGCGATGATATGTCTCTTACACAATTCAATGCAAGACCAGTTAGGTCAATCATAAGCCTTATAAACTGGTTTCAAGGCGCACAGCACCTGCTAAGGTCACAAACCAAAATCTCAGCTCTCTCTTTCCACACATAAAAAGTGAAACGGCGTTTCTTGAAGTCTTCACCCTGGAAGGCGTTTTCCAAAGGGTAAATTTTCAGTGAGCGAAAACTGATTTCGCATGTTGACTAAAGGCAGAGACGCATAGAAAAATGCTTTGTTTTCAAAAATTCCAGTTTATGCATGGATAGGGCCTAAAGCACGTACTTGAAATGCTGATTCTGATAGTTTCTGTAAGGTATGAATGTCTTGTATTTGCAGTAGGCTTTATCAAGGTGATGCACGTGCCATCTCACGTAAGTTAAAAGAACACTGAACAGCGGAAGGAGGGAGTAGAATGAAAAGGTTGAGGGTTGGATAAATTAAACTAAAGGGGATGGGAGAAGTCTGCAGAAATGAGATGCTTGGTTTGAAGTGTTGGTTTAATTTGCACATATTATACAGGAATACATTATTCCGACACCAATCAAGTTTCTTTCACAAACTTTGAGATTTTGTCCTGTTTGTGTAATCTGAACTCGCAGTTTCATGAATCCACCATTTGAAGAGTGATTCTTGGAAATACTTTATATTATGAAATTTTTTTTTCTTTGAGAGGTCTTGAAATGAATGGCTATATTTGGTTCATTTGAACATTAGCTTCTAACCTGATAATTCTGGTAGTTTAAAATAAGTACATTTAAACAGTATGTACTTGTAGCCCATGTTTACTTTCAATACTTATCAAAAGTATTTTAATGCACTTAAGTTCTGTTTATATACTCAGCAACAAAAGTTTCTGTGACACCAATATTGTTAATTATTTTTCATAACGCAAATATGAAATTGTCATACATGGTGATATCAGACTGAAACAGTACACGTAAACACAACATTGAAATGGAAATCATGAAAATGCGAGAAAATGACTTTGCACGTGAAAATGTGCGTAAATCATGCTTGTGGATGGCAATAAAAGAGGAGAATTTTTGGAATGTTCACATTGTGCCTGATGAACGACGGAAGCATCACTTATCGAAAACACAGCCATTTCGGATCAGGAACTCTACCCTCTAAATGCCAAGACTGTCTGAAAATGATCGGTGGAGGGCCATTGGGATGATTGAATCCGGAACCTCGCAGAGGGAAGTTGCTCATCGCCTGAATGTCCACCGAAACACCATTTGGAACTTATGGCAGCGTCATCAGCAGACAACACATGTCAGAGACCGTCCTCGCAGCGGCCGTCCACGAGTAACCACTCCCAGACAGGACAACTGGATTCGAACAACCCATCTCCGAAATCGATTCCAACCTGCAACCATAACTGCAAGAACGATACCTGGTTTGAGGCGACTGTCTGCACAGACAATCCGTCGCCGTCTCCGTCATTTTGGCATTGTCCCACATCGGCCAGCAAGACGTCCAATACTCACAGTACAACACCGACGACTGCATCTACAGTGGGCACAACAACATCGACGGTGGATCCAACGTCAGTGGGATCTTGTACTCTTCACTGATGAATCAAGATTCATGCTTAACCGATGTGATGGTCGTTTACGTGTATACCGTCGACGTGGAGAACGTTATGCCAACAACTGTGTTCAGGAATTTGATCGTTTTGGAGGTGGTAGTGTCATGATTTGGGGAGGGATCACGGCTAGAAACAGAACAGATTTGCTTGTTATTGATGGAAATCTGACAGGTCAAAGATATCGCGATGAAGTGCTACGGCCATTGGTGGTACCGTTTTTGATGCAACATGGTCCCGGAATAACGCTGCAACATGATAACGCCAGACCACACGTTGCAAGGATTGTACAGCAGTATCTGATGCAACAACATGTCAATGTCCTGCCATGGCCAGCCAGATCCCCAGACATGTCCCCAATCGAGCATCTTTGGGACGAGATGGATCGACGTTTGCGGCGGTTGGATAACCCGCCAGCTACACTCCAGGAATTGCGACAACTCTACGTCAGATTTGGAATGACATCCCCAGCAATTTCTGGCACATCTGATTCGGTCCATGCGCCGGAGATGCGTTGCTTGCATCATGGCACGAGGAAGTCACACCCGGTATTGAAGTGTGAAGGTCACAATTGGTTAGACGTCAGACAAGTGCTTCATGACGCATGAAAATGACATTTTTCGTTTTGAGTGACGTTGGCACTGAAAAGTCAGTGTTTCTCCTGTTAAATAAACATATTGATTGCATTGAGATCTTTGCGTGTCATTTATAACATACACATAAATGGTGTCACAGAAACTTTTGTTGCTGAGTATATATTAAAAAATTTCACGTGGTATTGCAGTGGGTGACTTTTACTGGACCAATTGTGTAGACTCACCTGACCTCACATAAACCAGTTACCTTGTACATGAAACGAGTGACACTAAACTTCTCTGCCCAAGCAGTAACCCCAAATGACACAAATGGCAGATTATGATGTCATTTCGCCTTTGAGGAGATATGGAGGGCTTGATCAAGAATATGAATACTGGAAGACTGGGTACTTCCTTTAAGTTTACAATAGCTTGTTGTTCCGCTCTGTCACCAGCGACCTGCAGGCATGAATAATTGACAGTGGCTAAGCTGCAGCTCGGTGGATTCAGTACCGATACGGTTTTGTTTACCACCCGTATTTTAATAACAAGTATTTATTTTTCTGTCCTTTGTTTATACTCAGCACCTCTAATGAAAAAACACAACACTCTTATGGAGAGGTTTCAGCGTTTGACCTACACTGCACTGGCATTTCTGACTAGCCAAGTCAAATTCTTGAATGTTTTATTCATACTTGCCGATTACACACAAATTTTCTTTACTTCTCACAATGATTGTACTGACGACCAGCTGCCACAAAATGATCATTACCTGGTGACCCAAACCTGCTGGTCCCACAGCGGTTCTCAGTCACGGTCCTGAGGGGTCGCTTTTTATGCTGGTTTTTGTTATAACCACAATAATTGCAATTCCAGAACTTAAGCAAGGTGCAATTTTTCTTAAGTCCTGGTTTTTTTGGTTTACAAGAATGCCCTTTTTGTAATGCTCTCCTTACAAAAATGGCTTTCATTCCTTGGACAATAAAATTCCAGTCATTGTGTTAATTTTATTGCCAGCAACAACAAAATTTGATCAGTTAAAAATTCAAGTCTGTAGAATCAATAAGCTGCCACTTAAACACCTCTCTTCAGACACCTAAGTTCTATTAAAATGTTTTTCTTAAAACTGAAGACGAACAAAAACAAAACTTTGACCCATAATTGACTGTCTTTGAATTAATCGAATACGTTTTTAGTGACCATGCATCTATGTTTTAACCAAATTAGAAACCAGCTCATTTTCATTTCAGCAGCAATTTTTCCCTCTTTTTATGTAAAACAAGTCGTTTGCAATATAGAACAATATGAATGTGGAGTTCTTCTGGGCATACGTTGCCATTTCTTTCATACCGTGGCTTAAAAGGGTAAATGATCCCTATAACAGGAATAGTGCAACTAAGAAAACTACTGGTTAATATTCTATGATTGCAATTGTGGTTGGAACAAAAACCTGCATATGCAGTGGTCATGTACCGTTTGAGAATCAGTCTTCTATTATAGACCTGCATAGGTGACATACCATATGAAATGGGTGTAATGATCCCATGAGTGAGACGGACCATAAATGGGCTCTGGCCCTTGCACTTCAGACATCAAGAAGAAAAAAGAAAAAGAAACATTCAATACGATTGTCACGTGATGCTGGCAGTCAGTTTATAATGCGAATTGGATCTTTCACTTGTTCTGTGCGACCCTAGAGCATTAAAGATGCACGGCATTTTGAAATCAAATCCAGCATGCATGCCTCACACCAACTCCTCACCTGCCCCCACACATTCAGTGCAACGAGCAGCACTTAAAGTGCACATGCACACCAAAATATTCATAATAATTAGTTCTGACTGAATACTCTTTACTCAAAAGGACATAGTTAACCCTTTAAAGGGTTTTTATTATTCACTGTTCAAGAACGGTTTTTTTTTTTTTTTTTTTTTTTTGTGGGGCAGATATTTTTTTAATGTTTTGTCCGCATTCTACATTGCTGTTCTAGATTTAGTTACTTTATGTACCAAAAGGGATCGTCACATCAGCATTTCAACGTTCTGTTAAGAGTATAGAGATCACATAATTGTGATTGTAACCCTAAAGGGGTAAACAAAGCATTGAATTTTACTGTGGAAAATATTGTTACTTCATGTTGGTGCTACTCAAATTTGCAAAGTGCACCAATATGTCTGGAGTGCTTCTATGAACAGGGCCACAGCATGGGACCGGAATATGGTCAAAGGAATAATGCTCAAAAACGGCACCATGCCTAAAGACATACACTAAACAAAGAGTGATGGGCTTAGTAACTCAGTCCAAATCAGGCTTAACATTACTTAACCTTTATTAAAATTTGACAATGAACAAATCATCAACATGATTAATGTGCAGCAGCTCAAAGATATACAAAATGATATCCAATTATAAGCAAAGAACAAAATCGTACAAAATACATTTTTGAGAATAAGGAGAAGCTAAACAGATTTATTTTAAATCGGTTGGGTCATGCGAGTTTAAACCAAATGTTCTAAAATGCTATACTGAGAATTGCAAATTACTCTTGGGGGGGGGGGGGGAATGGTATTAAAAAATAATCTGCTTTATCACAGTCATTCTAGCAACAGTTTAAAAAAAAAAAAAGTTTAAATACAACCCTTCATCATGCTACACTTTAACTTTGTGGTCTTATTTTTTTTTATTATTATTATTAATAATGCCATTTCCTTTTCGGGTTCTGGCTGCTGAATCTAAATCAGGAAACTACTGGGGAGATTTTGCATCCGAGGAAAGTTTTCCCCTTTCTCCAGACAGAGGGCATGGCAGTCAAAGGTCCACAACATATTCTCTGCGGTCTGTGATTCTGTCCTTTTTTGAACTCCTCCAAGTAAAGGTAATTTTTAGAAAGATTTCCATCTTATGGCAGAGAAAATAGTGTGCACAAAATAGAGGAGCATGGCTAGATGTGAGAACACCTGAAAGAGAGCAAAAGAATTAATGAAAAAAAATGTTTGGCTCCCCCCCCCTCCATTTTACCTCATTAAATCATACAGGTTTATGAATTCTGCTCGTTTGATAGTACAGTAAATGAGAAATGAACAAGAGAAAGGACAAACCAAGCTCAGAATCACATAGTAGTATGAATTTCACTGTAACCCGATTCATTTTCTACTTAATCGAAAATTTCAAGACACTTGATGTTTGGAGGAGTGTGCTCACCCTCGGGCCCAGTGAAATTTTTACAATCCATCAATGCTTTCCCGAACCCTGGTTCTGAATAGCAGTGAGGTATACTTGGTTTTGCAATCACTCAGCACACCTGATCGTATCGGATTCATGTACCAGCTACTTGAACCACCCCGTTAAGTTGCCTTGCTTGATTTCTGGGGTCTGACCTGGTGATTGATTTTTATGATGAACAAAAAAAGGCAGATCCCGTAGCCCGAGGGAGTCAAGTTTACAGCACAGAACATCAAATCACTGCCCTTGAGGGCCAAGATCTGCTGGATTTCCACTTTGCCTTTACCCGGTGAGAAAACAGTCAAAGGAAATAAATCAAGCGCCGCTATTGACCACCCCTGCATACAGCCATACTTCGGCAGGGAAGGGTGAGAGTGGTGATGGCAGATTCTAGAATTATCTGGAGGGTTTGGTTGAAAAGACATGTTTCCAAGTTCACCATTAATTGTCCAATTTTAAAAAGATGCAATTTGCAAAGCAGCTGGAGGACTTACGACAGCAGCAATGAGGATTCTGTAGATCCGCAGAGCTTCAGGGGTGCTTAAAGGTAGGAGGCCAATGCCTACCGTAATGTACGCCAAGACAACGGAGGAGCTGAGGTAAAAAAATGCTGCAATCCCATGATACGCAAAATCCTGGGAAGAGAGAGCAAAAATGCAACAACTACATTTCAGAGGCAGGATAGCAGAGGAGTAAGCGCATACACGTCAGAAAAATACCACCAAGGGAACTGAAGCTCACCTGGACACCTGTAACCTTCAACAAGCAATCAAATATTAGTCTTTACATATTTTATTGTCCAAAGTGACAATGGGAAAGGGCTAAAGTGATGCATTTACATAACCCTCCCCCTACATGCATGTTACATGAGTGACTGAGTTCTAACATGTATAGTACACAGTGCTGCAGACTACACTGGTCATATACTGCACCTACATACTGACACATACAAAAATAGTATGCGAATGAAACAATTACATTTGTAAGATATGATGCGTTGGTGATTATTATAATTATTATAATTATAATTTTTCTATTTAAATATACGTTATTGGGAAATGATGATGGCAGGTACATTTATAGTATGTATGATTGCAGGTAAAACTGAAAATGCCATTCCACAAACTGATGGATGTGTGCAAATATAGCAGCATTTTGTCCATGAGCAAATTTACTCTCCCAAGCGACAAAGAAATGAGACTGATATTCCCTCCTATTTTTTTTTGTTACATTCAAAAACAGTATGATGGAGGGTAGGATGTAGTACATAACTGACATTTGAAGATATAACGATATGCATTTTGACATCTGATGAGTAGATACTCCAATCTATCAAGATAGCATGTTTGATAATCGCATTTTGAAAATTAAATGGCCATAGAACGGCACAGTTTTGCAAGAATGTGACTGCACGATTTTTTGTGGGCTTACATTTGGCCATTTTGCGCGATTGCGATAATTTATATCTCAATGTCAGGTTTCTTTTGTCATACAGAATGTTTTCCACCTTGTGTATTTTTTTTTTTTTACATGCGTAAAATTCACAGTGTTCTTAAAATGAATCTCTTTGTTTAATTAAGCTGTAATCTCCTAAGAATGCTACAATGAGAGATGAAATTCAGAGTTGGGATGTGGCAATGATAAACCACAATTTTTTTAAAAAGCGTGACCACTTGGCGACGTGGGGTTTGTAGACAATTGCGTGCAATTTCTTGAAATGTACCTGAAGTGGTCTCACTGAAGCAATTTTAGGAGATGAAAATAAATTTCTCTTAATTGACATGTAAGGTCGCAGCACACTTAAGTTATCTTCCCACCACACGTAGGTTTCTGTCGAAATTCTGCGTCCTAACTTGTGTTGGTGCAACGGCTCTTTTCGCCATTGATAGCCATTGCACCAATTTGTCTTACGACACAGCACTTAGGACAAGGCTTGTCGTAAGTCATCGTTGGTGCAACCCATTTTCCTGCATAACTTAAGGACAGCTCTTAGGACGGTTGGTGCAGCCAGCCCCAGGTGAGCTAAAAATGAACAATTATGTGCATCTAGCCCTTAGAGGTCTTAATTTGCTAGAGAAAGAATTTGGGAATGATGCAGAAAATCTAAATCTTTTTAAATGTTAATCTAATTACATACCCAATATCCACACTAATGTGAAAGCAGCACTTGCTCACATAGGCCAAGCATTTGACGGCTTCAAGCATTGCTTCCCAAAAGGGCAGAAACATTGGAACAAGCGTGTTTCAGCTGGGGAAGATGACTTTGAAGGGAACAGCATCAACTCTGATGTGTGTAGCATTCTTAAGAGTGTGGCTTCTTAGAAGTTCTTGTGTGCTATAGAGTGAGAGGGACATCGTTTTGCCAGCAAGATGATCAAAGTTTTGAGTCAGACATTTTAGAGCCACAAACAGTAGTGCATGAGTATTTGGAAAATGCCACCATCTAAAAAGGGTGGCAAACCTTACCGCTGCAGCCCAGGCGCTGCTGTTCCGGTGGGCACCACATCCAAAGATGATTATCCACAGGAAGGTCATCACAAAGCAGAAGATGGACACAAACATCACCCAGCCCAGAGGGTTTGCGGGTGACACCAGGGTAGATGCCACTAGACACCAGGTAAGGCCTCCAAAAACCTAAAAAGCACAAGGACAACAAAACCATAAATCTTACACTGACCTCAAATCCAGTGGGCTTGTTCCATCTTTCCATCCACTAGTGGTTCATCTGAATCACCCATTTATAACACCCTTTCTTCCTTTTTTTGGTCTTAGCTTTATCAATTGATTAGGCAAACAGACGAGAAGAAGTAAAAAAGGATGAAAAGATGAGAATCAAAAAAAAATTGTTAAAAGAAGAATGAGTGCACTTGGAATTTCCATGCTTGTTCAAACCTCACTTTCCGCAACATCAGTCATGGGCTGGTGGGTATAGCATGTAGATCTGCAGGTCAATCCTTTATGCATCACGTATTTCAGATCAATACTTCAGAAAAAGAGGGTCTCAACTTCCCGTACTGATGGTGTATTTGGCAAATTCTTTGGTTGATTTTGGTGCGAAAATCTAAAATCAGCTCTTCCTTACCCCAGAACCAACCTTGCTACACTGCAAAAAATAAGATAAAAATACTAGGTAAGATGAATTTACTTATTTTAAGACTTAAAACACTTGTTTTAAGTTTTTTTTTCTTAATACAAGTTACTATTTGACTTGACAAGTGAAATTTACTTACCCCACTGGCAAGCTAGTCAAAAATTTCCTCAAAACAAGAAATTTTTTTTGTCTTACTAAGAAAAATAGTGATGGAAATAAGTGTTTTAAATCTTAAAATAAGTAAATTCATCTTACCTAGTATTTTTATCTTACCATTTTTTGCAGTTTACAAAGTTTCATGTCCTGAATACTGGTTAAGAACTTTTTTTTGCGGTTCCCAGATGACCATCAAGACAGAAAATTTGAAAACATAACCTTTGCTGCCTCCTTGGTAGAGATAACTGGAATAAACCAAACATTTCCATGTTTGTCTTCTATTAATGAGAAGTGGACAATCCGCAGCCAAGAAAGAAAAAGGCCTGCTGTGCGTTTCTGCGATCAGTGAGCTCAAGCAGCCCTTTTCACTCATTCGTTTTATGTACTGGCTGAAGAATTGTGCCAATTACCCAATCCACATGATTCAAACAAAATACTGGGAAGGACTGTCACTAATCTGGGGTTTCAATCCTTGCAAGTAGGAGTGGCTTTTTTAAAATGTGACTTTACAAGCCTCCACTGCACCACCAAACATTAACTAAACTAAAAAGAACTTACCTGAGAATGTGAAATATGCAGAGGACAATTCTAGGCTTGTAATCTAGCACTCAACTGCAACAACACAGGGGGCTATGCAAAGCCAGTTAATGTACCCTACGCTAATATTAGCACCCTTGATAACCATAATTAAAAACGGTATCAACTAATGTTTTGTTTTGTTTTTGTTTAATCCTCTTAATATTGGTTCAATTAATGTCATTGATGACCTTGACAGGAACATCGAATGCAAATTAAATTTTCAAATGATACTAAATTGGGAGGTTTGGCAAATAATTATCAGTCTACCAACATGATTAATGATGCTTCAGAAAGAATACAACATTTAGAGCCAAAGATAATTGCTGATATAATAGACATTAGCTATGAAGAGAGGTTAAAGACTTAATTTCTTCAATCTGAGTAATAGTAGACCTTGGGACAATCTGATTCAGGTCTGTCAATCCTTTATACATATTCAAAAACTCAACCATAAGCACAGTTCCGTTAGTGGAACGCTGGGTCACCAACAGAAGTTATCAAAGCGTAAACAAGCTGCTGACATTGTCAAGCAATATCCCCCGCAACTGGCATTGCATTAAGACTAGGTTTGATACAGTGCTAGATTACACCAAGGCCTTAAATATAAAGTGTTAGGTTAACTTTAATGATCGGAAAATGGCCAGCCTAGTTGGGCCGAAAGATTGAAAGACAGAATCATAACACTATTCTCGTATGTATCACAATTTAATTCTCTTTATCTAATAGCTTGGGCAGCCTCCCTTTAGCAGAAATAGCCACTCCGAGTCCTATGCTGTAGGAACAACCCGAATTCCGAAATAGTTGGGACGAAGTGTAAATTGTGAATAAAATCAAAATGCAATGACTTTCAGATCAGGAGCCAATGTGTTATTTACAATGGAACATAGCTTCAACACTTGAGATCTTATCTACAAAATGTGCTTTTCAAATTTTCTGGCTACAATATGTCTCAAAAAAGTTGGAACACAGGCAAAAGAAGGCTGAAAAAACCATTAATATACATGTTCTTTCAGCTGATTCTCATATAACAAGTAATGAAGTTAACTGGGATCAGGTGTGTAACATGATTGCCTATAAAAGGGATGAGTTAGAGAGGCTGAGTCTCTCGGCGGTGAAGATGGCCGGAGGCTCTCCAACCTGTGAAGGCTGGCATAAAATTGTGGAACACTTGAAAAATAATGTTCCTCAACGTCAAATTGCAAAGGCTTTGAAGGTCTCATCATCGACAGTGCATAACATCAATAGATTCTGAGAAACTGGAAAACTCTGTGCGTAAGGGACAAGGCCAAAGACCTTTACTGGATGCCCATGATCTTCGGGCCCTCTGACGCCACTGGATCACTCACTGGCATGATTCTGTCATTGACATTACGAAATGGGCCCAGGAATACTTCAAGAAACCACTGTCTGTAAACAGCTCGCCGTGCCATCCACAGATGCCACCTGAAACTCTATAATGCTAAAAGGAAGCCATTGTTGAGCATGATCCAGAAGCACCGCCGTGTTCTGTGGGTCAAGGCTCATTTAGAATGGACTGCAGCAAAGTGTCAAAGTGTCTTGTGGTCAGATGAGTCCAAATTTGACATTCTTGTTGGAAATCATAGGCGTTGTGTCCTCCGGGCTAAAGAGGAGAAAGACCACCCCTCTTGTTATCAGCGTTCAGTTCAAAAGCCAGCATCTCTGATGGTATAAAAATGCATTAGTACATAACGTGTGGGACACGTGCATATTTTGAAAAGCACCATGAATGCTGAAAGGTATATAAAAGGTTTTAGAGCAACATATGCTCCCCTCCAGACGAAATCTATTCCAGGGAAGGCCTCATGTATTTCAGCAGGACAATGCAAAACCACATACTGCAGCTATTACAACAGCATGGCTTCGAAGTAGAAGAGTCCCTGTGCTGAACTGGCCTGCCTGCAATCCTAATCTTTCACCCAGTGATAACATTTGGCACATAATTAAATAAAAAGTCCATCAAAGGAGACCCAAAACTCTCCAGCAGCTGGAAGTCTGTATTAAACAAGAGTGGGATCAAATTCCAATGGCTAAACTCAAAGAACTTGTCTCCTCAATGCCCAGACGCCTACACTCTGTGTTAAAAAGAAGAGGGCATCCTATACCATGGTAAACAGGCTCCTGTCCCAACTTTTGAGACCTGTAGCAGCCATCAAATTTGAAATGAGCTCATTTTGTGGATAAAATTGAAAAATTTCTCACTTTCAACATTTGCAATGTTATCTCTGTTCTACTGTGAATAAAATACTGGCTGGTGTGATTTGAAAGTCATTGTGTTTTGATTTTATTCACAATTTACACTTTGTCCCAACTATTTCAAAATTGGGGTTGTTCATAATCATGTGGGAGAAGGTATGCAAACGGATCAGATATCATTCCTCTGTATTAGCTCTCCAAATCCTTTAAATTACTAGGTCCATGTTACCATCTCTCCTCTTTAGCTTCTCTCTCTGATTTTCTACTGGGCTTAGGTGACTGGACTGGGACTGCTAAGGCAAAGCCTCGATTTAGACCGGGAGCTGGCTCATTTTATTTTTGTGAGAAGGGTAAAAAGGTTTGACCCCTACAAGTCAAGCGATTCGACGTGATGTATATAAATTATGTAAATAAATTACCACTGCTGGCTGCTGGACTCCTGGAGGTTTGACCCTGGTACCATTTTAAAGATCCAAAAGAGGTTTTATTTATATGACCGCGGACAATGAAATCAACTACATTGGCGAGTGGGGTGATGTAGCATCATAAATTTGTCAACGCAAGCAACTTCAGCTTGAACCCTTGCAGGGACAGCAAGCCTTTAAGGGGTAAAAAAAGCAAAATATTTGTGTGAAGGCCGACAAACATGTGGTTTACCTTTTCTTGAAGCTAGAAAAGCCTGCTACTTGAAAACTAACTTGCCGGCAAGTTTTTAGTGTACCAAACCCTTGCCAGCAAGACCCACTTACGTCAGGTATGGTACGAAAAGGGGAACAGATTGTAATCTATTTGTTCGTGCTCATCAATCGACTTATCGTGACTTTCAAGATGGAGGCGAATGGAAACTACCTCAAGGTATTGTTTGCATAAACAGTATTTTTTTAAAATAAACTAGCTGTGCATTTTCAAAGTTCTCAGTGCCTCGTTTTAAATGTCAGGGCCCTCGGAATTCTACCACTGATGTGTGGAATATTAATGAAAAAAAAATTGCGATTTCTTTGCATGGCAACGCTATGCCCAATTCACTACCATTGTAAGCCTGTTGGGAGCTTCAGCTAAAAAGCCATGTATTTTGAAATGCTGCGTGCATACGGGAGGTGGGGTATTCAATAAAAATTAGTACTCGTTATCATGTTTCAATACACCACAAGTCAATTTCACACTGGAATTCTTTTTTAAAGTACACTACAAAGACAAGATATTTCATGTTTAAACTCTATTGGTTTTTTGGAAATATTCACTCAATTTGAATTTGATGCCTGCAACACATTCCCAAAAAGCCGGGACAGGGGCATGTTTACCACTGTGATACATCACCTTTCCTTTTAACACTCCATAAGCATTGGGGAACTGAGGACAGTAATTGTAGAAGCTTTGTAGGTGAAATTCTTCCCCATTTTTGCTTGATGGACAACTTCATTTGCTCGACAGTCCAGGGTCTCCTTTGTCATATTTTGTGCTTCACAATGCGCCACACATTTTCAATGGGAGAGAGATCTGGACTGCAGGCAGGCCAGTTCATAACATGCATTCTTTTACTATGAAGCCACGCTGTTGTAACGCGTGCAGAATGTGGCTTGGCATCATCTTGCTAAAATAAGCAAGGACGGCCCTGAAAAAGACATCACTTGGATGGCAGCATATGTTGCTCCAAAACCTGTATGTACCTTTCAGCATTAATGGTACTCTCACAGATGTGAAAGTTACCCATGCCATGGGCACTAACACATCCCATCACAGATGCTGGCTTCTGAAGTATGCGCTGATAATCTATGTCCTCTTGGCTAAGGGGGAAAAATGTCCACGATTTCCAAAAACCATTTGAAATGTGGACTTGTCATACCACAGCACACTTTTCCACTTTTCAGATGAGCTCGGCCCCAGAGAAGCCTGCGGCGTTTTTGGGTGTTGTTGATATATGGCTTTTGCTTTGCAAGGTTGAGTTTTAACATGCACTTGTAGCTGTAGCGACGAAGTAAGTTAACTGACAATGGTTTTCCAATGTGTTCCTGAGCCCACATGGTAATATACTTTACGGAATGATGTTGGTTTTAAATGCAGTGCCGCCTGAGGGATCGATGGTCACGGGTATTCAACGTTGATTTTCGGCCTTTCTGCTTATGTGTAGAGATTTCTCTGAATCTTTTGATGATATGGGCTGTAGATAATGAAATCCCTAAATTCCCTGCAATTGCACATTGAGAAATGTGGTTCTTAAACTGCTGGACTATTTGCTCACACAGAACCTCACCCCATCCTTGCTTGTGAATGACTGAGCCTTTTGGGGATGCTCCTTTTATTCCTGAACATGACACTCACCAGTTTCCAATTAACCTGTTACCCTGTGGAATGTTCCAAACAGGTGTTTTTTGAGCAGTCCTCAACTTTCCCAGTCTGTTGTTGCTGTTGTGCCAGCTTTTTTGGAACGTGTTGGAGGCATCAAATTCAAATTGAGCAAATATTTCCAGAAGAACAATAAAGTTTCAGTTTGAATATTAAATACCTTGTCTTTGTAGTGTACTACATTGAATACAAGTCGAAAAGGATTTGCAAATCATTGTATTCTGTTTTTATTCACGTTTTACACGTCCCAACCGCATTGGGATTGTGGTTAGAAGATTTCACATAAGATTTTCTGGGGTTGCCAATGATTGTGGTATGCATGTTCAGAAAATTTTTTTCACCTCAATCATTTTCTTTAAAAATCAAGGACAGATTCAAAACCAAATGTATTCAGTCTTTAAGCCAATATTCACCAAGGGCTCCACTGTTAGTGGAGTGCACAATAAATGATGTGTTTGTAAGCAAATATCCAAAGCTGTCAGCTCTGTATCTGCACCATGGGCTTTCATTTCAGGTGAATATCATTTTTAAAATTGCATTTATTAACCCATTAGTCCTCCTGACCTGAAAGTTATTAACCTGAACAAATTAAAGTATGAACAAAGCATCAGTCAGATTAATGTTCTTGGAGGAAACTTCATCTTTTCACAAACATGCTCAAGTATTGCTGAACTTGGTGCCGCCATTCACATTATAGGTTGTCCAGCCACAGTACAATCTTGAGCCATTTCCTTGTTTTGTGAAAATCATGTAGGCTTGGAGAAGCACTTGCAGTGTGTGAAAAATATTAAACACACAATAATAGACTTAAGGGACATAAAAATGGATAAAATATTAAACAGCTGTTGTCGCTACTGCTAAAAAAGTGAAAATCCTACATTTATTGATTTACTTGTAATATTCACGTTCCACTGACCAATCAGTACAGAACAGATTTGGGAACTAAACGGAACAAATGTACAAGAAAGCAACAAAAAAGTGATGCCCTGTGAGTAAACCTCATAAATGCACCCCTAAAGGCAAATGCTAATCCAGGGTTTCCTTACTGGGCCCCAGGGCCTATCTGTGTATGCTGGCTTTTATTCAACCATAATTGCATTAGCAGGATTTTGACAAATCAGTAATTAGTCTTATTTAAGTGCACTTAATGTTTAGAGCAATCATACAACCTCATAAGCCACATTTGAAAGAAATATCATTGCTCAAGCGCCTCCTGTTGGCCAGACGGGCGCTCGTCAGGAAGATTCTAAGTCTGGTCATGTCCGGATATCCTCCGCCCTCGTTCTGAACTTGCGAAGATTCAACCAATGAGTGTATAAGAAGTAGCTGACAGGCGCGTGCTTTGGAGTAGAGCGTGAACTGTCTTCACTATCCTGAGTTGGCAGCAGGGGTTCGCAAACGAGCAAGCTTTGTATATAGTTCACCAATTGGGCATTCCAGATTCAGGTGGGATTGGAGATGCCAAAATATATGAAGAAAAAAATGTTCAATATGTCAAGTAATTTCGAGTCATTACATTCTAAGCAGATCTTATTCAAAGCTTGAAAAATCTGTAAGCTCAAAAAGAGTTTGCTAATCACAAGTGTTTTGACTTCTTTCAAAAAATTCTTCACTGGACTTTCTAACACAATCTAATGTATCCAGTTTCAATAATTCGATATCTGACTTAATTTGATTACATTTCCCCCCTCTTTTGACATTTCCAATATGCCATAATTGTGGATAGTAAATGTATTCTTTGCAACATGCATGGATATTTCTGTAAAAATCTTGCTTAAGGTAAATACTTGCACCAAAATTGAAATACACCTAATTAAAACAAATTAGCAGCTTAATAAAATCCAACAACTGCAATGGTATTGGACCAATAACCAGCAAACACATACAGGACCGAGTTGGGGAACCAGCAACTTAATCAAGGACTTCAGGCTCCACCTTGGATCCAAACTTAATCCAATTAGTTGGAGTAAAGGTGTTGAGATCAGACAAGAGAGGTGCACCATGAAGAGAGATCAGTGGATTACCCAAGTATGTTGAGCCTAAAGCCAGGATTTTCAATGTCATGCAAGCAGCTCTTAAAACTTGCCCAGGAGATGTATAGTCTCTCTGATTGCGAGTTTAGGGCTTGTCGAGCCAGCTCATGCAATGCAAGCCTGGCTAATGTTGAACTTGCTTTGTAGTTCACCCCTCTGGTCAAAAAATGAACAACTAGGAAACCAGTCTGGCACTCAGATGCTTTCTGAATATAGGCCAATGTATTAGGCAGCCGGCAGAGAAGAGTCGGTGATTTTATACATCGTAATTCCTTAAATAAAACACTATCCAACAGCAAAACACTTTTAGAGAATCTGAAAAACCATGCAACCTGTCCTGCTGATCAGGATTTTGCCCTCACACTTATCTGTCTTAATAGTCCCAATTAAGACATTTTTAAGTCCAATACAGGGGCTGAGTCTCAATTCTCTTAAATTAAATCCTCATGCCATACACTTGCATCCTATCTTTGCCATGGAACGCCATTCGGTCCAAAACGTCTTTTTTCACGTCTGTGTTAAGCTGTTAAATTTCTGTCTTCAGACGTTATAAAATGTCCTGTTAACGCGCTATTTTTATACAAAATGAGCGCGTTCACAGGCATTTTATGGCGTCTTAAGACACAGGAATACATTATCTTAATTCTGACGCCAAAATAGACGTTTTGGACCTGATGGCATTTCATAGCAAAGATAGGATGCAAGTTTAGGGAATGAGGATTTAATTTCAGAGAATTGAGACGCAGCCAGTGAGTCAGATGTTGAATTAGTGTTCTTAATCGACGTCCTAATCCTCGTGGCAGGAACAACACTATATCCCCAATAAACAGGTTTATTTGGCCCTATTTGCATAGCAAAGTTAAATTTCATTACCTGGCTAATACGCGAACAACTGCTGCCCCATCCTATAGAATTACCTTCGCTTTAATCCAACATTCCTATATTCTTATAGAACCGCTTCGAACCCGACTAACACCATCCACTCATGAGAAAATTTACCACCAGTTTATCTTTCAATTTTTCAATCCAATTGAGCCTAAATTATGGGCTACCCCTAACGTTACCAATTCAGCAAAACAATTGATTAACATTTTATACTCTTTTACTCAAACATTCTGAATTAGCGCTGGCACAGCCGATTCCAATCTGAAAAGTTCGAACATGACAAGACTGAGCAATATGGGTGTGACAGTTCCTCGATGATGCAAAAAGAACACCCAGATAAATATTCGATAATGATGATCCGATTTGGAGTTTAATTTGTCAAATATTTACTTGCACACACACACACACACACACAAAAAAAGGGGTTTTGTCTCGGTTTAGCATATCATGCGGCCATCAAGGACTGCCTGCGCACCTGAGAATGTTAGGTTAGATTCGCGGCGCTCAGGCTAAGTTTTGCGCAAACTTTCGTGGTACCTGTATTTATTCATTACTGATAATGCCCTTTTCCATATCACCGCAAGATAATAGGAAACAACAAATATTTCCCGCACTCCATGGATTCCATGGCCTTTGAAATTTTGCTACAAAGTTTGTGAGCCAATGATCATATCGAGAAAGGGCATCTTACACTCAATCATATTCATGCACCGATTTTAAAGTTGTATTCCATCACCATTCGTCTCCGCTAAACATGAAAAACAATCGCAGAACGAAGCAAACTTGCAACAGTCTTACTTAACGTGCCGCCGAATGAACTCATTGTTCACACCCAGCAAAATACACTCAAGCACTTCACGTCCAAATTATTTTGAAAATAGGCCCACTCTTTTGTGAACTTACAAGCTCTGGGAGATAGAAGATGTCCGGAATAGTTGTGCATATCCCCATTCCACTGGGCAAATTCCCCATATGCTGCGCTGTATTGGCTGCCATGGCTGCTCGCGGGTCATACCATACGCATCAAATGGAGTAAAGGAGATGCAGGTGCTCTTTTAGAGCAGAGAGGTAGGCTTGACCAACACCTGAAAAGCCAGTTTCTCATAGTCTACTTTCATCAAGGACACACCCAAAAAAAAAAAAATTCGCTAGCGTGCTCATAATTTTCGCAACTGCCTCTCCGGAATTTCATTGCCGTCGTCGAAGCGATGGTTTGTCGTGAATTGTGACTGCCTATCGTGACATGAATTTTTGAGAACCACCTGTAACTCAGTAATGAATCTTATACGTTTCCTTAGTTCACACTGAATCCATAAATGTGACGTTAAGGTAGGCTTACCCTACCACAAAATAATACGATGGTAGGCCTGTAGGCATATTAAGTTTCTTGTATTAAATTTTGATTAATTGGTAGATAGATACAATTTCATGTTTCGTACAACCAAAGAAATGAGACCATTTCAAAGCTCAGATGTAGGCGAGAGCTCATTGATTGTTTAACAAAACATATGTGCCTATATCGTTTGGGGGAATAGCCTTTGCCTAAATATAATTTATTTATTTTTCAAATGAACACATTGTTTATTCGTTTGCGTTCATCTGTTCCAGTCAACTTAAGAAAAATAAAAAAAATTACGACAAAAGCCAAACTTAAAGGGCCTAATCGTAAACGTGCTGCCAACATTTTTATCATTACACAATATTAGCCCATTTTCAATTCGGCTATATATAACATAAAAATGTAGGCTATTGTTTAAACAAACAATAAATTAAAAAAATAGTTTTAAATATCACAATGTGCTCCATGAACATTGTTTAACAGTATTTCAGACCACAGAACTACACGTGTCGTTTCATGCAGTCAGAATGAGAGGCTGATAACTCGCTCCAAAACGGTCTTCAGAAATGTACAGGTACATCGGCTCTTCCTGAAGTCTCCCCCTTCTGTGGCAAGTTTCCGCTTCATTGGCACGTTTCAGGCTGACTTCCATCGAATGGCGGAGAATATTGCGTGCAGGAAGTAGAACAGCGTTGCCACATATGACATTACCTGGAAGAGAGTGACGGCGAGCTTTTAAAACATTTCCTTCAAGGTTCATGTCGCCTCATTCAACTGACTGCATTCATTTATCCTCGGATAGTCTTTTCGTGATTCATGAATGATATTCATCATATTCATTCATAAATATGCAAATACATTCATGAACACACAAAATTCTCAACCATGTGGTTGCCATTTACAGCTTCTTGAGGCAGTTTTGCGGCTATCACCCTAAGATCGGATAGATTTTTTTATTTATTTTTTTTACACTGATAAATTATGAAAATTCATTTGAATCGTTTAAGGAAATGAATGATACCAACCACAGCAGCAATGTTCTCCTGGTAGGATTTGAAGTTGATGGAGTCGCTTTGTAGTCTGATGGTGACATTAGCGAGTGCTACCGAGGCACTGAGATAGAAGAAAGCGGCCAGGCCATGGTACGCCGCATCCTAAATGAGCAGGGAACAGGCATGCATTCCAGGTAATTAACCATTCCGTTAACTACTGCTTAGTCTTTGTGCAGAATGCAAAATGAGCACAAATGCCACGACTGAAACAGTTATTGATTTCTTTTGTGAATTTTAAACAATCCACAGTATTCTGGGCAACTTTTCGTAGGAGTGTACATGTTTTGACCCTATGTAATGGATGTGGCTGAGCTCAAACGCGCCATTGAGCGCACTGAGTCAAAAAATAAATAAATCAATTAATTAATTAAAAAAAATTATCGGAAAGACTTTTGCGTCAGTGGCTTGTGAGATATGGCCGTTTAAAATCTGGCCTCTTTTTTGGCCTTATAGAAAACTTTACAGGCCAGAAAATTCAGCAGAATTGATGTAAAGAAATGATATAAACATCAAGTCCAATCGATTATGAGGTGTAGAATCAATTGCCACCTTGTTTCTAATGTACAATGGAAATAAATAATTCACTTTAAAATGTTTATATGGGTCAACGTCAAGGTAAATTGTAGTGAAGTCCCTCAGAAAAAAAAATGGTGCCATGATATAGTTAAACTGAGAATTTTTGTGCAGCTTTGACAGATTTTGTGGCCAATGTAATTTTTATGGCATATATGTATTGCAAACTTAACCAAAGTTAAATTCTTTGAATTTTGATTTCCTCCATTGAGAGATGATTGGCTAAAAATATTACTCTGGCAGAGAACCAAGATTTCTCCTAAACCAGAAAATGAAGATAATTTTTCCATGTCAGAAAAATGGCATCTAAAACTGATTGAAATATTCAAATTATTCAACTACACTGTAAACCCTGATAGTGCGGTGAACTTTAATGTTTTGTGGAAACCGATTACCTCAAAAAATTGTGTAGGTCAACTTAATTACATTGTGTGGAAGGAACTTGAAGAAAATTAGGTGAAGTTATTTTTTACATGTTCCTAAGTGCTGTGAACACAAGATCATTAAGTAGGTATACTCTATTTTTTTGAGGTAATCGGTTTCCACTAAACACTTGAGTTCATCACACTTGTCAGGGTTTACAGTGAATAAATTGCTTGATTATCATTATTTTACTTTCATTTTCTTTTCTTTTTTTAGAGTGAACAGCTTGTGAGAGGGGTGTTATGAAAATGCCTTGAATTAACTAAATTTTTAAATTTGCTGGCATGCTTCCAAAACTCATGTTATCTAACAATTTGTTTGTAAATAAAAATAATAAAAATGGCGTCCATGCTGTGTCATGATAATGACTAGTAAAATCATTCGACAGTGCACCTCTCCATAACCACAAAAGTCGCTGGTTGACTGCCACTGTGCTGCATAAAATGGAAGAAGTCAGGCGCTACTCTATATTCTTCTGAATTAAAGAGAGGTTGGATGGTCTAATAGCAGCAGAAGCTGAAGTCGCTTTGTGCAATTCTTCAGTTTGTTGCAGTACCTGGAAACCAATCGGGTATGCAAGAAAGCATGAATACCAATTTGTTGGATAAATGCTACGACCAAAATGAAGAAGCCAAACAATTGTGGAGAATGGGCTGTAGCAAGAAGATCAGAGCCAGGTTTTTCTCAGCTCATTTACCCAGATAACTCCGTAATAATGCTTTGTGAAATACTCACGAGGAGTGTCTGTGTACCTTATGCACCACCTTTTCAGACTGACTTTGCCAACAAATGAAATAAAATTGACCGATGAAGACAATATTACGCAGAGATTGACTGATGATTAACACTGTGCAGAGTGCATAGGGACTGATATTTATTGTAACTGTCTAGATTACATATACAGCCTCTATGATATTTTCAAGCAATTCAATACATTCACTGACACATATTATGCCTGGTCCTGGAATAAACATTTTACTGTATTGTTGGTTGAAAAATCTCGATTCAGAGGATTTGTGTCTGTGAAAGTGACCAGTGGCGGCTCGTGAATTGGCAACAGGGGAAGCTCAAACAATCCCTTAAAGTTAATGATTGTTCATGACCTGTTTTCAATCATCCATTTAAACTACAATAACAGAAACTCCGAAAACTCAACATTATCTGATGCGGCCAGTTTTCATTAATAACGCATACCTGTCAACTCTCACGCATTCGGCATGAGTTTAAGTAGCATTTTTACGTTCCTCTGCTGTAGACAGCAATTATTCTATCAACGCGTATGTAAGAGATTTTCACGTGGAATTTAAGTACTTGTGCATGGAGGAGTTTGAAGCAATGGAATTGCTTAAAGATGTTTCTAATGATCTTATTTCATTTAAACAATCATGAAACAAATGCATTGCTTCCAACCCCGACCCCTGAGTAAATAAAAGCGTGAGAAGTCTGGAGTCGTAATCAGTTTGCGTTATAATGAAAACTGGTCACATCTGATAATGTAGAGAGATTTCAGAGTTTCTGTTATGGTAGTTTAAATGAATGATTGAAAACAGGTCATGACCAGTCATAAATATTAAGGGATTGTTTGAGCTTCCCCTATTGCCAGTTCACGAGCCGCCGCTGAAAGTGACCCTTATGATTTCACTCCTGCTGAATTACACTGAGATGTTTTGTGTCAGATGAGTGGTGGCGTACCAGCGTTGGCCAAACGTTGCTCCTCTGGTTGACCCCACAGATATAGAGGAAGAACAGTAGAGTGGTGAAGACGAAGCAGAAGATTGATACGAACATCACCCAACCCTGAGGGTTTTCCAGGAGAACCCTTGTGGAGGCAACCAAGATCCACACCAGACCCCCAAAAACCTGCAGTATGGAGGACAATGAAACTGTGATGAAGCATTTACAGTGTCATAAGTGTTTTCTCCATGACACAAATTTAAAGACCAGTTAATCCTTTTGGTTTATGCCGTTAATTTGACACAATTTAATTTGAAAGTACATTAGTATGGTGCATACAGTGTCGTAAATTAAAAACTTAAATTTGTGTTACCACCCAAATACTTTATGTAAATTGGCCATATTGTGCCCATTTCCCTGTTAAATTTTTTTTTTTTTTTTTTCATTTTTGTGGGGTACTTACGCACACTTATACAAAACCCAAAACCAGTGAAGTTGGCACGTTATGTAAATCGTAGATAAAAACAGAATACAATGATTTGCAAATCCTTTTCAACTTATATTCAATTGAATACACTGCAAAGACAAGATGTTTAATGTTCAAACTGAGAAACTTTATTTTTTTTTGCAAATAATCATTAACTTAGAATTTAAAGGCAGCAACACATTGCAAAAAAGTTGGCACAGGGGCCTTTTTACCACTGTGTTACATCACCTTTCCTTTTAACGACATCAGTAAACGTTTGGGAACTGAGGAGACCAATTTTTGAAGCTTTTCAGGTGGAACTCTTTCCCATTCTTGCTTGATGTACAGCTTAAGTTGTTCAACAGTCCGGGGTCTTCGTTGTCGTATTTTACACTTCATAATGCGCCACACATTTTCAATGGGAGACAGGTCTGAACTACAGGCAGGCCAGTCTAGTACCCGCACTCTTTTATTACGGAGCCATGCTGTTGTAACACGTGCAGAATGTGGCTTGGCATTTTCTTGCTGAAATAAGCAGGGGCGTCCATGAAAAAGACGTTGCTTGGATGGCAACATATGTTGCTCCAAAACCTGTATGTACCTTTCAGCATTAATGGTGCCTTCACATATGTGTAAGTTGCCCATGCCTTGGGCACTAATACACCCCCATACCATCACAGATGCTGGCTTTTGAACTTTGCGCCTATAACAGTCCGAATGGTTCTTTTCCTCTTTGGTCCGGAGGACACGACGTCCACAGTTTCCAAATACAATTTGAAATGTGGACTCGTCAGACCACAGAACACTTTTCAACTTTGCATCAGTCCATCTTAGATGAGCTTGGGCCCAGCGAAGACAGCGGCGTTCCTCTTTGGTCCGGAGGACACGACGTCCACAGTTTCCAAATACAATTTGAAATGTGGACTCGTCAGACCACAGAACACTTTTCCACTTTGCATCAGTCCATCTTAGATGAGCTTGGGCCCAGCGAAGACAGCGGCGTTTCTGGGTGCTGTTGATAAATGGCTTTCCCTTTGCATTGCAGAGTTTTAACTTGCACTTGCAGATGTAGCGACAAACTGTAGTTACTGACAGTGGTTTTCTGAAGTGTTCCTGAGCCCATGTGGTGATGTCCTTTACACACTGATGTCGGTTTTTGATGCAGTACCGCCTGAGGGATCGAAGGTCACGAGCATTCAATGTTGGTTTTCGGCCTTGTCGCTTATGTGCAGTGATTTCTCCAGATTCTCCGAACATTTTGACGATATTACGGACCGTAGATGATGAAATCCCTAAATTTCTTGCAATAGCACGTGAGGAATGTTGTTTTTAAACAGTTCGACAATCAGCTCACGCATTTGTTCACTAAGTGGTGACCCTTGCCCCATCCTTGTTTGTGAATGACTGAGCATTTCAGGGAAGCAGCTTTTATACCCAATCATGGCACCCACCTGTTCCCAATTAGCCCGTTTACCTGTGGGATGTTCCAAATAAGTGTTTGATGAGCATTCCTCAACTCTCTCAGTCTTTTTTGCCACTTGTGCCAGCTTTTTTGAAACATGTTGCAGGCATCAAATTCCAAATGAGCAAATATTTGCAAAAAATTACAAAGTTTACCTGTTCGAACATTAAGTAACTTGTCTTGGCAGTGTATTCAATTGAATATAAGCTGAAAAGGATTTGCAAATCATTGTATTCTGTTTTTATTTACGATTTACACAACGTGCCAACTTCACTAGTTTTGGGTTTTGTACGTTTTATGGTCAAAAAGTACCAAGTTACAGCTGCACAGGCTGTGTGTGCAGCACCTCAGGCTCACTCAGGTTGAAACAGGCTGTTTTGACTCCCGTCTCTAGAAGGCCCCACCCTTCAAGCTCACACTGTTGCTTTTTGGCTGCTCAGAGTGTGTGTTGGAAATGACGTGCCCCTTATCATTACCAAATTCCTGCTGGAGACTTCCAGCATGGTTATCTCTGAAGGTGTGCCACACTGGCACCCCTCTAGAGGGGTTTTATGTGAGCATGTTATATAGTGGTGTAAACAATCGCAAATTTATCCTCCCAAGCAATAGAAGGAGCTGTGAAATCTGTTGAGGAGAATAACTCCCCTTGGCGTGGACTTTAGGTTTGTTACTTTGTGGATATTGTACACATACTGAAAAACTATCTAACACAACAAGCGAAAAAGGAAAAACCCAAAAAGCATAATATGACCTCATTAACCCCTTTGTACAGAATACAAAATTATGTCAATTTTTACTGTTATGCATGAGCCTATTTAAGCTTTATAACTCAATATTTATGTCACAGAGACTCTGGAATATTATTCCAGTGAAGCTAGACCTTTGGAAATGCAATTACAGAATTATTTACGAATTAAATTTTGGAATTTACGGATGCCGGCATCTATATCTGCGCAAAGGGGTTTTGAAGACTGCACCTATTGTATGGAATAACATACAGAACTTTGTCAAAAGTAGAAATTAGGAATTGAGATGTGGCCAAGTTGGCTCATATTGCATTTGGAGCATTTTCTTAGTCTACAGAACATTCTCACTCCTCAATCTTTGCTATTCTGTCTCCTGAATGTCTTTCTAGGTAGGATTCATGCTTTATCCCGCATATTCTTTAATTTTTTTACATATCGGAACCCAAATCAAAAATACGCCAATTACTTTTCAAGGATGCGCATGCAAACATGCAAGAATAGCATACTGTGCTGCACTCTCATGCCTGGACCCAACTCTCCAATGACTCATAATGTAGCTACCATACCACCTCCTGTGCAAGCTTCTCAAACAATTGTGCGTGCGTGTGTGTGTGTGTGTGTGTGTGTGTGTGTGTAAGCAGATACACACACATACTTGCACTTCTATCCATTTGAGGACATTAGATGGGATACATCCTAATTCTGTCATCTGATATTCCCTTGATCTCCACAGCCTTTCCCTAATTTTGAAGATAAGCAACACGTGCCAGTGTCTCTTATCTATTAACCTTAATATATCCGAGGTTCCAACCCCCAACATCAACCAACGAGTCTCAGTTTGCGTTTGTAGTTTGGAGGACTGGGCAAATGTCTACACTTCCTGAAAATATCGCCATTTAGTTGGTAAAAAACGTGTTCTGGTCCTGACCGCATAGCGAGTACAAGAACACACACCTGCTCCAGCGCACTGACACATGCCCTCACACACTGATGAGTGACCAATCAAAAGAAAAAACCTGAATGAATGTGTGGAGAAACTTTACAAACGCAGATACTTTCATTCATTTTCCTGGCACAGTTTGGGTCAGTTCCCCCCTTAAAAGCAGAAGGGTCATTGCAGAGCTGTTCTGTGGGATCACCTTTATACTGTATAATGGAGAATTCTGACCAGAATGGGAGTGGTTATTTGCTGGATGCCAATGGTCCAGGCCTCACAGGGCACAAGGGGTCACTTAGTGATTTGATGAGTATGAAAATGTTGCTGAGCATATGCCACTACCTTCATGGTCAACAATCAATCAAACCAACTGACATCATATGGGAGATTTTGGAACCTGTCTGAGACCAGATGAGGTAATATTTGAAGAAATACAGTCCGTCCCTCCAGTAAAGTCTTACACTTGTAAGGTCTATTCCAGGGCACATTGAAGTTGATCTGGCCACTTGCGCAGGCCTAACACTTCACTAAGGCTGGTTTTGTTGATCTTTCCATTAAATTGTCACGTCTGTACACACACATACACAAATATATATGCTCCATATACTATATATATTTTATATCGCACTTCTCCCTCACTGGGGTTACAGGGGAGCTGGAGCCTATCCCAGCCGACAATGGACGAAAGACACACCCTGCTCAGCTTGTTAATCTGTTGCAGGTGTACACGTAATCTGCCAGACATGCATGTCTTTGGACTGTTGGGAGAAAGCTGGAGTAACCGCAGTAAATCCACATGAACGAAGGGACAACACACAACACACAAACTCCACGAAGAGCGGCCCCAGGCCAGATTCAAACCCACAATCTTCTGGCTGTGAGGCGGCCGTGCTACCCACTGCACCGCCATACTGCCCACCTTAAAAAAACAACCCCTCAGCTGCATATGTAAGTTGAATCGGGAGTCAGTTGGATTCTGATTGCAGAAATAATATATGTAATGAAGCCAAGCGCTGATATAAATAACCTTGGTGTGGCCATTTATCACAATATGCCCCCTGGTGGGCAAAGTAAGAGTCGAAATTGGCTGGAATTCAATAGGTAAGTGAAGGATCCATAGATGTACCACCCACCGAAAAATGAGAACTCTAGAAGCAAACCTGAAGGAGCTAGAGCAGTAACATCATTGAATGTAAAGATCGGCAGCATTTACGCTATTCGACCTAGAAAACAGTAAAAAAAAAAAAAAAGTCAAATCAAAAACACGTGTGATATGTGATGAAGGGTGATCCCATGTACCTTCATTAAAAATTTGAGCATCCTAGCTGAAATAATAAGGAAGTTAAAGCAATTTTTTATTTTTCACAATAAGCCCCCTGGTGGCGAAACTAAGAGTTGTAAATTACTGGAATACGATAGGTTTGTGATGCATGCGTAGATGTACCACCCAACCAAAAATGAGACCCCTAGAAGCAAACCTGAAGGCGCTAGAGCGATAACATCGTCGATGGACAGACGGACGCCGCAGGGGACGACAGTACCCCTGGCTAAAAATGAAAATCTTGTTTATCTTATTATTATTTTATTATCATAGCAAATACCAAAAACAGAACAATTTGTGTATTTACATGCAGTGAGGTCTGTAACTATTGGGACAGTATTCCCCATTTTAAAGATGTTCCTAAACAGATCGTTTGATATGGTTGTAAATACCCTCAATTATAGACCAGTATCTGAATTACAAGGGTAATTACATCTGTACACAGTGAACTGAGTACAACAGTGGTTCCCAAACTCAGTCCTGCGGCACTCGTCTGTTAGCTGGTTTTTCCATCAACCACAATTGAAGCACTGATTACTAAAACCCCACAAGTCCAGTCAAGTCAAGTCAAGTGTGACTTATGGGGTTTTAGTAATAGGTGCTTCAATTGCAATTGTAGGATTTTAAAAGGTCCATTTCATCTTGTAAGCTGTAATTTGTCATTTTAAGCTACATTTTGACAGAAACATCCAAGTAAGCCGTGAAGAATATAAGACCCTTGAATAAATTGAGATCATTTCTCTAAATTGCAGGCAATTTCCAGACATGACATTTTTAAACAGGACTCTGAGAAAATCTGTGAGCTCCAAATTAGGTTGCAGAACACAGGGGTTTAGAGTTTCTTTAAAATAATTTGCTTGAATTTAACAAATAATTTGCTTGTAATACAAACATTTCACAAAACTGGTTTGACTGTCATTTGATTAAATAATAAATTGTTATTTTGGCATTCCTGCATCCAGGGTATCACAAATTAAGAGGCTATTTATCATTTACTTGAATTGGCTAATATTTTTTTCCTCTTTTTATGCTGTTGTTTCTAATTTATCTAAATGTAGATATTGAATTGCTATTCTTCGTGGCATGTGTAGATATCCATCAAATAGAGCGTTAGAGGGTAAATAATTGCTGAGAACATAAATTCACCCAAGTAAGACAAATTTACAGCTTGTAAAAATCTGATGATTGCAATTTTGGTTGGAATACTCCAGGACTGAGTTTGGGAACCACCGTGTAGAATTACAGGTCCCTAGAATTGTTTCACTGTCCGAATACTTACTGTCCTCACTGCATAGTCGCATCGTCATTTCGATTATATTTAATCATATTTTTTGAAGATCTCATGTCTGTTGGTCCCCTTGTTTGAGGTGGTGGTGGGAGAAGGCAGAATGCAGGACCATTCAGTTCCTGTGTGGCTCTTAAATCCCGATGGCTGATGTACTCACAAACTCCGGAATGAAGAAGACGTCTGGAACGGTGGTGAACACCGCGCAGCCGCTGGCCATTGAGCCGCCCGACCCTGTTGTGGCCATAGTCCCAAGTGAGGGTCTGTGTGTGAGTGTGAGTGCGTCTCCACGATAAACCCAGAAATGCACCTGGTGACCAGTGTCCTTGCCTTATGAGGACGAGCCCTCGCCTCCCCCAGGTCCAGCTCCTCCTCTCCCTCACCCAGTCTATCATTATATTCAAATTTAGTTAGAAAAATATCTCCCTTCTCAACCCTGGCAAGCAAACCAGAGTGTTGTAAGGATCTCCATGGTGCTACATAACATCTTTGTTTGACAGTTGGCATACGAAACACAAAAGGCCAAACGCAGAAGTTACGGGAGTTGTCAGACAACTAATGGCGCTGAGAGAAAGTTGCAGCAAGCTTGCAAGCTGGAGAAAATCTTTCACACTGTTAAAGTTACAGATAAAATGGCTCAAAAACAAATTCTGTCATTTTATAGAGGAACCTAATCAAGTTTAAAAAAAATTTTAATCTGGCAAGGTAATAATCTCTTTCACATTTATGAGTGTTACAGTTACCATGGTAAAACATCCACTCAATGGATCAACAACCTTCATTCTCAAATAAATGTTGGAAAGAACTGATTGCCTACAATTCTTTCTTTTCAAATTTTGCATGGCTCAAATCTATAAATCTGTCGATTTTTTGCAACTGAACTGAAACAATTTCATAAATATTTTCAATTTATATGAATATTATCCATGAATAACACAACAGAACACGAGTTGTGATATTGAGCTGGAAGGGAAGATGTACCATCCGTGAACTTGTTACAGT
Source organism: Gymnothorax reevesii (assembly GCA_029721435.1). NCBI lineage: Eukaryota > Metazoa > Chordata > Actinopteri > Anguilliformes > Muraenidae > Gymnothorax > Gymnothorax reevesii. Next base: position 94,929,515 of record CM056582.1, on the reverse strand, counting down.
CTGACACACTATTAGAAAATAAACATTTGAATTTTGTTATCTGAGAATAAAATTTAAAGTCAGGGACAGCAAGACCCCCTTTCTTTTAACGCGCTGAAGAGTTGTTAACTTAATGCGCGGACGTTTCCCACCCCAGATAAATTTTGATATTATTCTATGTATGTTGTCCCAGTAGCCTTTAGGCAGGGGAAGGGGAATCATATTAGAATAAAAGTTCACTCTAGGATGGACGTCCATTTTAATTATGGACACACGCGTTTTTAAGGAGTTTCGGAGCCGCGTCCACTTATCCAAGTCCCCATTCACCCGCTTCAAAATACCCTGAAAATTTTTGCTAGAGATAGAGAACAAGGAGGGTCAGACATCCACGCCCAAGTATTTAAAGGTTCCAACCACTGGTATGTGTGTTGGCAATATTGAAGTGTCGAAAGATGAGTTAAGAGGCATCAGTGAAGACTTAGTCCAGTTTATTTTATAGCTGGAGAAAGCTCTGAACTCCTCGAACACCTCCAACACAATCGGAATACACACTGGTGCATTACTTATGTTTAACAAAATGTCATCCGCAAATAACAAAATATGATGTGAAGCGTTACAAAAGGATATGGGCGAGAGAGAGGAGTGCCGCCTAATTGTCTGTGCAAGAGGTTCGAGGGAGAGCGCGAACAAGAGAGGGGACAGAGGGCAGCCTTGACGAGAGCCTCATGATACTGAAAAGGGGGAGGACAACATGTTGCCCGAAAAGACCCGAGCTGCAGGATTAGAGTAAAGTACCTTAATCATCTTAATATAACTACCAAGACCAAAAGCTTCCAAGACCAGCCAAAGATAGTTCCATTCAAGTCTATCAAAGGCTTTTTCAGCGTCCAATGATAGAACAACACATGGGGACTCAATATCTTTAGAAAAATATATAGTGTGGAGAAGTCTACGCAAATTATCAGCTGCGTGGCGCGTTTTTATAAACCCAGTCTGGTTATGATGTACTAATTTAGTCATGAGTGTCTCAATCCGTGAAGCCAGGACCTTAGCATATATTTTTATTTCTGAATTCAAAAGTGACAGGGGTCTGTAATTGCCACAAAGGGAGGGATCCTTATTCGGTTTAGGGAGAACAGTAAGAATAGCAGAATTAATGTCCTGGTCAAATGAGCCCTTATCCACAGCTGTGTAAATCATATCCAACATAAATTGACCTAGCTCCTCCCAGAAAAACAAATAGAATTCAGGGGGTATTCCGTCCCACCCTGGGGATTTCCCCTTTTTCATCCTCTGAATGGCCTCTTTTAGTTCTAAAAATGAAATAAACGTCTGCAGGTGATCTGCTTCCTCTTGGTTTAGGATGGGAAGATTTGCCTTCCATATAAAGTTTCTACATCTGTCATTATCCAAATTAACCTCAGAAGTGTAGAGGTTAGCTTAATAGTCACAAAACTCTGTATATTAACAGCTTTTGGCTCTGTTAAAATGTTCTATGATGACCCAGAGCGGATGGTTGTTATGCTGGCAAATTTCTCACATTGCTTGAGCCTGGGCGACAGAAGGTGACTAGGTCTAGTGCCGTGGAAATAATAAGTCCTTCTTGTCTTATGAATCAAAAATTCGGCCCTTTGTCTGAGCAGAGAATTAACTTCAATTTTTTTGTCACATCAATGATTTGTTTCCTGGCTTCAGAGAACAAGAGTTGCTGTTGGTGCACGAGGGAAGTGAGTTTAAATTCGAGATTGTTTATTTTAGCCAACCGAGTCTCACTAAGATGTGAGGCAAAAGCTATCGAGGTGTTCCTGATACAGCCTTTTTGAGCGTACCAGAATATCCTAGGGTCATTAACGGAACCTGTATTCTCAGCTACAACTCTGCTCAACTCTCTCCGGAAGTAGACACGATATTTTTCATTCTTGAGCAGAGTCGTGTTAAAACGCCAGCGAGCTGCTTTGGTTGGTGTATTCGGCAAGGTAAGTTTGACTAAAATAATACTGTGGTCAGATAATGGAGTTGGAGAAAACACTGCATTTTGGATTTTGGAGATTGAGCTAGAGGTTAAGATGTAATCAATGCGAGAAAAGGTTTTATGTCTACCAGAATAGAAACTATATTGCTTAACTGTAGGGTTTACAGTGCGAAATACATCAATCAAGCTAAAGTCAGATATAAATTTGGACAGAGAGGCTGAAATAGAGCTTTGAGAGTGAGAACAGCGAGGTTTGAGGAGTCTAAGGCTGGGTTTATAACTGCATTCATATCTGCACCCATAATTATAGCAAAATCATACATCTCAAACAAAATATCAGATAGTGTGGTGAAGTATATAGGATCGAATTGATTAGGTTCATACACTGATACAAATGCTAGTTTACGAACAGCGATTACAGTTTTTAGTTTTATAGTTTATAGTTATAGTTTTTCCAATTGGCGGGACCCCCAGATACAATTATCATAGAGACCTATCGAAGAACATTTGGCCTCCCCTCACCGTCTTCAGGATTTAATACACTCAGGCCTCTCCATTAAATGCTCCAAATTAAAACTGGGCCCCATTATGTCGTTTTCTTTGTCTGTGTGGAAAAAAAGTGGAGAGGGTGACCGGATCTATGTTGAAGTGATTTTTCATAACTACTCTTTACTTACTGGTGGGGAGTCCTTCTTCTTCTGGGAGTGGAGTGAGAGAGGGGTTAACATCCTGTCTGATATCTGTGATGAGGGGGGTCTGAGATTGTTTACTGATCTACGAGCCTCTTATGATATACCAGGTACATCTTTTTCCTTTATTTGCGCCTAAGATCCGCGATGCGAGCGTACGGTGTGCCCTGGGGTCCCCTCCTCCCCACTCACAAGCTACATAAGTTGTTAGATGTAGGAGTAAAGTCAAGAGGCTTAGTTTCTCTTCTTTATTCTTTTTTACTAGCATCCTCTTGTGGACCCCTGGCTGTTCATCGAGTATGGACGGATGACCTTAATTTACCCAGTGGCGAAGTATGTTGGTTGACTGTTTGGAAAAATTTAAATGAAACATCAAAGAACCTCAATCATAAACTTATACACTCCAAACTCATACATAGAATGTATCTAACGCCAAGAAAGAGATACTTCATGAACCTCATACATTCCCCTGTTTGTGATCTGTGCTCTCTGGGTTGTGTAGGAACATACTTACGTATGTACTGGGAGTGTTCAGATGTGGTGCTCTTTTGGAAATTGGTATCCTCCACTCTATCAGGCCTATTGGAGGTAGACATACCATGTTCTCCTAAAATACTACTTCTAAATGACACCTCATCATTGAACCTGTCCTCTGCTCAGACCCGCACTCTATTAGCGAGGTTGACTGGAGCTAAGAAAATGCTGGCATTGCGCTGGAAGCCCCCCCCCACACACGCACTCACACGCACCCAGTGGCTACTCTCATTCCTGAGCATACTCTACATGGAGTGGTCTGTGGCAAAAATGCATGGAGCTAGAGCTAGTCCGAAAATAATCCAAACCTGGATGTCTGCGGTGGCAATGGTTTAAGATTTACTGAGTTAAAAAATATGTTTTTATTTTAAATCTCTGTTATTTTTTGTTTATTTTTTATGTGATTACTTGGGTCTATAGAAAACTGATATGAATGATGTACTATGTGCTGTATGTCGTATATAAAGTAGAAGATCGTGTTGGGATAATGAGGGAGGGGGGGATGTCGCTACCCTGGGGAGGTACTTGGGAGGGGTGGGTAAAGGGAAGTGAACACTATTTGCTGTATTACTGTCTTTGATCTATGTCATGCCCTTCTCTGTTGGAAATAAAAATGAAAATAATTGATAAAAAAATAAATAAATAATTGTTTTCTGAAATGGCGAGGGAATGCAACATGGGCCAGTGCCTATTCTGATCTGGGGTCCTCCTGAACTGTAGGCAGCATCTCAAAAAAGTGAGTACACTGCTCACATTTTGTCTGTTAATTGATTATATATTTTCAAGGGACAACATTACAGAAACTAGAAAAGCACTCGGAGAGCGCAGACCTCCGCCAAGCACAACATTTCCCTCCATATTGCAACTTCCACCATAGATATTAGTCTTACATTTATTTTATCTTCATTTTTGGATTCCTTGACCATGAAAACATGGCAATTTGATTCATAATGCTATATCAATATTAGTTCCACAGCGTCTTGGCTGTTTAAAGATGTCTGTTGCATGTTTCTAGCTTCATTCGTTTTTTTTTTTTCTTATGATGCAACACTTCCCCTCATGTTGTGATTTACACATAAATATTAGTCCTACATTTATTTCATCTATTTTTTCAGATTCCCTGACCAAGAAAACATACCATTAGCAACTGAATTCATAATAATATGAATATTAGTTCAGTAGTTATTCATGAAAATCTAATTTTCCGTAATGGTGGTTTTCTTCTGGATCTAGTTCTCTGGCTTTTGAAGATACAGTAAATCCGGTGACACCTACCTAATTCTGCAATATCTTGGCTATATAATGGTGTTTGTCGCATGTTTGTAGCTTCATTTGTTCTCTTCCTATAATGAAAGTTCCAAAGGTCCCCTACTTTCGTACTCTGGATCATAGTATCATAGTATCCGGAATTATTCCATTTTCAGGATCAGTCTTTGTTATATTGTAGAACATGTTCGAAACTTTTCCAAGTGCCCTGACCATTTTTGGTGGAGTTATATGCATAAATGTCGAAAATGGCCCAATCTCCCAATGTTAAAGAATCATTTAAAAAATTCCTGGATCCAGACGGAGATCCGGATCACTTCCAAAATCTGATCATTTCTGCCTTATACCAATCTGTACAATCCCTGAAAATTTCATCAAAATCTGTCCATAACTTTTTGAGTTATTTTGGAAACCAACAGACAAACAAACAAACAAACAAACAAACACAAACCCAGGCAAAAACATAACCTCCTTGGCGGAGGTAATGGCGGTGTAGATTTACTGCATTGTCCAAATAACTGAAGAAACAGTCATTATTTCCAAAATGGATGGCAACAAAAGCAAGTATACACCCCAACTGGTAATGGTTAACCAAGCAATGAAATGTGTTTTATTCATCATGTTCATGCTTTTGTCTGTTTGACTGGGCCACATGAGGTTGTGTAACATGTTGAAGGTTTAAATTGTGATTTGGGTGCAATGCTCTCATTCTGGCCCCTGGCTGGTCAGCTTGGCACCTCATGGGAAAGAACTCCCTGAGGATCTGAAAAAGATAATTGTTGCTCAAAGATGGTCTCAGATACAAGAGGATCTGCGAAACCATGAAACTGAGCTACAGCACGGTGGCCAAGGTTATCCTGCGGTTTTCCAAGATGGGTTCTACCCGGAACTCACCTCTTCAGGGACGACCGAAAAGGTTGAGTCCTTGTGCTCTGCATCAAGAGCACAAGTAGGCTTCAGAAAACAGATGCAGGATTGCTGGCACCATGAGAGAACAACATGTCAGTGCTCAGACCATATAACGTGCACTGCACCAAGTCGGTCTGCATGGTCGTCGGCCAACATGGAAGCTTCTTCTGAAGCTAGCCCACAAGAAAAGCCTGAAATAGCATACAATAAAGCCCGAAATAAGTTTGCTGAAGACAATCAGTCCAAGAACAAGAACCACTAGGACCATGTTCTGTGGTCTGACGAGACCAAGATAAACTTGTTTGGCTCAAATCCGGTCCAGCATGTGTGGCGGCACCCTGGTGAGGAGGACCAAGACAAGTGTGTACTGCCTACAGTCAAACATGGTGGTGGCAGCATGATGGTCTGGGGCTGCATGAGCGCTTCTGGTCCCGGGGAGCTGCGCTTCATTAATAGAATAATGGATTCAAACATGTATTGTAACGTTCTGAAGCAGAACATGATGCCCTCCCTTTGGAAACTGGGCCGTACGACAGTTTTCCAACATGATAATGACCTCCAAGATGAGAACTGCCTCCCAGAAGAAGCTGAAGGTGATGGTGATGGCCAAATATGTCTCCAGACATGAAACCCATTGAGCACCTGTGGGGCATCCTCAGGAGGAAGTTGGAGGAGCAGCAGGTGTCCAACATCCACCAGCTCCGTGATGTTGTCATGGAGGAGTGGAGGAGGATCCCAGCAACATCCTGTTCAGCTCTGGTGAATTCCAAGCTTAGGAGAATCAAGGCAGTGCTGGACAACAATGGTGGTCACACTAAATATTGATACAATGGACACAATTTGGCATGTTGACGGTGCGGTGCACTCACTTTTGTTGCCACCCTTTTTGTAAATAGTGACGGTTTGTTCAGTTATGTGGACAGTGCAGTAAATCTACACTGCTACATATATTGTACAATGACTACTGGAGAATATATTCAAGTTTAATTTAATTTAAGTTTCATTTCTGTAACATTGCCCCTTGAAAAGATATAATAAATTAATTGTCGAAATGTGAGGGTAGTACTCACTTTTGTGAGATACTGTAGATCCACCTAAGTTCATGTGCAGTATAGGTAAGGTGACTGTGCATCTCCATTTTGGGTGGCCGACAACAAAATGGACAGTAATGGTGTCTATAGTGATAAGTCTTGACAGTATCACCTGTAAATCAACACCCCTCTCAGTAATTCAACTGTCAGTATTGCTTTTGTCCACTAACCTATTCTTAGTGCCACACTATGGCCTATTCAGCTCATATGGTTGCTAAGCTATTGCATCCAAAGGCTGTAAACATGGGCTATTGTGTGGACCTTAACTCTACTGTATAGGGAGGTTAACTTTCATAGCTGGGAAACAAAGAGAATAAAGACGCACAGCCCCTTCAGATACTATTGTAGACAAGGAATATACTGTAGCATACTTAAAATATATGGAACATATCGTGATTCAAAGGGTAGAGTGGACCATATTATAACTCTTTTCACTCTTTCTCGTAAATATAATCATGGGAAACGGTTGAAAAAACTTTTTTAAATTAACATTTAGAACATATTGGAACATAATTAGCCCCTTTGCACAGATGCCAAATCAAGTCCATTCTTGCCAATTGTGCATGATGCCTTTTTAAGGCTTAATAACTCAGGATTTTAGCATCACAAACACTGGAAAAAAATTATTTGAATGAAGCAAGACGCTTGTATAATTCGGAAATAAAACGTATGTCCATTTTTTTTGGACAAAAAAGTGCCACAAACAAAAGGAAATGAAATGAAATTTCAGCGCTGAAGTCTTTTTGCATTGACTTACTGAAAAACAAAGAAGAGCTTGTAGATAAAACAATTCATTTCCTAAATCACAGGCTCATTGACCAGATGACAGCTAAAGCTGACTCTGCTACTCATGCAAATAATAATATGTGAAGCAAAATGCAACCAGCCCCCCTATTTCACCAAACAGCTAAAAATTGGAGAGATTTTTGATTTGGTGTGAATGATAAATAATTCAATCTCATACTATCAACCAACTGTGTTCATGCAAGAGACAAACTTTTGCACCAAATCCAACTGAATAGTTTTATTTTTATATGTTTTTGACATTCAAACTGAGTAGGTCTTATATAGTACCTAACCATTCCCTTTCCAAACTAAAAAGAAAAAAACTAAGTTATACGGCTATAAAAACTTTATTCAATCCTCCAATTTGATGTAACCTAGTTCCCAGAAGGAAAAATAATCCAAATCTTTACTCACAGTCTCCAACTAAACGATACGTACCGACAACGTTATTCTCTGTTGTACAAAACCCAAAACCAGTGAAGTTGGCACGTTATGTAAATCGTAGATAAAAACAGAATACAATGATTTGCAAATCCTTTTCAACTTAAATTCAATTGAATACACTGCAAAGACAAGATGTTTAATGTTCAAACTGAGAAACCTTTTTTTTTTGCAAATAATCATTAACTTAGAATTTAAAGACAGCAACACATTGCAAAAAAGTTGGCACAGGGGCCTTTTTACCACTGTGTTACATCGCCTTTCCTTTTAACGACACTCAGTAAACGTTTGGGAACTGAGGAGACCAATTTTTGAAGCTTTTCAGGTGGAACTCTTTCCCATTCTTGCTTGATGTACAGCTTAAGTTGTTCAACAGTCCGGGGTCTCCGTTGTCGTATTTTACGCTTCATAATGCGCCACACATTTTCAATGGGAGACAGGTCTGGACTACAGGCAGGCCAGTCTAGTACCCGCACTCTTTTACTACGGAGCCATGCTGTTGTAACATGTGCAGAATGTGGCTTGGCATTGTCTTGCTGAAATAAGCAGGGGCGTCCATGAAAAAGACATTGCTTGGATGGCAACATATGTTGCTCCAAAACCTGTATGTACCTTTCAGCATTAATGGTGCCTTCACATATGTGTAAGTTGCCCATGCCTTGGGCACTAATACACCCCCATACCATGACAGATGCTGGCTTTTGAACTTTGCGCCTATAACAGTCCGGATCGTTCTTTTCCTCTTTAGTCCGGAGGACACAACGTCCACAGTTTCCAAAAACAATTTGAAATGTGGACTCGCTAGACCACAGAACACTTTTCACTTTGCATCAGTCCATCTTGGATGAGCATGGGCCCAGCGAAGCCGGTGGCGTGTCTGGGTGCTGTTGATAAATGGCTTTCGCTTTGCATTGTAGAGTTTTAACTTGCACTTGCAGATGTAGCGACGAACTGTAGTTACTGACAGTGGTTTCTGAAGTGTTCCTGAGCCCATGTGGTGATGTCCTTTACACACTGATGTCGGTTTTTGATGCAGTACCACCTAAGGGATGGAAGGTCACGGGCATTCAATGTTGGTTTTCGGCCTTGTCGCTTACGTGCAGTGATTTCTCCAGATTCTCTGAACCTTTTGACGATAATACGGACCGTAGATGATGAAATCCCTTAATTTCTTGCAATAGCTCGTTGAGGAATGTTGTTTTTAAAATGTTCGACAATCAGCTCAGGCATTTGTTCACTAAGTGGTGACCCTCGCCCCATCCTTGTTTGTGAATGACTGAGAATTTCAGGGAAGCTGCTTTTATACCCAATCATGGCACCCACCTGTTCCCAATTAGCCCGTTCACCTGTGGGATGTTCCAAATAAGTGTTTGATGAGCATTCCTCAACTCTCTCAGTCTTTTTTGCCACTTGTGCCAGCTTTTTTGAAACATGTTGCAGGCATCAAATTCCAAACGAGCTAATATTTGTAAAAAATTACAAAGTTTACCTGTTCGAACATTAAGTAACTTGTCTTTGCAGTGTATTCAATTGAATATAGGTTGAAAAGGATTTGCAAATCATTGTATTCTGTTTTTATTTACGATTTACTCAACGTGCCAACTTCACTGGTTTTGGGTTTTGTACATTATGCAATGCTCCAAAGTATATTTTCATAATTCCACTGTAGAGCCATGAAGTTTTACAAATGTCACTGCTTTCAATCAACCCAATGGCAAATTAACAAGAATTTCGGACTTAACCCGCATTCACACTATTTCTCTGGGAATATCAGTGCATCCAATAGTCGTGTTACATTCCACTTGTTATGGGATTTTACTTGTTAGGCAAAAGCAACGAGTTGGCTTTTACTATCGTAGTTAACATAGAACTATGAAAAATCATTATTTAATGGAAATAATTTGAATCTAGAAGTCAGAACCACTTACCATTTGCTTCAGTCTGCATCTTATCCTGGCTTTGTGATTGCTTGTGATGCGAGAGTTAGTTCTCATTGACAATGGGACATTTAACTTCCAGCTTGTTTCATAAGCGGGGAATGGATGACGGGATATTGTTATTTTGCCTCAACAATGTCTTTTGAAAACTTCCTGTATTATCCTGCACACACTAATGAGTTGAAGTCAAATTAAAAAAAGTAAGGTCTCTTTACGTGGTAGTTTACAACCTCTCAATTCAATTCAATTTAATTTATTTTGTATAGCGCTTTTCACAGAGACTGTCACAAAGATGCTTTACAGTGAGAGTTTAAAGAAATAAAAAGGCAGTGCCCAGGAACGAGAACGAGATTATAATTAAAGCGATACTCCGTTTAAAAATGAACCTTGTCATCTATCAAATTAAGTGGGTATTTCTCCTCATAGAGCCGTGATTAAGCTTTTACTGAACTAGATATGCAGAGAGAGGCCATGTTCGGTCAAGGCTCTTTTTTTTTATTCTTTATTTTTTCTTATTTTTTCCCTGGGGGTTCATGAAAGAGTGAAAAAAGCTGAATTTTTAAAGGGGACTCTCAACGTGTTAGCATCTGTAACATTTTGAATTTATATTAATATTAAATAGATTTTGATTGTTAACCGAGTGATTTCATAGTCACTGTATATAATGAAATAATACTTGGCTGCTTCTGTAGCCACTCACGCCAGGCTGGTAATAGATCAGCCTTTCTGGGGAGAAAAGATTAATACAACATTTATTTGACCATTTCAGACATTAGAACTCCCATCTTTTGAATTGTCCTAGGCCAAGACGTGAGATAGGATTCTTTAGCAAATAAGAACAATGCAAAGCCAACTTTAACACTGATTTTTATGTTTTCAAGTTGTCTGTTTTTGACAGTACACCATGTGGTTTGCTGCCACAATTCCTATCTTTGGTCCTTCTTCCCTGCAAGACATATTTCCTCATTACAGGCTTACAGGCCTGTACCCACCCTCTTTCTGTTATCCTTGCTGGCACAATTCATTCCATTGTATGTGTGTGTGTGTGGGTCTGTATGTGTTTCACGGAGTGGATTTAATGATCCCTCCATGTTATTTTAATGTCTGTAGATCACACACTGACACACATCACATACTCACGCCACCTTAATAAATTTGATTGTTAAGACTCACTTGAAAGCCTTATATGGTCCAGAGTTCTATCCACCGATCCGCAAAATAAGCAGGAACGGGCTGGTACACAGGCAAACGACATGTTGGTTATCGTACAAAAATAATTGCTGACCTCATTACTGCATACATTAATCAATTTGCAGGGCAATTATTTTTGTAATTATATAATTATTATTATAATAATTATTATTATATTATTATTATTGTAATTATTATAATTATAATTTTTGTAATTGAGTTGTGTAATTGTGTTAATACCACAGTCTGCACACCCACATACTCAGCAATAGACATTATTTTCATATGTACGTCCAAAAATGTATTTTATATGCAGACTGTTTGCTTCTGCCTCTATGAACATGTTAACAACCCCAACCAGAAAAGGGCGGGGCAGCATGTTGAAAGTAAAATTCAAAGCAGTGATTTTTAAATTTACTCTGACTTGTCTCTCATTGCCATTGGATTTGGGAAACTGAGTCTCTAAAGAGAAGAAAGATGAGCAAATTATATCTTGATACAAAAACAAAAAAAGCCTCCACCATCCATTCAAGTATCACCTAATTACTTTTTGGTCTGTCCCCTCTAATTTCATAATGTCCATCATTCTGAAACATATACTGAGTCAAAAAGAAACTTCACATTCATAAATTTGTAAATATTTTCTTGAAACTTTTAATAAAAGAGTTTTTATTATCACTGGGGGTAAATGCGTTGTCAAAGACATCATGACACACATTAACTCCGACGTGCACAGGTACGTAGCACGTGTGAACGTACTTTGAGCTAAAACCATGTTTTCTTGTGTTGCTAGTCACGTGACCATATGAGAGATGTGCAACTGAGCTCACGTTAGCACGTTAGAGTGACATCTCGGAAAAACACGTTTTTAAAGTTAATTATTTGTTGATTGTCAATGCCATGGCTGTCAAACATTTGTGAGCGTGCCATTGGCATGCTGAATACGGAAACGTCTGTCACTGACTTTGCAAGGGTTATGGGATGCAGTCGACGGACAATCCATGATCTTCGGACGCGTCTCCAACAAACTGGCACCACAGCTGACCGGCCTTGTTCTGGTAGCCCACGTGTGATGTCAAAAGCAGAAGACCGACAAATTGTCTTGCGTCATTTGAATAATCAATTTGTCACTGCAACATCCATTAGGAATGAATTGTTTAGAGGTCGTGTGACTGCCCAAACCATACGTAATCGCCTGCGAACTGGTCTTAATCAAGTTGTAACTTACCATTTTTACTCTTGGACATTTCCGTAGCATTTCTGGAGGAACTGGTTACATTATGGATAAAATTTTAATGATACACCATCTTTAATGAGTACAGAATTAAATAAAATCATTATTTGAAACCTCATTTCTTGTATTTTCAACTTATCGACCTCCAAACGAGTGTGAAGTTTTTATTTTGGCTGAATATATTAAGCCTCATCTAATTAAGATGCTTCATCCTCAGCAAACAGGCTTCACCCTGAAACACTGTACAATTGATTGCATTCTGTCTCTATGGGTCTTGGCCCAGGAGAGGAGGCAGTATTTATGGACAGTCTTAGCCACCTATGTGGACCTAAAAGCCACTTTGACTCCTTGGATCACAATGCGCTTTGGCTGCTACTTCAAGGAATTGGCATTTTGTCCTAATTTATCTCCACCATCAAGGCCCTCTACACAACACCACCTGCAGAGGGCGCACCAATGGCCTAATTTCCGAGCTGTTTGATACCACCTCTGGGGTTCAGTAAGGCTGCATCAGTGTCAAATCTTTTCAACATTGGTGTTGACTACTTTTTGAACGGGATGAAAACTCGTGTATTTGCGTCTTTGCATTGACTTTGAATTTAATCTGTCGTGGGAAAAATTTGTTTTGCGTCTGGTGTGAAAGCGACTAGGATGTTAAATACATTGGCATGCTAGCTATAACATTATAGATATCTATGTCTCTTTTTCTTGCTAGCTAGGTAGCCAAATAGCTCGCTCGTGAGTATTCCATTGTATGTGAACTGTAGCCTTTTTAGCTCACAAGCCAGTTGGCCATGTAGCTAAATAGATTGGCGTGCAAAGCTATGACACACAGTTCGATATCACTTTGGCCTGCTAGCTTGGAAGCCAACTAGCTTGCTGATGAGTATGACAGTGTACGCATACTGTGGCCTTATATTGTCGGTAGAAGTAACAAAAATTGGTAGTTGTAAACAGTAAATGTCAGTTAGGTGTGGTAAATGATGAATAGAATGAAGTTTATCAAATCAATTGACAATATATCACTCTATTTTTCAATTCACTTGATAATTTATGACTCTATTTTTCAATTCAGGTGTTTTCATCTCCTCAATTTTTATGAATTAATTTTTGTTACTTCCACCCCCCATAATATTTTCCAAAAAGTTCCTCTTTCGACTCGTCGGTCCTCTGAACATTAACCATAAAGGCTAGGAGTCATCAAGATGTTTTAGAACATCTTGAAAATGAAAATGAAAGACAATCTAATATAGCTGATCTTATATTTATGGCTTGTGAGGGCTGCTGTTCCTTTGAAGTTTGTGCAGGTGCTTTTTTTCACTGCCTGGATGAGCCATCAATGCTTTCATGCAGGAATTTTGTTTGGCTGACCACCCCTGGAAAAATTCAACTCTGTTCCAAGTTCTCTCACTTTGATGCTTATAACTCTGGAGTCTCACAGTCTTAGAAATGGCATTTCAACCTTTTCCAAGTATGTATTCCAGTGCCAGTCTCTAAACACTTTCCCTGCATGTGTATTTTTAAGGAGCCAGCCACGAATATATTTTTGACATTATTCAATGATCTTTCAATACCTATTTTTATTGGAAGATCTGTAACTGCACCCTCCATCATATAACGGTGAAAACAATTATTTGAATATTCTCGTCAATGGCGGGGGAAGCATTCTGTCGTAATTGACAGAATATCTCTTAAATTGCGGGAAATCAGTTAATCTCTCGCAAACTTTATTTTGATTGCAGCATGATGTTAAACATTTAGCCCACTTCAGATTGCTGGAAAAGTTTTATTTAATAGATGTTTAGATTGAAACATAGAGGCCGTGGATGGCTTGAATGAGATGTGTTGGTCATAAGGGTGAAGAAGAACCGGTCACCAGCCGTGCCCCCATGATTCTGTGATAAGCTAGGCTTATTGACTGCGAGATTTGAGCAGGAGCGATGCTTTCTTAACTTTTGTCTTCCAAAAGATAGCAGGGTCCTAATCTAAGCCACTGAGGAAGTGAGCTTGTACTTCAAATTTTCAGACTCACAAAGCAGGTTATATGACTCCTGCACCATGAGGAGGCCCCACCCAGAAAGCACCAGGATCGCACTGGCAACAATTCTTCACGTACCCGTTTATTGAACACAGCTTTATAATCATTTCACAACTTGGGCATTGCTGGCATTTCTGGTTCCTCAGGAAGAACAATGCTCTCAGCCACACATCCTGCTTGAATTTGTTTTTCCCAGCTGAGTCTCTGTGCATCCTGTTAAGTTATCACAGATGAAAGCAATGTTAGAAGTGATTTTTCTTTTGTTATTGTTGTTATATGTATGGATTTTTCTTTCTGGAAATAAATTTAATGTTCCTTAAATACCACAGCCATAACACATTCAAGGAGCACCAGCAGATTCACATAATTTCACATAATGTGAGATAACAAATTTTGCTTTTCGTGTGGTTTCGTGTAGTTAGTCATACACTTTTTTTGCACGAAAATTTTACTTTTCGTGTAGTTAATCATACACATTTTATGGAACAAGACCACACCTAAACTTTACTTTATTTGTACCTGTATTATAGTACCCTTATTATTTAAAGGACTTCAATTCCACTTCTCTTGCCCGTCTCCTCTGATATTCTGCATGTGGGCGTTAGACTGACTTTCTGGCCTGTCTCACACTGAAAATGTGTGGCAGATCATGAAATGCAAACTACAATGACAGAGTCCCCTGACTGTTGACCACCTGTATCAGTTCTGTATCGGACAAGAACAGGAACAAAATTTTGAGACTCCAACAAGTAGTTCCCCACCAAAACAAGTGCTGAGTGTTTTTAGTAGGAGAGGTGATGTTACACAATGGTGAATATGGTGCTGTCCAGACTTCAGTGGAACTTGTTGCTCACATCACAATTTTAATTGCTATTAACGGCTATTATTTTCAAAAATAATACAATTTTCAAAGTTGTGGGTCATGGAAATGTTGAATGGCGGGTTGATAAATAAGAGCCCGTATGTACGCATGTTGCATGTTTATTGTTATGTTGTATTGTATGCCTTGTGTTGGACCGCCTAGAAAACAAGATGTTTCATCTCAAGGGGCTATCCATTAATAAACTTCTAATAACAGTAAAATTGGTGTGTTAAAACTTTACTTATTTTGTCTATTTGCCTTCAATTGAAAAGAGGGTAAAAGTGAATTATTTACATTTTTCTCAATGTCATAATTATTATAGCCCCCAGACAAAGTCAGAAATGCTATGGATTTGGCCTCGTCACGCATCCATTTCCGCTGCTGCCGCCATTTAAATTTTATCGTGGATGCTCAGCAGGCCTAAAATTTAAAGCCATTTCTTTAATATTTAGCATGTATATGAGCAGTGGTTAGGACACAGCGCCTATCGATTTTGGTTTCCAAGGTAACATAATTTACTAAATAATACACAATTTTGTGTCAAAAATAAGCCAAAATGAACACAGGAGATAACCGGAGCTCTCCTGCTGAACCTTTGTTAGGCCTCACCTCCAGCCTTCAAACTCACCGGTCTAGTAAGACCTGGACTGCATTCTCAGCCCCGCAATCATTGCATGCAGCTGCTGTTCATTTCCACTGTGTGGTAGTGTTGGGTTATTTAAGACTGAGCTTCGCACTTAGTTTTTACGAAGTCTCCTAAGCCACATGCCTGTGTCGTAACTCTAGTCTTGTATAGAATTATTCTCCTTGTATTGCGTGTATATATTCTAACTCTTGAACTTAGTGCTGTTTATTGTTTATGTCAGCACTTTAACTTCATTATTAAGGAACTTCGTTCACTATTTTCGTACCCCTATTTGTAATATATTGTTACTGTAGCTAAAGCCTAGTGATTGCAGTGTGTCTGGTACAGTTGTATAATTGGTAATTTATGGAACTATATTTTTTGATGAGCAGCAGCCTTTTGTGATGTAGTGATATATTGTTGGTAAAAAAATTACACAAAATGGGAGAAAAACGGAACATGTGGGCATTCGGGGGCTACACCCGTTGGTCAGGGCAACCAACCTGTCTATTTTTGGAATTGAGGCTGAAGTATTTTCATGATTTATTGCAAATTCACTCAGTTTTGACTAAAATAGCTCAAGAATTTCAGACAAAGCCTTTCTTTTGTGAGGTCGCACCTGTGGTATTAACATTCTTGACCTAACAATGCAAATTTTGTACCTCTTTTTCCTTGTGTGCTGGAAGGCAATAAAGTTTAACGGAGCAGTTTTGAAGCCCACCCCAAAATCCACCTGCGAGTCAGTAAGCAGAAGTTTCCCCATAAAATTGATTTTTATCAGATGTGTGTGTTTGAAGTTCATATTATGTGGTTTGTGCAAGGCAGTGGCTACATACTCTGCTTCTGAAAGAGCCTTTGAAACAGAGGGTAAGGATCAGTGCACAAATATGTGTATCGATATTGATCTGCACACAAGGCACATGAATTCTTCTGGTCTACCATTAATATTTTCCAACTGATGAAAATGTCTAATATAAACTGACTCTGTATGACAACCCATCTGAAACATCCAACCAGAACATGTTCCATTTCTAATCACAGCTGCTTTGTGGCTGGTCTTTTGCTGGTCGTAGCTGGTTTTCTACTGTGGAAAAGTATTTTCCCCTTTCAGGATTTCTTGTATTCTTGCATTTGAATTGACAATTGAATGTTTCAGATCATGTTACTAATTTTACGATCGGATCAAGATAGCCCAAGTAAGCACAAAATGCAAAATTTACATGATGATTTAATTTGATCTTACCTATCTCTTGACTTCTAATGATGTCATTGGGACGCCTGTGATGACACAGCCACCCCTCTCCTCTGTCTGTCTCTAATCTCTGCCTCCCTCTAGGATACTGCCAGGCTCATTCCTGTCCATTCCCAGATGCTGTCCTCCAGCTGATGTAATTTATTGAAAGAAAAAAGCAATCCAACCCTACCTGGCCCTATGTGAAAAAAGTAATTGCCCCCTTTGTAACCACATCAACCAACTAAACAAATTTAATTGATAATTTAATCATAGACAATTAGATTTCACTGGACACACCCATGCATGATTACTGCCAGCCCTGTTGATTCTGACCATCACTTAAAAAGACCTGTCTGGCTATGTAAAGTAGGCGAAGAGCAGAACATGATCCGGCGATCTAAAGAATTTCGAGAGCAGGTGATAAATAAAATCCTCGACACCAGTCAGTCTGGAAAGGGTGACAAAGTCATGTTTTAGGGCTGTGGAGCTCCGCCGAACCATGGCGACAGCCATCATCTTCAAATCGAGAAAATTTAAAATAGAGGTGAACCATCCCAGGGGTGACCAGCCCGCCATAATTCCTCCAAGAGCGCATCCACTACTCATCCGGGAATTCACGAAAGGACCCAGACTAATATCTGAAGACCTCCAGGCTTCCCCTGCTCTGGTTAAGGTCAGTGTTCACAATTCCTAAAGAAGAAAGAGATGAGGCAAAAACTGTATTCTTGGGAGAGCTGCAAAGTGAAAATCCCTGCTGACTAAAAAGAACACCAAAGCTCATCTCACAATTGCCAGAAAACATCTTGATGACCCCCAAGACCTTTGGAATAATGTTCTGTAAACTAATGAGTCAAAAGTGGAACTTTTAGGAAGGCAAGGGCCCTATTACATGTGGTGCAAAGCTAACACAACATTCCACCAAAGGAACATCATCCCAACAGTAAACGCAGTGGCACCAGTGTGATGGTTTGGGGCTGCTTTGCCGCTTCAACACTTCGGCTGGTTGCCATAATTAATCGAACCATGAATTTAACTCCCTACCAGAAAACCCTGAAGAAGAATGTAAGGCCATCAGTTCAAGACCTACAGCTCCAATACAGTTGGCTTATGCAGCAGGACAATGATCCTAAGCACTAACGCAAGACCGACTGTGAATGGCTCAAAAGAAACAAGAGGAAGGTTTTTTTTTTTTTTAAAGGAGTGGCCAGATCAAAGTCCTGACTTGAATCCAGTTGAGATGCTGTGACATGACCTTAAATGGCAGTTTATGCTTGGAAACCCTCCAATGTGGCTGAATTAAAACAATTCTGCAAAGAGAGGTGGGCCAACATTCCTCCGCTGTGATGTAAAATAATCATTGCTCTTGCTCGCTATCGCAAATGTTTGATTGCCATTGTTATCGCTTCAAATGGCACAACCAGCTATTAGGTTAAGGGGGGGGGGGGGGGGATTATTTTTTTCACATGGGTGATAAAGTTTTTGAATAACTCTTTACCGTCTGTGAATCAAGTGATTATTAAAAAGATACATTTTGTGTATACTAACTTTTCCTTCATCTTATTAGGAAATTACCTGAATGCTCTGAAACATTAAACATGACAAAAAAAAAAAATTAATTAAAAGAAATCAGCCAGTCATTGCTTAGTCATAGCTGGTTTTTCCTGATAATAACTGGGATGTGGCTGGTTAAAGCTGGTAATTCTACTTAAGACTAAGCTAGTGGCCCAACTGGCGCATTTGGCACATACAGCTTCCTCAGTTGATGAACGCATAGTGAATCAGCTTAAATCATGCAGAAAATTTCATCAGGAAAAATACATTTTGAAGTTCTGGCACGCTTAATCTCTCCTACTGTCATGTGCTCATGTTCCTGGAGATCACTATTCTCCGTTGTTGCCCAGGTATGCAGAAAAGGATGTCTTGCGATTCAGGCAAACACAGTTACCAGGGATACTGCATACTTTGGCAGGCCGGCACCTCGTTACAGCACTGACTCCTTAGGAAACACACCTTAGACAATCACAAGCAGGGCTCCAATTACAAATCCAGCCACACTATACTTCACTCACCATGGGAAAGCTGGTCAACATTGGGGGTGGCAAACAATGCATGCATGTCAGCAAGGTGTTTGGTTGCAGTCGCCGTTAGGGGAGAATTTTAGAGCTAATTTAGTTTATTTGTGTGTGTGCGTACGTGTGTGTGTGAGTGTGTGTGTGTGTGTGTGTGTGTGTGTTAGTGTACTCTTTCAGCAGTGGTACCCCTAGTACCCTCATATGGATTATATTATTCCCAATATGAGAAATATGAGGAAATTTCTGTTTTTGCTTCTGTCTGGCAAGAAATTATTTTCCTGGCCCATAGTTGTGTGCGACAAGCAATGTATCGTTTAAAGAAGGCAACATGCAAAACAAGCCTCAGACACTTCAATCTGGAATCTGATAATTTGAATTTAACTCAAAACTAATTATGTCAACAAGGTCCACACGACTGTACAGTCTAACTTATACTTAATTTTACTCGTAAATTTAGCCAAAAATTTTGCAGCTTAATCAAAAGTTCTGGAAAAAGTCCCACGGAACCAGTTGGCGTGGGATTGTTAGGTAAATCCATGTATCTTTAGAGCATGTAGCACATTTCATGATGTAGTCATTTCTCCAGCTCTGACAAGACCACCCCTCATTTCCTGGATTTTAATCTTATAAATCTGTCCAGAAGAAGTAAGTTGCCTGCGACCTTGTAGGTATCCATTCACTCCTTCCTCAGAAGAGTAGCCACTTTATAACCATAACAGGTGACATTCCAACCCGATTGGCCCCTATCCCCGTCTCCCCTGCACAATGCTGCCCATTAGCTCTTTTTACTGGCTTTGGTTTCCAGTGCACAGATGTAACCCAATCCACAACAACTCAGCAGCCTCTTTTCAGTAAAGTATTGTTTGATATTCGATGAGAGACTGGGATAAAGCTTGGATATGTAGGTGAATCTTTTTGTGCCATGTCAAAGCATTGTATTTTGCATCCCCCCCCCCCCCTTTTATTTTTTTAAAAATTGGAGGCCAGACGGGTTTATTTTCTCTTTTTTCTACTAGTTTCAGGTGTATTGATTTCATTAAAAAGAATTTGTACTATTTTCAAACATTGGGCCGTGTACACGGTGAACTCAAATTAGGGCGCTTAGTTTCTATGTGTATCCATCAGGACATATTAACACTCCATTCAACAGAGGATTTTGCTGTCTCATAATGGATGCATTTTGAGAACCACTTTCATATCAAATTTGAACATTCTAAAAATATGTCTCCCCAAACATGAGGAGTAACTGAGCCAACCTAGGGCCTAGAAGCAGATGCAGACCACTGGTGCCAGCTGGGTTGGGGAAGTCTGAGCACAATTCATGTCAAAGAGAGAGCTACAGCAGCACAGAAAATGGTAATGACTGCAGGTGAGATCGAGGAATCATATCTATTTGTGACTGCTGTGGCCAATTATTTGTTGATGGCTTAGGAGTTCCTTTGTCGAGATTGCTAGGGACATTTAAGGAGCTCTGCTTGTCATAAGTGGGTTTGGCTTAGTACTACATTATAAGTTGGTGTGGCTCATTGCTTTTTTTAAACAGAGGTGTTGCTAATTTCTCCATTATAAGTTGGTGTGGCTTGTGTCTGCATTATGAATGGATGTGGCTCTTTGCTACATTAAATATGAATTTTTGCATAATTACAGCTTTAAAAGTAGGCATGACTCATTATGGCTGCGGATCAAGTGTTTTACTACATGTCTTTGAGTCATAAGAGGGAGAGATCCAGAAATCATTTCAGCTTTTGCGGAGTTGAAATGGTCTTTTCAACACTCTCTCTTTGCCTGACGCCCCTTTTCTTTCAGCGTTTAAGTCATCAAAACCGTGATGCTCCATCACTCAAGGGGGTCCAAAAAGTCTGTCTGCCAGCCTACAATTTAAAACATGAAGCGTGGCATTTTTTCATAAAATCATACACAAAATATTTATGCCTTTAAGATATGCAAACAAGCTCAGCTATCAACACTAAATAGATTATCTCCTTCATAACATCACTGACGATCATTTTTCTCTATTTATTTATACTAGTTTTAATCTTTAGTTAAATGTGGCTCCAAGTCGCACAACATCAAGTGCTCCATCACTGACTGAGGTCAATAAAGATTGTTTACGTGTGCAGGCTGGGCAGCGTACACATAACAATACCGAGAGCAAACACTCCAACACAAAGGTGAGTTTGCATGGGTTGGGTTCCAATGAAAGCAGGTGTCTTGGTAAGAGGAATGTTGAAACTCAAACACAAAAAAAACCCCTGCGGTTCACTTTAGTGGAACCCATGCGGTGATGACATCACATATGGGTCAAGGGTGCATCTATCATTTTCCCACCCAGTTTACTTGAAGCCATACCCACATCCGTAAAATGAAAACCATTGAAGGTGTAAGTATGGCAGTGTCAACCGTTGTCAGTTACTGCAAGAAGAGTCAAACTCTAACCCTATAACCATAACCCTAATTATACAGTTTTGACAACATTAATTTGCTGCCGAAGTGAAACGTTGTGGAATCTGGGGGGAATTTTTAACTGAACAGGGATTCCTTTTGGCCACAGCCCTGCTGTTGCGTTGAGACTTTTTCCATATAGAAGTGGGTGTGCTTCCACCTGAACTCACCTGTAAAAACAATGCAGGTATCAGAGGTGAAAGCATATGACCTTTGCTATGAATGCTGGTGGAAAAAAAAAACACTTGTGTCCTTCAGATGGGGGATTGGGGGTGGAGTAGCAATTGCAGGTTGGAAGGTCTTCCACAATTGCAGACAGAGTTAGCCGCACCCTGTGAATACTATACAATTGGTTTGTCTTTCAGAAAAACCAGAATTGCGTGGCCCATAAATGGTTATGGCCCTTAATGTGAGTCATATGCACAAGCTTGCTCATGGCTCGGGTTTGCTGACCTTGGACTTGCTTGGAATAAACTCTTTCGCAATATTACTTTCTATTATTCAGTGTTCTTTCATCCGTTTGACTCATCCACTGGTGAGACAATCAAACGAGCCGGTCAGGCACAGTCTCTATTTCATATATGCGCTGTACCTGTCTTACCCTGTTCAAACCCCGCTACACACGTGTTGCACAGTCACCCACCTGAGCTCTGATTCACCTCCCTGTCACCAGATAGATTTCAGACAGATTGATGGACAGCTTCCCTGGTTCCTATGGTAGCAACTCAACTGATCTTCGTCCAGTTCACTGTAAGCCTGTAAGCCATAGCAGCAGTTACTGTGGCTGTTGTAATTGTTATTGTACTTGTTGTCTCGTTGCATGGGAGCTAAGACAAGGTGGCCCCCCTCAGAGTGACATTTTCAACATATGACAATAAAATTTATATTGGCAGGTACCAAAGTGACCCGCAGTAGGTTTGGCGTCACCTAATACCCATTGAGTGCAGAAGTGAATCACAAAGCAATCCCTCGTTCAATTTTTCCATAAGCACTACATTGCCCATGGCACCAGCCAGAATTTACTGCAGGCACATACTAAAATCTGATGACGGCAAAACTGACTATTTTATTACATTTTTTACTTCTCAATCCAGAAAAACTTTTTATTACCCCAATCGCTTGTGTTTATACGCATATCTCAACTAAAAATAGTCATTTTCATATGATGAACTTTCCGCTTTTACAATTGAAGACCACGGATTTCTCAGTCTCAGTGCTCTGTAAATACTGTGCTGGAATGTTCTTCTCAGTTTTACTTTTATTCACCCAGTCATTCATTGTAGGCGATTGCTGCAGTTGAATGATCTCAAACCAGCAGAATCCCTGCAGACAACAAGCTACAGGAAGGAACTACCATGTCTTTGCTTAACCCAGGGTGGCTAAAAGCCACTGAGCAAATATTCATGATAAATGGATTAAATAACTGAGAATTGCGCTTACTATTGCGAAAACAGAGCAGATTAGAGACCTGTTTGCAATGGAATTGATTTCAGTCCCAGATATGTAATCATTACGAAAAATAAATAGTGGTGAAAAATGCAGCGCTCTGTGCGTGGCCAACTTGGCCCAACCCCATGACTTTATTTCTACCTGAGGGCAGCGTAATCAATAGGAAATCAGTCTTGAGGCGAAAACTTCAATTTTTTTTGCAGTGTTAACACCACACTGTACAGCCCGGTTTCACATGATAACAGCCTCTCACAGGTCGACAGCTTGAATCAAGTGTGGCCTCGCATCACACATCCATTCATTGTAGAAAGGAGAGACAATATGACAATAAACGTATAAAACTTAATGATATTACTTCACTTGGAAGCCTGCATTCTTCCTTTCTCATTGCAAGACCACCTTAGCCCTGAAAAAGGGCCCACGCCAGGCGTATGATCTATGAAGGTTGACATTAAGCTGAAGCATGTGTTGATTATGAAGGGCAGTGTCAGCCTCAGGCCTGACGATGAAGTGAAATATCTTGCACAGGCCAGTTCTTAATGGTTATATTGCATACAGGAAGAAAAATGCAGGACTATGTCATGTACAACTAGGATTAAGAACAGTTATGCCATGTATGCACATGGCTATTTATTATTAAGTCGTATACAGTTGCAACGCAGCTTGCTTGCAATTATGTAGCTACCTCCCTCTGGCTATGTATAATTATCAATAGCTAATGGGGATTTTTATAAAGCCAAATGGAAAAATAATTATATGAAGCCAATCTGTAATGTGTCTTCACTTGAAGCGTCAGTGCAATCTATTAAACAAAACAAGAAAAACAGGTGAAAGGCAAAAATGTTTCATAACTGAATTATGCCAAAAATAAAAAAAAAAGATTCACCAGTCTTTGAGCTGTTGCTGTTAAGTTTTAGTTTTGGATGCCAAAAGTACTCAGATAGATTCAGGAAAAAATAATTGCTGAGTTAAAACACACCCTTTCACGCCTTCAAGTGGTCCTACATTTCAGAAACAATTTTTATCAGAAAGTGTGGTGGTGTGCTGGTCATTGTGGTTGCCTCGCTGCAATGAAGTTACACGTTTGAATCTTGACGAGAACTTTTTTTTTTTTTTGCCATCTTTTACCGTTGCCACCAAATACTGACACTGTCAGCTTTATATTGAAGCTTATGCCGATACCTATTGTGTCAAAAATAAATGGGGAGTACTCCTTTTCGTCATATTGGGACTCTTGGAACATCTGCCAAAACATCGGTATGTGACACGGCCTTGGGTGTGACAATGGGCGTATTTAACTTGAAGGTTATTGGAGAGATATAAAACATCTGTCTCTCAGAATTTTTGCCTTGTGCGGGATTTTTTCATAGCTCCATTCTATGAATGACAGTTCAGATGACCTGCATCTTGAAGGATTTGCAGGCATATTGTATCATGAACTGGAATTTCTGGGTCCTCTTATGTCCATCAGTTGATCTGTCTTGTCGACTTCTCTCGCCAATCCCTTTCCCATGGGAACAATAAATCAGTTGCATTCAAACACACACATGTACCATCATTGTCTTGTATGCGAGTCGCGTCCTTTGTGAACTCTGCTCAAATGTTGTCAGTAGAAAGCTGTGGGAGGGAGGGGCCATGTTCGCTGATTTGTGACACGAATGACACAGTGCACTGTG
Organism: Gymnothorax reevesii; assembly: GCA_029721435.1. Classification (NCBI taxonomy): domain Eukaryota; kingdom Metazoa; phylum Chordata; class Actinopteri; order Anguilliformes; family Muraenidae; genus Gymnothorax; species Gymnothorax reevesii. Next base: position 94,905,088 of record CM056582.1, on the reverse strand, counting down.
CACTTCTGCACTGAGATGAGTGCCTGCTGGAGCTCGTCATTCCTGCCTGCCAGCATAGCTTCCCGCCACCCTCACCAATCATTCAATTATTAGTGTGGTCCTTTCATTGGTTCAGTTTCAACTCACTTCACTATTTAGTTCCTGCCTTGTTTAGTTTGCCCTTGTCGATCAGATCTTTCACTTCCCTTTCTCTACGCTGGTTTGGTTCTCTCTCTTTTGGGAGACCAAAGTCTCTCTTAATTGAGAGCTTGCGCTTGTTCGCGTGTCTAGATTTCCCCCTCTAAATTTGACTCTATTTCAGAGTTCGCATATCCGCATCTTTGTGCTTTGACTGCCAATTTGGGTGTTGCTAAATTCTCCCTTTCTGGAGTTTGAAAGCTTCGCCTGTTTTGTATTTTCCTATGCCATTGTTTTCTGTGTTCTTGTGTGCCTTTTGTAAACATTATGCAATGAATAAGATCCAGTTGTTTTGGCTGCTACTCTGCACGTGGGGTCTCCCTCTATTCCAGCGCGTAACAGTACTGATCGACCATCTCTGACCCCGGCAAAGATTTCTGCGACACCTGCTCCCGTGTTGCCGTTGCAGGCTTCCACTGCAGAGCTGGGAGATGCAGACTGCGGTGCGACAGTTCGGGTAGCGTTTTCATATACTCTCCGAGTCTATTCGTGGACTCGGTCAGGCATCTTCCTCCCAGGGAGGAGTGGCTGCACCATCTGCGGTCGCTCAGAGTCGGGCGGCCCATGACGGGGAGCAATCTTCGTGTAGGGCGTTTCTGGCTCAACGCTCTTTGTTTTTCAGTTAAAGCTGTCTGCGTTTCCTGATGACTGCTCCTGAGCGGCGTTCATCGAGACTTTGCTCACGGGGTGGGCCCGGGACTGGGGAACAGCGGTTCTGGTTAGGTAATCATTCCTGTGTCCAGACCGCTTAGATGCTCAGAATTTTTTGACCGAACGTTGCGGGGTAGAGAGGCAGCCACTTGGGCGCTCTCTCTACGGCAGGGTCGATGCTCGGTGATAACACTATCGAGTGTTGCACCCTCGCCTTGGAAACTGGCTGTAACAACCAAGCATGGAGTGATGTCTTCCATCACGGCCTCAACGATTCCAGTGAGGACGAGTTGGTTGGTGGCTCATGAGTTACCTGATTCATTTCAGGAATTAGCTGACCGAGCCATCCATATTGACAATCGTGTTCTTCAGCGCAGGAGGGAGAGATGAGTTTGTCCCGGGCCTTTCGATGAACACCTCTCCCTCACAGCAACTAGATTCCCCGGCTGAGGTGCCGAAGGGACACTATCCTCGAGTGTCCAGTAGATGCCAGTGCCCAGTCGTGATTGGAGTGACATGGCTGGGCAGGGTTTCTACTCGCTCTGCAGAGCCACAGTCTGCTCCCTGTCACTTCAATTCAGTCCCGACCAGCTTGAGGTCTCCCCTCTGGTTGATTCGGGGTCAGGCGCCCCTACACAATCTTTCAGTTCACTTTAATGTACACAAGCTGGCAGGCCCCGCTTTTGAAAAGGTTACCCAAAACACTTCCCCCATTTTCTCTTCGGATTTCTGGTAATCACTGAGAGTTTGTTCATTTTTATGTTCTGTCATCTCCTCACATACCAGTAGTTTTTGGTCTCCCCTGGAATTATTAGTTCAGTCCTTTCATTGGTTCAGGTTCACCTCACTTTACTATTTAGTTCCTGCCTTGTTTAGTTTGCCCTCGTCAATCAGACCATTCACTTCCCTTTCTCTATGCTGGTTCGGTTCTCTCCCTTTTGAAGACTAAATTCTCCCTTTCTGGAGTTTGAAAGGTTCGCCTCTTTTGTATTTTCCATTGCCATTGTTTTCTGTGTTCTTGTGTGCCTTTTGTGAACATTATGCAATGACTAATAAACCAGTCGTTTTGCCTGCTACTCTGCGCTTGGGGTCTCGCTCTCGTCCTGCGCGTAACATGCACATCTTCTGTTAATTAAAATTAAAGTTCATGCTGCTGCTGCCAATGATGTAAGATAACTTTAACTTGGTACACATTTTTTTATTTTTTACTTTTTTTCTGAAGTGAAGAAATGTTAGTCCCTATCAAAGGTGTATGTGCTGTCAATCCCAAAAGTTAAATCAAATCAGTGTTTAGGTGTATTTTACAAAGGTCTCAATGCACTAAAACAAACAAAAAAAAATTAACCATAAAAGATTATGCAAGGATTGACATAATCACAACTATAAATACATGAAATCTATTTTACAATGTAGTTAAAATTGCATCCCATTATAGAGTCTAACATTAGGCTGTTTACAAATGTGGACTTTAGCACTTTGCTGGAGTGAAAAGAATGTGAGTGCTTCATATATTGTCTTACATTGATGCAAAAATATTGAAACACTATTAGAAAATCAGATGTTGCTGACAATTTTCTGCGATCTGTATATTGTAAAGCTAATTTACCATGAATTCCAGGACCCTATTTTGATTTTACAACTTGCCTGGTCAACCTGAATCCCACAAAATATCTGAAATGTGGTGAGGTCCCCTCTGTTTAAAACAGTTCAGTTCAGCTCACCGAGTATTCGAAAGGAGAAGACTCACTTGTACCCGCTTTCATATCCATTCGAGTTGTGTTAATTGGAATTGCACCGCTCTATCCCTGCCCCCGGCTATGGCACAGGTGTACAGGCTTCTAGGAATGCTTAAACTCAGAAATTTGGGAAAACCTGAATGACAACTGCAGGGTGTGTTTGGGTTTGTTCTTTTGCTGCTCATTCCAGGCACTGTGCCTTTTCTTTCTGAATAAAAGCATCAGAAGTCTAATGGAATTTGTCAGTTGCCAAACCAAGTAACAGTAGGATCAATACAAATGTCACATTTATATATAGGTGGAATATTATACGTTGTATACTGATCACGTCCATGTTCTATGTGAACCATAAAATAAAATATTGTTTGTTATTGTGGAAAGTATAACCAAATGACTATGCATACAAACTTGGGGGGGGGGGGGGCTTATCTAAGGTCCCATATTAAGCCAATGTTAAAGGGGGCTGTACTGTTACACACTTCAGCAGTCTAAAGGGGACTGTTACACGCAGTAGATGCTCATTTTAACACTCTTGGGCAGTTCGAGAGTGAGGCCATTTCGTGCAGTAATAAGGTGCGGTCTCCTATGTATGAAAAGCACTGCTGGAATACCAGCACCGAGGCCTCTATGCGCACAAACACAGGAGCGTCCTATAAATACTGGTGCTACACGCCCGCTTGCTCTTAACCGGCAGACAGCCCAACTCCGTCTGGGTGAGGCCTCAAAAGCACGTTTGTCCACCTGTTCCACTTACAGCAATTCAAAAGGACGTCACGGTCATTGAAAAGCAAACCAAAGGGAAGCACAAATAACAATTTGAAATTGGGAAAGGAACAGTTAATCCTCAGGAATCATTGTTCATACAAGCAGTTATAAAATGCAGGAAATCAGCTGCAGTGTGATCTTTAAAGTGTTTTCCTCTTTTCTCACAGGCAACAGTATGCGAACTGAACCATGCAGCGGTAGATATCAGACACTAATAAGTCAACAAGTTTATATTCAGTGCATTTCACGACTGAAATATGGTTGTGTCCCGCACTGCTGTGAGATGTACGCCCTCTGGTGGCAGGTAATATAATGCAGCAGATAGAGACATGATTCACTTGTCAATCAATCTGACTTCCCTAATTTTAGAAACAACTCGCTGCAAAACATGGTCTTGATGTTCCTTCACTCAAATTACCCTCAGGAGACCTGTGTTCCGTTATCCAAACACATTTTACATCATGGAACCTCCATGTGATGGTGGACCCTGATTGATTTCCACTTCAGGCACAATAAAAGAAATATACAATTGCAATGAGCCCATAGATTACACATCAGCATAGCAAAGCCCACATTGTTAAGTGTGCTTGCACATTCTGTTTCTGAAGAGTTTATTGTATTGCAAAACCCTTATTAACAAATAAATATGCTTCTCAGGAGGTACACTCAATGTGTTGGTGGCCAATGACATGGCTTCTAAACAGTGTCATAATCTTGTGAATCACTGAGATTTAGAGCCTCTGCTGGGTCCAAAATTTACCAGTAAGTCCAAAGTAAACAGAAAAATCTGAGTCTCTCCATAAAAACAAAGCAGGTTGACGAGTAAACAGTTTCTTCGTAGCCTCCATAAGGCATAACATTAATATTCTGTTGACATTCTGACCTGGTTAACACCTCAACATTGGACTGGACATGCAAATGTGGAGACAGCTTTGGGTGGTTGTTCACAGCAGAAGCAAAGTGTTTTCAAAATAACAAAATGGTCCACTGGTCTGAGACAACTCCAGTTGCTCAGCAAAGATTCCTAATAATTGACTTTTCCTATATAGGTGGACTGTCCTGTAACCTGACCCAAACTGAGAGTCCACAAAGGAACAACATGCCACAGGGCATTCTTCAGAAGAATCCCTTTTATTGCTGTAGAATGACTCAGCAGTTCTTCACCAACAAATGCCACAATTATTTTACAACAAACTGTGCGAGATACATAGAAAAAAAATGTAAAAATAACATCATGTCCTGCTTCTCTAGTCCGTCAAATAACTGTTTGAAATGTACACTACTTCCGTATAAAGATGCGACCGATAAGGAAGATTGTGTCACAGTCGGATTCTCATTGCCTCAGCAGCGGGCTTATTCTAGTCCATCAAGAACTCAAACCATTTAACATTGCCAGAAATCAGTGCCCTCCTCTGCCTGATTAGCAGGAAACATGCGTTGAAATATGTCCAGGTAGATTACTTTCCATTGTTTGCAATTAAAATATTTCACAAATATAATTCACTTCAAATATAATTTATTAATAACACATAACAGGAAACACAATTCCATTTCCAAAAAAGTTGGCGCACCTTGTAAAAATAAATAAAAACAACGCAATGATTAGCAGTTAATTTCAATTCTACACTGAACAAAAACATGAACGCACAAACCAAAAATGCTGAGTTACATTGACCTATTATGAAGTATGCCCACAAATAGTGTTTATCGCCGTACTGATCCACACGGAAAGAACCTATATGAACAAATACATTTTAATGTAGGGTCACATATTAGTTTTGCATATATGCGACCTACATAAAAATAGCCGTTTTCATATATTATAGGTACATATATATGTACTTATAATATATGAAAACGGCCAATTTTATGTATATCGCATATACTGTATGTGAAACCTATATATGGCCCTATATTAAAACCTACATGTTTATACTGTAGGAGACATATACCTTGTATGTACATATAGGGCCTATATGTGAATATAAAGAAGTGATATAGGAGACCTATATGCCCTGTATATGCACATATTCGTATGTACCTGAATTTGGTCTATATGCGGCCTAAATGCAGCATACATGCGCATACATGCTGTATGTATGCAGCATATGTGTGGCATATAGGTTGTATATATGATTCTTTCCATGTGGGGAATTATTTGTTTTGCTCAGTTCAGGTGACCCACCTCTCATTGACCACTCCCTGTGAGATCACTCACTCATTGAGTTACTCTGCCCTGAGCTGCATAGAACATAACATTGAGTTGGTCATTCAGCATGACCAATACACAGGCAATCCTTGCAACAGGGTCAATAAAAGGCTGCTGCAAAATTGTCACAAGCCACAATGCTACAGATGTCACAAGTCATGAGGGAGCGTGCCATTGCCATGCTGAATGCTGGGATATCTATGACAGCGGTGTCAGCACACTTGAATATGCGTCATTCCACCATCAGCCGGTTGAGAAGTCGATTCAGAGAGACTGGCAGCACTGTGAATCGTCCACATGCCCCACGACCACGTGTGATCACGCCCACACAGGATCGGCACATGCGGCTCCAGCACCTCTGTGATCGGCTCCGACCAGCCGCCAGGACAGCTGACGGGACCGTCAAACCGCACAACAGGCGGATATCAGCTCAGACTGTCCAAAACTGCCTGAGGGAGGCAGACCTCCGAGCCCGCCGACCGCACCCAGGTCTCGACCTGACCACTGTCCGTCATCGGTACAGACTCGACTGGGCCAACCGTAACCTTCGCTGGATGCTTGCACAGTGGAGGACTGTGTTATTCAGCGATGAATCGCGATTCCAACTGTACCGCGCTGATGGCAGACAACGCGTAATGCGACGTGTGGACAAGCATTATGCTGATGCCAATGTCGTGCGTCGGGTAGCACATGGTGGTGCAAGTGTAATGGTATGGGCAGGCATATGCCATGGACAACGTACCCGCGGGACCGTGACGAGATCCTGGGACCCATAGTTCTACAGTTTGTGCAACTCCATCACATGACATTCCAGCACGATAATGCCCAGCCACACACTGACTGGTTCTTCTTAATGAGGAGGATGTCCCTGTTCTCAATTGGCCAGCATATTCACCCGATATGTCGCCAGTTTGGGATGTTCTGGATTGGCGGGTCAGACATGTTCCGGTTCCAGAAAACGTGCGCCAGCTCCGAGTCGGGCTGCAAGAGGAATAGAACACATTCCACAGGCCACTATTGACAACCTTGTGAACTCCATGCGCCAGCGGTGTATCGCTTTGCGTCAGGGGTGTCAAACTGACCCGTAAACGGGCCAAGAGGCTGCAGGTTTTCATTCCAACAATGCAGAAGCGCACCTGATACAATTAGATCAGTTGATTAAATCAGTGCTTTCAGGTGAGCTTCTGCTTGGTAGGATTGAAGACCTGCAGCCTCTTGGCCCGTTTATGGGTCAGTTTGACACCCCTGCTTTACGAGATGGCGATGGTGGACAGACTCGTTACTGAGTGCTGTGAACAGTCCGCTGACCCCTGTTGGCTTCAGGCTGTGATAACTCATATATTGTGTACAGTAAATTGTTAGTCATGTTTCTGTTGCTTGAATATTAAGGCAAGAATAAAATAATAATTGATTTGTTGAAATATTTCCTGAATGAAGAAAATAATTTGAAAAAAAATCACTTCGTACGTTTATATTTTTGTTCAGTGTATATTTAAATGAAAATAATTGTAAGACAACAGTTCACATGTTGAAACTGAGACAACATTTTGTTTTTTTTTTTAAATACATGCTCATATCGAATTTGATGCCAGCAACCCATTTAAAAAAAGTTGGATCAGGGACATGTTTACCACTTCTCCTTTTAACAACACTCTGTAAATGTTTAGTAACTGAAGAGACTAAATGTTGCAAATCGAAAGGAAAATGTTTTCCCATTCATGCTTGTTGTAGGATTTCATTGCTCAACACTTCACAGCCTCCTTTTCATTTTTTTGTTCCATACTGCACCAAATATTTTTTGAGAGTGACAGGTCTGGACTGCGGAAAGGTCAGTTTAACACCCAGAATCTTTTACAACAAAGCAATGTTGTTGTCATACGTGCAAAATATAATGTTTGGTGTTTCTTGCTGAAAAAAGCAAGAGTTTCCTTGAAAAAAATTGAATGGCAATACATGTCACTCCAAAACCTGTATATGTCACAGTTATCCTTGCCAGAGGTCATTGCACTACATAATGAATGAAGGGTGCTAATTATTATGAAAACTTGATTTTTTTTTAATTTAGTTTGTATGAAATGATTTTTATTTTGGTTGTCTGCAGTGAGATGTTAGTAAAGTAACATGTTCCACACAGGTGGGTATAGTCAGTTTTTTTTTTTTTTTTGTATTGTTTGTACATTGCCAGTCAGGGGTGCCAATAATTTTTCAGCTCACAGTATTTGTGCCCATGAGAGGTAAAGTGGGCTATCCCGCAAATCCATTGTTTTGAGAAAATTAGTTTTGAAGTTAAAACAGTTTGGAAAAATCAGGATGCCTCCTCCATGGGAATTATACTGTATATGTTTACATAACTGTCCAGTGTAACTTAGTTTGTGGAAAAAGTTTTACCAGAAAGTGTTTTACTGAATTAAGGAAAATGGCCAAAATGCAGGATAGACCACTTTTGACATTCATTTAGGAAGATAAAACAACTCATTGGAATTTCAAGGTATAATTGAAAAAATCATGAACACATATTTTGAAAACTGGTAATTACCAGTAGTGATTTCTTGGACTTGAAAAAATCATGCCATCATTTTTCTTGTCCCAGTCAGACTCAAGGTCACTCCAGCGATCACCATTGGTTTTCCCCTGGGTTGCACTCCGTGTTTCTTAAAACGGATGATGCATGGGGGGCACATACTTTAGAAAAAGGCTGGCAAGAATATTTTCTCTTTACTGAAGGTGTACATGTTGTGCCAATCTATAATGTTAATTTGGAATTACTTTCTAGGTTGGATAAAGGGTCAAAAACTCTTCAGTGAATTCGGTAAACTGTTTAACGGTGGTGACACCTCATCATCGCCAGGAAAAACTTATTTTATCCGGGCATAAAATTAAATTCCAGGAACTAGACAGTCATTTCTAGATTCATCTGTAGGCTTCCTCTGGGGGTTGGGGTCACTTTCAGACTGAAAAATCTTCTCAAGATCTGCCTCAGCTCCAGTCAGCATGGGGGCTGCCATCTTGGGATGTGGGATAGCCCATTCTACCTCTCACCGGTTGTCACAACATGTTAAGGATGGTTTACATGACTTCTAATAGATCGCAGCACAGCATAGTCCTGAAAATGCTAGTATCATGGGAAGTAGCGCTAACCTTTAATATGCAGTGTAATGCACCGAACTCATTTTGACCGAGATGTGGGATATACCCCACTTTACTTCTGAAGGGCACAGTTAATGGGACCAGACAACAGACTGAAGTTGACGGCCTAGTTACACAGGGCTGGAGATCATTGTCAAGAAACTGGAGCGGCACAACCCAAAGCACCATGCATCTCAAGCAACTGCTGTTAACGTGAAAAAACAATAAAAGCTAGTTGAGGTCCGTCCAGTACAGCCCCCTGTATGACTAGCAGAAATGAACCAGCAGGCCTGTGTATTTCCAAATAAACAATACTACAGGTATTATGTTTTTAACTCACAAATCTGAAACAAGCCGTATTAGGATTGGAAATTAGACCTTCCCTTTTTCAGCAGCATGAGAACTTACAAGCCCCTCATATTTTCCTCACAGTCCTGGCCTTGTTCACTGAAATACGAAGCGTTTGTGTTCCAGGAAAAACCATTCCAAGTCTGTTTGCTTTCTAAAACTGATTCCTCATTCAATTTTGGATGTTGTAAAAAAAAAAGAAAGAAAGAGAAAACGGATGGCAAGATTTCTTCTCTCCACTGCTCACAAAAAGGAAACTGCAGCCCATGAGGAAGGCTGACAACATAATGATTCAAGTAAATTTTGTGAGCATTGTTATTCAGATGCAATTTCAAGAATTATATAAAATCATTTACTCCTCTTGACATTTGTGTAATTACTTCAGGCATCTGGCCTTTTTTAAGTAATATTTAAAAAAAAGAATACTGCTAGTTTCAAGAACAGAAATCTCATGATAATTGTGTGTGATGTCCAGGACCATGTTCAGATAATCCAAGCATGGCCAAGCAAAAAGTTTGATATGCAACAGAAATTTCATCGTACCAAAAGGGTTTCAGTCTGACAGAGTAGTCAAGAACAAGTGTTGTAGAACAAGTGCAAAACTGCTCTCCAAATGTGGCTAACTACGTGAGCCCTTAAGACAGAATCTGTGGTGCACAGCAATGTCTCAGATGCCCTTTGCCGGGTCATGGTTGATCATTTATACGCAGTGAATAGGTTATGCCCATCAAAACTATTTTCTTATGACTTTTTGATCAATAATTTCAGACTGACGCAAATCTGTCAGCCAAAGGTGAGGATCAATGATATTACAGACGCAGCCCTGACAGCACGAATTCAAGTAGTTTTTTTTATTGCTAACGACCCAGACTTGTCTCTGATTGGTCTTTCTATAAAATATGACGCACATTCACCAATCATACGAAAGTGCGCATAGCGATAACTAAAACAGCATTGGGTGCGAATGTTTTCAGGTGACAGTAACGCTCCTACCCCGTTTATTCTCGAATGCGCAATGTGTGATTTAACGATTATGTGCGTTATGACTACTGGTATTTGAATTATGTTGTAGTTGCTTTATAGAAACCAGCTAACGAGCAATCCAGCTAGGTCTTTAATTCATGTGGTTTCAGTTAGATCGCTAGCTTGCTGGTGCTACTTCCTCCAAATGGATTGATGGCTGCTGCATCTTATCTGTAAACGTTAGGCCACCGGCTCCAGATCATCATAAAATTGGAACCGCTTGGTTCACGACACGCTGCGGATTAAGGATGAGATCGAGAAAGACGGGTTCGAGAAACAACAGAAGGTCGAAAAATCGAGCGAACAGAAATGCAAAATCCAAAAATCCTCCGTATTTGCCGCCTGAGGTAAGATGAATGGAGTCCGCAAGGCGAAGCTGAGGTCGCCGCTTCTGGAAGAGGAGCTGCTTTCTCACTGGACGCGAAAATAATTTTTTTTGCACGACAGATTACCTTCAAATTCAATGCAAAGACGTGGTTTTCGCGTCTGTGCATTGACTTTAAATGTAATCCGTCGTGCGAAAAATTCGTTTCGCGTCCGGTGTGAAAGCGGCTAGAGTTGGCCTGTATACGTGAGCCGTTATTGGCGACTTGGGGGCGATTTGTTGACAGCTGTGTCGCAGGGATGTTTTATTATTATTATTTTTTGATTTTTACATCAACAGCAAGCTTGCAAACATTGTGTTTAGCTGGCTAGTCAGTAACTTTACTGTATGAGATGGCGCAGCTTCACCGATGTAAGATAACTAGCTCGCTGTAGAATTAACTTGCAATTTGCTACGGACGTTTGCCCAATTTTGGATGCGTTTTGCAGTGACTTTGTTATATTCGCAGCTCTGTCCTCTAACTCGCCCGTTAACATTAGCCAAGTTACGCTACAAGCCAAATGGATGCTTTGTTTGCAAATCAGTACCGTGGCCTCATATATTTATTTTCAGTAGGTGAATAACTAATGACAACCAGTGATTTGCTGGAGAGTTAATCGCCTGCAGCGGAGCGCTGCTGAAAAATTTATAACGAATTTATTAGCGAAGTTTACCAACAAATTTAGCTAGTTGGTTAAATGAGATTTGAACTATTACTGACGTTAGGCATTTATTGTTGTTATTAAATATTGCTATATTGGCTGATTTAAAATGGGTACATACAGTTTGCACAACGATCAGGCTACGTTAAAGTGCCCTAATTCTGCACACCCGAAACATTACCCATGCCAGGCTGTGCCAGGGCCCATGCAGGGGTCCATTCTGATTCGCGATCTTCCAAAGGGGTGGACGAAATTGGGACCCTCCGGTTAGACCATGGATACCGCTTTCTGTAAAATACAGTGTGTTATGCTATTGTCATAACTCGCTGGTTGACATTAGTTAACAGTTCCTAATGTTTGTTTTGAATTTTGTCACGTTAGCTAACTAACGGAAAATATGCGTAAACACGCACGTCTCAGATTTTGAGGATTACTGGATGGATGGCGATTAACTTCACATGTATTGATATAGTGCGTATTGCATAAACATACCACGGAAATATGGCCACAGCGAGCTGTCCATGTTCTGCAGTGCTGAATGACATTAGTAGTTTCCATGCAGTCTTAAAACGCGCGAGAGCAAAGTAATTAAGGCCCTTTAAATGCATTATTGTTGATCTAGTTACTACAACTCGTTAATGTGAACACAATGCTGCTGCAGTGCAAGAGCAGCGTTAGATCACTGACCATCAGTCCTGTTACATTGTCATTGTGCGAATGTATTGTGGTAGCTGGATGACTTTACCTATGGATATCTTAACCTCGACTTATTTTCATTTCACTTTCTGTAATGCTTCATTTCAAATGCCGTTCTCGGTTTAAATGTTTCTAATTATTTCTACTTCCGGTGTGGGGTGAGTTAGCTGTGGTCCACACATCGTCGTTGGCCTGTGATCCATAGGCGGACAGCCAGAATAGCACAGCTATGCTACATGGACGAAGGAATACAGTTGCCGAGCTCCATGGGGTTGCTATGCATCACGCAGAAGGACTCGACTTAGGTACTAGGACAACGGGGCCTCCTCAACTTTTCATCTGGAAGACGGCACGATTCATTTGTTGAATGCAATTGTCTTCATGCACCGATGAGCCAAACTGTTAAAACAACACACGAATGGAGTGAATAATGTTATCATCTCATAACAACAGCACATGTCCAGGTTTGCAGACAGATCTTGCATGGTTGGCAAACTGCCAGCTCTTGTATTCAGCACGTAGGATGAGGAAGAAATGGGAACTGAACAACTTTGACAAGGGCCAAGTTGCTATGGCCTGAAAAGTGGGTTTTATAGCATCTTTGAAGTGGATAGACAAACCATGAACCTGCAACAGGGTTTTGGGTGCCCAAGGCTCATTGATGCACAACGGCTATGAAAGCTATCCCATCTGGTCCAAACTGACCAAAGGGTGACTGCAAATTTCAATGTTTACTAAATATATCTCCGCACACAATGAGCCTTGCCCTGCTGTTTATTGCACTTTTTAGCTTGCAGACCAGTCAACGTGCCCAATCTAACCCCAGTCCACTCACCTCTAAAAGCGCCCCAAATGGACGCCTGAGCTTCAGAACTGGACCTTGAAGCAGTTGGGTCATCTAGTCTAATGTATCCCGTATTCTTTTACATCGTATGCTTTGGCTAGGTATGTGTGCACCATTGACCTGAGAAGAAACAGCATCAGGATGCACTGTGGGAAGAATGTAAGCTGCTGGAGGGAGTTTGCTACCCTGGGAAATGTTCTGTTGGAAAACCCTTAATGTGGGAATTACAGCAACATCGGTTTGATGGAGTTGCTTTGACAGCACAAGGGGACCTTCACTGTATTGCGCCGATGGTTAAAATCCTGTGGCTGATTGGCGTATTATCAAAACAAACGCCAAACTAATATTTGAGAGGTCATTTTCTATGATAATTTTGCATGCAGTTAATCTTTAGGCTGCTTAATAAGAAATTAATGGAAGCTAAACAAGAATCCATTGTGGATTTTTCAAAATGCCCTTCAAATTATGACCTCTGGGTGGAATTGTCTTCATAATATCTAAACAAACTGTCCTAATTAATATTTTAGGGGTCGATACCTGCGTTTTGAAACTGGGAGATTATATTTTTGCAAAAAATCTGGGTTTGTATGATGAATTTATTAATCATTTTTGGAATATATTACTTGATTATTCAGTTTTCATGGTGAGTAGGCATCTGGATACATCATTGTTTATTTATTGGACCGTGGAACAGGCACATACAGCCACAAAGTGCAGTGCCGCCCATTACAAACTGATTGAATCTCTTACGGCATTTTGTCTCGTCTATGCATTTGTCTGCTGTTGGTTACAACTGAGATTGGAGCGTTGTCAAGTAAACCTTACATTTCTCACCGTGCTTTGTCAGACCCGAATCACTGTTGCCAGACTCCATATACATCCTGCCTGGAAGGCAGCAAGTTTTGCATGTTGAAGGATCTTGAGCTGGTCGAATTGCGTTTTATGTTGATTTTTTTTTTTTTTGCGAAGAAATCCAGTCATGTCTTCTGAACTCCTTCAGCAGTACTGGACCTGTCATGCATGATTGTAACTACACATTCCTGAAATGTCTGCATGTCAGTGTCATCTCTGACAATTGGATGTTGGCTAAGTTTCAAGAAGTCGACTGTGGCCTGATGGTACAATTCCAAGTGTCCCAAGCAGACCACTTATTTTCGCTGTGAAATGCTGCCTCTACATCACAACCTCTAAAACAGTGGCAGAGAGGATTGCTGTTGTTTTTTTCTTGCCGAAGCACAGAGCAGATCTCATGAACGGGGATCCATTTCAGGCTCTGTCCTTGACCAGAGGCAGTCCACATTTTTACAAGACCCAGCTTTTTCAGGGATGGAAAACCCAGTGCTGCTATTATAACCAGGCCTACATCTACAGTGCCGTGGAAAAAGTATTTGACCCTTCTTGATTTCTTATTTTCTTGCATATTTGTGACGCTTAAATGTTTCAGGTCATCAAACAAATTTTTATATTCATGAAAGATAACTCAAGTAAATACAAAATGCAGTGTCTCAATGGTGATTTCATTTATTAAGGGAAAAAAGCTTTCCAAACCTGCCTCGTCCAATGTGAAAAAGTTAACACCCCCCCCCCCCCAAATCATGAATTAACTGTGATTAACCACATTTTTTTTTTTTTGTTTAATTTCACAAGCCACACTCAGGCCTGATTACTGCTAGACCTGTTAAATCAAGAAATCACTTAAATAGAACCTGTGTGACAAAGTGAAATAGGCTAAAAGATCTCAAAAAGCAAAACATTATGTCGCGATCTATAGAAATTCAAGGATCGATGATAAACAAAATCATGGACGTCTATCAGTCTGGAAAGGGTTACAAGGCTATTTCTAAGGCTTTGGGACTCCAGTGAACCACAGTGAGAGTCATTATCTACAAATGGAGAAAACTTGGAACAGTGGTGAACCTTCCCAGGAGTGGTCGGCCTGCCAAAATTACTCCAAGAGCACATCGACAACTCATCCAGGGGGTCACAAAAGAACCCAGAACAGCATCTAAAGAACTGCAGGCCTCACTTGCCTCAGTTAAAGTCAGTGTTCATGATTCAACAATAAGAAAGAGACTGGGAAAAATGGCATCCATGGGAGAGTTCCAAGGCGAAAACCAGTGCTGACCAAAAAGAACACAAGGGCTCGTCTCACATTTGCCAAAAACTCTTTGATGATCCCCAAGACTTTTGGGAAAATATTCTGTGGACTGACGAGACAAAAGTTGAACTTTTTGGAAGGTGTGCGGCCCATTACACCTGGTGTAAAACTAACAAGGCATTTAATAAAAAGAACATCATACCAACAGTCAAACATGGTGCTCTTAGTATGATGGTCTGGGGCTGCTTTGCGGCTTCAGGACCTGGACGACTTGCCGTAATTGATACAACCCTGAATTCTGCTCTATACCAGAAAATCCTGAAGGAGAATGTCCGACCATCAGTTGGTGACCTCAAGCTCAAGCGCACTTTGGTTATGCAGCAGGACAGTGATCCGAAACACACCAACAAGTCCACCTCTGAATGGCTAAAAAAAAAAACTAATAAAAGGTTTTGGAGTGGCCTAGTCAATGTTCAGACTTAAATCTGATTGAGATGCTGTGGCATGACCTTAAAGGATCCATTACCTGGAAAACACATTTTTCCCAGTTATTGCATGTATACATTATTCATCCCTCACTCTGACAAAAATCTGAGATGTTTTGGAGCCAAAGCAGCTTCCCCCCCCCTTTTTTCTTCATCTGGAGACTTTCTACTCCGGAGGCACGAAAATAAGAGATTTCAGTTTGGGCATCATGATGACGTGTACCTGCGCAGAGGAGGAGTCGAGGTGTGGCTTGGATGAACCGTGCCCACTGTTTGCCACAAACACGCCCAAGAAAAATGTTGGGGAAGGCAAGAGCTGCTGGTTTTGGGGGTCACAAATGCTCTGTTGCTAGCTGCCAAAATCTACACAAAAATGTTTTTTTTTTTGTTTGTTTTTTTTTAAAACAAATATTTATAGAGTTTTTTTACAGCAGACTACACAGAGTACACAGATACAAAATGAATATAGACAAACAATATGAGCTAAAATAACCCCAGTCCCAACCCACCCACCCCGCTTCTCATCTATCAAGGTTTACAAAAGGAAAAAGTAAATGCATTGATAAATGAAAGAAAGAAGAAATAAAGATACACAAAATTGCAGTCAGATACACAATGCAGTGCCATTTAAGCATACACAGGCAGCAGAACAATACTATTCAAGGGACTATATAGCCAGTGTGGAGCATGTCATAAGTAATATTGTAATATAACCAATATCAAATTATTTATGGCACTCAAAAGTATTGGGTTATTCAAGTAACATTGAGTGCCCTTACAAGATATGTTAGGAGATAGTTACAGGGTCGAGGGTATGTTGCAGATCTGTAATTTCATTATTTGTATTTTCAAGAAAATTCAAGAAAAGGCCCCAGATTTTGTAGAATTCCCCAAGCTTATGTTTTAGGCTATAAGTCAGCTTCTCCAGTGCCAGACATGAGGATAAGTCTTTAAGCCAATGACTAATAGGGGGACATGATATATTCTTCCAGTACATGGCAATGAGGCGTTTTGAGTGGACAAGGCAGAGATGTATCAATTTGACTTCATGCAATTTTAGAGAAAGATTTTCAGGGTAGAGGCCTTAGATACAGAATTTGGGAGAGATAGGGAGGGGTATGGAAATTATTTGGGAGATTATATGTATTATTTCTTTCCAAAATTTTTGCATTTTCTCACATTCCCAGAAACAATAGAAGAGGGTGCCTTTATGAGTCTGACATTTCACACAAGTGTCAGGAATGTCTGGATTAAATTTGTTCAGTTTTACTGGGGTAATATAGATCCTCATTATCCAGTTGTATTGAATCAACTTAACTCTAGAGTTAATGGAAAGCCTCAGGGCCTTTAAGCATATTTGACTCCATTCCTCGTCCAGCACACGTTCATTTAAGTCCTCACTCCATGCTCTCCTTACCAAGTCAGTTGACTCATTAGAATGAGAAGAAAATATATCGTTAAAAACAAAAATGTTTTTAATATTTCATCGGGAGATGAATCCGCTGAGGGAGAGGTGGATTGCATTAATTTTCGCTGACAAAGTTCCTGCAGCTCTTGCCCCAAACCTATTCTGCTGTGCTCAGCATTTCACACCGGACTCTTTCTCCAACTTCGCCCAGTACAAAGCTGGCTTAGCTAAAAACCTGAGCCTGCAGAAAGGAGTTGTTCCAACACTATGGAACCCACCACTTTAATATTGTCTGTAAATGTCAACTTTTGCATTAGCTGACAACTTTGTTCCCCCAACTTCAATGTTATAATTACAACACCGTAAGCTATTGGATGGAGTATGGCGCAGTTCAAAAGAAACTTGGCAGTACACTCAATATGTAAACGTTACCCTCGCAGCCCAAGGTTTCTTCCGACATGCCGTATTTCCGAGGCAATATTGAGCTCAATTTCAGCTAAGGGGAAGATACAGTACGCACATCATATGAAACTAGACAACTTAAGGAATCTATAGATGCCAAAAACGCTATGCTATGATATCGGTAAGCAGGCGAAATAACTCCAAACATACACTAAATTTCCGCTAGCAGAAAGCTAACGTTGGCTAGCGGAGTTAATTTAGGCCAGCATTAACCGTGAACATTCTGTTAATTTGTTGATGGGTGGCTGTATATCATTGTCTTTTTAGACTGTCCAAACGTAGCTTTTTACTCCTGATTTTATGATCATGGATCTTTTATATTTTATGATGATTGTATGATGCATGTGACATTTTTATTCCCCCCCTGTTTTTCGGGTAATTCTCTAATACATCTCATGCAGGGGCAAGTACATCGCACTCAGACAGCAGGAGCACATCTAAGCCACCCAGGGGTGTATTTCCCAAAAGCGTAGTTGCTAAAAAAAGTTACTTACAACTCACATAGTTCGTCCATTCACAGTCAATGGGTCCAACTGTGTCAGTTAGCATTTGTGATTTTGGGAGACACACACCAGAATGGTGGATAGATTCAGCCATGATGAGGTCACATGTTGAGTTGCTATGCACACGTTGCTATGGCTACACTTTCAAGCCCCTCCTCTGTCCTCCCACCCTCTTCCCTCGCTCCACCTCCTCCGCTCAGCCACGCCTCTCTGTTCCACCCAAGTCAAAATCTTGAAATTTTCTCGCAAAAGCAAGATTGTCTTGATAAAGAGGGCAAAATAAATATAAATGTTGCAAATTACTGCAAAACATTATTTTTTAGATCCAAATCACTTATTTTTAGCAGGTGTAAATACTGGGTCCTTTAAACAGGCTGTTCATGCTCGAAAACCCTCCAATGTGCCTGCATGAAAACAATTCTGCAAAGAAGAGTGGGCCGACATTCCTCCACAGCGATGTGAAAGACTCATTACCAGTTATCCCAAATGCTTGATTGTGGTTATTGTTGCAGAGGGTGGTACAACCAGTTATTAGGTTTAGGAGGCAATTACTTTTAACCGGAGTAAAGACAAAATGCAGTATTTCAATGAAGATTTCATTTATTGAGGGAAAGAGCTATCCAAACCTACCTGGCCCCATGGGAAAAATTTTCCCATGGGGCCAGGTAGGTTTGGATAGCTCTTTCCCTCAATAAATGAAATCTTCATTAAAATACTGCATTTTGTCTTTACTCCGGTTATCTTTGTCTAATACTAAAATTTGATCGATGATCTGAAACATTTAAGTGAGATAAATACGGTATGCCAAAAAAAACAACAAGAAATTAGGAAGGTGGCAAATACTTTTTCACAGCACTGTGTTTTATGGTCATGCCTGCCAACATGGGCTTATTTAAGAGTGACCTGATGTCTTGTTTTGTTTGTTTCAGGCTGAGGAAGGTAACATTGAATATAAGGTGAGACTTGCTATTTTTCAGTCATTTACTTTCTGCTATTCACTCATTCACATTGCATGGCACACTGGGCACGTTATATTATTTTCTCAATAGTAATGGAGTAAAGTATGTTGTGTGATTATCTCTTGGACTTCACATGTTAATGCTCCTACAGAACAAGAAATGTGCAGCCCGCTGTAGGGAGTCAATTTTGTTTCAGGGCAGTCAGTTCTGGAAAGAAACTACTATTGAATTAAGGTCCATTAGGTGTAGAGGGTCTTGCAACTACTGACCTTTGACCCCCCACCATTTGCAGCTGAAGCTGGTGAACCCCACCCAATCTCGCTTTGAGCACCTCGTCACACAGATGAAATGGCGGCTTCAGGAGGGGCGGGGTGAAGCGGTGTACCAGATAGGTGTTGAGGACAACGGCCTGCTGGTGGGCCTATCGCAGGACGACATGAAGGCGTCACTCAAGACCCTGCGCCGGATGGCAGAAAAGTAAAGCACATTGAAGATTTACACTGAGGGCCATAAGTATTTTTGCCTTCATAATAAAGTGCGGCTCTTCCTCTTTGGGCCTTATCTGCAGTCATAAAATGAGTGCGCATTCTGTATATCCAAACAGTCTGGTGGGGGTCGGATTGATGCATAGATGGGTGGTAGTTTGGCCTGTGGACTGACCAAACGGCACCACACTTGTAACGCAAGTGTTGGCATCAATTCCTGTTTAACCCCTCAAAGCTCACCATTGTTTTCCCCGCCACAAAGTGGAAGGGGGATTAAGGCATGAGTTTTGTGCTTCTACCTGTCTGTCCGAGTTTCTGTCTGTCTGTCCGCCGCATGTCTCTTCTGGGTTAAAACTCCTAAACCTTTCAACATTTTCTCTTCATGTTGTCCGTCCTCCATCCCTCTCGCATTTTGTTTTCCGCCGAGGGTACATTTCCCCAAAGCCTGGTTACTAACCAAGTCAGCTACCTAATTAGTTTGATCCAGAGCTCTGGTTTAAACTATGCAAGTTTCTAACATAATTAGCTCCTCAGCTGTGATAAAACGAACCATGAACACAAAAACCATTCAGTATTTTACAATGGAATTTGATATACAGATCCATCTTTTTACCTAGGAATGCCCTTTATACTTCCAACCTTCTGCCATTTCAGGAAAATGCTTTCTGCGGATTCCTGGATTTTGTTTTGGAATATCAGCCGGCCCTTGTGTACTAAATGTACTTTCAGTGTCTCATTTGGAAGGCAACAACCTCTAGTCTCTGGAAATGCGCTCATTTAGTCTTTAGTAAAAACACTGAAGTTTCACTACCTCAGCTCAATAATTAAGGATTTATTAATTTATTTTTGCTGGGTATGCAGGAATCTGGTGGGTATTATCTGGTAAATGATATAAAATATCATCAAAATAACTGAAATTTAGTGTAGCAAGAGGAAATAACACTAATGAATTCAGATGATTTTTCTTTTAAGAATACATGAATGCAAGATGACACATTGAGGATATGAGGTCACTCAGCCCAGCTCGGCCTGTTACTTCCCTCGACACTGGAGGCCATCCAGGGCTGTGTCTAGACTTTGACCTCCTTGAGAGTCTGAATCTGCTTCACAACCCATTTCTAATTAGTGGTAAATCAACCTCTGGTCTATTTACAACTTAAATGGTCCCCTTAGCAGGCCTTCGTACATTTTCACTGGTTAGTCTCTGATCACTCACCAATATTATGCAACACGAATGTCGATCTTCATCTGTAATATCTGTCTGTCTAGGGTTTGCGCTGACATCACTATTCTCCGAGAGCGAGAGGTGGACTACAACTCAAACACCCCCAGGAAAATTGCGGAGGTTTTAGTGCGGAAGGTTCCAGACGATCAGCAGGTACGTTAGCTTCGCACACTTGTGTCCCATAGCAGATGTGCGCAGTTAGGGCCCTCTTCCCTACTAGTTTTCATGGAAACCTCTGACCTTAATTTCTCATAGCTATTTTGGGTTTTTGTATTGGTTATGGAGTAGGGATGAACTGTCGTTTCCCGGGGCTAACCTAACTCTGCTCACTTGCAGCCATCATTTCATGTGGAAAACAGTTTTTCTTAGCGCAGGGCTAATGATGAGGTAATGAATTTTCATGATCTAGTTGCCAAGTGTGATAGTTAAGTATGATGGGTAGGTTTGAAAATAGTTGGCCTAAAACGCATTATGATCAGACATTTTACCTGCTTTTTAACCTACTGTGTATAAGTGGCTGCTCAAGACTGTTACTGTTGCCCCTTTCCTGATGTAATCTACGAGTGTGGCAATGTTGGTGTATGCAGCCAATTAGCCTGCATAATTGGTGGAGACCTGCATAACCTGCACACCAGCCCTCCAGGACCTAAATAGCCCACTCCTGCCCACAAGAGTGGTGTGCTGGTATTGCTCTAGTGAGCGCTCAAACATAGATTAATCACTTGCATCAGGTGCTAAACTCCAAATTTTTGGTGTTCTATCAACCTACCTTAGAATGAGAAATAAATTCTTTTGGAAAATTCTCAAAAACATCAAGCTGCATGACCGAACACTGTTAAGTGGCAATAGAGATGCAGTTCTGTAACATAAACCCAAGTGGAACTGGAACTATATGACAAAGAGTAATGAATCAGAATGGGAGCTGAGAATCTAGTCTGTCCAGGGAATACCTGGCTAATGCTATATATGTCTCGGCTGGCATTTCTCAAGGGCTGAGAACTTCTGATTTTCCCTTTACCTGAAGTCAGCTCAGGAGTGAAGGCAGCCTGGACAGTCAGTAGCACCAAATGCTCAGTTACTCCAGAGGAACAAAAACCAGGCCTGGATTTGGTCTGTTGGATTAGATTTTACTATCATTGAACTACAAACTATTATTACTCCTGTTATCAATTCCTTTTACGTAGAGGAACGTTTTGTGCTAAACAATCAGAATTGAAGGAACTAAGACAAAATATGACTGTTATTTGCTGGTAGCAGTGGTTCTCATCCTTATTTCTGGATGCATGCCATCTTCCATTTTGTCACTACCTGATTTTACTAAATGGCAATATAGTGTGATCCTTGTCTTACTGAACGATGTGCTCATTAATAGGTAAGCATGAAAATAGTTGGGAATAATTTAAGAATTACTTTACTGTTTACATCCTGGTTATGAAGCACTCGACTCTGTAACACCCTGTTGTGTTTATGTACTTGTAGTTTCTTGACCTGCGAGTGGCGGTGTTGGGTAACGTGGACTCGGGGAAGTCCACCCTTCTGGGTGTGCTGACGCAAGGCGAGCTTGATAACGGGAGGGGCAGGGCGCGGCTCAACCTTTTCAGACACCTCCATGAAATCCAGACAGGCCGCACGTCAAGCATCAGCTTTGAGATCTTGGGCTTCAACAGCAAAGGAGAGGTGAGTAACAGCTGTAGTTGTTTCTAAAGGCTTTGTCTCGGAGATCCTTGGAAACATTATCATCCTAGAAAAGACTTTGGGGGGGGGGATTCCTGAAAATTTTGGAAAACATTCAGAGTAGTCTTGATATGAAGTAATGGTAATCAAGCAAAGGAATGTGTGCTCATGTTCTACTGGCTAGTTGAGTGGAAACTGGTGAGACAAGTTCAGTGGCCACTGGAGAATGTAAATTGTGCCATTATTGAAGTAAAAGATTTGGCCTCACCTCAAAAAAGTAGAGGACTGAATTAGGGATGTCAATTTCAAGAAATTGCGTTAGTCGATTATAGATAACATCAATGATCAATCATCGATTAATTGTTATTTAAAAAAAAAATGTTTTTGCTTTGTATATCCATCAAGTAATTCCAATTGCCTTTTTATCCCCCACCGCGTGATTAGCGCGAAGCGGGGGATATAGTATTGGGCTCCGTGTCCATCTGTCCGTACGTACGTACGTCCGTGCGAACATAGAAGTGTGGATATTTTAAGAACCGTAGACTAGATTCTTTTGTTATTTGATATCTAGGTTTATGTCAGTGGGAGAAAGGTACCATGCAGTTTTGGTGACCTTCACCTTCATTTCAAGGTCACAAAGCTTAAATTTGAGTATCTCGGTCCGTCCGTACGAACACATAAACTTGAATATCTTAAGAATCCTTGACTAGATTCTTCTATGTGGTACCTAGGTTCAACCCAGTGGGGGAAAGGTACTATGCTGTTTTGGTGACCTTGACCTTCATTTGAAGGTCACAAATCATAAATGTGAATATATTAAGAACTATTGCCTAGATTCTTCTCGTATTTGGTATCTAGGTTCATCCCAGTGTGGGAAAGGTACCATGCTGTTTTGGTGACCTTGACCTGTATTTCAAGGTCACAAAGCATAAATTTGAATATCTTAAGAACTATTGACTAGATTCTTCTCATATTTGGTACATAGGTTCATCCCAATGGGGGAAAGGTACCATGCTGTTTTGGTGACCTTGACCTTTATTTCAAGGTCACAAAGCATAAATTTGAATATCTTAAGAACTATTGACTAGATTCTTCCCGTATTTGGTACCTAGGTTCATCCCAGTGGGGGAAAGGTACCATGCTGTTTTATTGACCTTGACCTTCATTTCAAGGTCACAAATCATAAATTTGAATATCTTAAGAACTATTGACTAGATTCTTCTCTTATTTGGCACCTAGGTTCATTCCAGTGTGGGAAAGGTACCATGCTGTTTTGGTGACTTTCACCTTTATTTCAAGGTCACAAAGCATAAATTCCAATATCTTAAGAACTGTTGATTTGATTCTTTTCATGTTGGATACACTGTGACGACCCCCAAAATTCTGATGTTTCCTGGAGGTGATGGAGGTGACAGCTTGTCAAAATAAACATCGCCATGTCGATACTTCATCAACTTTTCAATTGGAAAATTAAACATTGCATATTCTAATTGGAGAAATAACAACGAAAAAGATCCGCAAAAGTCATAATAAAGCATATTAAATGTTGTTGACTTAATGTGTTGACTTTCTGAGTTTGTTATTTTTATGAAATGTCTCTGTGATCGAGTGGCAGTCAGCCATTACAAATACATATGGTGGTCATGTCAAAGTTAATTACTGAACAGTCATCCTTTTTTAAGATTATTATCCACCGCCGTGCGATTTGTGCAAAGCGGGGGATATAGTATTGGGCTCCGTCTGTCCCTCCGTCCATCCGTACGAGGCGGCGGGGGATATTGCCATGTTAGTGGCAGACACTTATTATTTCACAATCAACCTTTATTTCAAGTCTTTTGCAGCAACATTTTTGCTTATTCTCTTTGCATATTTGCTTACCAGTATTGAAACAAAAATTGAATATTAATGTAACTTGCTTTGGCATACAGTTTCTTAAAAAAACGCAGTGGCGATTCGTGGGCTTTTACAAAGGGAAGCCAAAACTTGCACCCTTCAGTGCTTAATGACCAGTTTACTTTTGATTAGCAACAGTGGCTCACACTAATTGGTTGAACAACAGTCAAATTTATTTTACATGACATTGTTAAAAATTGCACCACCAAATTATGAGACATTCGCACGTGAGATTTGAGTTGATTGCGAGCTGCAGCGTGTGTGCTTTCTGAAATACGCAGGGTTGCTTCAGTATTAACGGTTTGCTTCCGTTACTTGTCAATCTATATCAGGTGCTGAGCAGATGACGGGTATATCATCCCGGAAATGTGATTTTGGCTATCGCCGATATTCCAGGATTTATATTAATTAACCGCGAATGATGTTCGCCAGATTTGTCTCGATTACCCGTCACTGATGTTTGTTCGTTGGCACTCTTTTTACGAGACATTATCTGCTCCTTTGAGAAACCAGAGGGTTTTTAACTAGCATCACATTTTTAGACGTTCTCGCTGATGAGTGATGAACTGGCTTTAAGCGACAGACAACAAATTTGAAAATATCTGGTAATTAATATGTGAATATTCCATAATGTCAAAATGCTGTTTCATAAATCTAACATGCGAATATCTGGCCCTGGAATATTGACAATAGCTAAAATCACAATTCTTGGATGATATACCTATCATCTGCTCGGCATCTGATAGCCTATAGTCTGCTATGTAATCGAAGCAAACCGTTAATATTGAAGCAACCCTGGCTATTTCAGAAAGTACTCAACACCATCTTGTGCAACTAGCCAATGGGCCATATGGAACAATCTTTTGTCATAAAATAATGGACTGGGACAATCACCCTATCCAACACAATAGCAACGCATATCTCTGGGCGAAGGGCGACGTTTTGTAATTATCACGTGACCGTTGTAGCAGACGACAGCTAATTAGGGGGAATAAAACCTCATTTATCTAGTCTTTGAAAACAAAAATTCCACATTTTTGTATTTTACAACATTTATTTACTAATTATGTTTGTATAAAACAGCATTATGCATTATCCTTGAGTTCCCCTTTAAGTAAAAACATTAACTGTATGGCCACTCAGTGTAATTATTGTGCGCCCTCCTCTGGTGGATAATTGAAACAGCTTTTGAAAATACTCAGACAGAAGGTACAATAGGCCTATAGGACATATTACACTTACTTTTCCAGATTCACTTTTCAATCAAAGGTCACATGATCGAATAAATACTTAACGATCAATCATCGATACGTTGAGTAATTGTTAACATACCTAGACTGAATTAGCCCTAAATATTTGTATAAATCATTTTGAAAATTGTCCCGTTCACCTGTCATGTGACCCTTGTTACAGGTGGTGAACTACAGTGGCTCCCGCACGGCTGAGCAGATTTGTGAGAGCAGCTCCAAGATGATCACCTTCATCGACCTTGCTGGGCATCACAAGTACCTGAAGACCACCATCTTTGGCTTGACTAGCTACTGCCCCGACTTTGCCATGCTGGTTGTGGGGGCCAACACTGGCATCGGTAAGTCATAAAGAGGGGTACTGTGCTCTGGAATGGAGTAGGATTGTGCCAATCGACGATGCACAGACACGTCACAAGGCACTTGCAATTTTCATTCCCAAGTTATTTTTGGGCTATTTTATTTTTCTTTCTATTCTCGAAGAAGCATGCTCCTGTTTGAGTGCTCTCTTTTTCAGGCCGGTCACTTCACAGGTTCTTACCTGCAGCTGAAATTCAGCCCAATATTTCTTTGTAGAAAGGAATTGCCGTGGGGCTGGCTGCCGGCTTGGTTAGAAGTAAACTATGCCTAAATGGAATAGAACTTTCTCGCACATGTTCTTCTGAGTCTGATCAGGCGATTTACATAATTCAAGTTACGTATTAGAAGTTAGAAAAAAGATTTTGCCTCAGTATGCAGCTTAGCAGCCAGTGTTCAGTTTTCTGTGTTGTGAAGATTTGTTTTTACACTTCCACTACAGCAGCAGCCGTCACCG
This sequence comes from Gymnothorax reevesii, assembly GCA_029721435.1. Taxonomy (NCBI): domain Eukaryota; kingdom Metazoa; phylum Chordata; class Actinopteri; order Anguilliformes; family Muraenidae; genus Gymnothorax; species Gymnothorax reevesii. The sequence goes on along the minus strand of CM056582.1, from coordinate 94,879,234 downwards.
GAGGCATTTTGTTCTGGGGATGTTCATCTGGACGTACTTTCGTCTGACCCAATCTTGTGAGCACGATTTCCTTCATAGGCAAGGAGGGAATTCATCCAAATTTGGCATAAATGTCCACCTGAACTCAGGCATGAGCTAATTAGATTTTTGAGGTCGAAGGTTAAGGTTGACGAATACAGTAATTGCAGAATGCCTGGAGGGAATTTTTTTTATCAAATTTGTCTCAAATGTCCAACTGGACTTAATGAGGCAATGATTAGATGTTAGTGGTCAAAGGTGATCTCTCATCTGTCACATTCCCGGTCCCCATAAACTTATGGGATGTTTAAAACTGCTCATACTTATACGTTATTCACAGTTAGGGACATCAGACCTGCTGTGCAGCTTCATGTGGGGTCAGATTAATCATTTTTCAGGCTTTCCTGATGATCTCCCCCCTTCCATCCCTCCTTTTTCATCTCTTGTTTCTTAGATCAGTAGCCTTCTATTCCCTTTCATTGGCTCTCGCACTCCCACAGTTTGATGGCTTGAGCCTACAAACTTTCTGTGTATTGTCAGACTACCCTAGAGGACAGATGTTGACATTTCTGTAGCCCTGTCCCTGCTCTTTTCTTTCTCCATCACTCCATACTCAATTAAACTCCAGTCACCAAGTCTTGGAGCTTTCTAGTTGGAGCCTTGAAAATAGCTTCTCACTTAAGGCTTTCCCAAAGGAGAAGTGTCTCTGCATCCTCCCCCAAACATACAGATGCCATTCCTCTCCTTTTTTTCATCTCTTTATCACATATATTATCTGAATTTACCAATTTTGATCTTTCATAGCTTTTGAGCCGTTTGTCGTAGAGAGTGGGGACTTGGTCGTTGCACTCAGGAAAGGATCACGCTAAATGGTGAAGCCCTGCCTGTTTTCCTGGTTGGTCCATATTGGATTCTTCGTAACCATTTGTCGTGGAGAGTTGGACGCTGGGTTATTGAATTTGGGAAAGGGTGTCTTGTTAATTATTGAAGCCTTGCCTGGGATTTGGTTATTGGACACATGAAAGGGTGACTTGATTTGGACGCTGATTTTGAGGTGGATATCAGAGCTCCTGCCAGGCGAGCCTGACATGCGCATGATCCCGAATCGGTCTTTCCTGCGCAGCCAGCGTCTGTTCAAATGGACCTGCTGAGTAAGATGGCCAACCTTTTCTCTTTACTTTTCTCTTAACTCAAAATTCTTTGAAGTAAAATTTGACGAGGACTGCACTACTTTTGTTTCGCTATCATTTGTTAAAACGCATTGTCACTCAAAATAATAAGTGAAAGAAATATAACATTATTTATTTGTCTTGTGATGAAATAAGCACCAGAGTTGCTGGTGAAAATTGTTTAGGAAAACTGGTTCGAGAATAAGTGGTCTGGTGTTGTATTCAGTTTAACGTAGTTTCTGAATTTCAGGGGAAATTCTGAAGCCTTCTTTGAAGGCACATTTCACACACAAAAAAAAAATCCGTATAAATGTACTCAGATGAATGTTACAGTTAATTTTTTGAAATCTTTTTATACAAATAATGTCAAAATAATGATTGAAATGAACAGTCTTCTTTATTGTAATTTTTGCTTGAACTGCCCAACCTGCCTGTAAACTCGCGCTTCTCACTGGTAAATAATTCCACTCTGCCCTTTCAGGAGAAGTACTTTATTTTGTTTAAATGCCAGGAATTATTTTTTAAATAAACCCAATAACTTTGCAAATAGCACAAGTACGTTTGGCCTGTTTGCACCCGCTTCATTTGACTTCTTCCAAACTTGTATAAATTGGTCGTTGTTTTTGCGATCATCCAGTTGTTTTTTTTTTTTTTATTATTATTATTTCAAAATGTTTAACAAAGAAGTTGCCTTCATTACTTACTTGCTCACTTTCCCATGGTTTTTAAAAAATTTTTTTATCCTAGTCATGCATAATATGGCGCGACAACATTACTGCACAAAATGAACATGCGCAGAAAGTTCCAAATGCAGAAGCCAATCCAGTCAAGCATTTACATTGCCATCATATCTATGATCTAAAGGAATGCACCACCTTGTTCATTTGGCTTAGATATTTATTCAAATCGGGGTGTGTTATTCTGATCAAAGTTTTTCCATGAGGGCATTTAGTCCTGATAGAGCTTTAGTCTTATTTCACGAGCTCCATGGAAATGTTGCCATCAGCTCTCCTTTTTTTAAGTTCTTTCCTTTTGTAAATTTTACTGCTCAGCATTCCTGTAAATCTGCAGGAAATCATGTTTTCCTTGGGTGTGGACAGTATTAAAATGCATTTCTGATTCTCTTTCCAGTGTGGCCCCAGTAGTAAACCAAATGCCTCACAACGGACTGCATTTGCATGTAGCAGCTCAACTCGCGCAGATTACTTAACCAGTTGATTAAATAGATAAGTGTCTTGTAAAGTAAAGTTCTATGAGCCAGATAAACTCCAGCTATGTTTGGAGTTGGTTTACGCGTAAGGATCAAGCCATGCGAAGGCTTATGCCTTTGTTTTGCACATAAAAAAAGGAGTTTAAATTATGTATGGATTTACTGAGGGTGAGAGACGGATAGACTGTGACACAGGTATATTAGAGAGGTTTCTGGGATCTTGTGTTACACAGAGATATCGCCT